>OU744364.1:12954011-14154011 GCA_916610255.1 Lasioglossum lativentre | reverse complement strand
CTAGGAATAAATTTGCTGATTGCTGTAACCCGATTGAAATGTTTGTGTTTCCGCGGAAATTATTTACGCGTGAAATTGCATCAATATAGGGTGGATGAATCTCCTTTGCCGAAGAGTTGGAAGAGGAGTCCAGATTGTCGAAGTATAATATAATAGTTTAATTTGTATAATAATAGTTTAATCCTTCAGAAATATCTCTGTAAATTTTCACGTTGCAGAGTTCGGCAAAATTTTCATCTAAATAAAAATTTCGGATAACGATTAAAACGTAAAAAAATTTTTACTCATTATTCGATTGTTCGAATATAAAAAGTATCTTTATTCGACGAGAACTTATCCGACGAATAAAGATAATTTTTTTTATACGAAATGGCTTTATTCGAACTTCGAATAATTTCTTCATCTTTTATTTGTATCTTTTATTCGGAGGCTTTGAATAAATCTTTCCACAACTACTGCCAACTCTAATAAACGCGAACCATCGAATAACGAATTAAAAATTTTTTAATTTTTTTTCGAAATTTTTATTTAGATGAAAATTTTGCCCAACTCTGTCACGTTGGAACTGATAATATTTTCCAAGTTATTGAAGCGGAAGCTGGAAGTCATTGTAAAGTCATTGTAAATTTATAATAAAAGTCATTGTAAATTTTCAAGTTAGTTGCTCACAGCTTTCCATTCGAGAAAAATGTAAAAGGAACGTCTTGATGCAGAATGATAAGAAGAATATTTGCAGTATCATTGGTGGGATTAGGGGATTGTTGCGAATTAGGTTCAATTTAGGCGGTAGAGAAAACTAGGCTACGCTCCACGGTATGATTTACATTGTCACTGGGTAATATCTGAGAATAAGGTCCGCGATGAAGCTATTATCGCGGGAGCATCCGGTGTTACCGCTCGGCTCGCGTTTCAGGAGCACGCGCGCTCCCTGGCAATGAAAGCGAGTTCGGAAATTATCGGATGCGGCAGAGGCAGAATGCAGCGACGCGACGATTGCAACACCGATTGCATCACCGTCCCACAACGGAACGCAGGATCTTTTATTCAAAGCCGCTCGTCTGTCGTCGAGAATTCACCGACGCACAACGTGCCGTTTCCGTAAAATGGTGGGAATTAATTCGAAAATGTACGTGTCATCGAACAAGTCGAAATTAGGTGCGCAAGCTTGTAACCAATCGAGATACCCGGACCTTGATAACCTTATGCCTGATTTAATTTTATAAATAAATATTGACAACTAGGACAGGATTTCAAACATTTAAATCCAAATCCACATATGGATTAATAAATCCTTTAAATCGCATCACAGCTAAATCCAACATTTTATATCGTGATATTGACTTTTTTAATGGTTCGTTACTATCATTTAAGAAAAAGTTGCGTGCGATTATTTGATTATATGTGATATAATGTATTTGTGTAACTGTCAGCATGTCCATTACTATGTAACTTTATGCTAAGACTTTCGTTTCTTTTTTTTATGAATATCTTCTATTGTAAACATTTGTATAAAAAGGACTTCGGTCCGTAAATAGTAATAAATAATAATAATAATAAATATTAATAAATTTTTTGTGGTAGTCGATTCCTCGAAACCACCCTAAAATAAGTAACATCAGAATTAGATTCTATGACTCCACTTTCTGAAAAGACTGCTCTTTCCGCGATTAATAATTATAATTGAGATATAAATTTTGTCCAGGTTATAGCGATTTTTTGTCGATTATATGACGAATTTGAGAGGGATTTTAATCACGAGTCGTGTTTGCGATGGCTGCGGAGAATCGGAATCGAGTGAACTGGGTTCTTGTTTCCAGTCTCTCTCCGAATCCACGGGCGTTTCTTACCCGAGCGCCGCGAGTACAAATTGCGCGGAAAATGACGGTCAATCGCGGTGTAAATCCTTCTACGGATGGATAATCGCGAAACGATACGAAAAAGGAGGAGCGTGTCAGCAGGAAAGGGGCTCTCCTTCTGCTCACCTGCGGGACGGGATGGCTTCCCAATTATAGCCGCCTCGCGTAACAATCGATTTCCTTTCCATTTTTCAAACAGATCTCGGCTCTGTACCGTGAAACTGTGCATTAGCGCGTTCACAGTCCCGCGATGATCCACCGTGATGATTACATGGCCGCTTTCGAGTCATATATGACACTGCATAGTCTTCACATTTCGCAACAACAGTCTCTCGCATAAATAACCATCAGACTGTGGATTTCATAAATTTATAACGAAATTGAATATTGCGATTTGCAAAATTTTCTACAATATTCAACGATGACTTGCACTTTCAAATATAAATTAATCTGTGATGTCAACAATATTAAAGAAATTGAAATTGCTTAAATCGCCATATTATTTTCAGCCGATCGATGTCATTAAAGAGGGAAAGCAATATCTGCTAGGTTCCAGTTTCTTGCAACCAACGAAGAAATTTTTGCATAACGATCCGCAGTCTAATGATCATAAATCATCATGAACGATATGTCTGGGCCCGGTATGTCCCCTTGTTAGTTATCCAGGGTTAATAATTCTTGGTCCGGGGTCACCGTTGAGGAGCCGGCTAAAAGAACCATAGTCAGCGTCGAAGGAAAAAGGTCAGGTAAAAAGGTAAATCGTGGATAAAAGAGAGAAGGCTGGTTTGGAAAGTTTGGCCACCCTGTATAAGTGATAAAGGGACAAATGGCGTGGGGAACGGGCCCCGCGGGCCCGAGGGGGGCGGCTGCGGCCGAGGAGAAGATCCGGTGTCCGAGGGCTCCTCTTCTTTCTGCATCGCCTGGACTTTAGAATGCAAATTGAACGCTACGAATCTCCTCGCCGCTCGTACCTTGGGGACAGAATCTGCTTAGGTGGGTATGGACAGCCGATGCGGTATGCCTGGGCTTTCGCGCGCCTCTACCCGTGTCTGTGTGCGCGTCTAGACATTTTATACACCGTCCTGTTCGGCGAGCAGTGGCGTAACCTTACGACCAATCGGCTCCCAAGGGCGGGGAGGGGACGCTGACTTGCAAAAATGTGTGGCTAGTCCGCGGGTCCCTTCGCGGGAAGTCGTTAATTCTCCGCAATTCCCTCTCAAGTACCAGGATCTTGATCCAAACTTGAAAGTAACGGGCGACTCTGATCGAATTTCCGTTGGCTGAGAGTTTCGTTGATTTAGGGGCCAATCGGACTTGTCATTGTTCTTTCTGCTCGAAATTCTGACTCCATCGCTTGAAATTCTGTGATTGCCGCGAAGAATGTTCGGCAAGTACCGTTTCAGCGAAAAGTGGATTTGCTCGCACCCAGGTTTGTAATAAGTCAATATGTGCGTACGATGCATGGCTGGAATAATTCTATAAAGTAACGGAGATAGGCGTCTCTGATCGAATTTCCAGTGGCTAAGAGTTTCGTTGATTTAGGGGCCAATCGGACTTGTCATTGTTCTTTCTGCTCGAAATTCTGACTCCATCGCTTGAAATTCTGAATTGCCGCGAAGAATCTTCGGCAAGTACCATTCCAGCGAAAAATGGATTTGCCCGCACCCAGGTATGTAATAAGTCAATATGTGCGTACGATGCATGGGTGGAACGAATCTATAAATAGCAGGCGCAAGCTTTCGCCGGTGCTGTGTTAAAAACGAGGGTTGCATAATGTCGATTAAATATCATCTTTTTTTATAAATCCTGTAGGTGTCCTCATACTGTCTTGCACGCGACACTGGGCGTGATTCTGTGATTGAAAAGGTGATCCTGAGGAAAATTGATCCAGGGGAGAGCAACAACTCCATTTATAGTATACCGGAGACACTTTCTAGGGTATGATTTAAGAATTAAGATTTCACTTCAGATTTCTCGTGGTTCGATGAAATTCGACGGATGGACAAAGAAGAGCACGAGGAAACGACCCGCAAAGCCATCAAACCTTATCCGCCACCGACGCACAGGTAAACCGATGGGGTCCGGTTTCTTTTTGATAGCAACACGTATCTCGATCCGCATCCTTTCGATCGCGTCCTCCTACCCGAAGAACAGCGTGACCCGGATTCAACGTTACGCCACTGTCCACGAGTTGGTACGATATTTATGCTCGCGTGCACGTGCACCTGCATTGGCTTGAAATGCAATTCTAGTTGATTGTATTAAAAAAGTGTTACACTCCTCTGCTGTTTGAGGGACTACACGAAATGGTAGAAAGAATTTTTTCTCAAGGTCTCGCTATATTACAAAATCTCAAGGTAACAATTTTTTTTTTAATTGGTACCGTACAATTTTTCTTTGATGCGCTTGCAGAGCCTAGAAGGACGAATCCAACGACTACAATGACCATACTATTCCGATCATTTGTTCTTGAGATACTTGTGTCTGAAAAGTAGACTACTTGACGCTTTCAGACACAAATATCTCGAGAATAAATGATCGGAACGGTACGGTTATTGTACTCGTTGGATTTGTCTTTTTATGCTCTACAAGAACATCCAAGAAAAAATATAGGGTACCATGACCTTGGAATCTTGCAAAATAATGAATTCGAGAAAAAATTCTTTCTGCGCATTAGATATAGAAACGGTACATCTTTGTCTTTGAAGAATTTCATTGCAATAAATAAGGCAGATATTCGCCACCCTGTATATCTCCGATAAATTGACTCTTCGGAATACGTCGAACTGAACAATTGAGTGAAAAAAACTCAAAGACAGAAAAAACGAACTCCTTTTTGCTCGCTCACGTGTACAGAGGAGTAAAAAGCAACGATGCATAAGTAGAGACAAAAATGGCTTTGCCGAGCTAGAATCGCGTGTTAAACGAGCGTGCCGGGGTTGTGTGCTCGTGCGACGACGGGTCCGGTCGTCCAGACCCGGGTCACACGATAATGACCTTATTACAGGAATTATGGGTTTCCGCGGGATCGGGATTATCCGGCTTGGAAACCGGCCCGGGGCGTTTTACTTTCGCCCCGGAGTCCCCTAAGCCGGTCCGGTTCCGGTTTACACGTCTCTCTACCGATCCGTTTCGCCGGGTTTCGTTCTCTTCTCGTCGGGCCAGCCCGTAGCCCGATTTTCTGCGGGCCGGTTTCACGGAAGAGCGGCGCGAGGACTCCGCGCGGAACTAATCGGCCGGACAACGTTTTCTCGGTTAAGAAGGCGTACGAAAGGCCCCGCCGCGCCGGAAGATATTTGAAGATGTTCGGACTCGGGAGATTCTCGTATAGTCGTCGAATCGAGGGAAAATCTCGGTTTCATTCGATTTATAGAACGATAAGCACCATTATTACCCGCGCAATCGCTGTAATAATGTGGCAACAATGTGGAGATCGGGACGAGATCCCGAGCGGATAAGCTCAAACCAGCGAATGGTTTCGAGCAGGAGGAAGCTTATAACCCTTTCCTTCGATTATCGCGGATGATGCTGTGCGCCGCGTGCAACTTTGGAGCTTCGTTCGTCGCTATAATTGTTTGAACCTTTTGCGTAATCCTTTCGCTGTCTCGTTAGCTTTCCAGTTATTGCCGAGTAAATTGGCCTGATGTTGCCTACCCGGTTCTGGTGCTGCTTCTGCTTTAGGCTAGAAATAGCAACTTCTGCACAGACTATTCGAGAACGTGTCCACAAATCTGAAAAATGTGTTATTTAAATGTTCAATACAGGTCCAAATCGGAAATCTTTTTTCTTCGTATTTTCGAACAGAAGTGAATATTGCAAAAACAATTTTCGCAGGTCTTTCAGTAAACTCATTCTTCCGAGTCCTCAAAAAATACTCAAGTCATTCAGACCCATTTCGAAGAAATTATTCGCTCTTAAACAGTGTCCAAATATTAATGCAAGGTACGATTGTCCAATCTTCAAAATCTGGATTTGGCTGGTTTTTGCAACAAGATCTTCGATTGCGTTAATTTTTATTTTTAACTTTCTCAAAAAATGTAAGATTCGCATTTAGCGTTTACCGTTTATGTTAATTCAGGTTAGTATAAAGATATGCACCTCATTGTCAATTTGAAAATGTTATACTAATGTATGCTATACAAACCATACACGGTTTAGGGCATTAATAAATAAATAAATAAATAAGATCTTCGATTCAAAAAGGATAGTCATTTTCGAAGACACAGGGCCCACTATCGCTAGAAGAGAACCATCGCTAGTACCGCGTCCATCGAACAGGAAGTAAACAAACGTACGAGGCCTCCGGGCTTCGGGTATCGATGGCCAGATAATTTCCCTGGAAGCATCGGAAACGAACGATAATAAACGCGAAGCTCGTTCTCCATACAGTACGTGGATCGATCGATCCAAGCACACGGCGGTCCCGATGGGTCCCTGAACTGATTGGCAATTACCGGCGGGAGGCACACTCGATTCTCCGATCCAGAAAATTGAGTTACTCGACGAAACTCGATTCGCGAGGCGGACGGGCCGCAACGCGCGCGCTATGAAGATTCGTTATTACCTTAATCGGACTTTAAATTGCGCGTCCGCGAGCTAAGGGCTCGTAGTCGTTTCGCGTTTACGTGGACAATCGAGCGTGGACGGTCGGTCGCGAAATTAGCCATTGCGAAAATGCCTGCTGGACGCCGAACGTCGCCCAAATTGCGACCTGGAACTGTACCGTTATTAAAAAATCAATTTCCTCGGCAACTCAATTTCAATGTTTTAAGCGAGTTTATAATGCTTTCTACGTGTTCACGACTGTCGAGAATGATGAAAAATTTATTTAAAGATGAACGTGTTGGTGCGATTGTTTAGCAAAGAAATCGGTTCGCTTCTTCTCGATGCCTTGAAGAACCTATTTAATATTTTCTGTTTATTTTGCTCTCGAGTAACACAAAATAAAAACTAATTAAAACGTACACTTAATTATGGACATTTCTACACAAAGATTCGCAGTTTAATTATCGTCCACGTTCATCGTTTATCGGAGAAATCGGTTTTCTTTTTCTCGATGCCTTGAAGAACCAATTTAATATTTTCTGTTGATTTTGCTCTCGAGCACACACAATAAAAACTGTAATTAAAACGAACATTGAATCATGTACATTTCCGCACAAAGATCCGCAGTTTAATTATCTTCCTTTAAGTGTTTATGAATTCTTGGCGCCACTACGGTGCACCATAAAGCGTTTCGCTCGCCATAATTCGACAAATGGAGTCGCAACGAAAATCGCGTTTCGTTTGGAATTGACTCGTGCACAATGCGAGAGTCGAACGGCTAAATAAGCATAGGACGGACGGCAGACACGGTTCAAAATCCCGGAAATGGAGCGTGCGTCCCGCTCGTCGATTTTAATCAAGCCAGGTTAGCTCCGTCGTCGGTGGAATCCGGTGGCGTCGCGGAATCGAAGCATCCGCTAATCGAGCTGGAAATTACGTCGATGAACTAACTCTGCAGCAGCACGCGTCGCTCTTTCGCCGAGCGGGGAAGGCGGTGTTCCATCGGGGTAAATTGCCGGATATTGCCAGTCGATTCGACGCATTTTCTCACCGAAAATTCTCCCACCCTCCGTCGATGTTTCACGTCGGCGTGAAAACCGGCGTGGGAAACGTGCCCGTTGTTTTTCCAGCCATTTAAGCCTCGATTCGACGTACACACGCGCAACACACAGTTCCGATTTGTCGGTGCTTCGAACGCTTTTCCCGAGATCATGGAAACGGGACCAAGACGCGCGCGTGTCGCTAAATCGTCGAGCACGCTTTCGGGAAAAGTGCCACTCAAGCCTTTTTCCGGCTGGCTAACCCCGCGGAAGCCGTCTCTCTACCTTCTTCAACTTCTTCAGATTCTTCGTGACCGATTAAATAAGCGATACCGCGGCTGGAAACCCATTTTTTTAAAATCCAAAATATTAGTCATTTCAGTTAATTATGTGCACGCGGGGACATTTCTCGGCAGGCAAAATTCAGAAATTCAAAGTGAGAATAAACTTTGAGAATGGCTCCGCACCGCGTCGATGGGACAAAACGAATCAGGACGATTTGGACGATCTCACCGATATGACGTGGGATTTCCAGATTTTTGGTATCTTCCATCAAGCAATTTAAACTAAATCCGAGAAAACTAGCGGTAAGCTCATTTGAGGGTTGAAACCTTATTTCAGCTCGAACGATCGCTGGTTGGGATTAGCTAGACCCAGTTACGCAATACTTAAAGAAGTATCATCGGTCACTATGAAACTTGGATGTAGACTTTAAGTTCTTGCGCAGACTGGCAATGCGAATTTAAAAGCTGGCCAAGCTGGTAATAAGTTCCGAAGAAGGTAGGAACTTTATTCGGGCAACTGATCAATGTTGAAGACCAACTGGGACTAGTTGCGTGGTAGCAGAAGGAGGACTATAGTTCGTGCTGTAAAATTCAGGCGAAAACTGCCTTCTGTAAAGTAGCTATGCAATTTTAATCTGGGGTAAAGTGGCAATAAGCTGAAAAGTGGGTTGCAACCTTATTCAAGCAACTGAACGCTAACTAAAAGTGGTTCATACTTCTTAGACAACAATTTGTTCAGTAACTCTACATATAATTTAGGGGAGGACTTGGACGTCCCGGATAGCAATTTGAATCGAGAGAAAACTTAGCAATATCTTCGTGTGGTGGTCGAAGGCCTATTCGAGTAACAGATCACAGTTAGAGATTAGCCAGCCGCGCTCCGTCCGAAGGAGTATCATCATTCAACGATCTGTCATATCTTGTCCCGGAGCAGCGGCATCAGCCCGGTTTCTGAGACCTCATTGTACTTCATCAACCGGTGACAGGTTCCCTAAGCGAAGCCTTGGCGACACTATATCTCGAGGTCCAGCCGTCCTAGAACCGCTGTCACGTGCGAATGAATGGAGTAGATCACTCCACACTGTTCCAGCACAAAGGATGCGCGCACAGGGTACATAGGTATTTCGCTTCGATTCGAGCGAAACGGCTACGAGAGATAAAGCACGAAGATCCCGGGCAAGTCTAATCATTACCGTCGTTTGCTCTCTGTCAACGAGAGGGCCAAGACGAATCCTCTAACGAACTTTAATCAAGAGCGACCCGTGACCCCGATGCGGAGAATCTGTCGAGTATTCCTCGTCTCTAATTAATAGTATCGATTACACCAGCGCCGGGTTCGTTCGGCTTGAAAAAGATTCCCGGTGTTCGATCCGAGAGCCGCACCGTTTTGTCCGAGCTCGGAAAAACACGGCCGAAGAGATCAAACGGCCGGGTAATTAATTTTCGAGTCTTTCGATCCCTCTCGAACAGGATCCAGCCGGGTTTTTTCGCGTTCCCGGGCTCCGTTGACGCTGTTATCCGCTCACGGATAATTAAGGACTCGCCAGCCTCGTTATCTGGCCCGATTCCTTCGCTGTTCGTTCGTTCCCGCGGTTTCTGTCTTTCGGTACCGGCGTGTTCCTCTAGGATCGACGTTAGTTACCTGGAAGGATCGCTTCGACCAGCACACTTATCGCCACCCAGAGATGCCTCGATGCTCGAGCGGCTACACGACTTCGCGATCGAACTTATCGGGATCATCCGCGACCGGAAAACGCTGGAGAAGTTCCTCAGAAACTTTCCCGTTCGAAGGGGGCCAAAGATCGCGTCCCACGATTTTGCGGGGAACTTGTTGCTTGGCGCCGAAAGCGAAATAATCTGTAACGAATGCTATTGGTCCGATTTAGGCATTTTGTCAAAGTAGAACATTAGGCTTTTTACTTTACTTTGTGGAAAACCCCAGAACCTAGGAATATTGGGAAATATCCCCTTCATTTTTGTAGCATCCCGTCCTCCCCTTCAGGTATGAAGGTACAGGGTGTATACAAATTATATGTCACAACTACCATACCGGAATCCTATACCTTTGGATCGGTGGAGATCTGTTAAAAAAATTGACTGCAAAATTGACCTTGACCCTTTCTTTGAAGGTGAAAAATTTTTTGATCGCGTCGTTTAGTATTCATCGCAAGGAACAAAAGTCTCAAAGGAACGCTCGAGTCAACCGTTCTCTTAAAAATCGATTTTGGAGTTTCGTAAACTAATTTCTTCCATATGTCTAGAGGGTGTCCCAAAATGGTAGAAACGTGGAAAGAATTTTTTTCATTCGACTCTCTCCAAGTTCATACCATTTTGGGACACCCTGTAGACATATGGAAGATATTAGTTTACGAAACTTCAAAGTTGTTTTTTAAGAGAACGGTTGATTTGAGACCCATTGTTTCTTTCAGACTTTTGTTCCTTGCGATGAATTCTATATACGACACGACAACAAATCTTTTGACCTTGAAAGAAAGGGTCAAGGTCAACTTTGCGGTACATTTTTTTAACAGATCTCCACCTATCCAGAGGTAAAGAATTCCGTTATGGTAGTCGTGACATATAATTTTGATACACCCTGCACGTACCGCCGCTCTCGCGTTTGGGCATTAGTTCTAATTGTGCGCCCGTCTTGTAGACACCTCCGACAACGTCTTCTTATACTTAAATATATTTCTTCCACCGTCTTCATATACATATAATTATTTTCACATAACATCTCAACATATTTCCAGAGGGTCCCTTCTGCAGAGATTCGAAGGGACCGATTAAGAGAGAATGTGACCAAATGGTACTATAACTAGATTATAAATTCACCGTTATCTCATGAAAGAAATTATACAAAATTTCCTATTTCATGTTTCCGAAGCATTGCTAAATTAATTTTAAAAAATAGACACCGAGTGAATTTCTCCGGTACAGCGGCAGGAAGTTGTGACTTCCCCATAAGCATAGCCGATTCCACGGGGCGATAAAATAAACGTCGACCGGTAGCAGCAGGCGTTCGGTAGCAGAAGCCGCGAACGCGTGCGTGCTCGCTCGGAATGCGCGCGAAATTGCTATGGTTATTGCTTCCGTGGAACCGATGCCGATGCCGGTGGCGCGCGTTTCATCAATTCGTGCCTGCTAATCCTCGTGCGTTTACCTATTCGCTCGGAAACAGTGTTGTCGGCCGGTGTAATGTCGGTTCTCCACTTTGCCGTGTTAATTACGTATATTCGAGTACACGGCGATTGCACGGCAAAAATAACGTGATCGAAGACTGGCATTACGTTGACCGGTTAACGGCCGAGATTTATCTACTGGACGCACTGTGTTTCCAACATCTTCTACATGAACGAAATTTAAATCGTGAGAGAAACTTGTTGACAGTATTTCCTCGTAAGAGAAATGAACAAGTAACTCTGACAAATAGCTGGTGCTGTAGTTGTAAAACACTATTTATTAGGAACAATTTAAAGTTGTTTTGCATCTGTGACAAATATATGTCTCTTCAATATTTCTGAAAAATTAACGATAATTTCAATAAAAATTCAATACTACCCCTCAATAATATTAAAGGCTATAGCTGAGTTTGGTGATGAAATTCGCCCCCGACGAGTTTTTAATCGAGCTTTGGCTATTCGATAGCCTACCCAAAAAGACCCCGATCTACCAAGTTACAGCCCCATATCTCATCTGTAAGGGTAGTTATTGTGGAAAATCGAAAAACCAATTTTTGGTCCATTTTCCGTATTTATTGACAGTTAAAAATTCTGAAAAAAATCTGACACATTTTGGATACTAAGCCACATATTAGGTATCATTTTCAGATTTTTCCGTTGCAAACTCTGGTTGTAAAATGCGAAACACACGAAAAAAATCGAAAAAATGCAGATTTCATATATGTAGAAATCGAAAAAGCACTACTACAGATTTAATGAGATATTATCATAAGTATTGTGCTCAATTTTTTTCAAATCCCTGCGACTTTTTTGGGCGTTTTTCCTAAGTTATACCTAATAAATTTTATTTAATGTCATCCTTAATAATTAAAAAAAATTTCCTGTTTTATATTTCATCTACTCATTTTTCTGACAAATGCCTAAAATCCGCAGTCCAGTGATTAATCCGGTAAAGTCCCATGTTTTGGGACGAAAGACAGCTGCAACGCTAAGACGCTGTTAGGCGAGTCGAGCGGAGGATTCTTTGGTCTAAGGTCGCGCCAGAATTCTTGGAGGATTGTGTACCTTTGCGGCCACGAAGAGCACCCCGAGATCAACATCGTCCGTCTCAATGGAACCCTATATCACACTCTGTTTGCGGATAATATCGATCGTTATCCCTCATTCCTGTTCCCTGCACCGGGCGCCGTTCGACGATAGGGAGGCGGGAATATGGCGCGGGTCCCCGCGGGGTTAAACTGCGGAATTATTGTTATGGTCGCGAATCCTCGACGGCGTAGTCATTCACGGTCACCGTCGCATCGTCGGACGTCGAGATAAACGTCTAACGTCGGTGTAAATAATGGAAATCGCCTGGGAGATATATCAGCGCGCACTTTTGCCAAAAAGCTGCCGCTCCAGTGCCAATTTAGACGCTCGTAATCTGTTTTCTGAAAGGGGACACCTGAGCTACGATAATAATCGTAACAACTGACTGGCAACTTCTCGTGTTGCTAATCCGAAACGATGGGAGTCGAGTGGAGAGCTCTTATGACTGTATCGGTGCATATCAGATTTCTACTTTTGAAAAATAGGTTATTAACCGCACAGTACTAGTTTTAATACACAAATATGTTCAATTAAATTAGTAGCATGGTTAGGTCCTAGACATCCTTTGAGGTGGAGGACCTAACTGGAAATAGTTGCAAAATATCCTAGCTATAATAAAGTTCAGATTTGAAGAGTCTAGTCAGAATTCAATTCCAGGTTGTTTATAGAAGATCCTACTATTTACAACGTAATGGATTGTTTTACTTGGAGATAGAGAATTTGGTGGGGGCGAGTTACGATTTATCAGTATGAAGATCGGACGTATTCGAAGTGGATCTTCTGCAAGGAACTAAATCTAGATGGGATCTTAAGGTAGTAAGATCATTTGGGGGAACCTGGAACTAGGTTTAGTTTAGGTCCTAGATATCCTTTGAGGTGGAGGACCTAACTGGAAGTAGTTGCAAAAGATCCTAGCTATAATGAATGATCAGATTTTAAGACTCTAGTTAGAATTTAATTTCAGGTTGTTTGCAGAAGATCCTACTATTTACAACCGCTAACTAAACCTAGTTCCAGGTTCCCCCAAATGATCTTACCACCTTGAGATCCCATCTATATTTAATTCCTTGCAGAAAATCCTCTTCGAATACATCCAATCATCATACTGACAAATCGTAACTCGCTCCCACCAAATTCTTTATCTCCAAGTAAAACAATCTATTGGGTTGTAAATAGTAGGATCTTCTGTAAACAACCTGGAATTGAATTCTGACTAGAGTCTTAAAATCTGATCATTCATTATACCTAGGATCTTTTGCAACTACTTCCTAGTTAGGTCCATCTCAAAGGATGTCTAGGACCTATACTAAACCTAGTTGCAGGTTCCCCCAAATGATCTCACCACCTTAAGATCCCATCTAGATTTAATACCTTGCAGAAAATCCTCTTCGAATACGTCCAATCATCATGCAGACAAATCGTAACACGCCCTCACCAAATTCTCTATCTCCAAATAAAACAATCCACTACAAGATCAACATATGCAACGATGCAGGATGCTAAGAAGGCCCAGCGCCAGAAATCGTTCCCGAGCCGAGTGGACTGCAAGCTTCCGCAAATCCGCTCGCGGAAAGCTCGCGTCTCTGTTTCAGCTGAGGCGAACGATTTTCTTGGTCCTCCGAGCGCTCCATAGCGACGCGTATAGGATTGTTAGAGGCGGAAGGGCGACAGAGGAGGAGCAACGATGGGGGATGGGGGGTGGGGGGAGAGAGAAACCAGGAGACGAGGAAGAGCCGGGGACAGGGGGCTAGGAAAGAAGCGCGGGCGGAGAAAGAAGGCGACGGGGGAGGTCGCGGAGGGGCTACGTACAAGGAATTCATGAATACGAGATTGCACTTGGAGAGCCCCGGGTAAAAGGCTGCTGCAGTTGCCGGCTACTGCTGCTGCCACGGTCGCGTCGCGACGAGTAAAAGCGGACGAACGGAGCCTTCCACCGGCTAGGATCGAGAAAAAACTACCGCATCCCAGGAAGCGATTTTAAACGATTTCGCCCACCGTTCGGGCTCGTTTCCGATCGAAGGGTCGCCGGGGACAATGTCTCCGTTCGGAAGGAAGGAATCCGGCGTCTTTCGAGGACTGGCGGGATTTCCTCTTGGTTGGCTCTCGACTGGTCAGCTGGCCCGTCCCAATTGCTTTCTTTACAGTGTCATCTTTCATGGTTCCCTTCGAGAGTAAATGATCGAATCAGCTCGACGTGCTGGAGTGAGATGTAGAAGAAGTAACAGCGAACTTCTTGCAAGCAGCGGAAGTGTGAGTAGATAGAACGTGACAGAGGAAACGTTGGAATTTATTTTCAGTCGAGTTTTGTTACTTACAGTTTTTAATGTCGAGACTTTTTGCTCGACGAGTTAGCTTGATCGGGAGTTAGGAAACTCACGGTGTGGAAAGACATTAATGACAAGTTTTAAGACTGTTAACGCTTGGATGGCGGGACTCGGGTCCATTTTGACCCAGTATTTTAAAGGTATCGCTCAGCTATTCTTTTACGTTGCCGTTGAAAGATCCATTAAGGAGTATTTAGGATCTACTTTTAAAGATTATGCAATAATGACAGGTAATGCGTCATACTTTTGCACAAGAAATATGTGCAGCCGATACCAGAGCTGAATAAGCTAGAAACCTGGCAACGCTCTCTCCCAGTTTACGGGTGTTTCGAACGTGGAAACGTGGAGGAAGAGCTGCGAGAGCGAAGCGGTTAAGATTATCGGCGAACGTGGCATCGCGAAGCGGAGGAAATCGTGGCCACGCAAATCTCCCCGAGAACCGAACCTGAAATATTCATCCCCCTCAGCTATTGTTACTCCAGATACGTCGGCGCCGCGGGCCGGTATTCCCAGGCCTGCCACGTACGTTCGAAAACGAACGTGCTCTCCGGAGCCCCGCGGCCAAGTCGCAGAAACTCCTGAAACGCGAACACGGCCGTGAACGTGTAATTAGTTTCGGGGATCACCGAGGACATCCTTCGGAAACTCGTCTGTATCGGCTACAACACCCTGACAGGCCACAAATTATTTTCCGAGGCGGTCTGACTGAAAGTTCTCGATGCTAAAGACCTTCGGGTACAAAAAGCGCCCTTTTCGAAATGGTTTATTGATGCAAACATTGCGTGTCAATACAGAATTTTTATTTTGCACGACGATCCTACCTGCAAAAGTTGCTTTCGATTCCAGTAAAAACTAGAGGGGCGTTGTTGCTCGCTCGCTTCGCGAGCTTCGCGGGTGGGGGTGTTGTAACTCGCTTTGCGAGTTCGCGAGAGGGTTAGTGGTACGGATGTTATTTGGTATCTGACTCTCCACGAGCCACACAAAGAACTTCCCGATTCGTTAGTTGCAGTATATTATTATCATTATTAATTTATTTAGTGTACGTGTGATTACATGTTTTGTTTGTGATTACATTGAGATGATTACATGTTTTCAGGGAAATTCAATAGTTTTCTACTTATCAAAATGTTTGCTATATGGCGTCGCATTAAACCAACATCGTATGCTCGTTGCTCGCTTGGTTCCCTGTTATAGCATAGTAATGTTGCAAAATAAATTGCAAATGCTCCACAATCAAACGCATTGTTTTGATATTGTACTCTGTGAAATATATACTTCTTCTTATATTTATAAAGGGCATTCAAATAATCTATTACATCATGGTTCAAATGATTAGCATTAAAACTATCATAAATGTGTACATTTCCGTTACCATCAGATCTTGTGCAAATCCAATGTCCTACCACCTTTTTTCCAATTTCACCAGTGTATATTATCTGAATATTCGTCTCATGTTCTGGGATCTCTTGTAAATTACTCAAAAAAGCTCGAACGTAACCAGTATCTTGAGCAAAGTTGTATATTCCACGCTCGTTTAGATTTCTGTTCATAATTTCGTGAAATAAATTAATATGTTTATCTTGTAAATAACAATCAGGTTTTATGACTTCTTTACATTCGGCTGTTTCTAAAGCATAGTTATAACCATCATTGAGGAAACAGTCTGCAGGCACTGCATATTCATGATTATGTTGCTCGATATGCTGGTCCGAGATCATTAAACATTCATCAAAAATTGTAAAATTTTCAGGATTCATTTGTTGATTTGTGATTGTTACATCTGTTTTCTCTACATTCTCTTCTTTTTTATATTTGACAACCTTCTTATCGAGGATTGCATAAATTGGCTTATGATAGCTGAAATATGTTTCATAAACACCGCAATCTATATCATCAACATTTGAGAAAATGACATCTATTTGCGTATACTCGTTATACTTTTGGATGGTAATTTAGTTTTTAAATTGTACTTGTTCAAAAGGTTAATCAAATAATTATTACCATTATCCTTGCAATTTAATATATTGTAATTGAAATCACCTATCAAAATCTTTTCACTTTCAATTGTAATTTTATTCATTATTCGCTGTACAACGCTACCAAACATAGAATTAGTTGCTTTTGGTGATTTATAACAGTAGCATCAGTTTAAAAAAAAGTTCAAAAAAAAATTTTTTTTTAAATCTAAAAAAAAAAATTTTTTTTTTAAATCTAAAAAAAAAATTAAGAAAAAAATTTTTTATGTAATTGCGTTTGTTTCTTTGGTGGAAAATTTCCGTCCTCTCGTATAATTTGCATTGTTGAATGAACTTCTTTCGAAAAAAACTAAAAAAACTAAAAAACTACTTGACCAATATGGACCAAAATCTAATCAGCTCTAAGTTACAGCGGGGCACATCGATTGCATCATTCATCATTCTGATCGCGTTGTTACTTTTTCAGAAAACGTTAACGAAAAATTTGATTACATACAAACGGACATACGCACACACACACACACACACACACACACATACGGACATTTTGATAAAAATAGTCGAAAATGACTCCAATGACCATGAAACGTGAAGATCTGCTAAAAAATCGATTTTCGATTTTCGGGGTCATTACAGTAACTTCCCTATGAATCGGGAAGTTAATAATAACACCGCAAGCAACATGGTCCATCTTGCTGGCTCTCTCGCTCGTATCGGTACTATTGACAACCATAGGTGTAGATGTGGTTTCGAGTATGAAACTCTAAATCACGTTCTTGGCCAGTGTAATCTCTACGATACTCAACGATCATTGCTATTGAAATATCTCTTCAAGTTAAAATTTCAGCTGCCTTTGGATGTTTCTGTGTTTCTGGCTGGCCCCAATGTCGTAGCCAGTGATCATATATTGTCATTTTTAAAAAACTGTAATCTGCGCGTCTCAGAAAACGCAACTAGGGAAAGAGAAGTGATATACCCTTATTTTTGTTTGTATAGGTTTCTTGTTCCGTATATTTTGTTCTGTTCCTAGAGTTGTAATAAATCTCATATAAGATTTCCTCAATAAAAAAAAAAGCAGCATGGTCAAGTAGTGGTCCTAGGGAGAGCTTCTGGCTGGCATCAATGTCGTAGCCAGTGATCATATGTTGTCATTTTTAAAAAATTGTAGGTAGGAAAAAAGAAGTGATATACCCTTATTTTTGTTTGTATAGGTTTCTTGTTCCGTATATTTTGTTCTGTTCCTAGAGTTGTAATAAATCTCATATGAGATTTCCTCAATAAAAAAAAAGCAGCATGGTCACGTAGTGGTTCTAGGGAGAGCTTCGGGCTGGCCTCAATGTCGTAGCCAGTGATCATATATTGTCATTTTTAAAAAATTATAGGTAGGAAAAAAGAAGTGATATACTCTTATTTTGTTTTGTATAGGTTTCTTGTTCCGTATATTTTGTTTTGTTCCCAGAGTTGTAATAAATCTCGTATGAGATTTCCGGAATAAAAAAAAAAAACAAAAAGCAGCATGGTCAAGTAGTGGTTCTAGGGAGAGTCTATAGACGGCGTCTTTGTGCCAAATAGCGTATAAACAACGCCGGTACGAATTCCGGGGTTTTTTTTAAACGAGAGAACTGTGCGTCTCGGCGGTGTCCGTTCGGTCTGTGAAGCGTTTCCCGATCGATTTGCAGCAATGAATACGGTCTGTCCGGCTCCGGAGTGGTTTATTGAACGATTCCGCGAACGAGCTTGGAGCGCGATCGGTACGCGGCTCGCACGCGCGTGTAGTTACATGCGTGGAAAACGATGACGCGAGACGAAGAGAGGCCTCGTGGCCGCCGAGCCGCGCCGCACCACAGATCGGCATGGAGACCATAAAGAAGAAATGAGAGAAGAGAGATAGAGAGCGGGAAGAGGGACAAACGACCGCCTCGTGACTCCACTGTCAGGATCAACAAATCCTCCCGCCGTAGACGCGGAACAAATGCACGCGAGTTGTTGATCGCGTACGATCGAGCCGGGCTATTTATACCGGAGAGCTCGTCGACGCTCGCCGACGACGCGAGCTTCGAGGGAGTAGATCGAATGGAGATCGATGGGCTAGCTTTCCAGAAGTGGAAGACAGCTCCGCGAAGCCGATCCGCGCAGCTGGAGGGACGCGATCCGCGCCGATCCTCCCCGGAGCGGCGATCCTGCTCCCGCAGGAATCGAACGAACGATCGGCGCCGATCCGACCAGACGCTAACCACCGGCCTTGCCAGGTACACGCGGATACGACCGGTACCGTAATGCGCTAGGATCGCGTCTTGCATCGGGGTGCATCGGGGTTGCATATTTTCAGTTGTATTTGTAATCTTAAGTTAAACAAATGACCAGCGGTCGACGATGTTCGTCAATGCTTAATAAGGAAAATAAGATTATTAACCAGACTATTAACCCTTTGCAATCGGAGCTAGTTTAACTCTGTTAGATATAGATAACTGTAAAGATATATATATATATATATATATATATATATATATATATATATATATCGATAAAGCGATTATACGCGACATCTGCTTCACTATATTGTAAACACTGTCATGCGTCTCGACTATTGTCAATAGTACGCTATTTACTTATACATATATTGGCGCTGGATGTAAAAAATTTACAAATAAAGAAGCTGCAAAAATTATAAGAAATGCAACATCATTTTTTAATAAAACGGTTGAGATGCGACCCATGGTTTCTTTCACAAAGTTGATCCTTATGACCAGTAGAACACGATTAAAAAAAAAATTTGGTTTTTTTACCTTGATTTTCAAAGTTAAGGTCAATTTTGCGGGGAGTTTTTTTATGTCAATTTCCATCAAATCGTAGGTGTAGAATCACGCTATGGTGGCCGTGACAGATAATCTTGTGACACCCTGTACAGGGTGTAACAAAATTTAGTGTCATGGTTTTGGCATATGGCTTTACACGTTCGGATCGGTGGAGATTTGTTAAAAGAAATTGCCGCAAAATTGACTTTGACCTTGAAATTCGAGGTCAAATTTTTTATGCTTGAATCGGATTCTATTAAGAGAAAGAAAAACAAAAAAATTTGACCTTGAATTTCAAGGTCAAGGTCGATTTTGCGGCATTTCCTTTTAACAAATCTCCACCGATCCGAACGTGTAGAACCATCTGCCAAAACCATGACACTAAACTTTGTTACACCCTGTACATTGTCCTAGTCAGACGTACAACGACTTTATTAGAATAAACACGTGTCTGAGAAAGCCTGCTGCGTAATAATTATACATCCACTGCCTAACAAACTCGTACTTATACTCAAAAACGGAAGATTTTTCCAATCTAGAATATTTCCATTCTATACAATTTTCTTTTCAGTTTTTGCATATTTAAACTGATATAATATTTCATGTAATATGTAAATATCTAGTAGTTTATTAAATACGAACAGAAATAATAATGTGAACAATATTTTTAAGAATGGCATAGCAATTTTCAGTGGTGCCTCACAATCGCTATCCGAGTGGTAAGGGTTAATTATTAATTCGATACATCGATCCCTTCCCCGATGATTTTATGTCGCGATCTGGAGGATCCATTCAATTACACGGAACAGCACACGAAAATGTACGATACGTACGATGCAATCTCGGACGATACCCGCGGATGCAATGGTATCGCGCTAGCTACGATTTTTCGCCGGAGGATCGAGGGGATCGGCGATCCAGAGAGATCCGCCGTGCCCTCCCGCAGCGTCGACCGCCGTTCTTTATTTCCTCTATCCTCCGATCGGAATTGATTCGCCGTCGGGATAGCGCAGGCTTCCTACCAGTTCCACGAAACCACTCGCAATTCCTCAAACTTTCCACTGTTGACATACATTGTCATTGCAAGTAATAAAGAATTTTCCTTGACAGGATATGGACAGAGAAATCTCAAAGAGTTTAATAGTGACTCAATCCAATTGGCCTTTTATGTCGTTTTTCCTTCGAGACTCATAATTGTTTCGCACAATGATTCACGCTCTTAGATCGCAAGTTTCCGTATTTGTTTGCACGAATCGTGCAGAAAATTCAAAAGATTCAAAGGTTTATTGAAATCGATTCCATGAAGTAGAATATGTATATGAAAGCAGACGGTTCAGATTTCCTACACGCTGTTTCTCCATGTTTCCACGATAGATCGTAACTGCAATGATGCATAGGATCGAGCACAGAATGCTCTCCCAGTCGGCCGCCCGCGCCCGTCCAATACGATTTCAATCGATAAGTCCGTTTCTGGGACTTTATGAAATCCGATATTTACGTCCCCCCGTTTGCCAATAAAAATGAAACATTGAAGGATACCGATCGCGGAGCCTCTTTCCGCTAAAATTGCCCGTAAAACGCCGCATGGCGGCGGATTCGATATCGGCATCGCGGAATCTGGTACGACCGCGTCGCTTTTAAAGTCTCTTTAATTCTGCACAAGACTTGGTAACTAGTCCTCTCGATGCACTTGCAAAAAGAATATCGTGAAGTTGAATATCCACTTTCGAGAAACTAGTTCCATGTACATTTATTACATTCGATTCAAAATAATATACAGCTGGGAACCGAGATCAAAGAAATGTTGGACAGATATTTTTAACTTTTTTCAATTTGATGAAGTTCTTTCCTCGTAAATACAGGAAATTGAAATAAAATGCACCACCGCAAGAAATTCTCCAATACCCGGAGGAAGCAGAATCGAGAACGCTGAAGAATGTGGTACAAACAGACAAAAATCTGCAGTCCACCTGGCAGTGGGTTTGCAGGTTTTCGAGAGCCGGGACGGAAGATTATCTCAGTTTTCAGCGAGTGTCAGTGAGCATCGGGACAAACGCTCCTTTGTGTCCAGGTACCTCGAAATGGGAACCGCGATTCCGAAGGGGAACTTGAAGAGACGGTGGACGATGGTATCGGAAGTGAAGGATGATCCTGGTTCACGATCGCGGATCACAATGATCTTACGCCCACGAGCATCTATTCGTGGTCCAACGGAGTGAGAAAGAGCGACAGGGAAAGAGAGAGAGAGAGAGAGAGAGAGAGAGAGAGAGAGAGAGAGAGAGAGAGAGAGAGAGAGAGAGAGGGAGAGAGATGGGTTCCATCGCGGTGCGATGAATTTATCCGCGGTGGAGATCCCCAAGTCGGATACCTGTGGTACACACGTCGGTGCACCGGTACACCCGTAATGTGCGGTCGTCGGTTCCGGTACGCTCGCTATCTGGATATTCTGCTAGCCTACGTCGCTTAGATAAGGGTTGCCATGACATCGATCGCTTGCCAATAACCCCGCGATATCCTCGTTACGATTATCGTCGCCTGGCCGGTAATTAACCGAGGCGCGAACCCTCGCCTGCACCGGTCAGTGCGATCTTGAAGACGATCTAGTCTTTGAAGCCATCTCCATGATTTTAGAACACTGCGAGTGTCAACATTAGAAAGTTGGGAATTTTTGTGATGGGAATACTGCAGCATAGAATTCTTTTGTATTTCTATTCTGCAGGAAATTGGTGTGCGATTACTGAAGATCATCGAAAAAATATGAAACATACATTTGAACATATAGTCAGGGAGGGCAATTAAATAATAGTTGAATGGCAGACGTGGGTTGCCGTGATTGGATTAGTAGAATTTAACTCGTAAGAAAATTTAATATTGTTGACGGGTAGTATTGAATTTTGAATCGATCGCATGATCCTAGGTGTGACGCACCGAGGGGTTCAAACTGTGTATATTTGCCGGTACTCTTCGTCCGCCACAAGAAGTCCTTCGAGACAGCACAGGGGAATTGGACAAGAATTTGTCAGCAAGCCGTTTGATTGGGTCACTCCACATGAACTTTCGGTTTTAGCCGAATTATTGGCTGAAGTGTGTGACGTCACAGCACAACTATTGGATGCGAGCGAGGACCCCCTTTGCCGCTGTGACGTCTCGAGGGACTTCTTGTGGCGTACGAAGAGTACTGGAACGGCGTTGGACGCAGAGCTGGGGAAAGTAGTATTTGAAATAGTTAATATTAAATAATCCTATTTATTTTAGAGTATGTGCACAATTTTAAAAATAAAATATTTTATTTGATGCAGTAATTTTTGAAAATAGTATTTGAAAGTAGTATTTCATTTGAATAATATTGATAATATTTGTATTTTGTCTCTCACTGTATTTTCAATTTCAATGATAAATATTATTGCTGAAAATAATGGTTCGAATTCAATACATTTATGAGTGTAAATCGTTTCTTAACGGTAAGATACAGTCTATGTTTATGCGGTTTCTCAGAGTATTATAACAATCCAAAAGTGTTTCAGATTGTTAAAGAAGAAATATTTGATTTTCTGGATGAAATTGTTGAAATAGAAATATTTGATTTTCTGGATCAGATTGTGAAATAGAAATATTTGATTTTCTGAATCAAATTGTTGAAATAGAAATATTTTATTTTGAGGTTCAGATTGTTCAAATAAAATACTATTTCCTTTAAGCAAAATAAAATCTAAAATGTTAAATTGTATTTGAAATATCTGTTTCGCCAAATAATGCCCACCTCTGGTTGGACGGTTGTTTGAACGCAAACGATAATCCAAATATTACACAGAAAATTGTACTAGCGTTGCTTCGCGATGCCTGATGTTGTATCTAAAAATGTTTTAATTCTTAATGCTAACCTTTATTGAACCGAGGTCCTATCTCTACCGTGTAATCAGCTCCGCTTAAATCCATTTAGATTCCAACTTATCACATTTTTCCGATCACATTTCCGAAAGCAACTGTGTCCACTATTTGAAATCCACCTCTCGGCAATTAAGAATTAATAGAGAAAAGTAAATTTGTTTCTGGTAATCTTCGGAACAGAGTTGCGTGCGCGATAACGGCAATGAAACGATCTACGAACGACGCGTTTCAGTCGGCAGTTCCGAGGAAAGTATTGCATATTCGAGAGCGATCCGAGCAGATACGTGTGTTTCGATTGCAAAACCAGGTCGCGATATTTCTCCGATCCACCCGCAGATAAGACAACGTTTCTGCCGATAATCTCTGTGCACGCGGTTTTTCCCTGGCCAGATACCATCGAGTTACAGTGTTCGCCGTTGTGTATCGCCGCGCTACGCTATGGAGAGAAAAAAAATCGATAGCCAGGTAAAAGCGGTTCGATGTTTTGGAATTCGATGCCATTCAGCGAGCATACGCGGCGGCCTGCCGATTAAAACGTTTTCATTTGGCTAATGAACGAGAGGACAGGTAGCAACACCGTTAGATGTACATATACGTATAGTATGTATAGCATAACTGGGCTAAAGCGACGCCCCACTTTTCCTTCCAATGAAATAGGGGAACAAAAGATCTGACGACTCTGCTAACAGTCAGAAGCGCCGGAAGAGCCAGTGATAATGTGGGTTATATAAATTAGGGCAAGGAGAGCGGACGACGTTATGAATAGGTTAACGATCGAAGATTCCCTCGGCGAGGAAACTGGCTCGTTTCCGTTTCGCCAACCGGTCGAAACGATTATTCCCCCCACTATTTTCCATCTATTTTTCAGTCGCACGAATCGCCCGGCTCCGACCATCGCATTTTCAGAACGATCGAAACTTTAAATTAATCTCGTGGGACGAATTATTCGATCCGGGATTAAAAGTTGAACGCGCGGCTCGTGCTATTACGTGTGTTACGACATCGTTATCGACTGCGGGGTTTTGCGCGGATTAAAAATTTGGGCATCTGAACAGAATTCTTTCTGAACAATTTTAATAAACGGGGAATAATCGATATTCTTAAATTCTTCATTTCTATTATAAATGCATGAAATCGCGATTTTCTTCTTTTTTATTTCACCCCAGATAACATAAATACGTCTTAAAGACGTCTTAAACACGTCTGCTGTTAGATACGGAGACGTCTTGGAGTCGCTCTCAGTACGCAACAGTAGGAAATAAAATAATTTAAATGGAAATTCGACGTATCGTCTAATCTCACGACATGTGTGTCCCAGAGGTGGGCATTATTTGGCGAAACAGATATTTAAAATACTATTGAATATTTTAGATTTTATTTTGCTTAAAGAAAATAGTATTTTATTTGAACAATCTGAACCTCAAAATAAAATATTTCTATTTCAACAATTTGATTAAAAAAATAAAATATTTCTATTTCACAATGTGATCCAGAAAATCAAATATTTCTATTTCTGAAACATTTTTGGATTGTTATAATACTCTGAGAAACCGCATAAACATAGACTGTATCTTACCGTTAAGAAACGATTTACACTCATAAATGTATTGAATTCGAACCATTATTTTCAGCAATAATATTTATCATTGAAATTGAAAATAAAGTGAGAGACAAAATACAAATATTATCAATATTATTCAAATGAAATACTACTTTCAAATACTATTTTCAAAAATTACTGCATCAAATAAAATAATCTATTTTTAAAATTGTGCACATAAAATAAATAGGATTATTTAATATTTACTGTTTCAAATACTATTGAAATATTCCCCACCTAGGACTCCCCAGCTTTGGTGTGTCCTAATCGCTATTTTTGCGAAGATTAATTACCCAAGGGTAAAATCAACGCACCAATGTAAAATGATCAATGGTCGAATCTTCGAGTCACCGTGTTCCCCCGCATGATTTTCATAATTCCGGGAGTAAGTACTCGGAAAGACGCGTAATTAATACCGCCGCCGATAAAAAGCACGTGCACGCGTCGCCGATTCGCTGTCGCGACGGCGAACTATACGTCGACTCGGGCTCGTTTCATTGCACTGTTCGATGACTGTTTGATATTTAATCCCCGAAGACAAGCACCGTGGCGCTTTCCCTCGCAGTGTCCGGATTACGCAACTGCTCGACCGAGCTGAAAGATCGACGCGACGGGAGAGACGAGGATCGACCAGCCCGGAAAATCGAAAATCCCCGGGATCGAGAGTCCGCGATCGGATCCTGGCGATCCAACGCAACGGTTCCGTTGAGCCGCGGCTGAAAACGAAAGTTGTTGCGCGACTTGAGAAGCTCCGCGGCCTTGAAGGCAGCAGGCTCTCTCCTGCGCGTTCGATTATGGTTGCGACGCTTTTCCAGAGGCGATGTGGTTGTTAATTGTAATACGAGTCGTTCATTTGTCAAGTTGATTGAGCAGCGACGGAGAGTGGAAAAATTTCAATCTTTGATTGGATCTAATTTTTACAATTCACAGTCGATTTGTATTTGCTTTTTTGTCGAATAACGGTAAAATATAGAAAGTTGAAAATGCAGTGACATTTTATTTTTCTTTGTATCTCTCTTCGGTGGTGATTTCGCAATCACTTAAGCAATTTTCGTATCAGTTTAATGTTCTTAACAGAAGAAAAGCAGTTCCCTTTGTTTCGGTGTGTACATCTGCAAAAGCTCTCTAAATTTGAAAGAGTGGAAGATTAGAGTGATCTCTGGCTCTTGATTCAGGAGAGGGTGGATCGCTCAACAGGAGCGATTAGATTGCTCTTGTCGAGCGGATTGTGCTAGAAAATTGAGTGTATGACCACTCTGATAAACAGTCAGTAGACGGATAATGACATTGTCGAAGAGCGATCTGTTGCGAGCAAGTGAAACTTTTCAGAGAATCACTCGGGATCGATCATTTCTGATACGTCACTCTTTCAGATCCAGAGGGTTAGCGCAGCAGTTTTCGCAACGTCATTTACATCGCTAATAGTAACGAAGAACAGCAGAGTTAAGAAGGCAGAAGGAAGTTACTCACTCGTGTTATCTTGATCTGACGTCGAAGGGATTAGTCTGACGCTTCCAAGAGCTGTTCGAGGATGGAATCGCGTCTCTTCCGCTAGATTGTTGCGCAAGGTATATTAACACTTTGAATGCCGGCACAGCAGTCTCAAAAATCCTACGAGGTAGAAGTAATTTATGAAAACGGAATTAAAACTTGTGAAATATGCCAAGATGTATGATAATGCAAGTTGCTCCGTCACCATTCTGCTATTTTGCAGATTCTAATGAAAATTCAACAATTTCTGGGAGACGAGGCATTCAAAGTGTTGAAGAAGCTCTGCCAGTGCGAACAATTTAGCGAATGGTTGGTTAGGCCTCGCAGCAATCTAGCGGAAACGCGGGACCGGTCGGCGTCTTCGCTGAAAGTAAGCTGCGTGGTCGCGTGACCTTCGGGGACGCGTTCGCGTCACCCTTGAACGTGAACCATGGGTCAGCAGAAGTACAGTTGCACGCTTAACCGACACATGCACTTATCCTCTATGGTACTTGAGCGCTGAAAGGCGGGAGCTGCTGTAAGTGCATGCAAACCGAGCTGGAAATAACTCCGGTTCGTGGTGCTACGGTCGCGTCCCGTCCCGTCCCATCCCGTCCCGTCCCATCGTATATCGTGTCGCGTCGTCGTGGCGCGTCGCGTCGCAAGGACGGAAGCGCCGTCGTCGATTCTAGGGACGATCCCCGGCGACTAATTAAAGCGTTCTTCCCGTCCTCGGTCTCGCCGGCGCGAGTCGATCGCAAAGCTCGCGAGCGAATCGATCGACCTGGCGGCGCGGCGTCCCGTGTCGCGACGCGGAATTTCAATCTCGCCCCGTCATCGCTTTGAAGAAACGAGACCAGCTGCCGATTCGATGGCGCCGCGCGACCGGAACTTCCTACAAGACAGGCATGGGCGAGCGCTCCCGGTTGGCCCCGGGAGCAATCCCTCGCAGCAAATTGGGTGAGAGGAAAACCTTCTTACGTTTTGCTCAATCTTTGATAAGATGTAGTTTCCTTTATATTCCTGTACTGAGTGTCCTAAGGGGCGTGGTGTTACCTCTCTCCTTGTATCGAGTACCTCGAGTGGGCGTGGTTTCGACTTTAGATAGAGTACCCTAAAGAAGTGTGTCTATAGCTTTGTTTGTATTGAGTACTTCAAATAGGCTCGTTGTCGTTCCTTACTTTGTATAGAGTGTCTTCAGGGGGCGTGTCTCTAGCTCTCTTTGTATTGAGTACCTCGAGTGGGCTTGGTTTCAACGCCTACTTTAAGTAGAGTGCCCAAAAGAAGTGTGTCTATAGCTTTGTTTGTATTGAGTACTTCAAATAGGCCTGCTGTGGTTCCTTACTTTATATGGAGTGCCTTCAAGGGGCGTGTTTCTCGAGTGGGCGTGGTTTCTTTGCTTGTTTTGTTTAGAGTACCCAGCAAAGGCGTGGTTATAGTTAAATATATACAATACTCAGTCTTGAAAGGGGTGGTTCCATTGATATCACTGTGTGTAGTATTCCAAGGGACGTCGTTTCGTAACTCTGTAGCCCTACAGGGCCACCTCTGCCCATGCCTGCTTCAGGAAGAGACGAGTATACGTTACACCGGACGTGACTAGACGAAACATCCCCTAAGATGCCGATACAGTGCTTCCCATGGTCGGTGAAAAAAAAAAGGGGAAAAAATTGGTTTAACCGCCTCCGATCGTTCCCTCTTTTTACGAGCTACCCCCAGTCTACCCTCCACCCCTTGCTCTCCGGAACATCGTTATTCTTCTACCCCTAGCCGAGCAAAAGAGGGAGAGATACCCTGCTTTCGCGATTAGGGAGCTTAAAGCCGGACTCACGCATTCGATCACTATCAACTGCGAACGAAATTGTTCTTTATTCTGCGTACGTGGTATTCTTTGATCATTGTTTAGTGGTTCTCCTGGGACATCGGTAACGACATCGATGGATTGGTTAGTAAATATTCAGAGATTCCGGAACACGTGATCCGGTTCAACCCTCGGACCACCAAAAAACTTGTTAAAATAGGACCTAAATTTTTAACTGTATGCACACACTATCGTCCTATGAAGCTGTACACCTACACTATAATTGAACATCTAGGATCGCGCTACACTAGACTATTATCTCCCGATGCAACTGCGGTTAAATATTGATCACGGTTTCATAGTAATTCTTGCAGCATGCTACCTTTCCTGCATATAACATCTTTAATCACTCGGTTCCGCTAATAACTAATACACGGCGCAGCAGTAATCAGCTGAAATCGATCGCTAGCCGATCATCTAATCACAGAATTCTAAACCTTGACCGAGAACGAAAGCAGTCCAAGGGTTGCAAACAAGACTAGGGGGTTGCGCAGGCGACGCCATCTCGCGATCGCGTCCTGGAAAGAGGGTTGCAAAACAATTGCCGCATGCACGCGGAACGTCGCGGAACGAAAAGAAGAAGAAACGCCGCGCCGCGCCGCGATCATCGACGAAGGATTATATCGATCGACAGAAAGAGCCGGTTTTCGGTTTGTGGTAGCAAGTTGCATAAAGGGTGGTGGTGGTGGTGGGGCGGGGGTGTGGGGAGCGGATGCATGCTATTAGTAATAGTGAAGACGTACCCTGTACCAAGTGGCCACCTGCGAGGCGCTCGAAAGGGGTGGAGAAGCGGTGGTTTATCCGCGACGCAACACACACACCAGTAGGGTGCAGGGTGAAGGTCGGGCCCGAGGTATAGTTCGGTATAGTATTTTCATTCGGTATTGTCGGTCGAATCGCGCGTGCGTTGTCACGCAGTACGGGGGTTGCGCGTTCGAAGAGGCGGGCCCCAACAAGACGATAGCACATAGGTGAAGTGGTGGTTGGTGATGGTGGTGGTTGGTGGTGGTTCGGTGGTTGGTGGTGGTTCGGTGGTGGCGGGTGTAGTGTATTCGCACGCCCCGTGCAAGTGAGGCAAAAGCAAAAACAACAACAACAACAACAACACCACAGGTCAGAATCAAATTAATACACGATTAAGAATTAGAGTCTGGGTTAGCCGACAGGATATATCGCCCTGACCGGCTCTACGCGAGTATGCTAGTTCTTTATATCTAGTGTGTGCGCACACCTGGACGGCCTCGGAAATCGCGTGGATACCCTCCGATATTGCTGACGGAAATATACATTTATTCATGTATGTATTAAGCTATCTCTTCCTAGAATGAATATTTAATCGTTTTAACGCTGAAAATTACAATCGAAAGAAACGACGGTCGCAAGAAAATTGAAGTATTTCGAAATGGATTCAGATTCGTGATCCAGCAATTTCCGGGGAGATCCATGCCACGATCGCCGACGATGCCCGTACATCTTCTCCCGGCGTGCTCTTAGACGAATGATGAAGTAGTGTGCGTTCAGTGTCAGTGCGTGTGTGATCTTGCCGCGGGTCTAGAGCCTCGGAACTCGTTCGATGACTGAGGAAGACTCGACCGTTCCCTCGAGTTCTCTCGAGTCGACGCAAATCTTTTTCATCGACTAACCTCGATCGACGTATGTACACTATATTTTGCTTTTTGTCAATGCGAATGGACGAGAGTCTTTCCGTCCACGATCCGATGTAAATAATCAACGCAACAGCCAATTAGCGTGAAAATATCCCGCTGGATACGTGTGCATAAACGTTTCATTGCGTGTCATCGAACTGGTCCCGAGAACGAGATCTACTGCAGGGGTCAGTTCTCAAGCGGCTAATTGGACGGGGTCAGCAACGGACTCGTTCCAAACGGAATCGACGATTCCGTATTTTGGAACGAGGCCTCGGGAAGACTCGCAGGTCCTATGAAATTGTTGGCCAATTGTGCGTTTTCCTTTGATCCGATTAATTTTTCCCGGGACTGTCAATTTTCACGAATCGCAACCCGAAACCGCGAGGCTTTGACGCGCGGCCAGGGGGAGTCAAAGTCTCGTTGGAGGGGTTGTTCGAGGGTTGTTGCGGGCCTTCGGTCGCGTGACTCGCGGAATATACATACATAGGGGATAGAGAGAGATAGATAGATAGACAGGGGCTGACGTCAGAGCGCGACGATGTCAGGTTACCGACGATACGAAGCAGAAGCCACACACACACATCGGTATCTTCTAGGTTCTAGAATGGGAGGATACTGGCGCAGGTGTACGTGTCTGTTCTTGTCAGTGGCGGGTGCGACTAGTATGTGGGCTGTTATGCGATCGCGATACACGCCTGGAGCCCCCGAAGCTGCACTGTGCTCCGAAATTTTGACAATGATCGGACGAGACTGCATTTTCGTGTGCTTCCCAATCGGATTTCACGGAAATCTTCCGGTGTATTTGTGTTAATATTCTCATATAAATTGCTAGGAGGAAACGCTAGGTTTCATAAGGTACTCAGAATCAGGTAGAATTTAAAAAATTGCGAATGGCACGATTCCTACTGAACAATTTATATATCTTGAATTTTCGCTAACCATTGTTCGGAGCACTGTGCATTGTCTTCTGGAGCTGCACGGGACCTTCGGATTCTGCCGCTCGTTCTTTTCGAATGTATTGCACGATGATGCGCGGCGCAGTGTCTGGCGAAAGTGTTCGAAATTTTTACAAAAATAATTTGTAACTCTGTTGCTAGACACTATATTGCTTCAAATATTTTGTACATTAATTGCAGTGTATTTAAGCGTTCAAACATTTTCGTGGGTCACCGTACATGCTCACACTTCTGTCCATAAATCACCGAACATTGCTTTAATCGTTGGGACTAATTTCTTATTTTTTATTTCCGGATTCATTTCAGTTAAGGGTTGCATCCCTTACAAGATACATCTTTTATACAAAAGCAACTCGTAATAAAATGAACTCTATCGATATAAAAAATTATATTAGTTCATGATTGTACATCGGAGTTTCATTTAGCGAAATTAGCTAAAATTTTAATGAACGTGGAGAAACCAGAGGCCGCCGGACGATCGAAAAAAAAGGGTTTGAAAGTTTAATTTTGTCGCGGCGATGCGAGTGTCCGGTGACTTATGGCCGGGGAGTGTACGGTTGTCTGGCTAAAGAGAGCAAAAGCGCAGCGCACCGCGCACGGTAGCGTTCGCTGTGAGCGAAAGAAAGAGCGAGCAGAGATCTCTTAATCCTGCGCGGTTCGTGACTTTCCGCGGGCTCCGGCCTGCGACCACCGATGAAAAAAGAGAACGACGAGAGAGGAGAGGAGAGCCGCGAAGCCCGATCTGGCCTCGCCTCCGGTACTCTTCTTTCTTTCTTTCTCTCTCTCTCTCTCCCTCTCTCCCGTCGTGTGTTCGGGCTCTGCGCCTACAAGCCGAGAGCAACTTCTCTGCAATTTCGCGAAATCAGCATACAAAGTGGTAAGCCGGAGAGAGACTCGTACACTTTGTACGCTTCGTATGCAGTTTCGCGAAAGCTCGAGAGACCGCGCGCGAGTCCTTGAGAGAGAACTCATGACCGATTATTCGTCGCGAATCGAGTCTGCGATCGGGATCACTGCAGTTTTGCGTGTAACGTATGGTTATCGCGGGCTGCAAGGACACGATCGTTTCCTAGAAACGCTAGTCTTCGCGGGCGAGCCTTGTTTTCGATCGGGATCGGTCTTCGTCACGATCCGGTATCACCACCAGGCAGACCGGAAAGTTTCCTTGCCGTTTTCTCTTATCTGGCCCTTTGTTTTCTCGGAAATCCGCATTTCCTTTCCGTCGGACGTCATTCTCCGGAAGCGCATTCTCTGCGATCTCGGTCTTTCGAGCGGAGGCTGATTAATTCCTCAGAATTAGTACCGCGAATACGATGCTGACATTTTTGTTTCGCTCTACCGAACGTTTCAGGAGAGACCGCGAAGATGCTAATAAATATTGTCAAAGTAACCGGTAAGCCAATTATGCCAGTGCACACACTTTTACTCTAACGTTATGAATCAAACTGTAACAATGCTGAACAGGACCCTTTAGAATGAACACACTTTTGTACCCAATGGAACAATCTACAAATTGAATTCTTCATTCTTCTAGGATTTTTCTTCTACAATTTTTCATTTTACTTTTCCATGTTTCGATCATTCGCTCGATTCGTTGCCATCAAGTTTAGACTGATTCTTTACCGACGACGTTTACGAGATCGCAAGAAAATGAACAACGACGTTAAATTATTGCAACGATCGAACCGATCGAGCTTGCAAAGCAAAAATCGCAACCGAGCACAGAGACACGAAACACTGGAGGAAAACGGTAGTAAGCTTTCCGGCCGGCCTGGGAGCCTGCTGGCATCGCTTAGCCGGGTGCGATTAGGCTATCGCGGCGGAACAATCGCAGAGTAGTTGCACAAGGTTGTCGGGCCGCGCGACTCATCGTAGCCCCGCCGTCCTCAAGGACGTTCGCTAATGGAATTCTCTCGCGAAGAAATGAGTCGGAAGTGAGTCGACGATAGGCGACGAGAAGAAGAAGAAGAAGAAGAAGAAGGGAACGAAACCGGGATGTGCTTACCTTGGGCAAGGATGCCAGGCATTGCTGCTTCACGTCCCAGACGAGCTGATCCTTGGGGAACTGAAGACACTTGCTGACGTAAAGCTCCGGGATGTTCACCCTGGCCAGGAGGAGACCCTCCTCGACCGGGCCGGCCTCCGCAGTAGCAGCCGCGACTGCAGCCGCCGCATCTTGATTCTGCTGACCTTGAGCCTGGCCGGCTTGCGGGCTGGTCGCCTGGCTCGGAGTTGTCTGCCCCGTGCTGGCTGGCGACGAATTTTGCTGCGACTGCTGCTGCTGCTGCTGCTGTTGTTGATGCTGTTGTTGCTGCGGTTGTTGTTGTTGCTGCTGTTGTTGTGGCTGCTGAGGCTGCTGCTGCTGCTGCTGCTTCGGTCCCGCCTCCATTGCGAGGACCTCGCGCTTCTCGGGGATTCCACCTTCACTGGCTCACATCTGAAACAGAAATAATCGCTTGTCAGATCTAGCTGGATCTTTTTTTCTCTCGGAGGATGAGTATCACGATTTTTGAGTTTGCCTTTTCTAGTCTGGAAATGTTAGTTTGGGATCGTCCCTTGTGAGGAGAGGATTCTTGAAGACTTAGGAAGATGTATTTACAATTATAGAGCATACACAACTTAGAGATTATCTGCTACTGTTCTATAAATGTTTGCTTCACTTAGGTTTAATTAGACGGTCGAAAAGCGCAACGCAAAGGGCAAGATTGGAGTCCAGGGCGTCGTAGAGGCAGCTCAAGTGGAAAATACGGGGAGGCGGTTTGAGACCGAGGCGAGGAGAGGCGAGGCAGCGGAGTATAAAAGGCTTTTACGAGCGTTAAAAAATCGACGTGGCCCGGCGCGGCGCGGCGCGGCGTCTCGGCGCAATTTCTTTATTTCCATTGCGGTAATCTCGTTCTTCCCTTACCGTTACCCGCCGCGCAGCGGTTATAAACTGCGAGTGCCGGCCTGTTTTAATTTCTTCATCTCACCCGGCGTCGTCGGGCGTCGCCTCCGAGGCGTCGTTCCTCGAGATCCTCTTCCAGATATCCGCCGGGAAAGGAGTCGAGACGCTGCCGTAACGTCGCGATCCTCTCGATTAACGGTGCCGAATAAAAAACCAGGAAATCGTTGTACCGATAGCGGCGAGCTGTCACGATTATTGCCACCTTGGGTCCACTAAAACGCGACCCTATTCTCGCAAATGGACGTCCGAATGGTACACGCAAATTTATTCGACGATATCTGCTTATAATTATGAAAATTGTCTTATAGGTTCACAAAAATAGTGGATGATATCCTAATGGACTTTTGTGAATGAATAAATCCAAGTGGTGCAGTCTGATAATTTCTCTTGCAATTATTATTAGCAGACTGCAGATTTTATGCATTTATAATAAAAATTGTACAATTCGAAACGGGAGAAAAATTAAGATAATTGAAAAATAGAGATACTCTATATTCAACTTGTTAAAATTATTCAATAAATCTGGCGCCCATCTTTTGCAATTTATATAGGACCTAATTTTGAACGGCGCGGCGACTAGAAAGAAGCGAAACACGGTGTAGATCACAGTGCATCGTAGAAGTGCGCCGGCTCGCGATAAGAAAAAAGTTTGTGAAACACGGCGGCCCGAGATTCCCATCACGTTTCGTATGGAAGATTACGTTTCCCTGGTTTCGCAAGACGTCTCGTAAGTATCCTGCAAGAATGTTTCGTTCGCAGACGCCGGAGAAAATGGCTGCGTTCCACCAGTCTGCTTTCGGCTCGGCGGAAAGCTCGTTCGACACACGAGCTTGGATAACGATCCAACGGGAACCGGACTCGCGGCGGGATACACGCGTCGAATCGATTAGGGTGCGGTTCGACTGCGATCTTCGATCGCGCCAATCCATACATTATCCTCATAATCGCTTCGTTTGTAAAATAAAATATGTAAAAATAATCTACATGAAATGAAATTTCTCTACCTAAATCAATTAAACAAAGAGTGTCATAAAATTTCAAACAGAAGCACCATAAAAATCCTCACTTTTCGTAAAATTTAAATTTCAAACGAGAGCGAAATTTTCAATTTTTATCATTTTTCTGCATCAACCGTGAAAGACAAATGATTTTGATTAAATCAGCTAAAGTAAGAATCACACAAAATGTCAAACCGTACCATCGTAAAAATCCTCACTTCTAAATTTTCAATTTTAATCATTTTTCTGCATCAACCTTAAAAGACAAATGATTTTAACTAAATCAATACCAGTAATCACATAGAATTTCAAACCGAACCATCATAAAAATCCTCACTTCTAAAATTTAAATTTGAAACGGAAGCGAAATTTTCAATTTTAATTTTTTCTGCATCAACCATAAAAGACATAGAATTTCATACAGAATGATTCTGCGGACTGTCGGGAACAGAACGGTGCATAAAACGTTTTCGCGTAGCCGAGAGAAGGCTCGCGTCTCCCGTCGATGCAGCGGGATGCGCCGGCAATGCAATTCGCCGTTTTACAATCCGACCTCCAACCTCCCGGCAGGGTTAACCATCGGTCAGCGATAAGTTACGCGCTAACGAGCGGCGCGACGCTTTCACTCGAAACTTTCGAGCGGATATAAACGTCCGCGAGCCGCGAGAGAGGAGACACATATATTCGCATGCATCCGAGAAGATCGATCTTCGAGGGTGGCGAGCCCGATTCGACACGCAGCTGCACCGTATCGATCCGCCGATTCCCCGTGCAATTATGTAACGCGCGCGCGATAATCGCCGCGACAAACATACACGTGATTCCTGTGTTTGTTGCGCGACCGATGCAGTCCGTTTCGTTGCACACGCGATTATAGTTGTCCGTGCATGGGAAACGTCGCTTGCCTCCCGATGAAATTAGACTGTGAATTATTGTGCTTCCATAGCTTGTTCTTCGTCCCCTAGCATTTGCATTCAAATCACGTATTCGTAGCTTTAGTTACATAACTGAAGTGATCATTAGACAGCGGACATTTATGCAAAATAAATACATATAGGCTTTTGCAATAATTTTCATCAGCTGAAAGTAAGATTTTTAGATTCTTTAAACATTTTCTCGGTTTCGTATTTCGTGGTCATTTTTGCAAAATTTACAAAATCGGTAGATCGTTCTACTTGAAAGGGAAATAGTAAAAGCATTTTAAGTTTCTAATGAGTAGAGTAAAAGGCTGTGATTGCGATATCAGGAAGTGCTCGAACAGCTGTTTCCGGCGTTTGTCGCGTAAGTGGACGTTTTAAAACGAAACAAAGATTAATTTCGGATGATTCATTGTAGAAACGCGACGAAACTCGCTCGCCCCGGTCGATCGATCAAATTGGAATTGATGGGATCGATAGCAACGTCCGTGTCGAGTTATCGCCGGTGAAACGCGCAATAAATGCCTGTGCGATAAAGCCAGCTTACCGCGGAACGAGCTTCGCAGTTGACAAAAGTGTCGAGAAATAGTCCGAGCTGATGGTCCGTCGCTTCGCAAACAGATGGAGATCTACGCTGTCGCTCGAAAATGTTTGAACGATTGTTTGCTCGACGTTGAAATTGATTTTTCAGTGGAAAATGTGCTGACGTTCCAGCTCTTGTAATAGTTTTCTCAATAAACGCGCGAAAACCCTCGGGAACAATAGACTGTGGAGCGCACTCGGTTTCTTCGAGATCTGCGAGTGACCAAATATTTTCGATTGGTTTGCAACTCTTCGCTTCTCTTCGCCGAATAAATATCTCGGAGCCAATTATAATCCAATAGTAGACGAGATTTGATATTGGATATACAGTTTAGCACCAGGATCTAGATTGTATCCTGGAGTTAATTGTAATGTAGAGTCGATAGAGTCCGGGGCCAATCCGAGGACATAATTTAAGATCAACAGAATCCAGACTCGATCTAGAACGTAATCGCAATATACATCTAATCTAGGACCTAATCGTGGTCTAGGTTTAATCTGATAGTTAACAGAGTGATCTATGTCGAAGCTATACCTCGCAGATTCTAAGGGTGATTTAATGTAGGGTCTAATCGCAGCGTAGATAAAACCCAACACCTAATATAGAACTTGTAGAAGCCGGACCTTGTTTAGGATCTACTTGCAATGTGGGTAAAATCTAGAACCTAATATAGGACTCGTAGAAGCTGGACCTAATGTGGGATTTAATTGGAACGTGGACAAAACCTGTGACCTAATATAGGACTCGTAGAATCTAGACCTCCTTTAGGATTCAACTAGGTTGTGGATGAACTCTAGGGTCTAACCGAGGACTCGTAGGATCTAATTGCAACGTGGATGAAACCTGCAGAACAACCTGAAACATACAGGACCCAAAGAAACTAGACCTTCCGTAGGATTCAGCCAGGTTGTGGATAAAACCTAGGGCCTAATAGGACCCATGGGATCCAATGTAGGATTTACCTGCGATGTGGATCTAACCAAAAGCCTAATCCAGAATCAAACCCAGACCAAATCTAGAATCCGGGGAGTTCTACCTTGCATTTTTCAATTTTCACGAAGCTCAGCAGCAGCTGCTTCGCGGAATGAGACGGGAGCTTTCTTCTTCGAGACGAGCTGGCCTAATGGGAGTGCCGGAGGTAGCTTCGCATGACTCAAGTATAGTTTCCCGTCGTCGTGTCTCTCAGTACATTGTCTAGACAGCGAGTTCTGCTTTGTGGCGAACGCCGGACCGAGATGCCCGGAAAACGTCGCGGGAAACGATATTGTTGCGAACCGTGAACCATCCGTTAACTACACGGCACGCGACGACTCTCCTAATTGCTTCGTCGTTTAGGTTAAACGTCTACCAACTAGCGTGAACAACGGCTCGAAGAATCTGTCGCGAACAGACGCGGTTTCCCGGGCCGAAGAAGCTCCAAAGTGTTATCTTCCGCAATTATGTCAGCGCGAAAGTTCGTGCCCGATTGTTGGACTGCTGATTTTATGCGTGTAAGCTTTGTGTATGTGTCGGTGAGCCATACCATATATGCTAGAGAGAGGGCGGGACTTGAAAGGTTAGAGATAGTAAGCAGATAGATATAGACAGAGTGACAAATAAACTCACAAATAAACTTCATTGATAATTCCTGAGTGAAACTAATAAATAAAAATCTTTAATTGATAAAAGCTACGACTACAAGTTTCTATTAAAAGAATCTTGTGTTAAGATAATATAGGGAAGCACAAACATTTAATTGTTGATTCTCTATATTTTTAGGTTAGTATAACAGGTGGGAAGTATGCAATAATTATTTATTATGTGGTGAATAATAAAGCTCTATATTTTTAGACGAATCAACCTCGTGTTTTTGCTTAAAATGGAACCCTTAACCATATTATATGCATTTACGAGAAAAATTAATAGGGGAAATTTCAATGTGTTCAAATTGTTGGAGAATGAAAAGAAATTCTTAAACGCAGACAATTTTTATTTTTCATAAAGATCCACAGTCTAGTTGTATTTTAATACGAAATCGGGCAACTTTTGCACTGACCGAATATATATGTTCCTTGGAAGATAAAAATCATGCGCCGGACCAATGATCTGTTATTCAGGCTTTAATGAATCCTAATCGAGACAGTGTGATTTACCGGTCGCGTATGAAATTTTACAGCAAAGATAAATCGTTGGCCGTCGAGTTCGAGGGGACGTCGAAAAATGCGAGACAAAGAAGCTTTCGGCTGTCGAAGAGCGGCGATTCGAGAACAACCTGACGATAGTCCTTGTTACATCCTAGCCCTTAGGTCAAGGTACAGGCAATAAATTCTTCAGGCTCGCTGTTTACGGCTCGTCGGGTGACAGCGCTCTTTTCCAGGCGGGTTTCGCGAAAAAACTCATCGTATCCACGGTGCGATACGTGCACGGGAAACACTGGGAATACACGCAAGCTGTTGTTAAATCTTTTACGAAAATACAGTCTTTTATTCCAGTATAGATTTTTCAACCATTTACTCGACACGAAGGTCAAAAGTAAAACCGATTTAGAAAACCGTTCTAGAAGAATCGTCTAGTTAGCGACTTCCAGCGATAGGATCGGACCCGATCAGGAAGAAGTGGGATAATATTGGCACGTTTGCATGAATAATCGGGACTGCGAAAGCGGGCAGTATCCGCGAATTCCTGGGGAAGGAGCGCGAGATGCCAGGTGGCACGGGCTGGGGGAGAAGTTTGATGGGAAACCGCAGACGCCATTAAACGTAACCGTCTTGCCGGCAGGCCGGGCTGCGTTAAAACTTGAAATAACCCACTGACCGCACCGTGTATACACGCTCCGAGGACAATAGAGGCGAGAGCCGGCTCCGCGCCGCGCCGCGAGCAATGGAAGCGCCGCAAGGTCGCGTCGTTCGCGCCCAAACCAGAAAAACGGCTGATGATCCTTAGGCGTTACTATTCCGCCGACCAAGCGATTCCTTTCTTCCCCGATGGGCCGAGCGCAATACACCGAGAAAAAAAACCGTCCGGACCGCCAAAAACGATGGATAAACTTGCTCGGGCCGTCACGCGACCTACCGCGTTAATCATTTTGTTGCCACTGTGCTCGCTTGCCCGTGACCGTCGTAAACAAAGCTGAACTTCACGCAAGTAAACACACCGATTCCATGTACTGTTCGTACGCCACAAGAATTCTCCTGGCAGGAATTCAACAACAAACCGTCCGATTGGGTCATTCCACACGAACTTTCGGTTCTAGCCGAATTATTGGCTAAAGTGTGTGACGTCAAAGATAACCATTGTTTGCGAGGACCCCTTTGCTCCTCAGCCGTCTCGAGGGACTTCTTGTGGCGGACGGACAGTACTCGCGTACCGAAGTCGCGTCCCTCCTTTGCTAATATTGCTACACGAATACAAACGTTTCTAAAATCATTAAAAAAATTTTCTGACCATGAACTCAAAGATTGAAGACCTATTAACCCAGACCTAACTCTGACCGCCGATTAAGTTATAAGGAAAAGTTACTCAGGGTCATTATATATAAAGGACATTGAAATCGAGAGTGGTTCCGTATAAGTGTAATTACCTATCATTTTTCTTAGAAAGTATTATCTTTATGACAAAAGTCCATATAACATAAAATGTGCATTTGAATGAGACCTACGACTTTTATATGAAGTATTTTTCAAAATTCCCATTATTGATTGAAACAAATGGAAACAAAACTATGATTTTTATGGTTTTTCACGGTTTCCGCTGTAAAAATAACATGTGCGTCAATTTTCACTATCATATTCGTAATCAGCACGTGAAAATACGTAAGAATCCAGAGTATAAAAAACATCGGAGGTATGGGCTTTTCGGAAGTACTCCCGATCGAAGTTTCAATATTGGTAGCAACAATTTTTGTCACCCGTTTTACAATAAAAAAAAGGAACGAAGAATGAGTTCGTGCGAAGGTTTCATACTGTACATTTTACTGTAAACTCGTCGGTAGAGCTATCATTCAAAAAGGTTCGGAATGCATTGATAGGATACCGGGACCAGTATACGTGTCGCACGCGATCGAAAATCGCATCTCCGGTAACCGCAGCCTAATCGATTATATCGGTAGTGGGCTATCTCCGCGCGAGCCGGGGGACCAATAAGAATGAAAAGAATGGGGTCCCGGTGAGGGCAAAAGAAAGATAATCGGAGGGAACAGAGGGAGACGATGATGAACTGGAGGAAAAGGGTGTACCGGGCCCCGACGGACAGCGAACGCATCAATGACAAGCCGTAAATCATAGTTTTACGACCCGTCTTTATGTGGCCCTTATTCGTGGCACCCGACGGAAGGCTCGAGTGCCTTCGCGATTTTTCTGTCTGGCCACCCCGTGTGCACCGGGAACAGGGCCGTATGCACGCAACCTACAGCACAACCGAGAACTCGCCGCTTCGATGGCAACTAGGTAGTTGAGAGTCTCGATTATCTAAAATGGTAGACAATTGTTTTGATGCGCTGTGCTTCAGAAAATGAAAGAGCTCCTTTTCAGGTCGGAGAATTTGTTCGGATAGCTCTTACACACCCATTTATATGTAATATTATATCTATTAAAAGTGACCGGTATGTGTTGCCTTATAAAAATGGCACGACTGAATTTATTTATTTTCAGTGATTTTTATTACGACGTATATTCGAAAATATTCAGATAAAATACCTTTACACCCGAATAAAATAAATTCAATTATATTCGTGACTCTAATAAATGTCATTTTAATAAACGCTTAAGGAATATTTTATCCACATCCTGGTTGGCTAGCTAGGATCCAATCTAGACTGCGTTAAACGTCACAACTATTCATAATTTTACGTGCTCAATTATTCTCACCCAGTTTCCTTTACATAATGATGATTACAGTTCCTATCATTTACGCCATCGCATAACTTGTTCCCACGGGACAAATAGCTTCCACAAGCAAAAAGAACGGCTCGAATATTGTGAACATTGCTGCGCGATTTAAACGCAGCACACTTTCTGCTTTAAGCGACGACCAGTTCGGACATAATCGATGCTCGAATAAAACACTCGCAAAACAATTTATTCGCATTTCATTCTCTCCTGTACGATGTTACCACGGCGAGACTCGCGCAAAATTCGTCTCGATCCGGCGAAAAATCGGCGTCGAAACTGCTAATGACCAGCGGTCGATCGTCCCAGCCAATCAGTATAGGGTTCCATTAGCAATGAAATAAATCTGAGAGGAGGCCTCGGTGTATCGACGGCCGGGAGAGATAACTTTGCAGCGGCCGGCCGGCCGGCCCACGGTTTTTAAATCATCGGTGCCCGTTGCAACTTTCTCGCGCCGCTAGTAACATAAATTCCGTCCGGGGGAAGGCATTAGCGGGCACGAAATTTATTTAACAGTACACAAAAGCGAAGGTTGCAAAACGGAGTTGTGTCTCTTCTCTCGAGGGAAACCGTGGCCTTTCTCGATGCGCCCCTGGTCCCGGGAGAGAGCCGACGCAGCTTGTATAAACGCGTATATGCGGCAGGTACCCGCGGTGCGTGGGCGTCGCTTTACGGGTTTGCTTTTAAGTGGCCGTACCTTAATTCGAGAATCACCTAACAGTGTCGTGCTTAACGGTGATTCGAGCGTAATTAAAAAAATCCAAGGTTGTGCGGATGTGTGCGCGTGTGCGTCGCGTGCGTGCGTGCGTGTGTGTGTGTGCCGTGGAAGTTCTGGGGAGGAACGCCGCGGCCGAAGGACGACGAGGGTTAAAGTACGACCGTGACATTCTCGATTCTGCAGCCGCGGATGCTCCTCGCAACTATGCTGCTTCGCTCTCCATTATACTAACCCCCTCAGGGGGGGTTACACACAAAGAGGAGAGTTCTTCTTCTTCTCGCGTCCCCGGCAACGACCATTTAACTCGACGCGCGAGCGCGCGCGCGCGCGCGACGAGACACGATCGCTTCAAAAGAAAGCTTTCTTCGGGCAGGGGCACAAAGACCACTCTCTTTCGTCACAGGGAAACTCGAAAATCTTCCGGCACTACACGGCAAAAAGATCCGTGCACACGCACACGTGTACCGCCGAGACGCTTTATCATCGCAACTATCGACGAGATCGCTGATAAAACGCTCTTACGCATTCTGGTCTCGCGTATCCTCCGGACGACATGACAATGTTCGTACGGACCACTCGTTTTCGGGAGGGAGGAGCCTTTTAACGCTTTCGAAGCGACGATCGTAGATACGGATGGCTTGGAGAGTCCCGTTTGTAATAGGTTTTACGTTGGACTTCGGATTTTATGCGGTTTCGGGAAAATTTAGTGGGGGAACATAAAACAGTGAAAATATTAGAATTTTATAATGTTGCATTGATTGCGAAATATAGGAGCCAAATAGAAGTTTATTTCTTCTTTCAATTATTAATTTAACCCTTAGCACTCGGATGGCGCCTCTGAAGCACCACTGAAAATTGCTACTAGACATAGGCACATTATATCAGTTTCATATGCAAAAAATGAAAAAAAATGGTATAGAATAGAAATATTCTAAAATGGAAAAATCTTTCGTTTTCGAGTTAAAATAGTTCAATAGTTAAAATAGAGTGTAAAGGGTTAAATATTCATAACATGTCCACTACTTTAACCCTTAGCACTCGGCTCGCGACTCTGAGGCGTCACTGAAAATTACCATTCTTAAAAATATTTCTCACATTATAATTTTTGTTCGTCTTTAATAAACTACTAGACATTGATGTGTAATGAAAAGAAATTGTATAGAATGGAAAAATCTTTCGTTTTTGAGTTAAAATAGCTCCGAGTGCAAACGATTCAATTGTACGTACCCATTTTTGTCATAAATGCATAATTGAAACAAATGGCAATTTCATTCCAGTCTGCTGCAATCGAGGTGGAAAATTCTAGTTTTGCATAAAATCCCAATTCTTGGACACGGTAGTTCTCGTATCGAGAGGGAGTAATAAGCTTGTATATTCGAAACTAATGATCGTAGAGTAACGAACAATGCGCCATTAGATAATTCGAATAAAACAACTCTTAATACTTCGATCCTCGTATGCAGCAACGGTAGAAAGTGAAGTTCCGCGGAATTTAAGGAAAACCCATTAACCCACGAACAGCAACAGAATAAAGAAGCTAACTGCAGGAGGGCACATCCGAGCCCGTTTCCATCCGGAGGTTAACCTAATTCGAGCTTATTCCGGTTATAAAAGGCCGCGGTGTCCCGATTGTGTCGGCCCGCTAGAAACGGGGAAGGGATCGGCGTCGAAAAGAGAATCTCGGGGAAATATCCCATTGGATGCGATCCGGGTTGCTTGCTTCTGAAGTTTTTAACGAGCCACCGCCGCGAGTCCTCCTCCCTCCTCTATCTTCTCGGGTAGAAAGGAAATCTCGTTAAGCGGAAGAGACGGGTCTGGCCGCGAAATAACAGGGGAAATATGCGGATCACGGAAAACCCGGGGAACAAACGGGGGGGGAGGGAAATACGCGATGGTTGTTTCCCGAGGAAGACGCGGCTCTATCTCGTGGTATCTCGTCTTTCTAGCCGATACGGTGAGCACGGTCACGTATGCACGGCCGAGGCACAAACGAATTTCTTCTCGACGCCACCCTCGCTGTTAGATCAGCACTCGGATAAACGGTCCGACGACGGAATCCCAAATTTCCCATCCGGTCAGAAACTTTTGAATAATCTTGTCGCGTTTCTTTCTACCCCCGTTGCTTTTCCTCGAATAGAGTAGACAACACAACATTGACGAAGGGATGCTGCTACAAAAGCCTGTATTTGGTGCAGGAATTCCCTTTATTCTGAATATACCGCGACTCTTAAGAGACAAATAGGTAGGAAGAAAATTGAACTCGAATAGAGTAGACATAACATTGACGAAGAGATGCTTCTGCAAAAGCCTGTATTTGGTGCAGGAATTCCTTTATTCTTTTGATATGATTAGAATTATACTGCGACCGAGACAAATAGGTAGGAAGAAAATTGAAAATAATATTATTTCCTTGGGACAATTGCATATATCAACACAGAGCTTCCAGTAGCCACGGTGAATACTAACGAAGGGGGTTCGGATTTTTGAAGCAGGGAACGTTCGCCACAATTTGCCCAAGCACGAAGCAGACAAGTCTCGAGCATGCAGATGCTGTTTTCATAGCAGATGCTATTAGCATCTCGGGGAAGGTGTCGGAACAGGGTTGCATTGTACAACCTCTGTCTGGCAGGTGTTTCTTGTGTTCGTCCCGGAGAAATTGTCCGACGAATTTCGCGCTGGTCTCGGTGTTTCTATTCCCCAGCGACTCTATCGCGATGTTAGATAATCCTGCGTGCTCGAACAAAAGAGATAAATCGCGGGCGACGATCGTATCGAAGGAAGCGTCGCCGATTAATTACGCTCGTCCGTCAGTTTCGAAACTAACGAGCCGAGCACGCGCGTCCTTTTCACGAACCGAGGCTGCGTACGACGCTCGTTTTCGTGTTTCGATCGACCATTGTGTCCCGATAATTATACATAGAGACGGATATACATATGCATCTGTCGTAACAGCGGCGGGCAACGAACAATGTCGGCCCGTTCGAGCTAATGTTTTACACTCGCCGATGATCGCACAGTATGGCTCCGTCGTCGTTACGTATGCGCGACATATGTCACCGTACCGGGGGCTACACGCACCTCGAGGACTCGGTTTCCTGCGTGACGACACACTTTACGCGTTTTCCAAGCGACACGAGCTTTTTCAACGTAGCGTCGCGCGTGGTGCATTTTCGGCGGTCGTGAGATAATCTCTCGACGTAGTCTAGCTCTGTATTTCGTGGTTAGAACGGATTTTCATGCAAAATTAGCATTGTCTGCATTGATCGCAGGAGATAGGAGCCAAGTCAAAATATCCTGCTTCTCTTGTAAATTATTAGTGCTAAAAATAATATATAGAAATATTTTTGCAACGTCTTTTTCACAGGTCAGCCAATTAAAAAATATCCCGTGTACATTTTTAGAGCTAACCTGTAGAAACATTTAAATTTTTGTAACTTCTTCACAGGTGAGCCAATTGAAAAGTATCCTGCTTCCCTTGTACAGTTTTAGAGCCAATCTGTAGAAACATTTAAATTTTTGTAACTTCTTCACAGGTCAGCCAATTGAAAAGTATCCTACTTCCCTTGTACATTTTTAGAGCCAATCTGTAGAAACATTTAAATTTTTGTAACTTCTTCACGGGTCAGCCAATTGAAAAGTATCCTACTTCCCTTGTACATTTTTAGAGCCAATCTGTAGAAACATTTAAATTTTTGTAACCTCTTCACAGGTCAGCCAATTGAAAAGTATCCTACTTCCCTTGTACAGTTTTGAAGCTAATGTATAAAAATATTTAAATTCTAGTAACTTTTTCAGCCAATTAGAAAATATCCCGCTTCCCTTAGAAAGTTTTTACAGCTAAATATGTCGACATTTAAAAATTTTTGTAACTTTTTGACAAGACTCGAGCGTGCAGCCGTATATTGTACGAACATGGAACAATCAAATTCTTTTGACGGTGCATAGATCGTCGTGCGGAATCGTGGGCACGATCCCCCTGGATCGAGCGATTACCGGCTCGTTCCCGCGGTGATCGTCGTCGATCATCGTCGGTTATCAAACTGATTCCGTTGATGAGAACGCGGCGGTGTTCGGGCGAGCGGATCGCTTCCGGCGCGGCGGGGTAAAACTCGTCGAGCGAGAGAACAAGAGAGAAAAGGAGATAGGGAGAGAGAGAAAGTTAGAAGGGTGCAAGGTACACAGAGGAGAGAAGCAGCCGGGCCACACAAAGAGGAAGTTCCCCCGGCGAGGACCGGGAGTCTGGTCACGGGCGACGTGTGTTACGCATACAGGCACACACGTGTAACGATCACCGGTGTCGAGGAAGCAAAAAGGAAGCTCTTCCCGGTCGTCGTCGTCGACGACGTCGCCGTCAACGACGCGAGGGTGGCGAAAGAATAACACAAGCCCGTCCTCCGGTCCGTGTTTCGCATCGGGACGCCGATAACTCCCCTTTAAGGGCGCAGCCGCCCTTCGGGAATTCGCTGTTTCGGAAACGTTGCCGCCACGAACGATGCACTCCTTTTCCGAGGGATGAGCTGCGACATCTTCTCCGTGACAAAACGCCGCTCGCGAATCCCCGATAAAGGAGCGCTTTGCAGCTTCAGTCGAAAATCGAGGCGCCATAAAGCCGTCGTCTTTTTTTTTCTCGCGACGTTCGCCCATTCTTCTCGTTTTGCTTTGAATTTTAGACAAGCTCATTTTTCTCGCCTCGCTTTCAGTTAAATACCGGCGACACTATTGTAATACTATTTAACCCGTTATAGGTTTGTTCGAGTGATCGATCACGGATTCGAAGATATCTTCTAAAAAACGATAGGAATTGCTTCAAGATGTAGACTATAGCCAAAAGAGGATCTGTCGATATTTAAATCTGTGGCCTAAAAATGTCAAAAGACTCATCTCGCTGAGACAAGATGGAACTTTTCAATTCCAGTTGAAAGCTGTTCTGATTTAGTGGGACTTTTTGCAGAATGTGATTCAATGACGGGCAAAGTTGGGCACCGAGAAAGCTCGGAAGCGATCGTGGATGGGACGAGAGTTTGTGTCTAGGTTAGGTGGATCGAATGTGACGAAGGCGGTCGAGGGGTTCTCGCTTTTATCAATCGTCTCTCGAGTCGAACGCCATTGGCAGACCGCAAAATGACTTATATCGGGGATACGTGACGAGGGGCGCGAAGAATGCTGGTAAATAATCGAATCGGCCCGTGAAAGAGTGAGAGAGTGAGACAGAGAGTCGAAAGGTTAAAGGGGAGGCTAGGTCGGACGTCGAAGGTCGGGCCGAAGTCGAGTGTCGAGAGGATGAAACGCCGCTGATCCATCCGCCAAATTTATAAATAGCTTTTGCCGTCCCGATATTTCGAGAGTGACGGTCAATCTCTAGACAGACCTATCATCGCGAGGAGGTTGAAAGGCTTCTTTTGCCCCGGAGAACGCTCTGGAGTGCTCCCTGGGGCCATTCTTTGAAACGTGCCAAAACGACTTTGTGCTATTCTTCTTGAAGACGTCTCAGGTTCATCGTATGTTTCTTATGGCATTGTACTGTTCGTACGCCACGAGAAGTCTCCTGGCAGGCATTCGAAAGGATACCGATTAGCTTATTTCACACGAACATTCGGTTCTAGCCGAATTATTAGTGTGTGACGTCAAAGCATAACCATGGGCCGTCTCGAGGGACTTCTTGTGGCGTACGAACAGTACAATGCCATGAGAAACATACGATGAACCTGAGACGTCTTCAAGAAGAATGGCACAAAGTCGTTTTCGCCGGGGCCAGACGTTGGCCCTAGAGGGCAAGCTCCGCCCACGCTCGCCTAACGCAACAGCGGACGGATAATCGGCGGACAGGGTTCACGCTATTAAACCGAGAAATATGGTACTCGTTACTCGGCATAGGGACCCGTCGAGGGGCCATTAATCCACGCGGAACGCCATGCGCCGGACAGTGGCAGATCTCACGATGGTATTCGTGCCAGATCGTGTTCCACATTCCGCGAAAGAAACTGGCGAACGCGCTCGCGCGCTGCCCCAACCTTGGCGGTTCCATTACGATTCAGCACCGGCGACTACTATTTCGCCAAGAATATTACCGCGTTTCGCGGTGAACGGGCGTTCGCCAGGTGCGACGCCCGTTTCGCCAGGAAATTTCAGAGTCTCACGCTCGTAGACCTCGCGAGCCCGCACGTGCAACGTCGCGAAATCCACTGCAGATAGTCCGCGATCGGATTCCTTCTTTCCTCGATTCCCTTGGAACCCCTTGATTGGCGGACATTGGAACACAACCGCGTTTCGAGCACTCGGATTTATTTGGTTCGGTAACCCTTCAGAGACGACATCGGTACACTGTATACCGACTGACGAATATTTAAAAATCGATTACACGCAATTATTAGGGTGGAACGCAAGTTTTTAGTGTTTTTAACCCTTAGCACTCGGATGGCGACTCTGAGGCACCACACTATTGTTGTACACATTATTATTTTTGTTCGTATTTAAAAACTACAATTTACATATTACACGAGATATTGTATCAGTTTCATATGCACTAAAATGAAAAAAAATTGTATAGAATGGAAATATTCTAGAATGGAAAAATCTTTCGTTTTTTGAGTTAAAATAGCTCCGAGTGCAAAGGGTTAAATTAATATTCGAAGATAAAATTAAGATATTCATTCAGTGACAGTATTTTCCATTCTGTTCTATTAGTTCTTGCCATTTCCGAGAGGTAACTTGTGTTATTAAATAAATCTATGAATGAATATCTTAATTTTGTGTCTGTATATGATTGACGATTTAATATCTCCTATCGCGGCTCGAGCATAAACGCGCCCTAATCTGGCACAGCTTAGCACACGGGCAAAGAACGTACTCGTATCGAAGGGGTGAAGCACCGAAGCGAATACATACACAGAAAGAGCCGAAAGTTTCTTTCGGGGAAACATCAAAGACAAAGAAGGCTCCAATTACCGTAACCGTGAAGAAAATCGTACGGCAAGGGGTTAAGGGGTTACCGTCGATGGCTGGGTCGACAGGGGGGTGAGCCGTGTTCCCGAACAAAGGCAGAGCGGGAGGTTAAACAGCGAGCGAGGGGTCAAAGTTGGCTTTATGCGGGGTGTCGGGTGCATCCACCCCTCGGCTCGGTTCAAAACAAGCCGCGAGGTCGCGCGCAAATAAAAGGAAGCAGAGCGAGAAAGTCAAAGCGAGTTAAAAAGAGAGGGCTGCCAAACTAGAGAAAATATAAAGAGAGAAGAGGAAAGGGAGTCTGAAGGAGGAAGGAGGAGGATGATACAGAGGAGGGAAGAGGAGGGAGAGGAGGGCGAGCCGGTGCTCGATCGCGCAGCGTTGGAAAAGCACGTGCCGCTGGTTGCGGCCGTTGGTTGCCGACACTTACCCCACGTTCAACGACCCCTGGGCTGCTGCGAGCGGGAGCAAGAGAGCACGAGGAGCGGGATCGGGCTGGATCGGGCTGGAGCGGGCTGGAGCGGGCAACGTCGAGGAATCGTAGCCCCTCGGGCGGGCAGCGGGTCTCTCCCTTATCGCAGCATAGGAGCAGGGGGAAGAGAGTAGCAGCAGGCCGTTCGCAGGAGCGCGCCGGGAGCAGCCGCGGAGGAGCACGACGACGAGGAGGAAGAAGAATGGTGGTGGTGGTGGTGGTGGTTGTCGCGCACCCCCATATCTTCGCTTTTCGTACGTTTCCCCCCTTGAGCCTTCGTGGTCGAGCGCGATAGAAGAGAAGAGGAGAGGAGAGAGAGAGAGAGAGGGAGAGAGCAGAGGAGAGCAAAAAGGCTGTGTGTCCTAGTAGTAGCAAGACGCACTAGACGACGCAAGATGGCGACCGTTCGGCGGTCCTCTGCTCCCGGCGGTGTCCCGCGGCGGGTGGCAGGGGGATGAGGAACAGAAGGAGCAGTAAGAGAATGTGCCGGAGGTGTAGGAGGTGGTGCTGTCGGTCCCGATGACGGTGCTGGCGACCCTGCTGCGGCTGTTGTTGCTGGTACGGTTGCGGATCGTGATGATGATGATGATGATGGTCGAGGAACGGGATCGAAGAACGCGGCGCGACGGGCCGATGATGGTGACGGTCTTTGCGCGGCTGTCTCGCGGCGAACAGGCGAGGCGAATCGCTGTGCGCGAAAAGCGCATCGGCAACGCGAAAGGGAGGACCGGCGGCTCCGAAGCGAGACCCAGCCAGCGTGGAGTGCATCGCGCGACTGTCACGGTGCGGGCGGGGACCGCGGGGGTGGCCGGCTGTGTATTCCGGCGAGCCAGGTGGCGCCAGCACCGCCAGCCGCCGCCAGCCGCCGCCGCCGCGCCGGTTAGGTCTCCGACAGGCTTCGAGGCTTTCAGGATGTGCCACCGCCAACGCCACCAACGCCGCCAACGCCGCCAACGCCGCCAACGCAGCCTCCTCTACGCTCTGCTCCAGGGGTAGTCGCCGGAGAGCCTGGTGGTGGATGTTCGTCGCTTGGCAACCACGAGAGATCGACCGAGTGTGCCAACCGCCCTTTGCTCCTCTCTCTCTACCGTCCTCCTCCCTTGCAACCACCTCCCTCTGCGTTTCTCTTTCGCTTTCTACCGTCCCTCTTTCCGCTACCCCGTCCCTCTCGCTCTTCCGTCCCCGGAGGAGGGTGGGTCACCACCCTCGCGCTCTATCGCGTGTTTCCTAGCGATGGGAATGATGCTCTCGCGACCGGCATCCACGATCCCGATGAATGTATTCGGTTTTATTGGGATTTGTAGACCCATTGGTAGCCTACTGACTAGCTAGTGCTAGATCCAAGTGAATGGACCCGTTGCCGAAACGATTTTCAGGGACACAAGATTAGACCTTGCGACACTTGCACCTTATAAGGGTGCTGAACCAGCGGATACACTTTCACAGTTCCGCAAACCAAAAAATTTAATAACAAATTCCAAAGAACCAGATACTTCGATTTCTGCCGGTTCTCCAGCTCACGCGGACGAAGGTTTCCAATATCCGGGGAATAACTTTCGTGTAACGAGACGAGTAATTAAGGAGTTACAAAGGCCCCGAGGATTAAACGACAACCGGTGCGATGCAGCGGGATGCAGCCGGGATGCAGCCGGGATGCGTTCGCGAGTCGAGAACCCTCCGGGGTGTCGAATTAATACACTGCTCGCGAGAACGTCCCGCGGAGATCGTCGGATCCTCTTCCAGAGACTCGAACATCGCGAGAGACGCAACCGGTAGACGTTAACCCCTTCTGTGCCGCATACTTTTCACTTCTGATATTCTCTGTTCGGCACTGAATACTTTTACGCAGTACATGATTCAGGAAAATTGTGCTGGAACTTGTACTTGTTACCGAAGCAATGAAACTCGAAACACGGTCTCCGAGAATCGACGAGGTAAATTTTACACGTCCGCTGTCCTGCGACCGTAATCAGTATTGAATAGCGTTTAATCAAAATATGCGAAAAATAAAACTGATATATTTTAATTAGGCTGCGGAGCTTTGTGCAAAATTTTCTTCATTGCACCGCACAAGGATCAAATAAAAATATCGTCCCATCTTGAATAGTTTTAGTGAGTTAAAAACAGTATTTTTTAATTTTTCCAGGCACCACTGAAAATTGCTATGCACATTCACATTCTTATTTTTGTTCGTATTTAATAAACTGCTACACTTTTACATATTACACGAGATATTATACCAGTTTCATATGCATAGAATGGAAATTTAAACATAAAAGATACTATTTAAATTTACACTAAATAAAATTTATTATAAGAATTTTCACATTAAAATTAATTTTTTCAAATGGAAAAATCTTTCGTTTATGAGTTAGAATAGCTCCGAGTGCAAAGGGTTAATTTTCGTGTTCTCATTATTATACGAATGCATAAATTTTATGAACCTGAGCTCTCTGTTCTCCCCAGTTTCTCTCCTCTCTTGAAATATTTGTGCCTGCCGATTCGACGGCAGATGTAATGAGAGCGATACTCTCGTCGGTCCACCGCGCCGGTAATAAATATCAATTTCAAGTAGATTCTAGTCGGCTATCGGTAATCGATTCGCTACCGTGGTGGTTGGCTGCCGTTTTCCACGTTCGGAACTAGCGCACGTTGCCCGACGAGGCTTTGTTTCGGTACCTTCGTCGAAAAACGATTAGCGGAGCTGCAGCGTCTGGGGGAATCATGCTCGCTGACAGACCAGATGAGAGATTTATGAGTGAACATCCCACCGGTCGGTTAATGAATGATGATTCTCGATTCGGGAGACCGGTCACCAGTGTTCCCTACTTTTTTTTCTCCTCGCGTAACACGGGTACCGAGCATCATCTTTGTGTCGATCTTTCTGCAATTTATGGCTCGCGAACACATCGAGTAATTAATGAAACAGTGATAGACGTTAGTGAAATATCGTACCTTTTACATTACAAACTGACATACAAGTATTCAGAAATGTTAACTCTGAACGCACCAATGGCGACTCTGAGACGCCCCTCAAAATTACTATTTAATAAGTTATTACAAATTTTAAGTGTTGCATCATCTCGATATACAAGGTTGTTTCGTTTAAAACAGGACACCTCAATATCTTCTGTATCTCTGAAAATACAAAAAATGTTTCTCACGTAATCTAAATGGTTTCAAAAGACGAATCAGATGGAAGAATCGTTTTTTATAAATGTGTAATTTTTTAATCGTTTTTTTCAAGGTCACTCGTGTTGTTTACATATATACACACATTTTTTGTTGTAGTATGCTATAGCAAACATTATTGTCCATTCATGCATGTTTAATAGCACGACCTTGAAATGACCTTGAACTCTACAATTTGCTAATCAGAAACATTTCTTATATTTTCAGAGATAGAGGAGATATTGAGGTGTCCTGTTTTAAACGAAACACCCTGTATATCATCTCGTTGCATTTAAATTTTCCTGCATCGACGCAATAGGAAAGCTCGCAGAATAGAGAAACAAAACGAATGGCAACTTGACTGAGAAAAGACACGCTCCGAACAGTTCAGGCGTCCGCAAACTCGCAGGAACTTTTCCTTCGACCGAAGTGTCAATCGTGGTCTACTTGTCGCGTTACCGTCTGTCGACAGTGAAAGTGGAAACGCACAAGCCTGCAGGCCCTTTTCCGAATCCCAACTCTCCGCGAGTTCTTCGAAAATATGGTAGGGTCGCGGGAGACGAGTTTCGATCGCGCCCCGCCCGGCCTCTGCATTAATTAAAAGCCGGCTGACCTAATTAGCTCGTTCGCGGAGTGGTCGCCCGCGGTTAGGGAGCACAATGGAACACCCTTCCCGCCGATCGACCCTTCCACCCTGAGGAATAATCCGAGTGGAAACGTCGGTGTCCTCGCGTACGCGCCCTCCGAGTATGTTCTTTAGCGTGTCGTTCATTATGTGTGCGAAGCAAACATTTTCTGTATCGATTACACGAAACGATGGCCAATTCCGATGTGTTTCTTCTCCTAACGCTTTCAACCCTTCACACTAGAAGTTATTTTGCCTTCGGACCTTTGGTCTAGAATTTTTTTGTTATGACATTTTTATCAGTTTGTACATCCACACATTTAGAAACGTGGAAATAGTGTTGAATTATAGTACAGTAATTTTTAGGGATTTCATTCGGTTAATCTTGGTAGCATCGTTTATATATTTCTCTTGGCCAATAACCTAACGCGTACAATTAATGAAAATAATCGTCGTTTACAACCAATAAAACGATGCATATGCATTTACTCGAAATGTGTGAAATTGACACTCGATGGACGGGCGAGAATCAACATACATATTATGATTAATTTTACGGGCAAGTGGCAGATCCTCGGGACATTTCCCACGTGTGCATCGGCATCTCGGTAGCGTTTAAATATTTGCGCAGCCACGTTTGTTGACGCAGTCTTCCGGCTCCGCTAACGCAGCAATTTTCTCGCGAGCGGATCCGCATACATACAAGAATGAACATCTTGTCTCGCGGTTCTTCGCGACTCATCCGGGGGATGTTAAACGACGACGTCCCCCGAGGATGTTTACCGAAACAGCAGAGATTTCCAGAGGAACGTCGCGTCGCCGTCGGCCTTCTCTCTGTTGCGTCGATACTTGGCCGACCTTCGAACGCATCGATTCCGACGGGTGCCTCTCTCGATTGTGATCGCGAATGGCGATTTCATCTTTTCCCGGGAATCGATGAGATCGCCTTCTATGGCCGAGAGATCGATCAGGATCGCGCGTTACCTTAAAAGTTATTACGCCGCGGATCGTCGTCGCCACGTCGCGGAGACTAATGAGCCCGGTGTACTCAAGGACGAAGAAAAAAAAATGCAGCCAACAATTGCCAGAGGTGGAGCGATCGTCGAGCCGTAGGGATCGTGGATCGATCGGTTGCGAATCGCTACTTGTCATTTTTGTTTCGATCCAGTTGATCCTTGAGTATCCGACGGATCGCGTCTATTTTAAAACAGAACTAGTTTCATGTGAAATTGTAAGGAAGAGACGTAAACGGATTTAACGGATTTATTAATCAAATTGGGCACACGGATATAACAAATATCGACAACCGACGTGTTTGGCGCGGGCGCTCGTAACGATCTGCCTTCTTTTTGTAATTCGTTTTGCGAACGCAATTTTGAAACTCAACTGTCATTCCTGATTTTTCATTTTCATAAATCTTGCTATATACAGGGTTGTTGTTACAGGGTTGTTGTACAGCATTCATACTACAACTCTATAAAATTTTAATGTACAAAAATTATTTAAATAAAAATAAATTTTTATTTGAAATTTAAATAAAAATATGGTCAAAACACTGACTAAAAAGTATAAAATAATTTTTCCTAACCCCGTACAGATTCCTAACCCCATACAGATAGTTCTGAAAATTTGTGTTTGTGAATTTTTAATAGCTATGAAAATACTTGTAAGATTTAAAACGAAAAACGAGGGGCGAAAGATAATAGTAAGAAGTGTAGAGAGTAGCTGCCGTTGAGAAAACACACAACAGTTCATGTCATTTGTAATGCAATAAAATTATTAGTGACTTAGGTGAACAATTCATGCATCAATTATCCATGTATTGCATGCAAAAAATTTTTTTCAATTATTGCATTGTCCTCCAGTTCTGAGCTATGTTTAAAATTTCAAGTCTCTACCTCATCGGGAAGTTAGTTTTAAAATCAATTGCAAAATTTGTACCGAACAGACAAACAGACAGACAGACAAGAAAGTAGCTAATAAAAACGTGGTAATTACTGGGGTGGAACTTTTAGTATACAACAATGTAAAAATTCGTTAGTAATATTAAAAGAAAAGAAAGGTCTAAAATCAATGTTCCTATAAATAGCAGGATAACGTTCTGGGAGAAAAATTTATTAAATCGACAGTAGGTGCATTCGAGGGTTAAGAAGCGAAGAATAAAAATATACATATAATAAGAAAAATTGCATCGATACGGCCGGACCTCGGAGCTGAGTCCCGCGAAGTGGACAACTCTTAACCGCAGGCGAGAGCCGTTTCGAGCGTCGTAACTCGGGGAGGAGAGAATATTCAGCGTTTACCCGGTACCGCTGGATAAAACGCATAAATATGCAAATAACGGCTCGCGTCCCATTTACCGGGGCCTCCGCCTCCGCCTCGGACGGCGCAAGAGTGGATTTCATTTAGCCCTTCGTCTCTAGCCCCGGCGAATAATCGCATCCCTATGGCGGTGTCCATGGTACATCGTCCCGTCACTTTCTTCCTTCCCATCCATCAAACTTTCTCGACCACTATTATAAATTCATTGGCCCGTTGCGCGAATATGTGCGCATCGTTTCATCGGCAAGCTCCACGATTCGCGTCGTTGTAATCTGCTTTTCGAAAGAAGAGACAAGCCGCGTCCTCGATCTACCGATCCTATTAGCTGTTCGTTACACTCTGGTCACCGTCCTGACTCTAGACTGTATGTATATTATAGGATTTCATACGATGATTAGCTAGAATTTTCACTCGAAGCTGTTTCAACTTCAAACTCAAGACGTTTCAAGCTGAATTGAATAAACGAAATTTTAAATTGTAGGGAAATTACAAAAATTTTCATCTATTAACCCTTAGCACTCGGATGGCGACTCTGAGGCACCACTGAAAATTGCTATGCCATTCTTAAAAATATTGTTCACAGTATTATTTTTGTTCGTATTTAATGAACTACTAGACATTTACGTATTACATGAGATATAATATCAGTTTCGTATGCAAAAAATGAAAAAAAATTCTAGAATGGAAAAATCTTTCGTTTTTGAGTTAAAATAGCTCCAAGTGCAAAGGGTTAAAATTATTAAGGAAAAAAATTCTATTTGGTTTCTATTTTTTCTAAATCGATGCAATTTTTATCTTTATTTTAGTGAAAATACTTTTTAGCGATTTCTTACATACAATTATAGGAGAGTAAAAATTGTTTTATATAACAGTACGGCAATTTTTTAGTGGCGCCGTAGAGTCGCCATTCGAGCGCTGAGGGTTCAATATTGAAGCTAAAGTTACGTACACGATTTCATTGCAGCTACAAGGTTAAGCTGGGTTCGGTAGCAAAGAATTTTTCTCTCCGAAAGAATTGTTTGAGACTGTCGCGACGACTCGTCAGATATCCCCGAGAAAGCAATTGTCCCTCGTTATCGCAGAGATTGTAAGGGACACACAGTGAATTTCTCGCAAAGTCAGTCTGTTCGACTGGTTTTCGCGAGGGTGAGGAAGCAGCAGGAATAATACGCGTCTATTTGTCGGCAGCTTCGACTTCAATATGTCGGGGATTTCGGACAGAGCCTGGTGGGGTGGCAGGTAGAAAGTTCTCTGTCAAGGGGTCGAGGTGACATATTCGAGGCGATCGAACGCGAATAAAAACAAGTCGGGGAAAGTGATCTTCGACGAAGGGAAACATTAATGGATTTCGGTTTCTTTTCTATAGCAACAGAGAAGTAGAATGTTTACTCAAAATCGCAATCAAAATTTCACCATAAAAAACTCTAATAACACTGTAGAGGTAGGGTAACGATATACTGTCCGTACGCCACAAGAAGTCCCTCGAGACGGCTGAGGGGCAAAGGGGGTCCTCGCTCGTAGCCAATTTTTATCTTGGACGTCACACACTTTAACCAATAATTCGGCTAGAATCGAAAGTTCGTGTGGAATGACCCAATCGGACGGTTTGTTGTCCTGCCAGGAGACTTCTTGTGGCGTACCAACAGTAGGTCGTCTAACGCAAACAATAAACACAAATATTTTGTCCATCTACATGCTGATTCCACTCCACCCGCTTATGAAAACAGGGGGATGTTCCCGGGTGGTGGAAGGGCCACAAGAGTCATTGGGCCCGGATCAACGATTCGCGAAGAGTTTCCAAGGTCCCTCCTCGTTATCCGACGAACGCGAGCACGAATGCAGCAGCCACGCTTCGAAGGACGATACTTCTTCTGATTTGGGGAGAAGGGTGGGGGGCGAGTGGCTGGAAAGAAAAGGGGCTCGGGAGGGCCGTCGCGCCCTTTTCGCCCTCGAGAGGAGCTGCGCGAGTGCCACGGGGGGCGAGACACGCGCCACGCGAGTCCTTTTGTCGAGGGGTGCGGGCTTCGACTCTTTCGGTTTGGGGTGGCGAGACCCTTGAACCACCAAACGAATCGTACATATAAATACTAGAGCGTCCCCGCATCCTGGTGCCAGCGGGAAAGGGTGCAAGAATAAATCGACGGTGTACGAGAATGTTTCATCCGGTGGAAATTCATCCTCGTGGAATTGTCCTGGTGTCAACCGTGAAGCAAAACAATTTTAATAAGGATACTGACGTCAGAGAATCGCTATAAAATTACATGCTCTGTCCTTTTCTACGTTCGGCGCGGTCGACGCAGTCATAAACCTCCCTTCCCCGAAATTTTCTCCACTTCAGGGAAAAACATTGAGTCCCGGATATTGGGGGAGGGTGAGGCTATTTTAACGTCACAATTTTTTGATGGTGACATCGCGCAAATTTTGGAATGACCCCCATTCCTAAAATACAGGGTGGAGCAATAACTATGTCCAGTTTGAATATTGCCGTTATTTGTATTAATATGAAAAAATGTTATATAGGAAACTTACACGGTATAGAGGGGGACATATTGTGACACAAACATTTTCTGCGTGGGTGGAGGCATAGAGGAGATTTCAAGGTCATCTCTATTTTTTTAAATGGAATACTATGTTTTTTTTATCACGATGTGATAGCCAGTGTTGAGACGAATTCAGCGAGTTATCATTGAAGGTCATGCAAGGTCAAATATGGTAGTAAAATAAACTTTATTACATCACGGGAGATGCTCGAATTGACGACTGTTTGCGTCAATGGAAAGTTGCAATCTTCGTATCCCTGCATCACGTGCATGTCTTATCGTTTCTGCAGGGATACGAAACGGTCACCAATTCGAGCATCTCCTGTAAGGTAATAAAGTTTACTTTACTACCACATTTGACCTTGTATGACCTTCAATGATAACTCGCTGAATTTGTCTCAACACTGGCTATCACGTCGTTATAAAAAAAACATAGCATTCCATTAAAAAAAATAGAGATGACCTTGAAATCTCCTCTATGCCTCCACCACGCAGAAAATGTTTGTGTCACAATATGTCCCCCTCTATACCGTGTAAGTTTCCTATATAACATTTTTTCATATTATTACAAATAACGGCAATATTCAAACTGGACATAGTTATTGCTCCACCCTGTATGTCCATGTTAAAAATTGTTGCTCTTTAACCTTGTGTAATCCAAATATAAATCCAAACACGATCCTAAATTGTGCATCTGTTCAATGATCGATGAAGATCTGAAAAAATGAAGATAGTGGAAAAGGTATTGGAACCGAAATGGTGGAAGGTTGGCGAACCGTGGAGAGCCCGAAGGCTGGGATTGGATGGCACGTCTTTGTCCTTGGGCCGTGACCATTCGATATCCGGTTACGTTCGTTAGATCCGGAAATACGAGTCGGATCCGCGCGGCTACACAACACGGGGATCGAAATAGGGTGGGTCGTCTAGTGCTTTCCGGAGTGGCGCGCGTGTGTATCGGGTGAATGCGCTCTCGGTTTCGTAATAACGCGACATTAACGCGTGGCCGCGGTGAATGCGCCCGGAGAAGCTGCCGCTGACGAGAGCGAGAGAGAATGGAGCTTTCATCGATCCCGATAGACGCCAACGCTGGAAACTCGTAAACAACCGGGAAGCTCTCGCATCAAGATGGGGCGAGGCGTTGCGCTCACGGTTTCCCGACGCTGCACCCGACTCAACGATTTACCGTCCGATTCCCCTCGAGAGAAACGGAGAGGGAGAGAGAGAGAGAGAGAGAGAGAGAGAGAGAGAGAGAGAGAGAGAGAGAGAGAGAGAGAGGGGCGAAGAGAAAGATAAAGAAATACAGGGGATGGAAAAGTAAGTTCACGTCGAATCGAACCGAGACACGCGCCGACAGAATGCTCGCCGAGCTTTCGCCAGCTGGAACACGCGCACGTACCAACACGAAATCTAATCGCAAACTGTTTTATTAAAGCTCGAGCGAAGCTTTATCGCATCAGATATTTCCGCAGTGTTTAAAGGTTTGCGAACAGTGCCAGAGACGTGATACGCAACCGAAAGGTCAAATTATTCTGGAAAATGTTTGAAAGTGTTCTTCCAGTGGCATCAGCGTCAGCATCATCGGCCTTCGCGCTTCATTTTGAATCGACCTCGACGACGCGACGCGGCGGTCGTGCGGAGGCAAGCGAATCGGGAACAACCCGATTCCGAGAGACGCTATTGACGCTAGTGGCGGCACGGCTTCAATGGGATAAACGACCCATAATGAAGTTCCATAATGAAGATCAGCGGAGCCTTGGGCGTCCATGAACTGACCCACGATGCACCGTGCTGCCAGCAATACAGCTTCGTTGCAGAATTCGACGATTTTCGAATTAATAAAAAAGGGACGATTCTGCGGAAAGAAGTAAGTCGAAAATATTGTTCAACGTTGTTCCAATCTCGAGAAAACCGACTTGAAAAATTCTAGTTCTTGAGATTTCGTTGAACCCACCATCGCTAGTCAAATGACAGGTTTTGGATTTTTTATTTCAGAAAAAGCATACTTTCTGTAGGGCTTTTATAAAAGTCATTTATTACATTGACGTGTTGTTCGGTTTACAGTCAACGAGGTACTGCTCGTATGTATCTTGTTATAACATAATTGGATGCCTTGGCAACAGCCATGGATTATAAACTATTACAGTTCGGCCAGCACTGATAAAAGATCGTCCTCGATCTTACGTTACAATTACAAATATAATATTTTAAACAACGATTATAACATAATTATTACTATCATAGTAGGTACTACGCTTATCGTACGGAGTTATCTCCTCCCGATTTCTGTAGGGCTTCTATAAAAGCCATTTATTACATTGACGTGTTGTTCGGTTTACTGTCCACGAGGTACTGCTTGTATGTATCTTATTATAACATACATTGGCAACGGCCATGGATTATAAACTATTACAATTGTGATAAAAATTGCACAAAATCTGAAAAAATTCAATACTGTCATTTTCATAACACAACGGATACTAGTCACTTTGAAAGATCAATAGGTTTAGTGTTAAACCCGAATATACTCTGATAAATAAAATTATTGTCATAAATCTACGGACCATCGCGTGGCATATTTTATGAAAGAAATACTGCAAGAATTCTAGCCTGGAGAAGAAAGGGGGAACGAGTTGTTGGGATGATAGCCACTGGCAGAAGAAAATTCAAGGGTTCCGCGAGGCGCGTGGGCGTCTGGTCTCGCGATCAATCGATCAAACGTCAAATATACGTCGTATCGGCGTGTATGCTCGGCCGGAGAGAGAGCCGAGAGGGTCCTAAGGGATCGCGGACGTCGGTCCTCGTCGCCCTTTGCTCCGCCAAATTAATGGCTCGTCGACGGGTTCGAGAGGGAGGCGTGAAATTCGCTTTGATTCTTCGGGCTGTCTCCATTAACGTCTTAATTAAGTCAGCCGGCCGGGTTCGCGGCGATACGGCGATCGATACCTGGCAATCGTCGCCCTATCAGAGCCGCTGCTCTCTCTCTACCTCTTCTCCCATCGCCGCCGTCGCCGCCGCGCCGTACACAATTACTCGAAGGAAACGATTCATTTTCGTCGGCGACGACAAGTCCGAGTCGCCGGTCGACTCGATTTCTGCGAACCCGACGAGTATACATCGTGTCTCATTCATCACCGTATACCAGCATAACGTCACGTGTAATAATATCGTCGTACACATAAATTACTCGATTTTTGTGTCCATCGTTATTGGCTGCAGAGAGGGAGAGAGAGAGAGAAAGAAACAACTTGAATGGAATTTTAATAGTTTCACGGAGTGTATGTTCTTGGTTGGTTTTTCTTTTGTAAATGAAATTGTATGCGTATTTGTTAATGTACTTGACCCTCGGAGGTCGGGCAATTGGTAGTAAGTAATATTATAGTGGGCTCAAATTTTTTAGCATTTTTAATATTCTTTTGTTAACCCGGCGTTGGTAAGGTGGGAAAATGTATCGAAAGTGGGAAGTTGGGGTCTCACAGACCCTTCGAAATAATATATTCTATTATAGAAATAAATACCTTTTTCATGAATATAAGATTAGATATTGCTTAAGAGGCTTGTAATTTTACAGAGTAAAAACGCAGATCCACGAAATTAAATTTTTATTATTCAAGAATACTTAACCAATGAAACAACTTTACTTTTCAACGAAAATCTAAAATCTCTGGGGTCTGTGAGACCCCACCTAACTAACGCCGGGTTAAAGCTAGACAAACGATAAATTTTGATCCGATTCCTTGTAATTCGATACGAAATCGGTCACGAACTTTTGCACTGACCTAATATTTCCACGACTGCGTTTTCGTCGAATGTGATCTAGTACTGCGACTGTCATTTAATATTGAAGAATTAGAAGCACTGAATAAATGGTAGCCAGAAGTCCCAAGCAGATGCTCGACGCATCAATGATTCAAGGTAAACGGAAGTCTTAAAATTTCATATTCGCAACACTAAAACCGAGTGGACTTATGGGGTGACCTAATAGCATCGCCGTCGGATATAGAGCGTAGGCTGGTACGTTGAAAAAAAAAAAATGGTGCTGGTAGTCCGGGAGGGGGCCACGAGGTGCCCTCGATGCTAAATGGTTCCCGTTTAACGGTGTCCCGCGGCCCGATAGGGGAAGGGACCCGAGAGTGTCACATCCTGCGCGAATTAAAAGCCCGAGGGCGTCCATGCAACCCGCCCCCGCCTCCGAATCGAGGTCAAACCTGTGCTAAGTGAACTGAATTGAACACGATCTAATCGGAGAGGACCTTGCGCCTACTTTTCCTCCGACGACCCCTTTCGTTCGCCAAAGAAAACGTCCTGAATAGCAGGTCGCGTTGAATTATGCAGGCTCGTCTCATCCAATGGCACCTTCGCTTGGGAGAAACGATGCCACGACTGCTATCTGTACGGTGGCCGGATCGAAATGATCTATTTCCGAGCCCTTTCTCTCGACGAGGAACTGTGGGGAACCTAAATCCTGCTTATCTATCAACCCCTAAACTAAGCTTGCGTTTTCTGACGATTTTCGCAAGCTATTGACAAACGGTAATAGTTTCTAGAAATTGTCGAAATCTCTGAAAACGTTTGTTCGAAGACACTCGTGGTCACTGGTATCCATAGAGCAATTAGGAAAAAATGGCTCCGCCCCGATCAAGGTCTGGCGTTTCATTCGCGGCTCGTTCCACTTTGCGCAACAGTATCGCGAAACGTTCTCTCTCTGCACGCGGTAATTATATTCCTGGCAATCTCGCCGGCAATTGGGATACAAAGGGGCCGATTCTCTCACGATACGACCGGTCTCGATTCCCCGGTTTTCGTTCCAGGACGCTGATTGCCGGCCGTTTACCGGTCGCGATTAATCCCGCCTCTTCCGATTCGTTTCCGCTACGCGATAACGTAATAGATTTCCAACGGTAGTCTGCAGCCTCGGCTAGGCGAGACAGTATCTGTTGCTCCCGCGGGAACCGATCCGTCCATCCAAACGCGGGACAAACGTTATCCAGTAGACGATTACTTCTTAACACGTTCCCCTCTTCCAGGCGTTTTTGTGCCATTTTATCAGCGTATCCTCACTGACTGTCAAATCAATTTTTATGTAACCTCCCCTTTATTATAATCGACACAGACAATTTTTATCTCGCATAAAGATCCGCGATCTAGTAATTATTAACCTCTTGCACTCGGTGCTATTTTAACTAAAAAACGAAAGATTTTTCCATTCTAGAATATTTCCATTCTATACAATTTTTTTTTCATTTTTTGCATATGAAACTGTTGGTTTTGGGAAGCAAGGGTAACTATTAAATAAAAAATGCAAATATACTTTATAACTGAATTTATACGATGTTCTCTCTACTAAAGCTATGCTTCGACTGAACGAGCTTTTGGTAGTCCATCGAAACAGTTCAAAACCGAGTCGTTCATGTCGGCATAGGGTTCAAAGGGCCGCGGCTCTATCTTTCATTCCATATACAGGGTGTCCCAAAACTACTGCGTTAAATTGAAATGGAAGGTTCCTTGGGTCATTTAAAGCGTCATTTTCCTTAACAAAAATGGCGCCCGCGGCTTTGTTTAGGAATTATTAACGAAAAACACGGACCAATCAGAGCGCGACCTAGACGCTCGTTGGCACGTTCAGTGCGGCGAGCCGGCAGACGGTTGACTCAACCGGAATCCGTCCGCTGTATCCGCGCTCTGATTGGTCCGTGTTTTTCGTTATTAACTCCAAAACAAAGCCGCGGCCGCCATTTTTGTTAAGGAAAATGTCGCTTCAAATCACCCAAGGAACCTCCCATTTCAATTTAACGCAGTAGTTTTGGGACACCCTGTATAAAAAGGTACCGCAAGATACAATGAAACGGTCCCGTATCTGCGTGAACGTACATACAGTTCTCGGAACAATATTAATTTATGTAAAATGAATATATCAATAGAAACTGATGTAATATCTCATGTAATACGTAAATGTTTTAGTAGTCTATTAAATACGAACAAAAATAATAATTTGAATGGCATAGCAATTTTCAGCGGTGCCTCATAGTCTCCTCCGAGTGCTGAGGACTACAAATTCTAGTCGTTTGTACGGATAACATAGTCAAAACTTGTGCGAACTCACTGTTAACAACACGGAATTGAAAGACGAATTGCGGATAAGATTACAGGGAATAGAACAGAGTCACAAAGAAACTCCGGAAGAAACTCTGTCGAAGAAGTACAGCGCGAACATTACCGTCTCCGATTCGCAGAAAGATACAAGCGTTCGTGACTCTGAAGTAACGACACCTGCGAAGAATTTTCATCGAACTTCTCGAGTTCCCGGAGGACCCGAGCGAATTCCAGCGGATCGATCGCGGTAATTCACGGCTGCGACACTGAAGAAGAGGTCTGAGGGCTTCGGAGGGCTGCGGAGGGCTGCGGAGGGCTGCGGAGGAAGGGAGAGGGAAACGGAAACGGGCCGCGAGACACGCAGGAAGGATATCCTGCCAGCAAGGAGACTTAAAGGTACCGTCGTTGTCGTCGTCGTCGTCGTCGTCTGGTCTCGTCGTCTCCTCTCCCGGAACGGTCTAACTTTAGAATCGGTTTAGTCACCTACCGTTGCTACCCACACCTTCCCACACCTACTGGCACTCCACCTCCCTGTTATCTGCCGGACCGGGCCGAAGGTAGAAGGTAGGCAGCCCGGCATTGTTAACGACCTCCACGAGCGGAGGTGGAACAACCGCTTCGCGTACGATAATCCTGGTGCCGAGCATCGAGCTGGAAAAGGCGCGCGAAAACTCAGGACTATCGACTCCCCGGATCGATCATCGATCACGGTTTTTATCACCGAGATACCGAGAGCCTGGGACCAATTAACCCCTTACATTATTTGTCGCACTTTACGTACACTGGGTCGCGTTTATGGCCATTTTTCGGTACCATTTTCGACATTCGAAAAATCTTAAGAAATTCTAGGACAGTTATCCAAGTCTCTACTTTAATATTGCTATGTATCAACAAAAAATACAAATTTTTATGAATTAAATTTCGGAAAAACGAGATCCCTTTCCTATGACAATAGGAAGATCTTTTAAGCCTTGGATGCAAAAATGTGATTCTATATTCTGCTTTTATCTTAATAGTGTCTTTTTATCGATCGTATTTGTTGTTAATAACTAAAAGTTAATGCTTTCGGCGCAAGGTTCGAACAATTTTTTAATAAATTTGCAAAGCAATTTTGCAAATTACCAACGTAATTCCGACGTTTCGATCAATGTTTAGATAGCGGTTTACTAGGCTTGCGTCTGTGAAATTTAATTAATAAAATAGGTGTATTCCTAAATTTCAAAAAATTTCACAGACGCAAGCCTAGTAAACCCCTGAAGATGATCTTCTGAACATTTGATCGAAACGTCGGAATTACGTTGGTAATTTGCAAAATTGCTTGGTAAATTTATTAAAAAATTGGTCTGCTTTCATCTGTTCAGCCACATTAAAACGATCCCTGTATCCCGGGGACTGTGAAATGCTTTTTGCGGCTTGGGTTTTTTCGGCAGGTAAATCACAGACAGTTAAGAGTTTCGTGGCGAGTTAAAAGAACGATTTTGTCACGGTAAAAAGCCCGGTTTACGAGCAAACCGGGGATGATAAAGAGGGACGTTCTCCTACGGAGATTGGCGCTCGCGGGCCAACAATTACCGCCCACGTAATGGGCCGTGATAACGCGACGTTTTCCGTCACGCGAATCCTTTACACGCCTTCTCCAAACAATGCTGTAAGATTATTGCCCGAGTTTAAACGGTCGACGGAGATTGAGCGGTTTCACGAACGTCTGGCCGACTCTCCCGCGAGTAAAGCCGCCCCTTTTTGCCGCGCCGCGGTCAAGATTAGTCGTCTAGAATTTGTTTCTGCTCGGTTAATGGCTCGGCCGTCTGGAAAAATCCTGTGAAACACACCTGGAATCTCGGCTGCAGTGCCGAAGGTACTTTCTAGCAACTTGCAACTATTCAGAGCAAGCGAATTTACCTGGAAGAATATTCGAATTACAGTAAACGCTTGATTCTTGTCCAGAGCGTGGGCACGATTCCTGTCCAGTGCCTACCAACTCCACTGCCTGTCAATGCCGAGTCGCTCCGCAGGGCGGCGACGACTGATGTCGGCTCGGGTATATCGGTGTGAACACCACGACATTGACTCGAGGAATCGATTTTACAAATCTTTTAATTTTCATTATTTATTTATGGGACTTTCACTACCTTATTCCTGACATTTTTCTGATTAAAATGACACCAAACACGATATAGTTTCAATTGTATTTAGTGGTTTAATCGACGGTGAAAGTTTCGGTCGCAAGGAAGGACAGCGCATCGGAAAGAAAGAGACGCGGACAGTCACGCGAACCGTATTTCATTCTGTCCTTCTTTATGTTCGGCTCTCTATTGAAGTCTCGCTCGGCGCGGTTGGCGCGATATCTAGACGTAGTCATAAATCAAAAAGCACTTCTGGGCACAATTCTTGTCCATGAAAAACACGGCTGTTGGACAAGAATCAAGCGTTTACTGTAGCAGCTAATTTATTTAATAGAATAATGGAAGACAATATTTTGAATGATGGTTTATAATAGCAATATTTTCACATGCAGACAATTTTTATTCCAGATAAAAATCTGCAATCTATCTACAACTCATGGTCATTGAGCGAAATTAAGCCTAGTTCACAGGGAAACTTAATGTAAAAATTTAAGAATCAACTTCTTCGGCAATGAAGGATCTATAGCTTTGATCACCTTGCTTCAAAGGAGTATGCTTTCTCGGTGGCAATATCTATCATTCATCAATCCAAGGGACCGGCTCATTAAGGTCCGCAAAGGGTTCCGCAAGGTTTTAGGGTGCAGACAATCCTGGGAAGGGTCGCGAGGGTAAATAGTCGCGGAGAGTAGATTGGGTGATTTGTAGCGAGCCGTTCGTTGAGACAAGAAAGGTCCGCTGCGTCCTGAGGAGTATCGCGCTAGGAGGAGACGAAGGACCAACGAAGGATCAACGAAGGAGAAGCTGCCGACTGACAGCAGCCGGCTGTTGGCGGGTAGTTCCGCGCGGGTACACGGCTAGACGCATCTTCCCGGCCGTTTACGCGTCTGTTTGCCTCGTCCTGTTTGCATGTGGGCGGCAAAAGGGGGAGGGCGAACGAGCAAACTGTGTTCGAGATGTAGGTAAGCCGGGACTGTAAATACCGCATCGTTGCTGCCTACCTCGCGCCGCGACGGGTATAGCGAGCACGTCCGGTATAGTACAGTGGCTACAGAAAGTATTCCCATCGGTTTGTTCCTGTTATTTATTCCATTGGGATATGGCTATTCATTTTTCTACAGCGATCCGCTTTTCTTCTCACTTATTCAAAAGATAGAGAACTGTCATCAGTGAATTATGAAATAGTTGATTATAATTAGAGTCGCATCGATCAGTCAAAATTAAATTGTTAAAATTGGAACACATTTATATTTGCAACCCAACGAATTTATTTGCGAAGTTAACACCTCGAAGTGCTTTCATCGGAATAGGAATATTGTCTCCAACTAATAAATATTACAGAATGTCCTATAAACAATTCTAGAAGAAAGATAATCTTTTCAACAAGTTCGGACTCGTAGCAGAATCCAGCGACAGCCGATTGTCCTCTGTTTCGCGATCGACCGCAGGATCGCGACGCTAGATCATAAGCTGCCCCGAAAGAATGGAAGACAATAAAGATCGATAGGATCTCGAAAGCGCTCGAAGCTCCGTGGAGTTGTCACGAGGAGCTCTCGGCGGTGCACAGATGTTGCGGCTCGATCGAGGAAATTGTTCGCGACACGGCATCGATCAACTTCAGCGTCTCTTCGCGAAACGGAGTCGGGGCGAGTAGAACAACGGGGGAGCAGAAGAAGCATCACGAGGAATAGGATGAGGACGAAGAAAACAGGATGAGAAGGAGGAGGAGGAGGAGGCGCGATCGTGGTTGGCCGCGGAGAACGATCGAATCGGCGAGCGAAGCCAAATTTACGATTCCGTGCGGAATTGTTTCTCGGTGTTGCGACACGCGGTTGCGTCACTGTGGAGCCCGGAGAGCCGATTCTCGGCTTCGCTCGGCGCTCGATGGGGCGCGGCACTTTCTCTCTCTTCTCTCTCTCTGTTTCTCGGTCGAGTTTGCTCGATCTGTGGCTGGAAATCGCGGGATACGCGGCGTCCAGCCGGAGAGCCCGCCCCGCGTTCTTTTCGCGCGGTTATTTACGGCGGCCGTAATGTTACGCGGAAACGGCTATAACGGATAAGTAAATTTCCTCGGCGACGATTAATACCTCAAAGTTTCGAAACCGTGGGGGAGCGAGAGCATAGCCGGCTGGCGCACGATCCGCCCCGATCCGATCCGATCCGATCCATGCCTGCCTGCCTGCCCGCCTGCCCGTTCGCTGTAAATTACACGAGCCGATCGCCGCCGAATAAAACCGGTCACCCGTGAAAACCGTCTGCGCGCGCGACCCCGCACGGATCCGTCGTAAACAGCTCGCCGGAGGACTTTGAGGATTACGGGGGCGTCCCCTTTGCTTTGGATAGATCGCGTTGCGGACGGCCGTCACGCGGAAAACTCGAGGAAAAACTTCCGGGGAAACGGGAATGCTCGCTACACAAGATAATCCACCGCGATTGCGTTTCGTTTCGTTTCGTTTCGTTTCGGCTCTCCAACTGGTCGTCGAGCCTCCTGGTCGGAGAGAAAATGGATAAACGGAATGGAAAACTCGTTGATGTACGTAGAGTTATATTAAAGTGAAACACTATAAAGGAGAACGAAGTCGAGCGTTTTCCTTGACAGTTTATGTAGCTACTAGACTGCTGAAATATCTACATCGGTTAATTGATGTTGCATCGAGGTCTATAGACCGTCTACGTCGGTACGCGCGGGTATTGACCTGTGGGGCACTGTCCTGGCTAGGTTCAAAGCAAGAACAATGAAATTATGTGTCCCAGAATACTCGACGTAAGAAGGAGCAGCGAAACCACGCCCCTGGATGCAGCTTAAGTAAAGAGGAGCAACTGTACCACGCCCCTAGAATACTCTATGTAGAGAGCAGAAATGAGATCATACGATTTAGGACACTCTGCGTGGAAGGAGCAAAGATACTATGTCTCCAGAGTATTCTACATATGAAGGAGCAACGATGCCACGCCCTTAGAACACTTTATGTAAAGAGGAGCCACGATACCACGCCCCCAGAATACTCTTCACAAGAAGGTGCAATGAAATCAAAGGATTTGCAGCACTCTGCATGGAAATATATCACGCATCTAGAGCACTCTAGACGAAGAGGTGCAACGAAACCACGCCCACATAGGTAGGAGTAGCGGGGCCATTCGTTTTGAGGCGCTCTGTATGGAAAGAGCCGTAAAACCACGCCCCCAGAATATTCTGCATAAAGAGGTCCAACGATACCACACCTCTAGATCACTCTACATGGAATGAACAACGAAATTACGCCCCTCGGAGCGCTCTACATAGTGGGGGCATCGAAACCACGCCTATTCGAGACTTTCTAAAGCCAAGAGCATCCAATCCGCACCTCCGTGGAGCACTCTATACAGAAGGGCCAACGAAGCCACGCCCACCAGGGTGGTCTATATTGAAATAACAATCGAGTTACGTTTACTCGATGCATTCATCAGATAGGAAATAAGATAGACAGTCTTTTGTCACCATCGACGCCTAGCTCACAGTATCGAAACCATCTCTTAGCTCGCGTTCAATATACATGAATGCTTTCAGTGGGGCGACAGTCGGAGAGATGAGACCCGTAACGGGAGACACGGGAGCGGTGATTGATCCGATTCCGGGACTGCCGGTGGAGCTCGTCGGTCTTTTGGCACCGGGGAACGACGTACCGGGGAGAAAGGAAGTCCATCGCAAGAGGGAGGCTTTAACCTTATTCCTGTCACGTACTTGGCGGCCGACCAAGTCCTCCCTGATACCCGTAACCGCGGTATAAGGACTCTTTAAATGTCGGCCATCCGTCTCGAGTCCTGCAACGAGTTGGCTCGCGAAATCGCCTCGTCGAGAATCCCTCGGTCAAGTATGCGGCAATGAAACGGACTCCGACAATGGTCCTCTCCTAGCGGTGACCTTCTAGGCTTCTTCCACCGATCCTGGAAAATTCTGTCGCAATCGAACTACTCTCTTCGCGCCGTCGAGATTCCCAGTGGCTCGGTACTCTCTCCCCAGAGACACCTGCCGGGGGTAATCCCTCGCGAGGACCGGATCAAAATCACCGGGATTTCCGAGGCTTGATCCGTTCCGAGGACTCTCCGTGAAAGGACGGTTCGGAAGCCAGCTCTCCCGGGGTCACTGGAACGAATCGAAGCCGTCGATCGATCTCTCTGTCCGTCCGTAGACGACGTAGACGATGGACGACGTTCTACGAGCACCGGATATTGCGTCCCACTGATTCCCACCGACGATCGAAAACGACGAGTTCCGTCGAGGAAACGTTTGACGGATCCCAAAGCCTCGTGAGAGAGCTCGCTTAAACGTCCGACGGTCGATCATCGAGAAATTCGGACCGGTTATGCGAGTTTGACCGACGCCAGATGCTCGATTCTATCGTTTTTCTTCCGATATGAATTTCTCCCGTATCTACACTGTTATATGTAGAACGCTTCCTATCAAATGTTCGAATTTTCCCACTAGCTCCTAATTCTTCTTCCAGCAAAACAACTCACCCGACACCTCAAGATTTGTTACTTTGCAGTAAGAAACAAATTAGATAGTTAGAATTAAATAGAGATTTGCGATTTCCTTCCAGATAGTGCTCCAAAATTTCGGTTATGCTGTTCACAACAAACAGTTTGATAAAACAGCAACAATCCCTCGGGAGAAGGCGGCTGGCCAGGGTGGACGCAGGCTAATTCACGATGACCGAGCGCCGCGCTGCTACTTATCATGATAAATGCCCTATACGGGGATCGGCACTGCCGCCTAAGACGGTGAAATATTTCCGCAATAACCATAACCCTCCGCGCCGTGGCTTCCCACGCCTCTCCGCGTGTTTGTTGCGCGGTGCCGCGCCGCGCCGCGCCGTGCGCTTGACCACTCCCGCAAATCCGCGCGTCCTGGAAAGTTGCTGCTGTTCCTGCCGTTGCTGCAGTTGCTGTTACTTGCAGTTGCAGCGCCGGACACCTCTCGTTAGAGCGTCGTGTTCCCTCCCGATCGAACCATTATTGGCTCGCGGATTGTTAACTCGCGCGAGGCGGATCCGCGAAGTGAATTAGAATTGACGACAGAAATATTTTCAGTGACGAACATTTTCAGAGACAAAGATTTTCAGTCACGAAATCTTATTTTTCTACGTAGTTTCGATTGTTATCGACACGTAAATAAACTCATTCTTGGAATTGATTTGAGAAACAAATTGACAAAAATAATTTACTATTATTTAATAGGATATTCTATCGCTTTACTTTCGAGCGCCTATTCAAACGGTACGCGCCTGAGCTGCCTCGACCACTAGGGCCGCCACGGGGAGCTAGACGCGCGGCCGGGCCGAGGGGGCGTTGCCTTCGAAAACCGGCCGACGCGAGCACATAATTCCGAGGCCTGTCGTAGAGTAAAGACGTGCCTCAGGCGTCTGCAGATATATTAAATAGAATAAATTCTTTTTTATATAGAGTCTGGTGTATTGTACCCACAATCCAAAATTCATCAATAATGTCACGAAAGTCTCTTTTCGTCAAGAGACCTCTCTCTCTTGCGAATTTCGGCGTCCGTCGCCCACGCCCGGCGAAAACAATTAAACAGCGTAATGACGTATTGGCGGGACGATAAATCTCAGCGTCTGTGCGAAGCCCGCGCGCGCGCGCGCGGTTCCCTCGATACGCTGCTTGTAAAAACGAGCAAGACCCGCGCGAATTCAAAGGCCGGGGCCCCGGCCGAAAAGTGCGAGACGCATTATCCTCGAGGATTTATGCGGCTCCTTTCCCAAACGCATTCATCATTCCACGGTGTCGGCGGCTCGCATCTCCTCTCTCGTTTGGCCTTCGTGTGTGCGAGGCTCTCTCGATTCGAGCGTTCCTTGGCTGCCACGAACTCTCTGCCACGCCGCGCCGTCTCCTTTTCGCGACGTACACCACGGTCCACGCACTAGAGACACACTCTCACTCTCGTCTCTCTCCGCTTCTCCGTCTCGCAGCAAAGCAACTCGGTGTGCTCGTTTTGCCACACTCCCCGGCGTACTTGTTTCCCTTTTTCTCTTTCTCCCGCTCTCCGCGTCGATCCTCCAGGCCATTTTCGGCGCGGGGGAACACAGACCACCCCAGAACACACCGCGATGCTTTAGGAACCCTGTTTCGAAACAGGTGTTGCGAGGCTTCGAGCCTGATCGACGAGAGCCACGCCGCGCCGCGCCGCGCGCCGCTGCGCAGTGCTGCGTTTCCCGTGAACCCTTCATTTACGAATCATCCGTCTCGCGACTTCTTGGTCGATGCACCGGCGCACAGTGGGCTGGATCGAAGATTTTTAGTGACATTTTACCAAGAAATGTACTTTCTCGTATCGATGTCTAATCAGTTGGTATTGTCTTTCGAATATCCACAGACCTCAAAAATGGAAGAATTAATCAAATTAAATGAAAATTGTAGTTGTACCGAGCTTTTAAAGTTGAACATTTTCGAATCTACGTTTGACACTCGAAAAATGTCCTATCATTTTAGCGATATTTTGACGATCCTGTTCAAGATTTCAGCCTCGTTTTTTTGTAGAGTAAACAGCATTAGTTTCCGTTATGAAATTATAATTGCAGTTACAATTATTATATACAATGTATGAAAAAGTTAATGTTGAATGTAGGAAAGAAAAATGTTAAAAATTTTTACAATTGACAAGGAATAACTTTTTACACCCGAGAGAACCCGCGTTCGGACAAACCACAATGTGTTCGGGAAACTTTCCTTTGGATAATGTGTAAAAATCACGTCCACCTTCGTCCACTTTTCCGAGTTATTATCGTTTAAAGTTAGTAATGTCACGTCATTTCGCATGCGTTCGATAGCCACCATCGGTACTCTGCGGGATATTAATTGTAAGACATTTTTCTAAGAAACTCTTTAGATTGTAGATACACATATGTATACCTACAAGTTGTTAAGGATAATCTTAAAAATGATGCGTTTAAATAAAAAATTAACCTTACTTAGGCAATTGACTTCTATAACTTTTGAACCATACCAGATATCGGGATGAAATTTGACATAATTTTTACATGAATTTTAGTGCAAATTTCATCCCGATGTCTCTTATGGTTCAAGAGTTATAGTAAAATGTCACTAAATTTCTCGATCCAGCCCACTGTGCGGCGAGGCGACCCTCTTAATCCAGGTGTCCACCAATTCTGCGAACCCCGCGCTTCGGACCTATTCGGGATACTGCCGGACGGTTTCCAGGGCTTTCGCAATCTCCTCTTAGCCGGCCCTCGTAGGCAGAAAGGGTTCGTTTTATTGGGATTCTGGTGTTCCTGTCAACCGAAGATCTACACCTCTGTCTCTTTTTACGCGGCGCTCGAAACCGGTAATTTGCCCGGTCGTGGTATGGTTAGTGGTTAAATATATTATCATTTTTAGATACTTTCAAATTTTTGTTTTAAATTGTACCAACTCGTTTTTGTCATAAATTCATAAAATCCTGATGATTACTGTCACCGCGATGTATCATACTGGGGCTATCCTAAAATTCCGTAAAAATTTACTGAAACAGTTTTAAGTATGAATTCCCAACTGCTCCAAAAAATGTTAAAGAAACGCACTCGATACTGACCATTGTCGTAATTCTCCAATTTTCATCACCGTAATTTTTGCAAACCAATCTACAGAGTGTCCCAAATTGTGTTCAACTCCCGGAAATGGGAGGTTCCTGAGGTAATTTCAAGCGCCATTTTCCTTTTGCAAAATGTTGTCCGCGGCTTTGTTTAAGAGTTATTAACGAAAAACACGGACCAATCAGAGCGCGAGATAGACGCTCGTTGGCATGTTCAGCCAACCGCCTGCCGGCTCGCCGCGCTGAACGTGCCAGCAAGCGTCTAGCTCGCGCTCCGATTGGTCCGTGCTTTTCGTTAATAACTCCCAAACGAAGCGTCGGACAACATTTTGCAAAAGGAAAATGGCGCTTGAAATTACCGCAGGAACCTTCCATTTTCGGGAGTTGAAGACATTTTGGGACACCCTGTATACACAGTTGCAGCACCTGCTCGATATCGCGGTACATCAACTTCGAGTTCAACTTGGCGTCACGGGCTGGAAAAAGTTCGACGCTGAAGAACGCGAAGTGAATTAAAACGGCGGAGGCGGAGTCTTTGACTCTCCGCGTTACACTCGTCGCAGTTAGTTAGCGACCCCTGTCCCGTTTGTCTGCGGTCGGGCCATTATTCCACCGAAATCCTAATGAATTTCATTTGCGCCTTCGTTAATTGAATTTCACGTTGTTCCCCAGCCGGAGAAAAAGAGCGTCTGCTTCGGTTCGCTTAACAGCCGTGTCGAACCCAATGAAAATCGTCGAACGAAAATATTTTATTACACGAATAAAAATTTCGGGCCCGGTGCCGTTCAATTAAACGGTTTCAAACAAGATTCGTTTATTGGTCGCCGGAAGCAATTACCGGCCGTTCGCTGGTACGCTTGCTAGCTCGCTCGCGCGCGCGCGAGAGAGTTTCACCCTCGCGAAGTATGCACGGCGCAAATAAACCGGCGACCCTCTCCAAACGAGAGAGGAGAGGAGAGGAGAGCGAGCGAGTTCGCGCGGAACGCCCGAAACTTCACGGCGCGGCGTGTTTGTTAACGAGCCGACGCGACGGGACGGGTTCTCGATAATTAATACATCGGCGCTTTTGTGCGCGCGCTCGCGCATCGGGGAGGCGACCGCGAAAAAAATCACCGACCGCGGGGGCGTGGATACGAACTCGTTCCGAACAGATGACGGGACCGGTCGAATGGTCTTTTTCATTGGGAACCCTCGCCGCGCCGGTTGACACACCGCGAGCAAACGGTCCGCTTGTCACTTTGTGTACCGGCGAGGAACGCGCGACATTTCGACTCTACGTGGTTTCGAGTCTGGCGAATGTGTTGTTTAGATTCCCACCGAAGATATGCTACTGAAGTACACTGCTCCGCAACCACCCTCTATGCTCGACGCCATTTTCACTCCACAATTTTGACATTTCACCCGATTTAGAATATGGATCTCGTCCACTTTTTTTTTTTTAATGTTGCTTCAACATCGAAGAAACTTACACATTTTTGTATCCTTCATATACATATTGGGTAAGACCGACGATATGCTCCACAGAACGTAACAGAATGGGTAAGGATCTGGGGAACTTAGCATTTTTCCTTTCATTTTCGTATTTTTTGCATTCTATTATTAGGTGATTAATTGATACTTTATCCAAAGTGCTGAGGTTTTTTAATTATTATTATTATATTTATTATTCACGGACCGAAGTCCTTTTATACAAATGTTTACAATAGTATATAAAGAAATGAAAAAAACGCAAAAAGAGAAAGAAAGTCTTAGCGTAAAATTACCCAGGAATGGACATGCAGAAAGTTTCAGGAATACGTTATGTTACATAGAATCATATAATCGCAAGCAACTTTTTCTTAAATGATTTAACGAACCATTAAAAAAGTCAATGTTGCGATATAAAATGTTAGAATTAGCAGTAATGCGATTTAAAGGATTTATTAATCCATATGTGGATTTGGATTTAAATGTATGAAATCCTGCCCTAGTTCTGAAAACGCGTTCGGGTACATAAAATTATCTTCTTATTTATTCCTAAATCTGTCGATCTCATTATTACACTGAAATCTAACTGGAAAATTGTCGACAATGTTCGAACTTCGTACTAAATTCATGTGTAAGTTGTGAAGGGTGAATTCTCTATGTTAGTTTGTTTTCTCGAGCTCGGTTCCCAAATTTTCAAAATGTCTATGTCGCGTGGGTGGATCCGAAGATCAAGATTCGATAGAGAAACGTTCTTCGGTATGAGAGAGAGAACGACCGAATGAACGGATGAACGAATGTACGCAGGGTTCGCGTTGTTCCCGGTTCGTGTCGACCGGTCCTTCGGTGTTCGGGTTGCTCGTTTTCTGGTCCCCGCCGACTACGATCCTTTTATCTCGACGCGTCTGAGCTCGTCAAATCGCGCGCGGAGCGCTTCCTTTTATTTCCTCGCCTCCGGCCGTAGTTTTAAATGCAAATTTCGGCCCCGGCGAACGACCGATTCGAAAAACTCCGTGCGTTGAACCGCGCTGTGACTGCTGCGAGCCAGCCGAGCTCTGCCTCCTCCCTTCTGCGAAATACGTCTGTCCGCTCTGTTCGCTGCGTTATGAGGCTGCATCGGGGGAATTCGCACGTTATTCGAACGTTTTCACGGAAACGGTCTTCATTCGCAACCTTCTGCTCGAGAAAGATTCCTCGAAGATCCTCCACAAGCTTTCAGATTCGTTGAAAAGGTTCTCGAAGGATCTAGGGCTCCCTAGGAGGGCCTTTCGAGGGCTTATACTCTGCGAAAAGGTTGCACAGGAATCGTAGGTGGACTGAAGATGATTTTAAACGGTTTAAATCCTCGGGAGACGACCACCAAGAACGTAGGGCGCTCTGGAGGGACTTGGAAGCGCGTCAAAATGACTGAAGGGGGCTTCGAAGGATCTAGGGTTTCCTGAAAGGGTTCCTGAAAGCTTTGGACGCTGCAGAAAGATTCTACAAGAATCCCTGGATCTTTGAGAGCCATGCTGAAAACATGGGACCCGTTTATAATTATCGCAAATGATCCAGGGTTCTCTGGAAGGGACCCAAATAGATCTAGGGCTCTCTGGAGGGGACCTAAATAGATCTAGGGCTCTCTAGAGGGGACCCAAATAGATTGAGGGCTCTCTGGAGGGGACCCAAATTGATCTAGGGCTCTCTGGAGGGGACCCAAATAGATCTAGGGCTCTCTGGAGGGGGCCCAAATAGTTCTAGGGCTCTCTGGAGGGGACCCAAATAGATCTAGGGCTCTCTGGAGGGGACCCAAATAAATCTATTGCTCTCTGGGGGGGACCCAAATAGATCTAGGGCTCTCTGGAAGGGACCCAAATAAATCTATTGCTTTCTGGAGGGGACCGAAATAGATCTAGGGCTCTCTGGAGGGGACCCAAATAGATCTAGGGCACTCTGAAAGGGTCACAACAAAACCAAAGGTCGTGAAAGGACTACATAACTGCATTAGGAACCTAGGGCTCTCCGAAGGGGACTCGGATGGATCTAGGGTTCTCTGGATAGGTCCCCCGAAGACCTTGCGCTTTTTAGAAAATTTTGCAATAACAAATCCCAGATTAACGTTTGTCTCGACGAATCCAGTTCAACAATATGCAAATGAAAATTGATCCGTAAGAATCCGAGCTACAGTTCCCACGAAATCGTTAAAATTGTCCGGGTCGGTAGATCCGCCTTCTTTTTCGCGTTGCCCCCGGAGGCAGAGTCTTCTGCTCTGTCGTCGGCCGCGTTATCTGTGTCTAATTTCGGTGTGCTCCCCCGGGAGCCTCGACAGAAATCTCCAATTTCTTGTCAGGACAGCTCGCGGATCCATAAGCAACGCGGGTAACTCGAGTCGAACAGAGACGAGGCAGAAACGAAGAGGCGGAGAACAGAGAGAAGAGCGAAGTGGAGAGGATCGCCGGTGCGAAGCAAGGCCGATAGAGAAGGAGAGAAATTTCGGTTTTTCATCGCGAGTAAAACCACCTGCCAGCGCGAATCTCCGCATAAATTCTCCACTCTCCGGCCAATAAATCCTGCGTGGGGCCCCTCTTCTTGGTTGTAAAACGTCGCTGAGCCGAGCCAGCGTTATATTCGCTATCCACCGGAACTTCCCCTCCTTTCCTCCCCTCCTTCCTCCTCTCCACTGTTCACTCTGTCCGGACCTCTCTTCCTCTTCTCCGCGTTTCGAGACACCTCCTTCGCAACGTTTTCTTCTACTACTAATGGAACACCGCGCCGCGCCGGACAGTAGTCTGTCCTCTATCTTGCCATCGCGAATAATCGAATTACCTTCAACTATGATTTCGTTATAGTCCAACATTCCTCGAGGACGCCCAATATCGGAGACCTTCGGAGCGCGCCGGAAGTCTTCGGAAGATTGACGGACACCCCCGCGTAATTTCCTCTCGGCGCCCGGTTGACGTTGTTTATTGATTTTCCGATAACAGCCCGGGAATTCGGCGACCGGGAAACACTGCTTCTCGAAAGCCGAAGATGACGATGACCTAGGCGGAACTCGAAGAACAAGAATGTCCGGCAAACTCGATACGAAGATTAGAAATGTAAAAACGATACCACCTAGAGAGTCGAGCAGCTAACTAAAATGGATCGTAAACCATCGAGCGAGCCAGATCAATTAAGAGTTAAATTGATGAATGCGACGACAGGTTAGGAAACAGTCTCTGGAAATATTTCTGGTTTTTATCGGAAGCACTCTGTTTTACCGGGCAATGTTCGCGAGAGGAGTTGCAGGAGATGGTCGGAGGAGCAAGAGCGTGGTCGCTCGTTGGGAAAAGAAAAGTGGTCGGAAGGTATCGTTGCACGCGGGGCCTCACCTTGTTTTTCCAGCCGTGGTATTCATTTCAAGGACAGGAGAAACATTTCGATCGGTTGTAAGGGCGATTCCCGGCGCAGATTTTCTGCGGGGCAGCTAGCAAAAGGATGCACTAAATCTTGCCCGGATATCTCGCGAGTATATCAGAGTCAGTGTGGCAGCGGGGTGCCCGGTGCAGCTACGCTGAGCTGCTCGGCGAAACAACGCCGCGAGAAGAACAGAATCGGCTTGCGAGCGAGAACAACCCGACAGAGAGAGAGACAGAGAGAGAGAGAGAGAGAGAGAGAGAGCGAGAGAGAGCGAGAGACAGAGAGAGAGAGAGAGAGAGAGAGAGAGAGAGAGAGAGAGAGAGAGAGAGAGAGAGAGAGAGAGAAAAAGCTACAGAGTGAAAGAGAGAATGCAGTTGGGGGCTTCTGGTGCTGTTGCACCGCGTCCCCGTCGCAGCATCCTAGTCGGCGTGGCTTCGATCAGGCACGTATCGACCGTTTCTGCGAATCTTTTCGCGAGATGCATCGCCTCGCCGCGCCGGGACTCGTGCACGCCGGTGTTCGCGCACTGCGCCAAGCCGAGCCGAGCCGAGCCGAGCCGAGAGGATGCACCTGGCGATGGTAAGAATCGCCGCCTGCGAGCGTTTCGCGAGAGCTTCCCCCCGCTGATCCTTTAATAAATCGAGCGTCCTTCGTGCCGATCCAAAGTCCCGAGGCCGATCCCGAGCGGTAAGAAGCGGTACCGAGCGGATTCGTTTCGAAAAACCCCATCGAATTCCCATCGACCAACGGCCACGCCCACGGAGACGCTTTCCACCGACGTTTTCCCCAAGAGAACCTCGTAAATTTCGTACCAGCCGGGCCGCCCTTCGACGGCCTCGGAAATCGCTCGCTCCGAGCGAGAACAGCAACGAGAAGCCCGACGGTGTTCCGGGATCCTCTTCCAGGCGGTATCCCGGCGCGGCGCGGCGCGGTGCTCGCGGGGGCGGAACTCGCGAACAGCAATTTAACCGGCACGCTACGATGCCGGTCTATTTTATTGGGCTGCCTCCGCACGGTTTTTCTGCCACGCGGAATTCCGCGTGCACGCTGCACTGTGGGTGCGCTGCTCTCGATTCGACTCGCGTGGTCAATTTGCCCGAAAACCTCGAAGGAATTCGCGTGATTGCTTGTTGCAGATTATTAGGTTCTTAGCTTTTGATAGAAAACATAGTTAACTTTCTCTTCTTCTTCGTGGATTTTGCTGCGAGCTCCTGGACACTGTCGAATCAAGCTCGGAAAATTAATAAGACGGTACATTTTGCACTCAACTGAGACGCCACTAGAAATTACTATACTATATGGCAGGCCTCGGAAATATGTGCTCGCGACGGCCGGTTTTCGAAGACAACACCCCCTCGACACGGCCGGGCCGCGCGTCTCGCTCCCCGTGGCGGCCCTAGTTGTCGAGGCAGCTCAGGCGCGTACCATAGAGTGTTACGATACAAATGTCGGCGATGCGAAAAGCTACGTCCAAACTTCCCGTAGATCTTACCAATTTGCCAAGCAGAAAATCAAGTTATCCCACATGTTAATACAATTTGGACAATACAATTAAGAACCATTTTTTAAATTTATCTTTCGAATTTATATTCCAAATTTATTTTCTGCAGCTGTTGTCCGAAATTATAGTAGAATACCACAATATATAGTAGATACCACTGACAAAAAAAAAGCGCATTGACAATAGTACCTCGACGGTAACGTGGAAACCTATTGATACGGGTGTCGCCCTAATGCACCACCTATGGTACGCGCCTGAGCTGGCTCGAGAAGTAGGGCCGCCACGGGGAGCGACACGCTCGACCGGGTCAAGGGGGCGTAGCCTTCGAAAACCGGCCGTCGCGAGCACATAATTCCGAGGCCAGCTTTATGGAATTGAATTATAAGGAAAAGGGTTGTTAAAGTAAAACATTTCTGAGGAAAAAATCAGAATCCAATTGCTGCGGTGTTGTATCTGTTGACACAATGTATCGAAATGACGATCGTCATGAGACGCGAGTGAGTAGGACGTGGATTGTTACCAGGTTTAGTTTCTATTGCTGTTTTATAATAAAGTTTAAGTTGTTTGAAAGGGACTTATTTCACTAGGCTATCTTTTCATTAGAAAGGAACTCCGCTCCTATCATATCCTTCCACAAGGGTTGGTGATGATTCGAATCCGTGCGACCAGAAACAAAATTGTACTTCCATAAAAATGATTAACGATATATCAAAATAATCGATAGGACGAAACGAGACGAACACAAGTGCAGGATTTTCATAAGACACGACGGAAATGAAGCAAGGTTGATGGCCAGACACAGGAGCTTTCCTAACTTTCTAATTATCCATTACATCATCGTTACGATGTACATATTGAATAACTCCGGGTATCGGCGCAGGTCTCTATCGGCCGTCCGCAATCTTGTATTCGCCGGTGTCGTTTAATTTACAGTGTAACGCGCGCAGCGCGGAGAGCCGGGGCTTGAAAAATATTGAAATTTCATGCTCCGCAAGCCGATACAGGTAAATCGAGGAAGCGGCAGATTACGCCGGCCGGTTTACCCTACGCGGCTTCGGTGTGTATCGATAAACGATAGACCGGAAAGCGGAGCGCGTCGAACCCGCGCGCGCGAAAGTGCCGACCGGCCGAATCGATACGGCCCTGAGTTCACTGCACCGAGTTAGAAGCGTTCGCCGGTACAATGGAGCGCGTTGCGCTGACCCCCGATGACCCAAAACGTCCGAATCTCAGGGTTAAAACGACCTCGTTGCTTCCCCAACTTCCCCTCTCCTCTCCTCTCGTCTCAGGCTCTTCTTGCTGGGCCGAACCGAGCGCGCACCAATCGGGACGCGGAGGTACCGAAAAAGAACGAACGAGAGAAAGGGAGGAAAGTCGGGTAGTAACAAATAGAAGGATCTTTATGCAAAATTTAAAATTCGTTCTCTATTTCCCAATTACTGAAATCTTTTCATTTCTACAAAGCTTTTCAATTTTATTTTGTGCTTGGTAGGTTCAGTGTTGTCAATTCGATTAAGTTGAAAATATTACGTGGATACTTCTAAATTCTCTTAATTTTTCCACTATTTTAAATCGTGTGTCTCCATTTTTACCATAAATGCATAAGATCGGTCTAGTAATAAATAAGATGAGAGCGAGAGGTACTATGAAAATACAGCAAGAGAGAAAGGTAGGTAAAATTATAAAAGAAAAATGAAGAAAGGAAAAGAGTAAGAGAAAAGGGAGAGTGAAAGGGAAAGAGAGAATGGAAGGAACGCGGAGTGCATTACGCGCACGTGTCCGCTCGTACACGCGTGCATCCAGCGAGAGCGTGTACCGGCTCTGCTCTGGCGTCCTTATCCGAAAGAACGTGCATCCAACGAGGAGGAACAGGACCTAATGGAGGCCCATTTCTGCGGAACCCGGTCCCATTAAATTTGCGCACGCCGCAGCAGCGCACCGGGGACAAGCTATTTACCGGTTACTCGAAATTATCGTCTGCCAGATAAAGATACATCGTTCGGACGTTGCAACAATGATGCAACCCCGAAACCGCAGTTATCGAGCCATCGGTGTACACTGCTGGCCAAAAGTTTGTCGACCTCCCTACTATATCGTGTTGTGTATCAAATAATTAATTGAAATTCACTTTCTTACGAAATCGTGAGCATTTCCTGTACCGGAATCGACCGCATAAATCGAAACTTGGTCTCTTTCTCAACGCTGCGCGGTTGCTCGAAATGACTTCATCGCAAGGTTCTACGATCTACGATAACACCTGGGAACTTTCTGATTAGCCTTCAAGAGGAAGAATTTACGACCATTAACTTTGTTTCATCGAGGGAAGTTGCACCTCGATGCAGGAGGAATCTTCGTCCAGTCCAATTTCATCGTGTCTTCCAATCTAGATTCTAGATGAAAGCTTGCAACAAACCGACCAGAGTTCATTTTCCAACAGGATCCACGACCGGACGATCCATCTTTCATCCCTGAAACGCGGTCACCGGATATGCTTTCGGATAAGCGAAATGGATCGGTTGCGCAAGGATTCATTCGGATCGGGCCCGGTGTCCGTGGGAGCGCGAGAGATAAAGTAATCCGGGACGCGCATGCTAACGATTACTTTAACCGCGGGGCCCGCTCGACCTTGAATTTCGGAAGAGTAGCACGTAAGAGAAGGGGAGAGTGGTTTGGCCAGAAATTTCGAACCTGGTCGTTGTCTCGTCGCGACTGCACGATCCATCACGGCGACCTGAGTGCGGCGGAGTGCTTTACCCACTAACCAACAAGCTTTCCTGGTAGTTGCTGTCGTTGGGTCTTTGGCAAAGTGTAGAGTCTAAAAGTTGGGGACTAGAAGTGTTTCTCGGAGAAACGGTACAGGAGGTGCTGTTAGGTCATGAATTACATCGATCTATGAATTAAAAGAAGATTCAGTCTATCAAGAGGAATCAGTAGTCTAGGACCGAAATTAGAAATTTGTAGTATCGGTGCAATTAAAGTAGGAACCAACCTAAGGATTCAGTTTAAGAAGTGTTGCTCTCTATGTAGAACATTTAAGAAACCCCGTGGAGTCGTGGATACAGATTGGATCTATCAACAAGAGGAATTAGTAGTCTAGGACCGAAATTAGAAATTTGTAGAATCGGTGCAATTAAAGTAGGAACCAGCCCAAGGGTCTAAGAAGTGTTTCTCTGTGTAGAATATTTAAGAAACCCCGCGGAGTCGTGGATAGAGATTGGTAGCAGGAGACGCCGACTCATCGACCCTCTTTAGGGTATCGGGATCCTGATCGCTCGACTAGTAGGCCAAAAAGGTAGTGCAAGGTAGTTTCGAGATCCGCGATCCTTTTTCTCGGAGCGTGTTCCGAGGCGAGCCGATCCACTGGCAAGACCCACTGGTACACTGGCACATAAAACGCGTCCGACTCTATCTTTTCTCCCCCCTGGTGTCTGTTCCAGGACGTGGCAGTTCACCTCCGTGGCATATCCTGCCAGTCTCTTTCGTGGCGTTCGCGTTCGCGCGTTTCCTTTGCTTTTCTTTCACCTCTCCGACGTTTTTGCGGCTCGCGTTCTCCATTTTAGCATCCCCCTTCGCACACGGCTCTTTATAACTCCGCCGGTTTTGTTGAGACGACGCGCCGCGACGCGACGGTGTGCGCGTCCCTATCCTCCACCTGTTTCAATCTACCCCTGGTCCACGTCCACTCGAAAGATCGTTTTATTGCTCCCAGTCGGTGTTCCGCTTCTCGAGAATTTTCCTAGACTCCCTCGATCCTCTCTGCTTGTCTCGCAGCCTTTCTAGATCCTTTTAATCCGCGTCGTTTCATTCCGCGACTGTCTCGATCTCCTCTACCTTTGAACCCTCTCTCTTTCTCTCCTCTTTCTCCTTCCGCTCTCCTCGAACCCGTCCGATGGCGATCAACATCGAAATATTAATTCCAGCGCTTAATTGTTTCCATCCTACGAGCGCGCTCTCGGCGCTCGATCGAATACGGTACATTTTAATTATCGCTGTTGACGCATAATCAGCTCGAAAACGAGACCGGAGTAAAAATAAGTTAACCTGGATTGCGAAACTCCAGGCGAGTTCGAATTTTCTAGCAGTCAATTTAAATCGTTAGCATATTACATCCAATGTGAAGATCGATATTAACCCCATGCGATGGAATGACGTGCCACGCACGTCGCGAGGTTTTTGTCCCAGTTGGAAATGACGTGCCACACACGTCGAAACTGTATTTCTCAAAATTTTCAATTTTTCTCCTCCTTCGTTTGCTTTAATCCTTCTGCCTGTTCTTTAAAAATATTTTTTCTACTGTACACAGTTCAAGTACAGGTTTGTCTATGAGAATTCGTACACAATTTTAATAGCCGAACAACCAAGTCTTCTGACATTTTATATATTTGTAAGTGGAACGAAAACATGAAGATATCCGCAGCGGAATATGGTAAACAACTTTCGAGAATTTCAGGTTCCGCGATCACAGCGTAGAAAGGTAATATTTGCGCAAGGAGATATAGCGAACGTTTCCTCGTAATAGAACGTTGCCCGAAAACCCCGAGAGACAATTTTCCGCATCTCGTTATCCTCTCGGAGCTACCCGCAGAGTCCTCCTATCGATCTCTCGCAACCCCGAACCTCGAAAAGGCACTCGATCCGTCCCGTTTGCGATGCTCCTCGCCCTCCCATCGTTCATGTCGTCTCTCCCCGCACCCGCCATTAATCCTTAACGTTTTATTTCGCCGAGACTCTGCCCTTTTCGCAGCAGGATTTTCGACGGATTACAGACAACTCCTTCTCCGCTCGTTAATTCTCCGAAATCCTTTAAACCGCGGCGCCCACCTGCCCAACCTTTGCACCCGGAAGAAGACAGTGCTCTGAGAAAGATGGAGGGAGGCAGAAAGAACCGAAGAAGAGAGAAGACACAATTTCCAAGAGCTACCTCCACCCACCCCCCTTTTAATTAAGCAAGCAAACGAGCTTTCGACGATCACACGACCCACCGATAAACCCTTAACGATCAGCGGCTCCCCCAGATGGGATTCTCTCCCTTTGTGGAGCTCTTTGCTTCCGCTACGCCTTTTAATATTATTATTTTTCCGTCTAGCATGGACGATTCGATGGTACCCGACCTCCGACAAATTTCCGGCCCGATCCGACAAGCTCTTCCACGCTGCACACCCCCTTTTGCGGGAAATTGCGAATTTTTCGAAAATCTCATTTTTCTACTGAACGTGTACGTGCGTGTAGGGAGGAAAAGGTGGGAACTGTACAGGATGTCTCAACTAACCCGATAACTTTGTTATTCGTGCAGATTCGAAAAATTGCTCGATAAAAAAGTTTTTAAAAATCATATTTAATTTCGTTATTCCTTATTCTTCATTGAAAAGATGAAGTCGAAAGCCATTAAACAATGTACCATAACGTGACCTTGCAATGACTTTGAGCGCAAAATTTCGCGAAAGAGAATAATCGGTTGTTACTTTAATGTGTCACAGTCTGATAATAAATAATGTCAATAAACTTTGAATGGAGTCTATAGAAAGGTAAGTTGACGGGACAGGTTTCCAACTACAAATTGGTTGTATTGTCGTTTAATTTACCAGCTGTTGGCAGTTGCGACACAGATTTTTGCAAGAGGTCTACTCCTTTAGGAATTCGGTGCTCCCGGAATCTGGCTCGTCGACCCATTTATCTCCCTCCTACCTAGATAATCGCTAGATAACGGAGTTTCGTTGATCGAGGCGCAGCATCCGCACTGCGGATTCCTTGTTCAACCGCACAGAATCACGGCCAGACAGCTATCGCGAATTGCGAGGCGCGAGGACGACGCTGACAGCGTCTGCCAGACACGCGAATTTTAATTGGTCGCCCGCACCGAGAACTACGGGCACTTTCTTTGCCACGTTGCGCTTTTAAGCTAGCTTTCGGGGAATTATAGCGAGCAAAACAAACGAGGTCCTCCGAACACGTACTTGTCAACGTTCTCATTGGTCGAGCGAATTTCCCGTCGCTGGACCGTTCCGCCAATCACAAACTTCCGTTCAGGAATATAATAAAATTTTTCAGGCTAGAAAAAGTTGCTCGATGTGGCTTCAGTGTGAATATAGCTTTAAGTTGAACTTTGAAAACGGAATGAAAGCGTTCGAATTTTTCGTGCACCGACGAGACCCGCTATTATAAATATTAGATTTCTGGAAGCGTTTATCGACTTATTTATTTTTGGCACGTTCTCGTCCGAGTGACCGATGCCGGTCGATTTCCTGGGGTCCACCGTCCGCAGTGCGGATCATGGTGCGTCGCGAAGCGTGTCGCGATACCTAAAGCCTGTCATTTCGAGCCGGCTTTAATGGAACGCGAGTGCCGACGCCACAATGAGAGTACACCCCCTGTCGGATAGAACGAACCGATATCTCGACAAGCTCGACCGTCTACTGCACACTGGTTCAGCGAATCTGCCAGTGCAAAATTACATTCGCTTTTACTAATTTTAATGAGCAAGTAAGACGAATTACAATCTGTATCATCGTTTCTGAAATCAAGGTACAGGGTGTAAAGAAATATTTGGTCTTGGTTACCATAGGCGTATTATATATAGGCGTAGTTTAATTGTCCTTCACCTTGAGTTTCGAGGTCAAATTTTGTATCTACCTTTTACTTTACTTGACTTAAAAACGTTTATTTACCTAAAAAGAAAGAATTCGACCTTGAAATTCAAGGTCGAGGACAATTTTGCGACAACTTTTTTTTACAGATTTTCATCGATCCGAAGATGTAGAAGACGCCTATGGCAGCAAAGGCCAAACATTTCTTTACACCCTGTACGACACAAAAAGTTGTCAACCATTCCAATGACGAATAAAACTGAGAAAATTATTCACTTTTGGAATTGAACGGGCTTCGTGGGTTCTCTTCTATCCTTGTGGGAAATCCGATGATTGAATTTATTTAAGGCGTGCGCGTAGACTAATGAGGTGTTCACTTTTTCTCGTTTTTGGATTCACGGCTGCGCCTTGCGAATCGTTTTACCGAGCAAAAACCGGGGAACTCGGTTCCCCATGATTCGGTCGGGCGTAATGGCTGCATCGGCCTTTCCCTCTGAAAAAGGCTGTAGAGCCGCGCGTTAGGGGCGCGAGCGAGCATTATATTGGCACGCACGACACGGCTAATGCAATTACGTATAACGAAGTAGCCCGGCTCTGTGCTAATTAATGGTAGTCGTGGCGTGTCGCTACCTAGTCGTCGCGCGACGATCGTCCCGGCCAGATATCGTTTAAGTCCGTGTCACGTGTGCGCCTCGCAGCTTCGTGGCGATGCTGCAAAATATTCGCAAATTCGATTGCCATTCTGATTCAGTTTCACAGGTTGCAATACCCAACGTGCAATGCGCTTTGTCTGGAATTTGAAAAATCTAGCAGGCTCTGCTATATGATTATGCTTAAACAAGTGACAATAAGACAATGTCAAATAAAAATGCAAATGTGACAGCAAACATTTTCATAAACATGATTTATGAAATACGTAATTTTTATATTTCATATTGAGTGTATTAATTATGATTAGTAAGCCAGGATTAATTAGAGAGAATTTCCTAAGACGATTTCAACGAGCATAAAATGTCTATCCCTCCGTAAAGATCTGAACGAGTTTCAAACACAGCAAACTGATATTCCCGGCCAGTTTTCTCCACTTTGCATTTCACGAGATCATGTTTGTTCGAAATGCGTGCACGCGATCTAATCCTAACGATCTAATCGCAGTTTAAGATAAGACACGAACCTGCCACATTAATTCATGAATAATTAATTGAGATTTTATGCAGTTCAGAGAAAAAAAACGAAACGAATGTCTATCTATCTCCCGCGTATCTAAAAACTCATTTAGACAAATTATGCAGAAAAATCCGTGGTCTGATAGATGGCGCCGATTTCGAAAATTCATCGAGCGATTCGAGAGTTGCTGTCGATAGTGTAGCAGGTTCGAGTTTATCGTACGCGGCGCACCGGTTCAATGACGGGACAATTTAAGATCTCGGTGATTGGGCAATTAGAGTTACGATGGGCTTTATAGTCGGCAATTATTATCAATTTTTTTAAGCGTTACTATACGCTGCGTGCCGTTCGAGTATCCACCGATTAAATTCATTAACGCGCGCACTTTTAACCGCTTGACGCTCGTGTGAGACTGTTTTGAATCTTGTATACTTTCCGAAATTCCGATTTGCAAACTTGTTTAAAAATCGATTTTAAGAATGAAGCATATAATTCGAAATATTAAAATATTAGGTATACCTTGTTTAAATGCAATGAAATTTGCAATATTTAACACACGAATAAGAAATAACGGCAGTCGTTTAAAAAAAACTGAAAAATATATACACAAGCTTTCGTATTTGGTTTTGTAAAGTCAGCGATAATCAAGACTATAATTTTCTACACTATGTAACCCTAATCTATAATTGTTAAAGCTGAAATAAACCTATAATAGGTTTCACTGACTCAATAAAAAAAAATAAAGAACTAATTGATACTGGAGAAGAAGTATTTCTAAACGATTTTTCATGCGATACTTCTATCGGTCGCAATCGAAATGAGCAGCTTCAGAGACCACGAAGAGCGATGTACCGTCCCCGAGAACAAGCTTAATGCTGAACGTAATAATCGTGCGTTAAGGGGTTAATTAAACTCACAGTGAAACGGACGCGTCCGCGCGAAGGTAACTCGTCGGCGTGACATTGATGTTTAATACGGTCCTCAAAAGAGTGGGTGGGGTAGATAGTTCCAGGACTCGTCGACAGGACCCTCGACTCCTGGCAAAAAGGACCCTCCCAGCGCTGCAGCCCCTCGATGGAGTAATTTTTAATTGCTACTCCGGGAACACGCGCCCTCTCCGGAGCCGGCCCTGTTCTGGACCAGACTATTGATCTTACGGAGGGTGGCAGGGAGGGTTAGAGAGAGAGAGACAGTGACGAAGCGAGAGAGCAGTAGAAGAAGTAACGGCTGCGTTATTAACGTCGCGAGGCTAGCTGCCCAAGCGAAATTAGGCAACGTCCCTCAAAACCTGCTGCTTTGCTGCATCAACGACGGTCTGGCAGCCTGTGAAACGTGCACATCCTCCTCGGTACCCACGAGATACCAAAGACTAGGGTAGTTGCTAATCGGAGGGTTGCAGTGAGTCCTGAACTATGAATATCCAGCGAGTGCTGTTTGTTGCTCTACAGATTACTGAATCGATTATTCAGGGAGCGGTGAACACTGTTGTCGATCGATGTGGTTTCCATTGATTCTGTGCGATGCCAAAGCAGTTCAGGATGAATGGAGGTTACTCTATTGAGTATGTCGAAGGTTCGTGTCTTCCTTATTATTAAATGTTGCGGAGCATCGATGCATTTTATAATGACTTGGAAGAAATGCCTGCTGAAAAATCTAGCTGATTTCATTATCGACAAACTATGAAATCGGTAAATTAGATGGTTCGGAACCCACCGTAATAAAAAGTAGGTTCCGCTGAAATTAGGCGATAGTGAGAGTGGAACAGGGAGAGAAGTGGAAAATGGATTTGATACCGTGAGGAGACCAAATATCATTACACACACACACACACATGAAATCGGTAAATAAGTTCAGGATAAATGTCCAAGTACAGAGGAGTTAATTCTTATTGTCTCTGATAAAGACTAATGAAAAATCTAGTTAAAACGATTATCGAGGAAATATGAAGACCCTGTTGCTGATCGAGATACCTGGACAATTGGATTAGCAGCAGGACTCGAGGAGTTCGGAATGAATGTCTGCAGCTAATAGGGAGAACTTAAGGTCTTCCTTATTATCTTCGGCGAGGACTAAAGAGGATCAATGCGTCTTCGAGAAATTCCTGATGAAGAGACTCCAGCCCAATCGATTATCGAGGACCAACGAGATTGGTGTCGCTGATTAAATTTGCCTTCAATTGGCTCGGATTGTAGAATGCGCGAGAAGAGTTCAGAATTAAATAGACTAGAAAGGATCGATGGATCTTGAATAAATCTCAGGCAGAAGATGCAGTTGGGCTCCTCTGCATGGTGGAAGCGGGACGACGCGACGGGTGCACTACGTCGGAGTCTCGAAAAATCAGAGCCGACAACCTGCCTGCTAGTTTTCTGATTCGGTCAGTCGGTCTTTGATCCTGTCCCGCCGCCGATGCACTCCTGGATGAATCATCGTGGCCCGCTCGCGACGCGATCGCAAACAAACCACCACGCGACGGATAGAGGTCCCGAGGTCCTCGATCCTAGCCCTTTTACCGCAGGTACAATCTCTTTGGCGCGCTTTACCTTCCCCGTCGATGGTGGTTTGGATCAACGGGAGTAGAAGAAAACCCGTGGTACAGTAAAAAAAAAAAACAAAAAGAAAAGGGAAAAAAAGGTAGAGAAGCGAGAGAGAAAGGGTAACGGGCCGCCGTTGTCGTCGTCGGCCGTTCCTCGGACGCTTTAGCTCGTTAGAGCGGAAGGGATCCGCGCTGACAGACCCTCGGAATCCGAGACGACAGTGTCCGTCGGACCGGATTCCTGGTTATACCCAACGATGTTCGATCTCTCGAAAGCCCGTCGATCGAACGTGCGAGAGATGGAACTTTGAACCGCGTGGCTCGCGCGGCAGGAATTAGTCGACGATCTTTATCAGCAGCAATTTATGTGGTGTGGCAAAATGTGGTTTTAAGGGAAATTGGAGGTCGATGGCCAGACGCCGCTTGTTACAAGATTTATGGTCATCAGCCTGGTCAATCGCTTGAGAAAATTCTGAAAAAAATCTGACATGTTTTTCGAATTTTTTTTATACCGATTCTAGGCACAGCAGATTCCCCTAATTGAAAATCTCCCGAAGAATAAAGCAAATTAGACGCGCGAACGTGAGCGTTTGCCAAGTGTCTGAAACTGTTTAGAGGAGTCGTCTAATTTTTCCGAAGCCTCCGTAGAAGCCAAAGCCTGACGTAGAAGCATCTTGACTTGCTCGCAGCCGAGCAAAGCCCGGTCAGACCGAGCCATGGAGTTTCAATTAGATCTGGTCATAATAATGCTCGATCCCGACCGGGCCCGGCCGGACCCGACCGGCATGACGGCCGATGGTTGATGACCCTCCTGGACCCCAGAGGAGATATCCACCCCGAAGGGTTCAGGCCTTTTCTTCCACCTTCGTGATACCGAGTTGTTAGTCACGGCGTTTCCGGGTTGCAGAACGAGATTCTTTCTACCGATCACGACGTGTCACGCCACGGTCTCTCGTGTCTCCGTCTCCGTCTACGTTTGCCTCTCCTCGTTCCCGATCTAGTCCCTTCTCTTTCTCATTCTCCTCTATTCCAGGCCGTAGCCGTGTCCCGTCGCCTCGGGTTCCGTCCAGACACCACCGCGTCCACTGCACGAGAAACCGACGGACACAGGCCAGACTTAATCGCGATGATTCATCGGCGAACACGGTCCTTTCGATTCGTTTTCCTTCAAATACCCGTAATTTTACGCCATCCTTATTCTCAGCCGGAGAACCCTTAAAAGATCATCTTTTATTTCTATCCGGCGCTGCATCGTTCACTTCCGTGCGACTATCTAGCGTTTAATTTCTCGATTAGCTCAGAGGCATGCCATGAATTTTCTATATTACTTTTTTTAATATCGTAACCGTTGGAAATGTAATATTCGGTACAGATACGTTGCGAATAATTAACCCTTTGCACACGGATGGCGAGGCCCCACTAAAAATTGCTATGCCATTCTTAAAAATATTGTTGATAATGTAGAATCAATTACCGTCGAGCATCCGCGATGCTGACGCGAACCTTCAAAGAGACGTCGCGACTGGCGATCAAAAATCGATACGATGATATATATAAAGACAGATCGATATAATCGCTCATTTTCGTTTGTTCCTAGGAAGAAACAAAAGTATCCATCCATTGTTCGTTCTCTATGTACTATATCTTGATAAGTAAAATACATTTAATTATACAAACCAAAGTTGTCTCGCAGAGTGTCAATAGCACTCACATTAACCACACAGCTCCAACAAATATTGTTCACATTATTATTTTTGCTCGTATTTAATAAACTACTAGACATTTACATATTACACGAGATATTATATCAGTTTCATATGCATAAAATGAAGAAAAAATTGTATAGAATGGAAATATTCTAGAATGGACAAATCTTTCGTTTTCGAGTTAAAATAGCTCCGAGTGCAAACGGTTCATACTATTTTGTACCCGCCAAATATCTGCTTCGCGTCGAGATGGTTTCCATTTTGAAGTTTCCTTATTACAGATATTCTTCTTTGCTTTCGCAGTCCCCGTGTACATCGTCCAGAAGCAGATGGCGCGCCTTAATTTTATCGAACCGCATAAATCGATCAGCCGGAGCGAAAGATAACAAGTTTCGGTGTATTACAGATTCAGAATTCAGTTCCTCCAGCTGTACGATCGAGTCGATATCGAGTGAATAAAAATAGCTGCGGCCGTTCTCTGATTTTCATTTCCCTCCTGGTGGAATGCAATTTTAATCCCCCGTGCCACGCTGCCTGGGGAATGATTGACGTTAATATGTCGAACTGCCGGTACACCCATCGATGATAATATACGGTCCAAATTTAGAATCCATAATCTACACTCGTCTCAACATTGAAGCTATCATCATTGACCGATTTCCCAGCTCCTGAATGAATCCCCGGAAGAAGAAGACTTCCCGGGCAATCCCCGTGACCGCAATCGAGTCTCGGCGGTCAAAGAAATCCACGAGTCGAGGAAACTCCGGCACGGGAGAGCCAGCCGCAATCTTAGGTGCTAGTCAAAGTCGGTCCGAACGGGCCGAAGTGGTCGGTTCGACACAGATTCCAACGGAGTTCCCGAAAGCAATTGCGAGACGACGACCGATCGGGCTGCTTCATATTCCCTCGGGAGTGAAACGGAGAGCCGCCTCCAATATCCGACAGCATCGGCGCTCCGCCGAGCGGCGTCTCTCGAGAATCGGTTGCTCCTTTCGACGGATATCCCCGTAATTGCGGCAAATCGTTGACAGAAACGACAAATCGCCCGACCGAAGACTCGGACGACGTATCTGGGTCATCGGACCACTTTGCTCGGGGAGAGATCCCCGACCAAAAGAAATTCATCACTCTGGAAAGGCTCGATCGACTGGCCTCCGCGCCGCGCCGCCGAGGGAGCACTCCGAGGGATCGACAGGGAACAACGACAGCGACTAGTCGAACGAGAGAGCGAGCTTCTTCTTCCCCTTGCTCGACGACACAACAGCCAATAGAGCGATCCTTGGACGAGCGTTCATTGCTTCTGATACAGATAAATGGCACGAAAGAGTTGCAACTATTGAAAATGTGTTGAATAAATTGCGAACAGCGTATTCTGTTATTAGTTTATTTGACGGAGCTGGGAAGGACGTCGTATCGCGTTGAACAAATTTTTTTAATGCTAAATTACGTTATCTAAATAGAAGAATTAATTTTGTCCGAATATTTTTGCGAGCCACAACAAATGGTACATTATTTCATTTAATAATTTTTATTATGAAACGTAAGTACATTTTGCAAATAAACTATGTATGTTTATCAACATTAACAAATGTTTTATTACTAGGAACAATTCCCAGGGCGATTGCTTTATCAACAAACGAATTATCAAATCGTAAAGTTAGTTGTACCTAGTGTCCGAATATTTTTGGGAGTCACTGTATATGAAACGCTCACAGGTAGTGATGGGCCTTGAGCATGTTCAAGCGGTATCGATTCCTTGTGACAAAGAATGATGGTATCACAAGCATGTATGATTCTCTGGGTATCAAAAAGTATCGATCCCTAATGATAGTTGCTCAGAAGCCTCGATCCTTTATAAGTACATCTTGGATGGGTTTGTTATCGATACTATCACAATCCTGTGGGGTGGAGTCGACTAAATGACAAGTAAGTATATAATGAAATGTTATGTTTACTAATATCAAGCGTGAGAAAGGAAGATAGAATGAAAATATTATGTTGGTACGTTCGAAACGGTGAAGACGCGAATTGCGAATGTAACGATACCAATTTCATTCAACACATGATACCAATACTACTTGGTAAGCTATCGATATATATGAACTGTTATAAATTGTTTTGCTGCTCCTATGATAGTGTCAATACCAACCACAACCTTTCTCATTAGTAACACTTAACATACGCTATACTAGATTGTAAACCATGCGGTCACTAATGACCTCGTTGTTAATGTGACCACGTTAAAATGAACTATGAAAAAAAAAATAATACTATTTGGTATAATTTTAGCACGTACTGGTATCACAGATCGACTACAAGTTCCTTATCTTTTGATACATATCGAAACACCCACACAAGTACTTAAGTATCGAATTGTTTGAATCGCTACTCACATGGGTCCGCTGACATCTGGCTTATCGTCAAAGTCAGTCATTCTCACACGTAACTAAATTCAATTATGCTTTCTGCCCGACGCATTGTTACTAACAATCCAACAGCAACGCTTTCCTTTTAGTGGACTACCGATGCTCCTGTAACTCTACGAATTTTTTGGCGAACCTTGCTACCTTCCTCTTCTTCGGGTGATAATGGCGACGACATAATGTCTCCATATCTATTAAAATCTGACTGAAGCAATTTTTGGTCACTTTGAATTCCTGCAAGGTTTTTCGAACAGTTACTACCATCCCGTTTCTCACCACGACCGTTTGCAATTCTAAAACCCCCGGTGTATTCTGTTTCCAGCGGTGCGCGGCGGCGTTGCATCCGAGTTTCCTTTTCTACCGAGGCGGTGGATAGTCGGTGTCGTGACCGAGGGAACGCCTAATCTCGGCGAAACCTTAGGGTCTCGGGTATTAAGATCGAGCGTTGCCCGCGAGAAGATAAGTGGGCCTTTGTTCCCCCTCGAAGAAGAGGCGGCGAGCCGCCGGTTTCTGGCGTTGGTACACACGGTTGCGCAAAACGCCTGTAAAAACGGTCCCACGGCCAAACGGACCGTTCTCGTTCCAAAGATGTACGCCCTATGATCGCGTATCTCTCTTGCCCCCAAAATAAAAAGACCGCGGAGTGTATGTACGGTAGGGTGATACTTATTTTTCGACTTTCGATTTTCTTCCGTGAGAAAACGATGTTTGCCACATTTCGAAGCAACCTATTTAATTTGATTTACAGCGACTCCCACTAATATTCGGACAATCTTAAAAAGACGGCAACTTATGAGGATGATACAACTTGGATATTTTTGAGAAGTTAGAACAATCGGTTTTGTTACGTAACGTGAAAAGAATTTTTGGAAAAATTGCAATTGGTTGGAATTGCAGAGAAAATACTAAAAATTATGTTTTACAACTTTTTTATGTGGGCTCATATTGCAAATGGAGAAAACACGTTTCGTAGATCCGTATCGATTAAACATATTCTGAAAATTTTATTAAAATCGGTCAACGTTGCAATGAGCTACAATCGTTTAAAAATGGTAGAAATTGCAATTTTTCACGATTTTCGGCCTCTAACTGCAATAAATCTAAGGATTCGTACATCTTTCATCGCTTGTCGTTTTTTCCCACATCAACCGATTTCGATGAAACTTTTACAATGCATATAATTGACACAGATCTACAAAACATATTGTTTAAATTTTCAATATAGAACCACATAAAAAAAGTTGTAAAATGCGACTTTTTTAGTATTTTCTCTACAATTCCGACCAATTGCAATATTTGAAAAAATTTCTTTTCGCATCATGTAGTAAATGAATTGCTCTAACTTCTGAAAAAAGTTCAAATCGTATGGTGCAACATCAAAAAAGTTATCGTTTTTTTAAGAGCGTCCTAATATTAATGGGTTGTCGCTGTACCATTGAATCATCGGATCGGATCTGGACAGACCGGTTTCGATGAAAATTCGAGAGATAGTTCTCGGAAAAATATTTCACACTTTTTTTTATTATTTTTTATTATTGTTTTACGTAGTAGCCGACGAGGAATACTGGACACACCGATTTCGATGAAAATCCGAGAGATAGTTCTCGGAAAAATATTTGACACGCATTTTTTTTTGCTATCGGTCAGCATCCATGCTGAAAGATTTAAAATAGCGGCGTTAGAGTTCTACGAAGTAGCCGGCGAGGAATGCGCGCGTAACAAGCGGGCAGCGCCGAGAAAATCTTGCGGATTGTGCGACGAAAAGCGGGAAAAGGAAACGCAGTCCCTTCGGAGTTAGCATGAGAATGCGTATAGTGGAGGGATCGAGAGTTGCGTGTCGGGAATGTAATTACCGGCGCGGTTTCGGGAGCAAGATCCGTTGACGCACAATTTTCAAGTCGGTCCTCCCGCGAGTCTTGTCTCATTGTTCGCGAATAATGGCCCCGCGGTACACGCGTGTCGCGTCGATTATGTCACGTACCGCCACGCGTGGAATGCATACAAACAAAAGCGTTCTTCTCTCTCTCTCTCTGTCCCTCTCTTTCTCTCTCTTTCTGTTTCATTCTCTGTTTAGCCTCCTCCGCGCGAGGCTTCTCGAAGCAACGGCCGCGGCCGTTTCCATCGCGGTCCCTTTCTCGCTTGCGAGCGAGCTAGGCAGCGTTCGTTCTCACCGTCACGAGCGAGCCACCGAGCGGAGCCAAACGTGAGAAAGAGGAAGTCGTCGTCGATCCCTCGGGCTTCGATGGAACGCGAGGACTCCGTCGGCGAACCAGCCCGACAACATTTAACGCGCCCTGAAAGCAGATGAGCCGCCGATTTCTGACCCCTCATGCAAATGCACCGGCCGATTGTTGTGTAACGATGCATACGAGTACGTTCGAACCGTCCGAGAGCACCTCAAAGACAATTCCTCGACGAAGCAGGTTACCGATTTTTCAACCGCGTAGTTCGTCGCTTTGATAAAATTCTGAAAAAAAAATCTGACACGTTCCTGTTATCGTGGTGCACGTTCGAGAATTTTTTCAAATTTTTTGGCGAAGGCTGTCATGGTTTAAAAAATGCCAGAAGCACGAATTCTTATGCAACCTTCGTCGAAAGAATTTCGAATTCCCGAGTACGGATTTTTATGCAAAATGAAAATTGTCCCCATTGATTGCAAATTGCAGGATAGTCGTTAATTTTTATTCTTAATAATACAATAATTTATTTAAATTCTTTTAATGATTTTACTAGTTTGCATTTGATCCGCTAATTTTTATCTCGTAATAACATTTTTTCAACAACCCATTGTATTCCGTTCACAAAGAAACATAAAGGATCCTGGTCTGTTAGGATGCCCGAATGGACCACCGCAGAAGAGCAGAGAGAAAGTGGCGAGTAGATTCACTCGCCGAGCGGAAAGCTGCGAACGTCCGTGGAAATCGGATGATTAGCCGCCTGTTCTTTGGTTGCGCAATTACCTTTGCCCGGGCAAGTTGTCCAGGGTTTTTTTACTTTTATTCTGATTGCAGAGGGTTTGTGGACATCGAGCTCTCCATGCAGCCCGAAGGACTAAGCGATTGTTGGGAGTAGGTCAAGTGCTTATCCAGAGTGGTACGACCTTTGAGCAGAAATTAAAGCTCTTGGACCGAAACAGTGGTGAGCTCGCTCCATTCTATCGCGAGGATAATAGTTACGTCTCGCACAATTTCAGCCCGTTATCAATAGACCGCGAATTTTATTTATTTGCGAAAAAAATAGGTGGTTACGATTTAAAATAGCGAAGGGATTATTATATGTAGGACTTTACTAAAATTACTAAAGAATTTTTTACTTGCCTCCTAGACCGTAATAATTTCGGCATGAAACGTGTATTTTGCATAACGCGGATTAAATAGTAAACTGGTTCGCAAAATTACTACGAAGTGTAGAAACACCAGAGTACGCGAGAGCGAAAATTAAGGTATAATAAGAAACAATGTTGTAGCTACCCCAGTCCAATTAAAAAAATTCACAGCTGTTTCAACATTCGTGCATCCTCCCGAGGTTTTTTTTTTATCTGGCAGGCGTCAATTAAGGGGAAAATTCAAATTTTTCGAGATCGCGGAGTCGTGTGTTGGAATATAAGGGACCACAGGCAGCTATTACGCGCGAGCTATTCCAGATACGTACAGTGAACCAGACTACTCGGTTGATGAATCAGGTGGGGTACTGGATCAAGTTATGCGTCGTAGGAGGACGGATTTACAAGCGCGCGCTTCAATTAGGAGCGTGTAAGGAGCGCACGTATCTCGGGTGGATGTGAATTGTATAATAATTGCGGGGTAGAATGCTGGAGAAACGAGATCGGTATCTGCTGGCGCGATGAAGAGGAATGGCTAACGAAGATTGTCAGCGGGCCCGGACGAGTGCTGCGATTCATTGTAGCCGTGATTTTCAATGGAAAATACACGATCGTGATTGCTAGACCGATTTTTAAGCTAGACGAAAATTATTGCTTCAATTCCGAGAAACAGTTGTTGTTTCTAATCGCAGCTCTAGTCATTTTCAAAATCTGAGTCACACGACAAATATGAAGGACTAAAAGTGACTGACTATTTTGCAGTATGTATTCTATTGTAAAAATGACAAGAATATTTAAGTATATTTAATCCTATGGATTCTCTCCTACAATATCTCGATCACAGAAAGCTATTTTATAACCTACTTCATTGATATTTGATCGTGTAGCTTCTCATAGAAAAATGTTACGAGCAAAATGATTTTATAGGTATTTGATCGCACAGATTCTCTCGTAGACAAATGTACATATAACGTGGTATAGTGATGGCAGACACGGTTTGGGAATGACGGTACGACGGGTGTGGCCGACGCGTTTGGATCTCCGTGTTTTCCCCGAGCGGTTTTTATCCGGATCGCACGTCGGGCCGGTTCGATTCGGGCCGGGCTCTAATTTCGAGTCCCGCCTAGCTCATTAGTCATAATGATGCCTCGATGCCCGGAATTATCTACGCTCTGGAATTATCCACTATCGAACTGGTGGGAATTTCGCGGCGTGCTGGGCGCCGCGTTGGAATCGCAAAGAGCAGAGAGCTAGAAAGAAAAAAAAAAAAAAAGGATCAGAAGGGCCCTTTTTTCTGTATGGTTCGGGGCATGGCGTGGTGCGGCGTTACATCGGAAATTCTCACGCGTGCTCGAGCAGAGAAGCCGCCTCTGCTCGCGCCGATCCGATCCGATCCTCGAATTCGAGCGAACGAGTCGCGGACTATCGATCGACGCCCACGGCGCACGGCGCGGCGCGGTACCGTGCAAACGAAGCCACCAGGTAAATTGAAAATAAAAATAGCAAAGGCTCTGGAACGGGAATACCGGCCACGGAGCCGCACAGGGGCAAACCCGAGAGAGCTCAGGAACTAGAGCGAGAGGCCGATTAACCCTTTGCCGACCAGACAACGAGGAAGCTTTGAAAAACGTGCGTTCACCTCGTAATCCCGCGCACCCTGCGCTTTCTTTGCTCCTCGCAACACCGACGGTCCAGTCAAGGCTATTACTTACCATCGACAATCGCGCAAACAATCGTCTCGAACGATTTTCCAACGATCATCCAAGAACATAAAGATTCACAATAATTTTTGCCATTCGTCAATGAAAATATCGAACCGGTTGTACAAAGAAATTGAAAATGACATTAGGACGATGGAAATGTGGTACATATTTCGATATGAACTCGAGCAACAGCTTTTGCGTCGACCTAATATTTTCATTACGAAGCGCCGATCTAAATAACGCCAGTTGAGCGTTAACAATATAGCCCGAGCGGTTTCCGGCGAGGGGTGTCGTATCGATTAGCAACATTCCACGAGAGCTCGGTTGTGGAATCGCGAATGCAGTATTTACCAGGCTAAAAAGAATTCGCGTGACAGCGTCGAGAATATTAAAAGCGAATCGCAGACGCTCTCTCCGCCGAGGATCGTGGAAAAACGCGTCGATCCTTGACGCCGGCTTTCGACATTCGCGAAAAAAAAAAGAACGCAACGCAAGAGAGCCGCAGGGATGGGGATAAAGGTTCGCACGGGATATACGCGTCTCTATCTGTAATTCGTTCGCAGCGGTGCGGGTTGCAAACGAGTCGCTTAGATAACGCGGGCACACCGTGGGAGTGATCGGATTGTGGCCAGCTTCTACACGCTTCCTGGTTTCTCGCGATTTTCATTCAACGCGTGTGCACGCGCGTTCGTTTCCTTTCGATTCGTGGCGTCCGATGAATGAATCCTCTGCGGTTCCAGCCCCCGCAACCGCCATTTTGAAAGACTCCGCGCACACACTGGCGGAACCGCGGTAACCGGCGTTCTTTAATTCCCGCTTGGACTAAAGTAGTGTTTGTTCTTGAAATGGTTTCCTAAAATTGTAAAAATTGTGGAAATGACTGTGTTACTATGCCAGAATTACAATAACGATAGAAAGGATCTGATCGAGAAACTTTGCGGCAAGGGTTACTTTCCACCCTACACGATGCCCTTCTGTGTGGACCCTCTCTATGCCCTTTATTTTATATTTTTAACTCCCTTAGGTCTCATTGTATATACCTTTAGTTCAACATCAGAAATGTTCCAATTTATTGTTAATCCTAGTTTATAACGTATTCGTGTAATGTTACAATCATGCGCGTGATCCTAATAATCCCATGTGGGGTTTTATAGCGTAATAAAAAGGAAAAACTGTGTAACTAAAATTGTCTACCAACATAGAAAATAGAAATCGTCGGTCTAGGATCCAATCGTCGAAAATTGCTATTTACACGGCTGCGGCCAAGTTCCCGTTACTGTTTACAAATATCGTTTACGCGATGCCCAGTTCTGTTGGCAAACACAGTTCGCCGAGGAACGGTAATAATATCTGTTGTAAATTCTGCTAGGCGAGCCCGCGTCCGTTTATTTTAAGTCGTCCCCCGAGGAATCGCTGGAATAATTGACTCGCGGGAACGTCGAGGGGTTCTGCCCCCTCGCCGAATGATTAATGAAACGTGTTATCCCCTATCAAGCCCCTGATACAACTTCCAGGTTAGAAATATATATACGCGAACGGCGCGGCGCGGCGAAGGGGCGAGAGAAGCCCATTGACACCGCGGACGTTGATACGCGATCTCGACCCGCTTTTCGACCCGCTCGCGCAACATCTCCGCCTCGATTAACCCGGACATCCGCGAGTAGCAGACACAGGACTGGCAACGAACGCTCGCTTAATTACCAGGTCCGATCTTTCCCAGAGGAGGGCTTGTGATATCCAGCCCGTTATCCAAGTACAGCCTTCTTCCCGCGACTCTTTTAGCACGTTTCCGCCTAACCGTTCCCTTTTGTAACCAGATATCCACCTCGCGAGCCTAACAGACCCTGGACAATGAGTAGCGTTTCGGGTGCCTCGTTAACACTTTCTTGTCGGCATAATTATACCAATCGTTGCCATTCGATATTATAAATCTGTAGAACAGGGAATCTTTGTGTAGAATAAAAATTTTCTGCTAGAGTGCACATCTCAATGAAAATTGGGAGTATTGGTTAGGGCAGTAGAAATAAACTCACAAAAAATAATTCCGAATTTCTCCACTTCATGGAAAATATATTGAATCATAGATATATGTTTTAGGGGGCGTTTCAGCGTCACACTTTTTGGTGTCGTCACGCAAATTTTGGCATGACCCCCAGTTCTAAACCCCCACCCGGCGGGCCAGCGCGAGTCCTGTCCGGATTGGCGACCGGAGCGCGGGTGCCCGATTCTACGTCATCGACTTGGTCGGTCCGTGTTTACACGCGCTGTCCTTTTCTACGTTCGGCGCGGTCGGCGAGGTCCCAAACAAATCTCTCTCTCTCTCTCTCTCGTACACTTTTTGGTGTCACACTTTTGTTGTCGTCGCTCGGATTTTAGAATGACCCACAGCCCTATAACTTATCCATGTTAAAATACTAAGCTGTTTGAAAGTACGCGCAGACAAGATACAAACAGAATCGACCAATTAGATTTAGAAAATTAATAAGCAGTGAATTTCGAGTTCCGGAGAGGTTCTCGCGGATTTTCGCGAGCACGTCGGTGGCGTCTGTTCGAAGGAGAATTCCACGGTGGAGTTACGCGTACCGTTGCCACGGCAAGGCGCTCGATAACCGGTAATAGCCTGGACGGTAACAGTAACAGTGTAACTGACCTACAGACTGGCCGGCGTGGCGCACCTGGACGCACCTGGACGGAACCTGGAGAAACGTCGCGTCGCGTCGGCGCGTGCTACGATCCTCGATCCTCCTCGATCCTCTCGAGATCATCGAAAAATCCTAGAAAACTCGCGCCAGGTTCAGCTCTAAACGAAATCTCGCTAACGACCCAGACGGTGTAATTAAACTAATCGACTAAACTGTTCCTGACGATGGCACCCAGTTCGGGGCGATGAAACTTTTCCAGCAAACGGATCGAATAGCGCCGCTCTCCGACTTCTACCGCTCTCTTGGAAATTCTAATTAGCCGGCCGACCGTGTCGAAACCTTTCGATCCGACCTAACGCGAGCCGATACCACGGTTCTCACACTTACCTTAGAAACGCACGAGCAAAGAGAGATTCCCACCGACGATGGACATGATCGGTTCGACGCAAGAAATCTGAACGGGTAACCATACCGATTCGAGGCTAAGTGCCTGTAATTAATCGTAAGCCAATAAAAATGTACGTGTTACGCGGCTCTAAGTTTGCATGGTGATCTTACACGCCGTGCTTGGTTTGCGTGGTACTACTCTTATGCTGCATGTGGTAAGAGATCCGAGTGTGCGGTGCTAACCACATTGCAGATGAATGCTACCAAACAACTGGTAGTGGAGATCTGATTGCTCTTAAATAACGTGAAACATGTTTTCTACAGAAACCGCACATTTTTCCTTTCAATTATCTCTGATATTTAACTCTTCGCTACGTACAGAGTCGAGTGGATTTCAAACAAATCAATTTTTACTTCATTGAATAATTTACTTCAATTTGATGGAGTTTTTAAGGTTGTTGGTTCGACGGTCGACAATTAGTTTGCTAATAAAATTTGAGTCTCGCACAGTAAAATTAGGAATTAATTTCGCTGAAATCGATAGACAGCGGATTTTATGCGCTTATCAGCAAAAATGAGTAAGCGTAACTAAAAATAGTAAAAACATTAGAAGAATTTAAAAATACTATTATATTATTTTCAACCAACTACATTAAACATATTAAGAAAGAAAATAAATTTCCATTTCACTATAATTTGTTGAAAATGTCAGGTAGACAATTTTTATTTTTCTTATTGCTGTCTATAAATGAATTTTGTTTGCTCACTGCTAAAAAATCAGGGTAAAATAAATCTTGCGCGTAGGGGCTAGCAACGAGCTCGGGTGCAGCGAGTGTCAGGGCTGCAACGGGATGCGCCGATGGAAAAGGATCGCTCGGAGGTAGATGCATTTCCTCGATAAGGCGGTAAATGCGTTTCAGTCACGAGAAAGTCACGGAGACACGGTGGTGGGGTGGTGCGCTGCGAATAAAATGACCGGGGCCCCTGTATTGCATCGTTCGGATCGGCGCGGCGCGGCGCGGCACGGCGCGGCTGCTGCAGACGAGATTCCGGCGAGAGAGCACGGTGCAGCACGCTTGCAATCGGAATCCTTTCACGGTCGAGCGTGCGCGCTGCTCTCGGAAGGCTGCGGGGATTTCTAATGCTCGCCCGCGGTCAGAATTACCGGAGCCGCGTTAATAAACCGCCGCTCCGCGCCGCCGGTTAAGCCCGGTGTATCGCGTGTCGCGAAATTCCAGCCGGCTGAGTCATGCGAAAGAGAAAGAGGGAACCGAAGACTGGGTTCGGTAAGAGCTCGATCTCCAGTTTGCGCCGCGCTTCGATCCCTCGATCCCTCGATTCCGACGGTCACTCCTGCGTTTCGACTCCCACGCCTCGATTTCGAGGCCCTTTGCAGGAACACGCAAACTTTTACCCGAATACAGCAATACTGAACCCACCATGGTCAAATCACCGGTTTTCCATTACATAATTATTGAAATTAAGAATACGGTTTTATAAGACATGGCTGAATTCGCTTCTCTATTTAAGCTAATTTGAACGACGGACGCTTTTGACGATTTCGTACCAATCATGGTTAGATCTATTCAAGTCTTTATGTATATTATTGAACTTATTTCTTTGATCTAATTAAAATAGCTAATGAATTTGAACAAGGTGGCGAAAAATTAGAATCGGGATGCTTTTAACTCTGGATTAAAATGGACCCAAGTCCCACCATCCGTGGCTTGAAATATATTATTAACACTAGAATTACCGAGCCAGTAAAAATGACTGGTTTCCGGTTTTTTCTTTTACGATTCGTGAAGTTGCAGATATGTATTTTCTTGAGAAATTTGGTCAGTATGCTTCTGTATTCGAGTACATGTTACCATAAAAATCCTACGAAATCTAAATAAACTCAATTCTGTTATTATTATAAAAGAATATAATACATCACTCTCGTTTAGGTCTCGATAGTTCCAGTGTTAAAGATAAGTTAATCTTTCTATTATGCAGCAACTGTGCGTTTAATTAATTCGTCAGCGAACAAGGAACATCGATAAACGAGGACAATTTGCCTCGCAAAAATGAATAGGAAAGTGCAACCAGGTCGATTTACCATATCACAGCTGAAGAGAAAAATCGATTACGTGTTGTAGAACAGCGAATCGTCCCGCGTTTTCGCAACTGGGAGAAAGCTCGCGGCTCAGAAACAGCAACTTTGCCAATCGACAAAGTGTAGTGATCGAAGTGAGCGATTCTCCGTGTCTTCGTGTTTTCCGAAAAAGGAGAGGGTTCCGATTTCCTCACGGGCGAAATCTCAAAGTCGAATCGCAACGAGCGATAGATCGACACGCGCCGGAAATTCGTCGTTGCCCTAATCGCGGATCAACCCCGCGGTTCGGGTCGCCGGTGAGAACCGTACAAGGGAAAACGATCGGTTGTAGCGATTATGCGAACGCCGCGGCCGGTTGAATTAGCACGGTGGACGCGTGTTCGCGAGCACGTGCCTCGAATGCTGCGCCTCGGCTGCTTTGGCTTCGAGACAGAGAAAGAGGATCATCGGGACTGCTTCGTTATAGTGTATCTCCGTGTGTGTGTGTGTGTGTGTCTGTGCGTGTGTTCTACTCGCTTTCCACTCTCTCGAGCGACACGCCTAGGCTTCTCGCCGCGAGCGATCGATACCTCGTTGGAAAACGCGCGCGTTCCAACGCAACGGAAGCGCCAAGCCGCTCTCCGCGTTCCTTGACGCGATGCGCCGCGATGCATCGATGCATGCTGCACCAGCGAATCGGCGAATATAACAGGTTGCTGCACGCGGAATGCGCGTTTTCCTAATGGCGAGAGCCTGGACAGCGAATACCCGGCAAAATGGTCCCCGAAGCCACGCTAAACTGTTCGTACCACTTTATGCTATTCAAGGTAAAAACGTGCCCTGTAGATGTTGGATATTTCGTATACTTTATTCTGGCAAGAATGTATCAACACAGTACGAAACTGTGCAGCAGAGTTGGGCAAAATTTTTGATCTCAATAAAAATGTCGGATAACGAATAAAAAATAAAAACATTTTTATTCAATATTCAATGGTTCGAATATAAAAAGTATCTTTATTCGACGAGCATCGAATAAATAATTTTATTCGACGAATAAAGATAATTTCTTTTATTCGAAGTGGCTTTATTCGAACTTCGAATAATTTTTTCATCTTTTATTCGGAGGCTTCGAATAAATCTTTCCACAACTACTGCCAACTCTAATGAACGCGAACCATCGAATAATGAATAAAAATTTTTTTATTTTTTATTCGTTATTCGAAATTTTTATTGAGATGAAAATGTTGCCCAATTCTGTTGTGTAGGAACAATCGGAACGTAGTCGGGCGTTCAGGAATATAGGAGAGACTACTTTGTTGCTAAGTGTCCACCGATACTCGGCCAAAGTCTCCAGAGTATTCATTCGTTCTAAACGACTCGTAGTGGAAAGACGTCCTTTCCATCGCACATCTATCTTTTAACACTAAACCAATCGAGCACTAAAAGCGATTGAAGTGTTTTAGCTTATTTTAGAAATGGCAAGGCTCTATTTATTTAGATTTTGTGCAATTTTTATGTAAGTAACTTCATAATTTCAATAATTGTAAAATGAAAAATATAAAACCGGTCATTTGACCGGCAGTGGTAGGTTTAGTGTTAATAAAGACCAAGTTTATATAATAATAGTTGTATTTATTAGTAAATCTAGGACCATATAGTAGAACTGTTTAAAAATGGTTCGATTGAAAATAGTTCGGAGAATATCGAAACACCAGTTATTTTCAACCCACTGAAATTATTAAATAAAGAATCTTTCTTCACATTTTTATTTTCCACAAACAGCCGCAAAGAAGTAAGTGTAAAATGCAAGTAGAAGAGAATGAAAAGCTGTGAAATCGTGAGCTTGTCGTCGATTGAATGACATTAACACGCGACGCAAACAGAAAAAGAAAAAGATAAATCACAGTTGTCGGAACGGTCGCACCAGAAATCATAAAAACGAGGAATCGCCGGTCACCGAATAGGCGAACGTACAACTAAAAAGCGAAAAGAAACGAACGAATGAACGCAGAGAAGCGAAAGTGGTTACAAACGTCTCGTTCCGCGTTAAAACCGGAGCGGTTTCACAGGGGCGAGAAGAAACGTTTCGGACAAAGTTGGGTGGACAACGTATCGCGATTTCACGGTTCTTCACGGTCCCGTAGCGAGAGCTGACTCATCTTCGATTTATCTTCGTGGACGTGTCTCGTTTTTTTTCCCCCGGCGATCCTCGCGAAGCTCGTGTTGCAACGCGAACCACTTCGAAGTCTCGCGATCATCGAACGGTTTTTCTCCGGTCCCGGGTGTTCTATCTTGACGCGAGAACGAACGGCGCCGTTTCCCACAGGCCTCGGAACTTTCAACCCTTCGACCTGCGATTTAATCTTGGTTTTTAGGGCTCGTATCCTACGTGGTCGATGGCTGGACACACGTTCTGGTTGTTTGTTTCGTTTCGAGCTTCTTCTCTCTTGATTTGCATGAGGGAATCTATTCATTATGCGAGCTGAATGCATATTTATTAGCTTGCTGTACACGTTGTAATCGTCCGCTACATCGGGATTAGGCTACAGGTGAGAAGCAAGTGTTTGGGTGACATTTAAAGATAAATATACATGCGGTATGGAAATTATAAGAATTAATGAAGCGAAAATGGATAAATTGTTCAACAGAATCTGTCTCAATTCGATGAGCAACAATGAATAAAAGTTAAAGCCTCCAAATGGAGTTTTAGGTGCCGTCAGCGGAATGTTAAAGGTATGAAATGGATTTATTAAAGAATTATACGAATGCAGTTAATAAATCAGTTGGATTTATAGCGTCTTCAGGTAATTTTTCACAGAAGAATAATGCGGTGGTGCACGTACGGTTGACCGTGACAGTGACGCTGTCTATTCGTGCGCGAGACGAATCGGCGGTGGTTCGAGGCTAAGAGGAATACGCTGTCGTGACCCGTCAGCTTTGCATACCGATGCACATGCACGTTGCACCGGCTGCACGCAGAACTAGATACCGTCGCGTACTCGAAGTACTCGCGCCATATTAAACGAACGGGCAGCAGCTATCAATATTATCGCTTAGCGCAATAACTGTATTCCCCATTGAAAAATGCGGCAACGGATATCAGCACTGTTGAGAAAATTGTTAGAATTGAATTGAATTAATTTTGTAGAGACAAAGATTTTCGGAGGATATCTTGACGGGTGCGTTCGAATGAAAAGCGAATCGATTTTCCAGCGGAAACCCGTTCGGCCCAATGGCTCGCGACTCGTAGGTCCCAATATTAATCCACGGGCAATTAATCCAATTAATTAGCTCGCGTCGCGATTGCCGATAATTGCTCCGGCAACCATTCGAACAATGGACGTTAGGGGGCTCGTGTAAAATGTAAATGGATTTCCCGGTGTCCCTTGCGCGACATGAAGCCGTCTGCTCGATGGACGAGCTAGTTGAGCCAGCGAGACAACGAAATCAATCGGAAAGCCAATTTCTATTTGACCGATCGTCCCTATCTCGAACCATTAACGAGAAAAAATTTCCATTCTCATCCTCAAATATCCTTTTAACTACCATCGTCGAAAGTAAATTAATATCAAATTATTCGTTCTTGCATTACCACCATTACACATGTGCCCAGTTATCGATATATGTATGATACATAAAATAATACTGTTCCGAGAACAGTACATATATACGTTCCAGATCCCGTATCTGCGGGACCGTTTCATTGTATTTCGCGGTACCTTTTTCTATGGAATCAAAGATAGAGCCGCGGCCCTTTGAGTCCGCATGCCGGCATGAGCGACTCGGTTTCAAATGTTTCGTTTCGTTATCACCGAGCTCGTTCAGTTGAAGCCTAGCTTTAGTAGAGAGAACATCTTATAAATTCCGTTTAAAAGATATCTGCCTTTTTTTACTTCAAAGTTACCTTGCTTCCCAAAACCAACACCATTGTACGTGCGTAGATGGAAAAGTCGGTACATTGACTTTCCTCAAATCTATCACTCCTGGCTGGGTTACTTAACCTTTAACTACCCGCGTCCTGAATTTTTACTTAATTACCCGCGCGGTGTATTTTGTACACCATATCATTGTATTATACAGGGTGTTCAGACATTTACTAGCCAGCGTTTTTCTTGTAAATAGTAAATATTAGAAAAAAATAAAACAGGAAAATGTAATTTTTTTGTGTTCATACTGTTTCGTTAGATACGAAGGTGACCTTCAATTTTTTAAATGGAATGCTGTATATTTTTTGTATCACATGAAAGCGTGTGTCTAGTCGAATTCATCCGTATACTGCACAGTGACCTTGAAGGTCATGCAAGGTCACAAATGGAAGAAATATTTTTTATGCTTTCATACCAATATGTTTACAAGTATTCCTTATTCACACGAATCAGATGATGTTTTAGTATGAAATATTCGAAATGAATAAATGTAGGTTTAACCATAAAGGTTAAAACCGTGCTAGGTAGTTAGTAAAGTGTGAGGTGTTTTGATGGAATGGTGAAATGATTTGGTAAACGTGTTACTAACGATAACTTGTATTTAGCTAAATCGACTGTACAAAAGTTGTAGCTTATGCGAGAGCTGGCTGAAGACTGAGGATTCAAACGCAGAGATACTTGTAACAGGATGTGAAATTCGTGGTGGAGGTGGTAAAACAAAGTGGGAGAAAATTGGAGGTGAGCTTTAGAAAATGGTCCAGACGTTGTCTTAAAGTGTAAGTGTTATGGCGCCGGTAAGTCTCACAAAAAATGGACCTGTCCCGTCGCGTCGCTTCGAGCTCAAGAGCCTTCGACTCTTCGACTGATTTATTAATTTCCTCTAGTCGGGTGGTCCAAGTCTTAGGATTCGTTGCCGAATTCATTGTAGAGACACTTTCGTGTGTCTCGTATTACGTTGCGTCCCAACAAGATATCTGTCTTTTTTTATTTCAAAGTTACCTTGCTTCCCAAAACCAACACCGGTGATTATGAAAATTGATCGCCAAAGTTCCAGAGAAAATTGGTAAGCAATCCGCGCGATTTTCTCTTACATGTAAATGGAAAAATGATTCGAACCGAATCCGCAAAGTGGCCTATCGAGCGTAGATTGTTGCGAGGGGTCTGATTTCTATCGGACCGAGGCGGGTAATTGATCAGTCGGCTCGCATCCCTCGCAAACGGAGAGCTCGCGGAGCTCGCAGAGCTCGCAGCATCGCGATCCGATACGCACGGGAGAGGCAAGGTCGTGATTCCCAGAGCAAACACAATCCTTATTAATTTGTAAGCTCGATGGGAGCAGGCGATAAGAACGAGCAAGGAGGAGAAAAGCGGGAGGAGAAGAGGGGCCGAAAGTGGGGCAGATCGCGAGGCAGGGCGAGGCGAGCGCGCACAATATGCGGCCGGTACAATGCAAACGAGCCTCGGGTTCGGCCCTTTTGTGTCTTGCCGAGGCAATAATCTACCCGCAGGAACAGAATATGAAGTCTACGCGACTGTTTGCTTCGTTAAGCCACCCATTTCGAGCACACTTTTCCCCGGCGACCAAGACGAACGAGCTGTATCGCTGATCCGCACGCGATCCCGTCGTTTGTTCACCCTAGCCGGATTAACATTCCGCCGTGAGCCACGGCGGCGACCGTCTATCCGTCTATCCGTATCCGCTCGCGAATATTGGGTAACAGAGAACGCACTGGAATGATAAACCGATCCAGTGTTTCACGGTTTCCCATAGATCCCTTGCCCTCGAGACCTTTTTTCTTTTTAGTATTCAATTTTTCACATCTTTATTCAAATTCCTTGTAATTTAAAATCCTACTTTCTAAATCCCCCCCTTTCCTATGTCCCAATTTCGCTTCCTTATTTACAATCCCAGATAGCACAGAGACGTCTTATAGACGTCTGTTGTTGAACGTTGACGTCTATTTAGGACGTAAGACGTTCAGACTTTCAAACGATCAAACGACGTCTCCAGAAAGACGTCTATTTAGGACGTAAGACGTTCAGACCTAAAATAGCCGTAAAAACGACGTCTTTGAGACGTCGCGTACTATTCGGGAATAAACTTGCCCTCGAGACCTGGTCCCCGATTTTTATGGTTCTACTGAACGAGTATTAATAGCCCCTATTAATGGGATCGTCGGTAATTATGCTGGACCAAAAGGAAGTCGTTACGCATCGCTGTGATTGCATCGTTCTTATACCGATCCTGAAACTGCCAGTCTCACTTTGGGAGCACTACGGCGCGGCGTCTATCGGCGAATCAGCCGAGGCAAATTTTTCCACGGCCGTTTTTAATTAGACGACGGTGTGCCGTAAGATTAGAGGCTCGAGACTCGGCCGCAGTGTATCTCGAGGTGCGCTAACGGTAAACCGAGCGCGGACAACCACCGCAACAGCCGAACAAAACGACTCGAAGCCGAGCCAAGCCGGTGCAACCATTCCGATTACGATCACGCGCGCGCGCGAGCGAGCGAGTTCGAAGCGCAGATTCACTTCGTACTCCCGCGTGCACTCTATTTATCCCGATGGAGACGCGAGCAGACCCGACAAATTTCACGGTCGAGCCTCGTCCTCGAATCTATCGCCCTCTTCGACTGCTGCTCTTCGAGATTTATCGTCCCGTCTGCGATCGACGGCCTGCGAAATTGTAGTAGCATACGATGTTTCATTGTACATACATACACAAATGGTTCATTATAAAATCCCAGATAGCACACGACGTCTTACACGTCCATGTTACGTCCATTTTAGGATTGAAAGTCTTACGTTCTAAAAAGACGTCTCTGTGCTTTCTGGGATGTGGGGGCTGCAGGGTATAAAAATGATTTTTGTTTTCCACTCGAATGTTGATTTTTGCAACCTCCTAGGAGTTAGCCCCACAATTTTAGAATTACGTACTTTCAACAGTTGTGCTACGTTGTGCTCGAATATTAAAACTGTATTTATCTGTATTTTACCGGGACAGTCTCTTGTGAAACTGGAGCGGTTGAAAGAAAGGATGTGTCTGCTCTTCGCAAATTCGACAATGTCAGCGGAGATCGCCGAGCCCATAGATATCGATAAGACGGCGTCGATCGCGACGATAAAGCGGAGAAACGAGATCCTCGGTCCGGTGACACATTTCTCTAGGAAATATCGCAGGGGAATGTGAAAAAGATCTTCTGAAATACACAACGTGACGTTCACAATCCCACAGTTTACTTGAAACTAATTTTATATACCTTGCTACTTAAAGTCATAATTGCGGATCTTTACGCAAAATGAAAATTTTCTACAAATTAAACAACAATGTATTTCCCCTTTCAGTAATTTTAATCAGTCGATAATAACTAGATAGCGGATCTTCATGCAAAATAAAAATGATCTGCCTAAATTGCAGCAAACTTCTTTGTTTTAATATGTTCAATAGGTTAAAAATAATACAACAGTATTTTCAAACACTTCTAATGTTTTATATTACTGCTGGTCATTTTTGTCATAAACGTTGAAACGTGTTTCTGTATATTAGAAACAAAATAAAGATCTATTATCAAATAGAAGAAACTGTCGGTTAAATTCAGATTGTTTATAAAACCGTTGTTAATTTGTTCGTGGGATCGTTCCTCAGCTATCTTGCCAGAATGATCCTCACTTGACAAGTTTCCTTTGAATCGCGAAGACGTGTTTTCGCTCGTGGCCTTTATCGCTTTACAATAAACTCCGTTAAAACATAAAGTGCAGTTTATTAAATAATTAATAATCTAATAATAACGCAACAGCATTCTTTGTAATGTCTGCATTTAATGAAATATTCCATGAATGAAACCGAGCACAGAAACAAATAATAATATCGAACGTATCAATGTATAAACAATGTGTATTCAGACAAGAGAATGTAAAATCAATTTCTACACCATTTACACACAAAGTCTCTTACAGTTAAAACAAAGTGGTGGTCCGTCGCGCGGTGCATCTCACGGTGCATCGGCCACGCTGCACCGGTACGCACCGTGAGCGTAGTAGCCGCGTAGTATGCACTCGTTTCACGCACGATACAGTTACGGCCAGCTTGGCCGTCACGGCTCGTTACAGTCTAGAAAATAATATCTATTACCGAGCAGGTGCGTGGCCGAGCATACCCGCGGAGAGCCGGCGCAATTACTAGCAATTAGAAAATCCGTAACGAACCCTCTCGTGTCCGTTCAATTTTTTAATCGCCGCGGTAAACGAAACACGCGTCTCACGACAATCTGATCGGCGACTGTGCAGGTGTGCCAGTCGATGGAAAATCATTCGTCTTCGAACTGGAGCGAACACCTACAGCGGAGCCGACGCGCGTTTTCACGCGTCGCTTTCACTTTATGCGAGCGTGCCCGATCTCGTAACTATACCACGGGTTTCCATGCAAATTTCCCTTTTTATTCGGCGATTTTTCGTACTAGTTTCTTTTGTTCGCTGAAATCGGTACCCCGATTTATAACGAGTCCAGCGAAAAATTTCCAATTAACACTAGAACTACCGAGCCCTAAACGAGAGTGATGTATATTCTTTTATAATAATAATAGAATTGAGTTTATTTAGATTTCGTAAAAATTTCACATGAAAATACATCTGTAACTTCACGAATCGTGAAAGAAAAAACCGGAAACCAGTCATTTTGATTGGCTCGGTAGTTCTATTGTTAAAATAATCGCGACTAAAACTTGTCCTTTTCTGGCTTAACAATATTAATAAGTTCTTGACGATATATTGACATTCTTACTTTTAATGGTATTACTATTTTAAACTCTGCACCAACTTGATTATAACATAAAGTTTATAATCTTCAAGTGTTTGAAAATTATTATACCAAATTGGAAAAGTTTAATATATAAACTTTATAAATCTAATTAATGCTATTGGCGCACTGGTACGATCATTTGTTACTATTAAGCACTTTTGCAAATTGTTACGTCAACCAATTTTCGACGTTTCGATCTCAATTTAGATCATTTTCAAGAAATAATTTTGTTGTAATTGCGTCTGTAAAAAAATTTTCTTTTTTTTATTACCCATTGATTAATATATGGTTGACTAAAACAGACAAGCCAATAGAAACTTTATGCCATAATTAACATTTCGAATGTCGTTCGTCGAATGTTTGCAAGTTACTGAACCAGAATCGAGAAACTTTTCGACAATCTGTGCTCCTTCGCGATAAATTGATTGTTTCAACGACCCGTTCCGTCTCGACGCCGCGTTATCATGTCCGATTAAATTAAATAAAATCACTTATCCCTCTGGTTGCTCGCATTTTCTCTCGTTCTATCGCGAATTTCATTTATGATTCTTTTAATCGCGCTCTCGAAGCGCGGCAGCGTTGCGCGTTTCGTTCCGCTCTTGTTTCATTATGTCTCGAACTGCTTATTCCCTCTCTCTGTTGGCGAATACATTTCGTTCCGTTGGTTGAAATAAGCGCGACATTATCATTATTATCTTTATACTCGGTAAACTCCCTTTCATCCCCGACCCCGCTTTAACGAGACTCGGTTTCAGCGGAGCGTGTATAGTACATGTATACGCATAGTATGTGTATATTCGACGGGATTTCCCTCTGCAAATCGGATTCGCGATGTCCGTATTTTGAACGAGCAACGCGCGCTTTAACGATCCTGTCACACCTTTCGCTTCCTCGTTTCCCCGTCAAAAATTTCTGTTTATCTATTTCGGCTCGTTCCGACGTTTATAATATTCTTTCGGGCATATTCGGTGCCGCGATATTCTGTAATAATTTCCACGATGCACAGTGCAGCATGTAAATGGACATTCGAGACAAAAATTATAACTTCTAAACTAATCAATTTTTAGTACCTTAATAATATTTTAAAGGGAATACAAAGGATCCATTAAACAAAGATTCCGTTAGTAAAAGAGTTTATCCTAATTTCTTTTTTTAACGAAAAGTTTTTCATGATTAATTGTTATTGCAATTTGTTGTCAACTGTATACTGTACAACTTTTCTTCGAAATATGTTTTAATTATATTTACTATAATGCTTAAATAGGTGACGTCGATTTCGGTAACTGTCTCTCAACTTTCTCACAAGTGCCACACAAAAAGCTTTTATTCTCATTTCCACTTAATCTGATATAACGTTCACGTTTAATAGAGAACAAAGTTTTTGTCTAACTTTTGATAGTTTCTTGGAATAAGTGTGTTCGGACATCCAAGCTTCAAGCAAATCGCGATTACGAATGCATTTATCTAACAAAAATTAAATAACATTGACTGTTGCAATTTATCGCGGGAAAAAATTATACAGCAATATATTACAACATCTTGTTCATACAGAACAACGAAACTTACAGGATGTTTTGAACCGTTTGTTTATAAATTGCATTTTAAGGAAAAATCGCTATTTCTAAATTGCCAGTTAAAATTATGAATACCTCTGGTCAAATTCTCCATAATTAAGTTGTAACAAATAGTTTAAAACGAAAACCAGACTAAAATATCAATTAGGGCACCAGTAATCTAACTTTTTAGCATTTAAACAACAATAAACTCTTGGTTGTTATTGGCCCCGTATTGATTTTATTGGATAATAGTTTTCACATATACATTCCTTAGTTACCGACTGACGATTTTATTGGATAATTAGATTAGAATCGAACCATGATTATTTTGAGTTTTTATCGATTGCATGCCGTGCACTGTGCGATGTCCGAAATGAAATATTTTCGCATAGAGACGAACCATGGAGTTGACGTTCAGTCTCAAATAGCGATGATAATTTCACGGAATTTTAGTGTCCCGTTAGAAATGCAAAAGCGAACAATGGATCGCGAAGTAACTGTTGCAGTTTCGGCGCACGTGGCTCGGAACTGCAAAGGGGTTGGTCGGATGAAGTTGTTGTGGCATCGCGGGCGCGTTAAACCGTGGGTGCAGGGTGTCCGGGGTAAACGGGAATCCATTATCGCTCGGATAAAACAAACACGCGATTCAAAGTTCATCTGCTCCGCAACGCCCCGGTGGGCTGACCTACATCTCGACAGCAGAAAATTATTGCGATATCATCGCGAGCGACGCGCCAAGCCGCCGCTCGGAGAATAATAAAGCACGCCGTGGAGGCCGGCGATGGGTGTGGATGTTCCATAATGTATAGAGACCGAGATACATCGGGAGCAGGCGAGCATCCGAGGTGTACATCACCGGGAGGCTTGCATCGGCCGATCCAGCTTCTCGAACATCCAATTCGCAGAGAACCTCGAAAACGAATCCGAGATTCTTTTCTTCGCCCCGCGAAGCTTCGGCCATTTGTCGGCTACCGAGAGCCACGGCCAGATGAGAGCCAAAGGGTGCGAGGAATGCTGGGAAGCAACGGGGCAGGCTCGGGGGGATGAAGAATGGAAAGGTTAACTGGAAACAGCGTTGCGAGATGATTCGTTTTAGCGCGGTTCCGGGTCGCTAAGCAACGCGGCAGGCTTTTAGCGCTTTCGTTCGAGCAGCCGCTATTGTCTCGAGATGAAAAAGAGATTTCTTTCCGAGCTTTACGCTCGCGAGGGCTAACTGACTCCCCCCAGATCCCACGAGTCCTCGATCGGCCGGCTCCCGAGCGATTTCTGGGCTCCGACTTTCGAAACTTGCGAATCATTCCGTTATACATTATCGCTGGGATCGTTTCTGGGCCCTGGATTGACCATTACTCGAGTCCTGGAAGTGTTTCCTTGAGAATTTATGGGGTGGATCGGACCACCCTTGCGCTGCACCATCACAAAAATCATTTGGAATAAATTTTAATCGCGTTTGGGATCAAGCACAAATGGGGATATTTTTTTTCAATTGATATAATGAAATATATAAATACTACTTGAAGAAAAAAAAATTAAAAATTCAGTATCTATAATGGGTTAAGAAGACTCTACAGGGTGTTCCAAAACTACTGCGTTAAATTGAAATGGAAGGTTCCTCGGGTCATTTGAAGCGACATTTTCCTTAATAAAAATGGCGCCCGCGGCTTTGGTTAGGAGTTATTAACGAAAAACACGGACCAATCAGAGCGCGACCTATACGCTCGTTGGCACGTTCAGCGCGGCGAGCCGGCAGGCGGTTGGCTCGACCGGAATCCGTCCGCTGTATCCGCGCTCTGATTGGTCCGTGTTTTTCGTTAATAACTCCTAAACAAAGCCGCGGGCGCCATTTTTTTAAAGGAAAATGTCGCTTCAAATGACCGAAGGAACCACCCATTTCAATTTAACGAAATGGTTTTGGGACACCCTGTATATTTACTGCCACAGAAGGTAAGTGTTTTTCGATTTCTTCGCGTCACACACGTGGCTCTATCGGCGTTGCGCAATTATGGCACGTGCAATCTATTTGGGTGTACAGTCGCTCGCAGAATCGCGAAGGGGAATGTAGAAGGGATCGAGGATCGTTGGAACGGGAACGAAAATTCGATCGGGTTTTTCAGCGGCCGTGGATCGAAAGAACGGCGATCGGGCGAGAGCGACTCGCCATAAATCAAACCGGGGAACAACGGCTCGCCGCTGCGTCGTAAATAATTGATAGCGGAGAGAAAGGAGAAAGACGGAGTGGGAGAAAGAGTGAGAGAGAGAGAGAGAGAGAGAATTTACTCACCATAATCGGAGCGCAATCTCGCCGGCCAGATACAGACGGGGACGGTGCGGCGAGCGCAGCATCTGCAACGAAACAAGGCACTCTTTTAACCGCTAATTCACCGTTACCGCACGCTGACAATGAAACTTCCTGGCCTCGGCGACTCTGAATCGATCCGTTAGCAAAAACGCGCTCGATCGGCCCGACGATCGCCTTGCCTCTAGATCGCCATTCCTCGATCTAGCCGGCACACCGCGATCGCTTCCTTCTTCCACGCGTTTGCCATTTTTATCATACCGGGCCTACCATTTTATTACGATTGCAAATGTGTCTTTACGCGTTCCCATTTCCTGAAATTATTTTTAAACGAAGGGGCAGGAAGCAACTCGTTTTGTCAATTACAGGACAGCTAACGATGAGATTTTTTTTTTTATTTAAACGTTTTCTTGTGATTTTATGCTCGAGAAGATCAACGGTCTCTAGATTTATGATTGAACAGTAATGACGTCCACGTCCAATAAAGAACCATCGTGTATTGGTCACTGAAAGCTAGACAGTAATAAAACCATAATAAAGATTACAGATAGAAATCCTGATGCATAAAGATCGAAAGTGCACTGCTATGTACTGCATAAAGATTCAAAATGTAGTGGTTAATAAAGACTAAATAGTACCCACTAAAAACACAATAAAGATTATCATCGTGACTCAATAACAACGAAAATAAAACGAAGATCGTAATAAAGATCCCCACGCGTAAGATTTACAGTCAGCCGATTACGATATCATCGGTTTTTCAAGATCCAGCGTCAAGAAACAGCTGTTCGGTGAAAATGAAGTGGTCGATCGTGTTCCGCATGAGAACAGACGGTATCGTTAATGAAAATCCGTTCAGGCTTTTAAGTAACCAGAGAAATTCGCAACTCGATATTCCAGTTAGAAAGTCGGCGATCGTAATATAAATTACAAGATTTTTTCGTCACGGAAAAAATCATTAATTTAGTAAATATTCGACTACATGCACAAATTATCGGCATGAATTGCAGGAAACATATAGATCTCTTCCTTATCTTCTTGAACAGCAGGTGTTGTTTTATAAAATTAACAAGATTGTCTCTATCCAAACATTCTTTTTGTTGAATAAATTCACAACATGTATGCATCTGTACAGTCTCAATAAAATCGTACATTTAAAATACCTAGTAAAACCTAGTGTTAATAAGCTGAAGACAATTATATTGCCATTCTTGAATTCCTTTAATGGTTTTACCGTTTCGCCGTAGACACTAAAAATCTGCAGATTAAACAAAAATTTCGAGTTCGGTAATCGAAGTCACTGTTTGAGAACAAGAGCAGACGAAGCGAGTGATCGATAGCGAACCGCTCGCGCTTGGCGCGTTTGCGGACACGTTCTCGCCGGGTCGGGTCGGGTCGGGTCGGGCCGGGCCGAGCAACTTCGATTTTCAAGTCGAGGGTAAACTTGGTCGCCGGGGCTTCGTAACTCGCGAACGCTCCCGGGACCGGTAACTTTATATTTGACAAGGTCCACGGTTGAACTTTGCACTTTGCCGGTGCCCCAGGTGTATGTGTGTTTACGCTAACTGTCGGCAGACCACGATCGACCGGTCGACCGCCCATTCTTGAGGAGTCGCCGGTCGTTTGCACGCAACGCTGCTAATCAGCTTACCGCCGATCCGTAAACGGATTACGACGGGGGACACGGTGCTCGGATCATGTGCGATGACTTCCGCGACCCACAATTCTCTGGAATCGAAATTCACACTGTCTCGACAGCTTACAGTTTCGTTCAAACTGCCCGATATTTCCCCAAAAAGACGAGGTCTCTAAGAATCCGCCACGAACTCTTCAACATGCTTCATCTTCAGAGAAGGAACATTTAATTCTTCATCTTTCCACCACATCCACATCAAGGTATATAGATAGATAGACTCTGAGTCACCAATGACAATTGCTGTACCATTATTCAAAATATCGTGTACATTATTAAATATGTTGTTATCTAATCAATTATTAAACATTTAAGTCTGAGGTATTATATCAATCTCATATCCATAGAATGGAAAAAACAAATCAAATAGAATGCAATTATTCTGTATTATATTATGTATTGTAGTGTATTATATTATAATATATTATAAGTCGGAAGAAATGTTTAATTTTCGAGTTGAAATATCTCCGAGTGCAAAGGGTTAAATTAGGGAATGGATTCAGTCGATTTCACTATTATAAGGCAATTATTTTCATGAATCGAACTGGAAAAATAATTTCTCCGCAGTCCGGAGAATTTAAAAGATTTCACCACAAGAAAAGACTATAAAAAATCCACGTTGTTTACAGCAGAGTGGAGCTGAAATCTCCCCGGAATTCCGATAAGGACGTCGTTAACGCGCTAAACTGGCTTGCAGATGAATACCTCTGTCAACCGTATGGTAATTTACAATTAAAGTAGTTAGAGGAGCGACGCAGCGATTACCATTCGCTCGCTTATTGTTATTCACCGCGCAACGGCGCGCGGCGTCGGTGGTATCGCGCGGACCGCAATAATAACGACAACGATAGTAACAATTTGCTGTCGGTGTTTTAGTGGCGCTCGGAGAAGTAACGGGGTTCGTGCACGAGGCGGAGAGAACCGTGTTTTCTCGGTGCTTCTTCAACCCGTAGCTCTTCACGGATCTTCTTCTCCTGGAGATGGGGAGGAGAGGAGAGGAGAGGAGAGGAGAGGAGAGGAGAGGAGAGGAGAGGAGAGGAGAGAGAGGATGCACGCGCGCGTATGTGCAGAGCCGCGGAGCTCGTCGAGCGAAGTTGAAGTTCCGCGATGAAAATGAGCGCAGGATGGCCCTCGGCGCTCTTCGAAACCTTTCCTCTCCGTTGCTCCGATCCACGCCGGAAACCAACGATCTCGAAAGCAAGAGTGCGTTGCGAGCTCTGCTCTGCTCTGCTCTGCACGCTTCGCTGTACCTCGCTTTTCTATTTCTCTTCTCGACGATGCGATGCGATGCTCCGCTTCCGCGAGGAAACTCTGCCAGACCCTGCTGCCTGCTTCATTTGACTTCGTTGGAAAAACGTTCCCGCTTTACGAACATTTTACATTGTTTTTTTTATTCTTCAAGAACAATGTTGGAAGCATCGAATATCACACTTGTCCATTTCATTTGTTTTTGTCTCCCAGGGAACATTTCTTCTAGATTTATTTCTCTTCTGGACTTCTTCACACCAGTTTTCAAATTTCATGAGGTTTGACACACAGACGTATTCGTCCTTCCCACCATAAGTGTAATGCGTGTGTATAGGTGGCGCGATATGCGTTAAACTATGTATTATGTATGAAATGCGTCTTCTTGTTTTATGTGTATCGCCTGTGAGAGCACCACGTGTATAAGCCACTCCAATAAACCATTTATATATCTTTGCTGAAACCCTTACAAAATTCTACAGCAATAAAAGATGAATCTGAACAATAACTGTTGGAATTTATTCAAAAAACAAATTCTAAAAAATAATCTACTATTACTTAGTAGGCACATTCGATCGCTTGACTCTCGAGCGCCTATTATACAAATGATTCATTGTATCTATCATCTACGACTATCAATTGTTTATTAGATCGTCGTCCGTTTTTTCCAGAGCGAATCCTCATTCGAGTTTGTCGAACAGTAAAGACGTGCCTCGCAACGTGTCTTCGGATATATTAAATAAATAAATTCTATTTAAAATTTTATAAAGAGTTTATTGTATACCCATATAGAGTGAACACAGTGAGCAGGTACAGTATCCAAAGGGTCAACGATGGTTCCATGTTTTAAACGTAAGAGGATTGTACCGGTTCGTTTTGTTTCGGTATTATTCGAAGCCGAGGGCCCTTTTGCTAGGGACTTGGTTCGAGCGTTTCGGGATTCCGTCGCGAGTCGCCAGAGGATTTCTATCGGCACTTTCCATCCGGGACAGAGATCCGGCCGTAAAGTCGCGCTGAAACGACGCGACGGCTGCGTTAAGAGCACTTACGCCCGCGAGATTTTCCTTCCGCTCTGGCGTTACCATGGGGACATTTTCGCGAGGGAATGGCCCCAGCTTCGCGGAGGAGCCGTGTCGAGGGCCTAGCCGATAGGTTATCTCTCCCACGTCGTTATTCGGGCCCCTGGGGACGTTCAACGAACGTGAAACGAATTTTCTGATCCCAGACGACGTATAGAGTCTCCTCGAAGGCCACGAATTATTCTAAGAATAAAAGACTTTGGTGGAAAAATGGAGTAAATTCTGGTTTTGGAAATTGGCTAATTCTTGCGCCAAATAGTCGGCAATATACAAAAGTATAAAAACATTCTATTGTTGGTAGTCAATTTCTAGAAAATATTATAGTAACACCACCTAAAAAGTTATTTTGGAATTATCGTCTAGAAAAATTTCCGTAATCTTATTTTCTATAGAAATTTATTTATTTTGGAATTATCACCCAGAAAAATTTGCGTAATCTTATTTTCTATAGAGATTTATTTATTTTGGAATTATCACCCAGAAAAATTTGCGTAATCTTATTTTCTATAGAGATTTATTTATTTTGGAGTTATCACCCAGACAAATGTCCGTAATCTTATTTTCTATAGAGATTTATTTATTTTGGAGTTATCACCCAGAAAAATTTCCGCAATCTTATTTTCTATAGAGATTTATTTATTTCGGATAAATTTATTTTGGAATTATCAGCCAGAGAAATTTCCGTAATCTTCTTTTCTACATAAGACATTCACTGAGAATGCTTAACAAGCTTGCAATAAAATAAAATGTCCTCGTATTCTCCAGGTTCCGGCTTACCAAAAATCGTCTTTTTCGCAAACCCAGTGTTCGTTGCATCAAATCCGCGACGCAATCGCGGGTTGGGCATCCGCCGTGATGGGGAAACGCGAGTAAACGATATTCTCGGGCTCGGAGATGATCCCTTTCGTTCATGCACGAATTCCCAGACGAGATTGGCGCGGCGGAAACGGCAGGCGATAAAGAATTCCATTTCCACGGAAACTTCGCAGCGCAGAGGCGTTCCGATCCGCGGAGATTCCTGTCGTCGTGAATAACGCACGCGAGTTTCGTTCTATCGCGGCCAGACTCCCAGAGTTCCTTCTTATCCAGTCACCTGCCGTGTATTCTTGTTCGGAATCAATGGTCCCTTATGGTCTCGAAACGCTAACTCGCTGAACGAGTTTCGTCGAAAAATTTTGGTAACGTCTTCGTAAGCGATGAAATTTCACTATCGAGATAGAAGTCGAGGAACCAACGAATTATTATCGTGCAAACCCTTCGCGGAAGACTGACGATTATGAGAGTCGAGTTTCCGTCACGAGCGCCGCGAAACTAATTTTTAAAAGCTGCTATCGACAATTTTCCTTCTTGCTCTCTTTTATTCGTTAAAAATTATGTAGATAATTCTTGAATGAAAAATATCTGGCTGCAGTTCGAACCTTCCTGGTCCAAATAAAATAAAGATCGACTCGATTGAATAAACAGTTTCCGAGATAAAAATTCACAAGTTGAAAATTAACAAACGAAAAATCAAACTGGATCGTAGATGAAGATATTTGTAACAAATGACTTACAACTGTGCAAAACTTGCAGACTGCGAAGCGTACAAATTATTATCGTGCAAACCCTTCGCGGAAGACTGACGATTATGCGAGTCGAGTTTCCGTCACGAGCGCCGCGAAACTAATTTTTAAAAGCTGCTATCAACAATTTTCCTTCTTGCTCTCTTTTATTCGTTAAAAATTATGTAGATAATTCTTGAATGAAAAATATCTGGCTGCAGGTCGAACCTTCCTGCTCCAAATAAAATAAAGATCGACTCGATTGAATAAACAGTTTCCGAGATAAAAATTCACAAGTAGAAAATTAACAAACGAAAAATCAAATTGGATCGTAGATGAAGATATTTGTTACAAATCACTTACAACTGTGCAAAACTTGCAGACTTCGAAGCATACAAATTATTATCGTGCAAACCCTTCGCGGAAGACTGACGATTATGCGAGTCGAGTTTCCGTCAGGAGCGCCGCGAAACTAATTTTTAAAAGCTGCTATCGACAATTTTCCTTCTTGCTCTCTTTTATTCGTTAAAAATTATGTAGATAATTCTTGAATGAAAAATAATCTGGCTGCAGTTCGAACCTTCCTGGTCCAAATAAAATAAAGATCGACTCGATTGAATAAACAGTTTCCGAGATAAAAATTCACAAGTCCCACCGAAAATTAACAAACGAAAAATCAAATTGGATCGTAGATGAAGATCATTGCAACAAATCACGCACAACTGTGCAAAACTTGCGGACTGCGAAGCATAGGTTGATGTTACGGTTCGCGAAAGGGAAATTCGCGGTTTGTGCGCTCGCGGCGCGCATCAATATCGACCTCGATCCTCGAGGACGGGGTATTATGACACGGTTGCGCAACGAGCGCGTGCCATCGAGCGATCCTCTCCTCGGCCGACCTGTTTTCGTTGACGATTCGCACACAGCACCGCACCGCGCCGAGCCGATTCTTTCGCTGTTTTCGCGTGCTCGAAATTTTATGGCCGCGTTCCGTGCCGGCGCTCGACAATTACTGAACGCGAACGATCCCAGATTGCTCGTTTCGTGATTTACGGAATTGTGTGACTCGTGTCGGAAGTCGTTACCGTGTTCTTCCATTAGTTTTTTGCCAGTTGCCGATCAGACGTTCCTCATTATTTCACACGTTGCCAGCGAGCGTGCTAATTCGAGCAATGTAACGAGACTGGAGAGCCGAGATGGAAAGTTTAGATTGATTTGCAATTTGCCGGTTTTTCGACCCTGTTGATATCGATGGAATAATCTGAAAACTTGTGATCAGTGGATTTTTATGCAAAATAAAAAATGTCTGCGTTCATTTCGAGATACAATTTCTCCTCTTAATCATTTTAACAAGTCAAAAATATTTCAATATTTTCACTGTTTCGAATTTCTTCTTATTTTTATTGTAAGCAGTCTGGTGATCTTTTAATTGCAATAGCCGTCGTTAATGACATGATCGTAAAATAAAAGCGATATGGAAGCTACAAAAATTGTAATTAGAACCACTGGCGAGTTTCGGGAAATGTTAGTTCTCCTATTGTTCGCAGTTCGTACGAATTTATGCTTTCCTGAATGAAGCTTCCGAGTGAGCACACCGGGCATGTTAACCAGTTAATTACGGAAGCGGCGTACTATTCATAAAGTTACAATCGGTTTGTAACTAAATCGCGGATGTTACTGCGCTTGTAGTTGTTCCCCACGGTATCGAACTTGCGTTTCGCGCACAGTGAACGGATAAAAATACTAATGAGCTAATCGCTTGCCAGTTTCGACTGTCAGTGTGAGTCGCAGCCGACGAGAATTTTCGAGAGACGATTTGGTGGGTCGCACGATGCAAAATCGATACCTGTCCGTCGTCCTCACCAGGTTGCCTTGTCGAGCTGTCTCCGTGCCGTTTGCAACCGAGTGAGCTTAGATCGAAGATAACGACGGACCGATCGATCGGACTCGATCGACGGACAAATTTCTACCGGCTTGACGATCGCGAGGATCGATCGCGGAACGATTCGATAGACACTCGATTCGAAATGTAAGGAGACCGAGACAAAACGACGTGGACTTCCATTCAACGATTCGTAGCGAGAAATTATTCTCCAACATAGTTGCACCAACCATACTCGGACACAAAAAGCTATCCTCGATGACGTGTTTAACAAATTTCAACAAATTCGTGCTCATTTAATCAATATAATACGATTATAATATTATAAGTCCTTTTATACAAATGTTTACAATAGAAAATAAAGAAATAAAAAAAAAACAAAAAGAAAAAGAAAGTCTTAGCGTAAAATTACCCAGGAATGGACATGCAGAAAGTTTCAGGAATTCATTATATTACATATAATCATATAATCGCACGCAACTTTTTCTTAAATGATTGTAACGAACCATTGAAAAAGTCAATGTTACGATATAAAATGTTACAGTTAGCAGTAATGCGATTTAAAGGATTTATTAATCCATATGTGGTTTTGGATTTAAATGTTTGAAATCCTGCCCTAGTTCTCAAAACGCGTTCGGGTACATAGAAATTGATTTGCCTCAGGAGAGAGGGACAATTCAATATTGTTATTAATCAAATTAAAGATATAGCTCTGGTCGGATACTGTTCTTCGAGCTGTAATTTCTAAGTGGACTGTGTTTCTTATTGTAAAGTAATCATGATCAAATATTGACATTGGGTTATTTATCCTATAATGACAGGATCTGAGTTTATGTTGCACTCTTTCGAGCATGATTTCGTACTTGAAGCTTCTCGGAGATCATATAATTGAAGAATCGATGATAATAAACGTATCGCCGTGTGTAAAAATTATGTGAACTGTTGATGCGAGTGCTCGTTTGATTTTTTTCGCAGTGGGGGCCGAACGAGTTCTAAACTACTAAAAGAAAATTGGAATTTGTAACACACGCGAGAGTGATCTCGTCCGGAATGTCTGTATCCTGCGGATTTCCCTTAGCTTTCAGTAGAGGATCGAGCGGAAGAAGAAAATCGTAAAAACAAATGGTTAACGTTCAAATCCACTCAAGGGTCAATTAGCTCGGACCCGCGGTTTGTTTCATTTCCTATTCACAGAAAAAGAAAAAACGACAGAAAAATGTACGCCGCCGCGACGCGACGCGACGCGACAGGGGGGGGGGGGAATCGCTAGTCGAAAAGTTTATCCCTGTTGCTCTTTCCGCGAATCCGCGCGTGCTCGCTCTTGCTCGCTCTTGCTCGCGAGCGAAGCTGAAACTGGCTATAAATAGAAACGCAGGCGCGTTATTTCCCTTTAATCCGAAAGGAATAGCGAGATATCTGTTGGCCGGTTCGGGACCGGTTTCTTGCGAGAGCGCACTCTCGCGCTCGAACGTACGCACGCACGTACGCACGCCACGTACTCGCGCGCGAGCGCGCGCGGACCACGCGTTCAGGGCTTTTAATGCTCTTTTAATGAAGCGGTTCCCACGAATATCCTAATTACCAAACGTGGGGAGTAACTGCGACGACGAGCCGTTAAACACCGGAACCCCAGTGCCCTCGAAATTAAGGCAAACACGCTTAATCGATGCTAAATCCGAGCGCTGAAAATGTCTTCAGGCCCGACCACCATTCCTCCCGCAGTTTGCGGATTCCCGGCCCCGTGCGCGAATATCCCACTCGGTCTCCGTTCGAGGACCACTCCTCCGCCTTCCCGCGTTCGCACTTTCACTGCCAATTTCTGCGGCCTCGAAAATCCCGTCAAGTCAACGCGATTTATCGAGTCAAATCAAAATTGGACAGGTATGATGCACGAGCACCGGCTACTCTCCTTGGTGTTTCCAAATCTGAACATTCTGGCTCAAGATTCATTCAAATCGACTCACCAATTTAATTTTACAGATTTTTACTACTTTGAGACCAATGACGATATTCCTATTGGATGCAATATAAATAGATAATGATACGAATTCATACCAGACAATCAAAATTTAGTTCGAACGTTTCCAACCTTTGTGCAGGTTGTAGCTATGTTACACAAATTATTCAAAAGCTGTCAGAATTCGCATCAATTTTTTCAACAAGGTACAATCAAGTAATCAATCTAATAAATATACATTTTCATAAAATTTGTTTTAGGGTGGAACAGAAGAGGAATGCTGCTGCCGGTATTCGTATAAATTTTTTCCACAATCATGGAGTAATGAACAAGTCTGTGGAGTGGACTTGTAATTAATAATAGTGGAGTGTCTAACAAATATACATTTTAATAAAATTTTTTTTCTGGTTGGACAGAACTCACTGCCGGTATTCCTATAAATTTTTTCCACAAGGTACTACAAATAGATTTTGCTAAAATTTGATTTAGAGTAGGACAGAGCTACAATGAGTAATCAATCTAATAAATTCACGTTAATGAGATTCGTTTCAGAGTTGGGCGCGAGAGGACATTTTAGCGAAGCTAGCGAGAATTAGAGGACGGAACGAGATCGGCGAGTATTTCCGGTTCAGCAATGCAAAGTGGACTCGGTATGAAAGTTCATTTGCGACGCGTCGAGTGTCCAGGAGACTCGAGAGAGAGAGAGAGAGAGAGAGAGAGAGAGAGAGAGAGAGAGAGAGAGAGAGCTCGATTCGGCGTTGATTCGCGGAGCACAGTAGCTTTGGGTGGACAAAGGAGATTAACGCGGCGCGGAACACGTTCGAAATTGTTCGGACGTAGCCCGCAGCACAGCGGCAGCCCGTTCTCACAGGCATTCCTCGGGCTGTAATCCAATCCAATTTAGCGGGAACGCGATATGAAAACTCGAGGCGGCTGGTATGCGCCACGCCGTAATCCTTATCTTCTTATCGGCCGTCGCGCCGGTGCAACGCGCGCAGTCTTTCGTTTCTACGTCTTTATCTAGGCTTCTGGTGCCTACTTGGACCTTTTCCGACCATTTTCGAACCACGAAACCAAATCCAAGTTGTAGCTGGAATCGATCTCCCAAGATGGAGCACGATCGACATATTATTAACTCTCGGAGGACTTTCTTCACAACTATAAAATTCATGGTGTTTAACCATTCACAGCTTCATTTACTAATTTTTTAAACAATTTCTTGCGAGCCAATTATCGTTTCTGGTGTTCCTAATAATTCATTCAATTGTATCAAAAATGTAATTAATTAGCAATTTTAGTACTCTGAGTCTATTGCATAGACCTAGGCATAGGAGTCATAAAGTGTTAAAATACTGTTGATATACTGAGGTATCGCAGTCTTAAAGTATTGATTAGTGTAATATATTAATATTGTAAAGTATTGATTAGTGTAACTTAGAACAGTAGAACTAAAGTATTGATTAGTGCAACTTAGAACTTAGTGCAATTTAGAACAGTGAAAAAATTAGAAGACTTTAAGAGTATTAATATATTATTTTCACTATATTAAAATTATTAGTGAAAAATATAAATTTACATTTAGCTCCTGTGTCTTGAAATTGATGCACAAAACTTTTTATTTTGCATAAAGATCCGGAGTCTGGTAATATGCAAATGATCGATACCAGTGACAATGCAACCCCGTGAGAATACAGAAGAATAGAGGAACCTTCCGACGATCTTTTTTACTCGACTCTGGTTTTCTATGTAGAATGCGCGAAAACGGGAGGACAGCCTCGTTCCCCGAGGAAGTGCTTTACAGTCGTCGCCGGTATTAAATTCGACACCGGATGCCTCGCGTTCCGGCCTCATCCTGTTCCCGATTCGCGCAAATAATTTCCAGGAAGGTGCTCGAACCACAATTTGCGATCTACAGTATTCAACGTGTCTCGCGAAATTAGGAAAATACGAGGAACGTAATGGAAGAGAGACGTTCCTTTCGCTTCATTTCTACTGCGGGTCTAAAGTAAGAAAAGCTTCTTTATTGATACTGTACAATGCACGAACGTCACTAAGCTAAAATATAAATTTTTCAGAACCTGGTAAATAAAAATTGAAAACATTGACGATCACCGGCACACTTTTTGTACAAAATGCAAGAAAACATGTACCAAAAATCGTATGAATTTTTGGATTTGCTATGAGACTTCAATTTAAAGATTCATATTGATTTGATTAGCCAGAAAAAATTTATAATATGCTACCCGAAAAGTGCAGAAATCGCAGCAAAGGGTAGCGAATCCCAGAGAACTGCACATCTCACAGTTCCCCGTCCTTGAGCACAGTCTGTTAGTTTTACGGTACCAGCAAGCCATTCACCGAGACCGTTCGGGGCTCCCGTTAAATTCGCCTAATCGGCTCAGGGCATTTCCGATCCGTCTCGTTCGTTTTCGGTCGGAGAACCCGGTCTCGGTTCGCAGTTAGTTTCGGCAGACGCGAGAGCCAATGGGCAAAACGGTCTTTGGCGAACAACACAACGATCTGGCGATTTGCTGCACGATCTACGACTTCGGTTCCTGGAAAAGAAATGCGCATCGGTGTGGTCCGACGCACACTAATAGTTCAAATTACAGGGAACTACACAAATTAGATCCCAAAATTAATTTCAACATAGCTGAATGATATCTATAGTACAGTTTTCCTTCATTCAAATATTGTGAACTGCAATGCTTATTTCTTCATATTGTGTTAAAATCTGTACACTTTAGAGTGATTGAAAATTGTTCCTTGATGACTAAATAATGAAATTGTAATAGTAGGAATACTTTCGTGATCATGGATGAGCATGTAGAGTTTCAAATATACGGTTTCATAAAGAAAAATCATGTTGTCAGATTTTCAACATAAATAAAAAACAAACACCGAACAACATGCTCGTTTGGCATGGACAGTATTTGTGAATATGTCCACAACAATGTTGTCACAGAAAATCTTGCTCACATTTTCGCCAAAAAAGGATATTCATGGCTTAAATTTTCTATGCAAGACAGCAGAATACCAATACGATTCTGTGCTTGCGGTCGGATCTAACTGAAAATTCCTGCAACTCCGTGCAATGAGATCTTCCTAAGGTTATTTGAAGCGACATTTTCCTTTTCCAAAATGTCCATCGCGGCTTAGTTCAGGAGTTATTAACGAAAAACGCGGACCAATCAGAGCGCGACCTAGACGCGTGTTGGAAAATATGGTTCGGCGCGCCAGCTGTGAGTCCTTGATACGAGGACTTTCGTCGTCGCAGATACGCGGAAACCGTCCGTGTTGATCAATACGTCGTGACGTATCAGTCATAAAAACACTGGTGTAAATAGTACAGTAATTTTCGATATACCGCGATGGGTCGGGACGGCTTTCGTCGTTTTTTTTATGTGCGGTCAGATACTGCGAGGTCCGTCCGCATTGTTTACCAACGTCGCAGTCTTCTTTCAATATACACATGTATAACACGATGGGTCGGGACGGCTTTCGTTGTATTTCGGCTCTGCTGGCGCGCCGGCAGACGTGGCGTGATCTCGTCACGCCACGCACAGAAAACCAAACGGGCGCGTGATTCCCATTGAAAAAAATCGAATTACCGAAACCTGTGCCGGCACCTCTCTCGGTTTTCAGCTGATAATTAATAGTCTTGGGAACCAGTGGGCCCCGTGATCCTCTTTCGCCAACGTTTCTTCGATTTCGCCGACAGTCGACGATATTCTGCTGCGAACACCCATTTTTTCCTTTTTCGGATTCTCTTCCTTCGGCCTTTTGCGGAAGAATTGACGTCGTATATTTTTTAGTTTATTTTGGTTATTTTGTGGATAGAGTATCAAAAGGAATAGAGGCGGTATCGAATTAATAGAAACGCTAACGAATAAGTGACTCCAATTGTTTTGAAATTTCTAAGAGATATCAAAATGCTACATTTAATTTAATTAGTTAACCATAAACAATAATCTTATCGCGTTGACGCAACTTTAAATAAGACAACACAAAATTGTGTATTTTAATGAGGCTGTAATTAGAATTGTTGGTATATTGTGTTAGAATTAAATGTAATTTCTCATTCTTCGCGGGGAATCGCTTTAAGGGGATTAGTTGTTTGGAAAAATGCGCCGGTTAACAGGTGAAACGATTACGCCGGCTAAAATTCATGGTGGAATTGGACGCGGGGCGTCGAGGATCGTGGAGCGTGTGCCAGTAATTAACGCGAGGAGGATGCGCGAAGGCGTCGCTCGTTCACCTTTGATGTCCGCGACGAGAAATTTCCGTCTTGCCGTCGGGCTGGGTACCAGATGGAGATTAATTAAAATTACGAGGAGCAATTAGCGACCGTTACACGTCGGCGTTATTCGGTGAAAGTGCTGAGAACCTCGGCCACGACCAACCCCTCTCTCTTTCTCTTTCTCCCTCACTCTCTCTCTCGCTGTTGCGTTCCCTTCACCTTCGTCTGCCTCTTCGTCATTCTTCGTGCCTCGTCCACGAGTCCATTAATCTCTCGGCTTATTTTCATTCCTCCGCGAGGCTTATCCGCCAGGAATCTGTCTTCCGATACGTGTAATAACGCTGTACAACAAATTTCAACTTTCCTTTCGTGTCCCGATAACTGGGCGCTCGATTTCTTTTTTTTTTATTATTCTCGAAACGGTCCGAGCTTTGCGACAAGCCTTATCTAAATACAATGCGGAAGCATTTACAGATTTGCATGTAGAATTGTCGATACGCAATCTTCTCTGGATGATAGAACTGTATTTTCAGATTAATCGTTTATGTTTGTTTCACTGCGAAACACTCAGAATTTCATAAAAAAGAGTTTCAATCATTGTATCAATCATTGTTTCAATATTGTAACAATCTCTAGGATCTTTGATCCTTTTCAATCAGCACAAAATCTTACGAAACGTTTATCGTCGATGAAATAAAAATCTCCAACAAGAAGAATTTTAAACCTGCACTGTTCTCTTTTATTTACAGAACAATTCTTACACAAAAGTAAATCTGTAAAGATCAATAAAAAAAAAAACAAAATGCTCTTCTAACTCTCTCAACTCAGTGCTACAAAATAAAATCATTTGTTTCTAAACGTAGAGGATTTTCTCCTGCAAGAATGCAGAGTTCACTCTAAAACTACATTCCACAATATGCCAGAAAAGAGTGCCACGCAAAAACACTGTACAGGGTGTAAAGAAATGTTTGGTCTTGGCTGCCATAGACGTATTCTACGTCTTCGGATCGATGAAGATCCGTAAAAAAAAGTTGCCTCAAAATTGTCCTTGATCTCGAGTTTTAAGGTCAAATTTTTTTTTATCGCATTGTATTCTATGCATCATACAGTTAAAAAATTATTTGACCTTGACATTCAAGGTCAAGGACAATGTCGCGGCAACCTTTTTTCCGAACATGTAGAATACGCCTATGGTAGCCAAACATTTCTTTACACTCTGTACCTAAAGAAACTTAACTAAAGACTCGTGTTCACCACACTAAATTTTTAAATTCGCAAACGTTCGAGCAGTCAGCATTTCCGAGAGCCAATCGTCCGACGTGCTGGTAAGATGTTCGTCATTTGGACGGAAGGTTAGTCGCGCAGGGTTAACGAAGGTTCGCGGCGCGGACAGGTTGTCTTCCAAGAGGGGACAAAGAAACGAATTAAGAGATCCCGGTGAACACGTTTGTTCGCCGGGAACGTGACTGGAAGCGGACCACGTCGGAATTGACGCGTGCCGCTGACACCGGCATGGCATGGCATGGCACTGGCGTGGCTTGCAAAATGTCAAGTGCACGCGCGAATAGACCGACCGTTCCGCGTCTTCCTTCTTCTCTGCATCGATCGGTGTGCCGTGCCGGGGTTCCTCGAGTTCCTAGGAGCTGGCTTGTTGTCCGAGACAATGGCGCATCGAGCTGGAATACTCGCGTTGCCGTTCTTCCGAAGGTGTGCACTGCGCGGTGCGGTGCGGTGCGGTGCAGTGCAGTGCAGTGCAGCCTCTTACGCGAAACGGTTCAAGGCCTGCATCCGATCGACCATTGCATTCGAGATTGCCGTTCCTCGTGCTGCTGCACCGCTCCGTTATTCAAGGAGACCACGACGACGACGACGGAGAGAACGCGTCTTTATCTAGCAGCAGAGAGCTGACGCGTTAATACCATCTGTTGATGGCCAATTGAAACCAGCTCCGATCGGCGTGAATGGAACCGCCGATATCGCTTTTATTTTGCCAGACTAATCCATCGATCCGCTCGCTATCTGTCTGCCTTCCGAAAGAATGGTTTCGAATGTGGGTGGTAACAATCTATGGTATCAATTACCATTGAAATTTTAAAGGGCGATCCGACACAGTAACATAAGTAGACAACGGATCTTTATGCGAGATAAGCATTGTCTAGATTAATTGTGAGGAACGAGAGGCGAATCGGAATTTTGTTCTTCGGATAAATCAAATTGACGGTGTACATCGATATTTTAAAATTCTTTTAATTTTAATACTATTTTAATTTTTACCTGCTCACTTTCGCTATACAAAAAATAGTTACTATTTTTAATTACACTTAATTAAATTTACTATAAGAATTTTTATTTGTATCACTTGTACAGTATCGCATGATATTTCTCTTGGGAAAAATATATTAACCCCTTGTCCTACGATTTATTTTACGGTTTTCTGTGATTAAAACTTTTTTGTAGTTCGCAATTTCCTAAAAAAAGAGAAAATTTATATCAATTGTATGCCTATAAATGCTGTCCAATAACTGTACGTTAACAAAACCAAAATATAATTTCATCTCGATTTAAAGGAAATTAATAACATACATATTTATTAGACTCTGTTCTGAATCTTCATCACGAGTCTGACACGTTATTGTAGGGCAAGGGGTTAACCCTTTGCACTCGGAGCTATTTTAACTCAAAAACGAAAGTTTTTTCCATTTCTAGAATATTTCCTTTCTATACCATTTAAAATTCTCGGGACTGGGGAGAAATTATTTTTCCAGTTCGATTGCTGAAAATAATTACCTGATAAAAGTGAAATGACTGAATCTATTTCCTAATTTAACCCTTTGCACTCGGAGCTATTTCAACTCGAAAATTAAACATTTCTTTCGACTTAGAATAATTGCATTCTATTCGATTTTTTTCATTCTATGGATATGAGGTTTATATAATACCTCATACGATACTTAAATGTTTAGTAATTGATTACATAACAAAATATTTAATAATGTGAACAATATTTTGAAGAATGGCATAGCAATTTTCATTGGTGCTTTAACGTAAAAATTTCAATACTCACAGTATTTTTCCTTCTCCTTAAATTTTGTTCATCACTCAGAATTTTGTGCATTTATAGTAAAACGTGAGTATGTGCGTTTTAAGCAAGAGATGGATTAAAAGAATTTTAGAGCTTCAATGTATTCTCCCAAGAAATGATCGACTCCTGTTCTATGTTACCGGTACAGACAATTTTTGCGTACAAATCTAATTACTGAAAATTAAACGCAGAAGTTCGTCGTTAGGAATGCTTGAACCGGGATAGAAACGAGAAGAGATTGGACGCGGAACAGGTCGAAAAATTTCCGGGGAAAGTACACGGCGTCCGTAAAGGACGATGGGAACCGCGTTCCCCAATTTCCCGGTGAAAACAATGACTCGGAGAAAGAGGAGAGTCGCCGGCAGAACGCGAGTTGCCGGTTGCGTAAGGAGGCGATCGGATCGCAACGAGGAAATGTTCTTCCTCTTTTTCCATCGGCGCGGAGGATTGCACACGCGATCTCCCGGTCCCATTCTCCGATGGAGCATCCTGACTTACAAGTTAACTCAGTTTCCTGTAGATCAGCGGGACATCCTGGACGCGATAGCTCCGCTCCTACGAGAAGAACACCGAGAGTAACACGATCGTACTTTTATAATGGGGAACGATGCACGGTTTTTCTCTTCCAGCGGCGCGACCTACGTGTATAATGCAGTTTCTAACGATATCGATTTTCTTGCTCGTATCGGGTTGCGAGATGCGCAACGAAATTTCTTTATTTTCGCTGGAGGGCTGCGGTCGATCGTCTAGCGATCGTTCGCCGCTGCGAGACCGATCAAATTCTCTGGAAATAGATAATACGCTGTACAAGATATACCTTAGTTCTCCTCTCGTAAAAACTACCATAAAAAGACAACGAAAAATGGTATGTACATCGAAATTTCTTAAGGGGGTCATCCCATGTGAGAGCTACTTTTTCTTGCTTTTTTAGGAATTTTTTTTGAAGGACCTTTCAAACATACAATCTTGAAATTTTCACCACACATTTACTGACATTTTAACAGTCTCTCAGAATTTTTTCAAACCAAAATAACGAGTTGGATCGTCTTTACACCATTCGGAAGACACTCATGAGTAAAAAAAGTAGGTTGATGGCGACCATGATTCCGGAGGTTTCGATCATCTGATATCAAACAATCAAACAGCATTTTAATTTGTAGACCTTTTTTTTTTTTTTTTTTTTGTTTTTTTTTTGTTAAGGGAGAGGGGAAATGCATTTACGCACTAACCCCCCCGGCCTTGTCGCCGGGGAGAGTGTCGGACTCGCCCGGTCTGCGACTATCTCCGGTACCAAAATAATAAAAGAATATCGAAAATTGAATTTTTGGCACGGTTTTAAACGTTAAGGTCCAAGTTTCATCATTTTTGTTCGTCTTTTTCAGCTTAAAAAAAAAACTATAGCAGATATCAGAAATATTTTGGTACGGGCTAGAACTATAGATGTGCTGACTATACCATAAAAATTTGATATCATGGTCGCCAATATGAAAAATACAGTTTTGAGAAAAACACGTTGAAAGATTCGAGTACGATTTACACAAAGAAAATGTAAACTCAACATTTAGTCTGCAATGTGTTCAGAAATTGTCTTGGCTCAATTAATTAATGTCACTGATTGATATTTCACTGGTAATTTATTAATACTTTAATCGTAATGAGGCAAACAGATGTTCCGTTCTACGTTTATAACAGTCGAACGACTTCGAATATCGAAATATCCTTTTACCTGCATATTGTAGGAATGTTATAGAAGCAATTTGCCACATGGGATGACCCTCTTAAAGGTATATTCATGCTACAGTTTTGTCTGTCAGACAAAATCCGGGATACACTGGTTTTGTATCTTACATTCATGCTGCGTCTTATGTCTTTTGGTTCCTTGGCATATTTCGTTTCGTGTATTTGGTTCCAGATATATGGCCCGAAATACACGAAACGAAATATGCCAAGGAACCAAAATACATAAGACGCCGCATGAATGTAAGATACAAAACCAGTGTAACCCGGATTTTGTCTGACAGACAAAACTGTAGCATGAATATACCTTAAACCGTCTTAAAGAGAAGACTCCAATCTAAAAACCCATATCAGTCTAACTCGTCTAAAAAATTGTTTCAATTTTCTACAATGAAATGTGCAAGATTTTCGAGAAGAAAAATCTCTCGTTCCGTTGGCGATCGAAAGTATTTTTGCGCGAGAAACTGTTTAAGGGCGCGAAAGTAGAGGCTCAGCCCTTCCAGATAAGCCCAGGTTGATCGCCGTGCGATTTTTTCACGCGGAGTTATAGCGGGTTGAAATGAAAGATTACGATGTTTGTTGAGCGAGTGCTCTCTTCCCTCGACGATCGCACGAGGGCGTTAAACGGAGTAATCCGCGATATCCTGCTCTCGGGCACTCGAGGCGTTCGGTATTATTGTTTAAATACGAGTCCCAGCGTGGACGTTAACGACAACGACGCCGATCGTCTCTCGACACCGGAAAAATTGCGCGACTCGCGATAACGCGACGCCTGCACACGCGAGCCTGAAATTTCATCGCGAGCCTTTTCCGATGAGCCTCGAAGAGGACTCGCGATAATCCGCGGCCGATAGGGGCGGTCTGCCCTGCGTCGTTTGCGCTTTTTTTTCCCCCCCTCCCGGTCAACTTGCGAATCGTTAAGAGCAGAATACGATCTCTATTAACGCGATCGTAGTTCGAAGGAAACGGCTCGGCGAAGTGGAAGAGGCGGCCTACACGCGATTCCTCGGTCTTAACTTCTTCGCGAACGAACATCTTACAACGATCTACCCAGTAGAGGACTCTACTTTCGCTGCAACACTTTTCCTTTCGAGAGTCGTCCTCCCTCGCTGGGAATCGAACGTAAACGAGAAGATTGCTCGTTTTCTCGATTTTACAAATTCAAACGCTTCTTGGAGCTCGAAACGTCTTTTTCGCGATCCGGATTGCCATGAGATATCGGCTCGGAGTCACCCCCGTCTGCGACGAGTCTTTAAAATTCGACGCACCACTTTTTGTTACCGTTTTACTGCGCTGATCAGCGATGTCCGTAACGTCGGCTTACGCGTTCCAATTGTTGAGAGGTTATGTGAAAATAATTAATACAGTATCGTAAGAGCAACCACTGCAAATTTACTACGAAGAACGGAATCGTGCCTACAACAAAACGGATTTCAAATCGAACATTTGACGTGTGACTTTTTTACGAAATCGTTTGCGTTCATTTCGTCAAGGTTTCTGAATTGAATGTAATTTCGAGTCTTAATAATAAACACAAGTTATTATCACCCATTCAAGCAGATTGTCATGTTTTGTTGAAATTTTCATTTCTTCGCCTTCAAGGTCATCCCAAGGTCATTACAAGGTCATGGTATACTAGGTCGTTGAATTCGTCTTGACAAGGGCTGTAATACTGTTAAGTCAAAGATACAAAGTGCCATTTAAAAAAAATGAAGGTGACCTTCAAAATACCATAAAAAAATGTTTTTCGAACTGATCAACTTTTGTTGAAAATATTTTTTGTCAGATTATCGCAAGTACTTAAAAAATCGTGAAAACTGTTACGTGGGACACCCTGTATATGTACGTGAAGACGGTGGAAGAAATATATTTAAGTATAAGAAGACCTGAAGCGAGGACGGCATGCTATTATTGGATTATTGGGCAAGAAAACTATAGACTCTATTGAAAATATAAAATAGAATTTATTTAACTTTATATGTTTGAAAACACGCGAAGAGGCGCGTCTTTACACTTCGACAAAAAGGACACGAATGAGGATCGTTCTGGAATAAACGGACGACGATCTAAGAAACAATTGAGAGTTGAGGATCCCATGACGTAGACAACATAGATACGATATATCTTCGAGAACTTTCGAAAAACAAAAGCAATAGAATATTCTACTAAATACTAGTAGATCAATTTTTGTCAATTTGTTTCTTAAATAAATTCCAACAGCTATAAATATGAAGGGGAGTCAGGTATTTCCCAATATTCCTAGGATGTACGGTTTTCCACAAAGTTCAGAAAAAAGCCTAATGTTTTACTTTGACACCTATAATTTGAATTTATTCTATACCTTTCGCGGGCTGAAATATGAATTCGAGCCAGAAAAAGTCTTTGCACTTCCCTCTCTACCATCGGATTCCCCTCCGTCGACTATCTGCGCGAGGAGAATACGCGACCGCGATTGGCCTTACGGGTATTAACAGCGGTGGGGATAACGTGACGTCACGTATTCCCCTCGTGCAGAGAGTCGCTAGTCTAATAGAGGTGGAAGCGTTTAACGGGGAATACACGTCATCTGGTAACACTACTCTCTCTCTCTCTCTCTCTCTCTCGAGAGAGAGAGAGAGAGAGAGAGAGAGAGAGAGCGAGGAATCTCATTAGCCGAGGATCCCAAGCGTTGACAGGAAATATCTCCGGTCGCGGCAACGGTTACAAAACGTTACGAAATGATACGCGACCGGCCGCGGCCGGAATGAAAGGGGAACACGATCGCGGAATTACTTGTACCCGTGCCCCATTCATCCGAGAGAGCCTTCTCTGTCTCTCTCTCTCTCTTTACGTAGCAGACTCGTTCCCACGACGAATCAGCGTCTGGCCGGTCTTTCAATTACAAAGTGGACCCGCTAACCGGCGAATTCCCGCGAGCCAGTGAATTCAATCGAACGATCGCTCGCAACTACAAAGTGCCATCCCCTATTGAATTTCCTCGTGTTCCTCGTCGATTACGCTCGACGTTTGCGCCATGGTAGTCGCGTTATCGGCCGAACCAATTCCGACGATCAAATATTTTCTAACCTTGGCACCCGGGAACGAGCTCGATCCCAATCGACTTCTCGATCTGTTCGATTGCCTTCTTCCAATTTAATGCGCTCTAGCCACGGTAAAACAATTGCAAAAGTTTGAAGAAAAAAATCTGTGTGGGCTAATAAAACAAGTCTGCGAGATCGATGATAAACATTTTATCAAGAAAATGTATTGTCTGATACGGCCAGACACAAACAAGCGCGAAAGAGCTCATCGGCAATTTTAGAGCCGCGAAAAACGCGAAGGATGGGTTGAAGGTCACCACGAAACTGTCCAGAAGATCCAGAACGATCGTGATAGATCTAATGGATCTGGCGATTACCGGCACGACAGTTCGCGAGGTTGCAAGATCACTCGCAACGAAACGTTGTACGACGAAGAAGACAATGACAAAGAGGAAGACAGTAGAGATCGGCACGGCGCGGCGCGGCGTGGACAAGTATTACAAAGTCGGTTATGCTCGCGGTATTATAGCGTCAGCGGGGCTGGTGCTGGTACACGCGAACGGAACTTTTCCATAATGCGACAACGACGACGGGCTGCGCTCGCAACAGGCGGGTTTCAGCCTTCGTCTGAAAGAGAGACGAGAGAACAGAGAGCGGAGAGAAGAAGTGGATAGGCTGCCGGGAACGGTAGGTGGGTGAGTGGGTGACTAGGTAGGTGCGCGAGATCTGGAATAGTCGATTTCTATTCTTCGCGGCTGCATCATCGGCCGTTTTCCAAAGGGGCTCGAGCGAACGTGTATCGAGAGTGCTGGAAAACAGCACTGCTCCGAGAGACCTTGAATTTTCATTTCTAACCGGTGGATACACTGATCATTCCTCCAGCAATATACTCTGACGTCTTTCTGCCAAGCAATGTATGTATTCCGCGTGAAGGAAAAATGCTGTTCGGTTGCATTTTTAGGATCGCTGTTGTGTTAACGCGGGAGGGAAAAAAACGTGAGAAAATCGACTTTCCTTTACCACTCGCTTTTTCCTCTCTAGTCGAACCAAGATCTAGATCAAACCCACTATTGCGTGACTCACCCTGTATATCGGCTGGATACCAGATAGCTTCGAAATTCTAGCGAACGTGTGCATTAGGAACGAAGATTAAGGAAGATCCCATTGCTCCTATTAGAAGCGGAGTTGGGCAAAATTTTCATCTGAATAAAAACTTCGGATAACCAATAAAAAATTAAAAAATTTTTACTTATTATTCGATGGTTCGAATATAAAAAGTATCTATGTATATTCGACGAGCATCGAATAAATAATTATATTCATCTTTTATCTGTATCTTTTATTCGGAGGCTTCGAATAAATCTTTTCACAACTACTGTCAACTCTAATAAACGCGAACCATCGAATAATGAATAGAAATTTTTTTATTTTTTATTCGGTATTCGAAATTTTTATTTACATGAAAATTTTGCCCAACTCTGATTAGAAGCATAGCTACAAGTAATAAATCCTTCTAATCTCGAAAAAATTCTCAAGTTGTTCAATGGACCATTTGGAGTGGTTCAATTTTAAATAGGTACTTGATCAATCGGTTGAATCGCTTCTTCAGAACCGTTCTGGGATCGTCCAGTAGAAAAGTCGTTGGTTTATGAGACTTGCAATTTGATCTGCAGCATAAGAATTCTATGTTGAATCATTCCATTTTATGTCTTCGAAACCTCATCCATCCTTCAGTCGTGTAATACAACGTAAAAGCAGGATAAAAGCATAATGATAGCATAAAAATGATGGAATCGTTTATGTCTTCGATCCATCCTTCGATCAAGCAAATAGAGATTGTTGCCATTTCTCCGATAATTCTAATAAATTAAAAACAACGTAATAACGTGTTCGAATTCATTTAATATCCTCACAGTTTTCAACAATATTTTTCCCATTAACTTTTGTTGGAATACAACGATACCATAGAGTCTCAGGTATAAGGAGTAAGGGGCGGTTTTACTCAAGAACGGAAGGGCCCAGTCGAGGGCATAAAGTCGGGACCGTCGTCAGTCCGGTAAAAGCAGCTAGCCTGAACACATAGCAACATTGTACAGTTCACTAAATTACAAGATACGCGAAAAGTCTGTGGCGTTATTTACACTCAGGGCCGTCTTAAGATATGTGGCGCCCGTGGGCTAGTAACAATAATACGCCCCTTTTCATAAAAAAATAGGGAAAATGGGTGCGGGATGACCGGTGAAGATTTACCAAAGATTCAGAACTAGGAAAAGTCAATAAGTGTATTACCAATAAACAAATAAAAATACAAAATTGCCGCCCCAAAAGGCTATAGCCCATTTAGCACTGTGTTTAGAGCGGTCCTGTTTACACTAGCTTATTTATATTAGTAATAAAGTATATACGGTATAAACTGTAGTTAATTAAATAACGTATTCCACATATGAAGACATTTCCAACAACTTTTGTTACGAATACACGTAAAATCCTCAGTCTAGCGATTTGCGGGGTTTTCGAGCCACCCGGTGTGTGCGCGGCGGGCAAAAGCGAAACAAAGTGGGTCCGTTACGCGAACACGGGTTTTCTGACGCCCAGCAACGGAACGGCTAATTACCTAGTAGGCCGACTCGTTCGTTTTGCCTGGAAACCGATCCGCAAATACGACGAGTAGCGGAGCACGCGTCGTCTCTCGGTCTCTCGAGTACATACGAATTGCCTGGGCAAGATTCTCGGTAGCCGCGGCAAGAGGCAAGATCAGGTGCAGAGGCAAGATCACGCGTAAGCAGAGAGGCCCGTTCACGTAACAGCGGAACGGGTCCGCTCGAATCCGCCTGTGCGCATTTGGATCAGCTTCGCTCCGCGTCGCGTCGCGTCGCGTCGCGTCGGGTTAATTGCGTAAGGTGAAATTTCGCCGGAAGGTACATCTCCCCTGCGCGTTCGCTCTCGATTCCGCTCGGCCCCGCTCGGCCCCGCTCGGCCTGCTCGAGACGACACCATGAAGAGAATCATGATCGTCCAGAGAGAGAGAAAGATCATATCCGCTTCCAGAGATTAGACTCTCGTTCGACGCGTTATCAATTTTCCTCGACGCCGGGGAACCGTGTCCGTCTCGTTAGAAGCACCGGCAGCAGCGAGCAGCGAGCAGCGAGTAGCGAGCAGCGTGTCGAAATTTTTCTTTTGCCCGAGATCGTTAACGTCCGATCGACAGGTAAAACGAGTCGATCGCTCCGCGGCAAACTAGTTCTCCGATTGCCAGCCGGAAAAATCCGTTGCGCGATCGTTCTCCGACGAGCAACCGGTGTTTTTCAGGCTCCCTCTGTATCCTTAACCCTTCCACCGCGGTTTTTATACTGGTATTACGCGGCTGCCGGAGTCGTGTTTATGATAATGGAAAAGTTACTTTTACCGCTTGCCACAGGATGGAGACTCCGGAGACGTTCAACGCTCCTAGCGATATAACCGAGCTGCCTTTTCTCGCCAATTCTGCATTTCAGTCACCGCGCACTCTACTCGCAATATGTACCAACTTGTAAAGAGCTTCGGGGAATCGTTGTTCCAAAAACAAATTCCCGAAACTTCCGCGGTCGCTGGGTAATCGATTCTCCTATCATTTTCTGGTCGTACAGAAGAGGTGCATTTATGCGCGTTTCTGAATAAAAGATTGCGTTCTTCTAATGGATAGAAAAATTTTAAACTGGTAATTTAACCAGCAGTGGTATGTTTAGTATTAATATGCCTTAGCTAGTACTGATTTGGAAATTCTTTTCTGAGGAACTATAGAACGATAGTCTAATGTCGTCGTTGGATTTTGTAAAATTAGTATATTCAAAGCCCAAGGAGCATTTTTGCTTTGATGATAGACTGCTTTATGCAAAATAAAATTATTTTTACCTGAACTGTAACAAGATGGAGTGAAATAGAAAATATTACTGCAAAAGTAAAAATGATTTTCGATTTTACATTGAACTTTTCGCAAAATTTGGAAATTCTTTTCTGAGGAACTATGGAACGATGGTCTAATCGTCATTAGATCTTGTAACATTAGTATACTTATAGCTCAAAGGAGCATTTTTACTTCAATGATAGACTGCTTCGTGCAAAAGAAAATTTTTTTACCTGAACTGCAACAAGATGGAGTAAAATAGAAAATATTGGAAATATTACTGCCAAAGTAAAAATGATTTTCGATTTTACATTGAACTTTTCGCAACATTTGAAATTCTTTTCTGAGGAACTATAATGGACCGAGGGTCTAATCGCCGTTGGATCTTGTAACATTAGTATACTTAAAGCTGAAAGGAGCATTTTTGCTTCGATGATAAACTGGTCTTTATGCAATATAAAATTTTTTTACCACATTTGCAACAAGACGAATTGAAACAGAAAATATTGGTAATATTACTGCAAAGGTAAAAATGATTTTCGATTTTGCATTGAAGTTTTCACAAAATTCTGCAGGCTTCGTTCCCAGAAGCCTGTCGGAGCATGTTGGACTTTGATGAATTGAATTTCTCTGGAGACACAGTTGTCGGACAAGGTCCAAAAACGGGACAGAAGGAAAACGAAGAGACGAGCACCGAACAGGAAACACTGGAACGACGGTTTTCTCTGTACCCCCTCGTTCGTTTTCCCTTTCCATCGACGTACCGGGGACTTCCCCCTCGGCGCGGCGTGTAATTGGGAAGTTCCCTGCGAGAATCGATCGATCGATACCGCGGCTGGCGTCGTCGTCGTCGCCAGTATCCTGTGTGCGGAACCTTGGAATTCCGCGGATTCCTGCGGTACCGTTTGGCGCACCCTACGTACGCAGGAGCTTCTTTCGACAGCGTGCAGGACTCTGCCGAGATCAGTGGCGTAGACTGAAGTCCTTCGCAGATTTCCCTTGATCCGGTTCACTCGCGAAATTCGCCAAATTCCCCGCGTTATTCTCATTTTTCGTTCGAATTTCTTGTCGAAGAGGATTTTCCTTCGACTTAATAGAGACAAGCTTCTGGCAGATGAAGTTTATTTTTACGAAAGCTGGAATTTGTTGAATTTATGTTGTATTTTCTTTGTAAGGAAAATTATCAGCAATTTTTTTATCGACTTCAATTAATACTAATTCTTTTTTCTGAATAAAATTCATTTTGATTCCTCTGAATTTTCATTACTGCTCGTGAGAGTGTGTATGATACAGGAGCACAGCTTCTAATTCGCCTATCAGTAATAGTTTTAGCTGAACAGTGCAGGACAGTTGAATTTTCTCTGTCGATTTCAATTAATGGAAGTGGACATCGCTCACTTAATTAGAAATAATATAGTTGAATTTGCCCGATATTGTGCAAAGCGGCGACGCAGAAACGACTTCGAAACGTGACGCAGAACGGAAAACTAGAATTGAAATTCACACAGCGCAACGTAAACAGAAGGAACCGTACTCATTTGCTAAACGATCTACTGCAACGTGTACACGTTATCGAGATAGGAGAGCCTGTACAAAAGCTAATGCTAATAATTGCGCAGAGTATGAGGACAGGCTAGAGTATACATAGACAACTATTAGCTTAACAAGAACCGGTGCGATAAGTGCTAGAGGCGGTGTTCCAACCTCTTTGTTTCGTTAAAACAGCCACAATACGATCGAATCATTTTTCACCTATTAGCACGACTGTATCGGTGACTTATTAGCATAACGATGTAATTTACGATGTTTCTGTAAATGTTTTGTTCGAAACTAGCGCATAAAACAATCTTACATTGACATGGCTGAACGAAACCATTTCACATTTCTAATTTTACGAAGCTAACAAATGCATGAGCAGATCAAGTGCGAAATAGTGGGAACATTTAAAGTATTGAAAAATTATTGAGGAAAGAAATAAACGTCTGGGCAGCTTCTGTGTCCTGCTAGACTCCGGATTTTATGCATTTATGGCAAAAATGAGTACGTGCAATTTAGAACAGTGAAAAAATTAGAAGCCGTCGAGAGAATTAATATATTATTTTCACTGTATTAAAATTATAAGTGAAAAATATAGATTTATATTTAGCTCCTGTGTCTTGCAATTGATGCACAAACTTTTTATTTTTCATAAACATCTGGAATCTACTAATAACATACTTATCGATCAGTGACGAGAATAGACACTTATTATTTAAAGGGTTATCCATATTTGAGATACGATCGCCCGAAAAAAGTGACGAGCTTGAAAATTTCATTTCGAATTCGCAAGGGGATAAAAGTGCCCCAAAAGGAACAGAAAGTGGATCTTTCAAATTGAACTCCAGAGGTCCAGAGATTCGTAAAATAAAACCAGGGGGATCGAAGAGTATTCGTCAAGTTCAGTCTCGCAAACAAAATTTTCCGTTCCAAAATTTCAGCGCGAAGAAAGGGAAAGAAGCCTCGGTGAAGTTTTACGAGTTCTGCGTCCGCTAAGCAAGAGCTATACGCCCGATGGGGCAAGAGACAACGATAACGTATTCGGTCATAAAGACTTCTGGCGCCCCGTAGTTCGATGGACGACGGTCTCGGGACATCGTCCGTGGATAAGGTCGAGGCAATAAGTAAACTCGCCGACTCGGAGAGGTCCGTGGAGGCTGAACGATCAAAGTTGCGCGTAGGATATATCGCCTAACCGCTTCGAACCGCGCGGCCGTTTCCAACGAAATATTCGCGCGCGAAAAAATGCTCGTCCATAAAATATTCATTAAGCAGATTGCATCGAGGCTGGCTCTTGTTGCGCCATTGAATTTAGGTAGAGACGAACCGAGCGAGCCGAGCGAGCCGAGCGAGCACAGTACTATCCCAGCGGGCATGCCCGCGCCCGTGCGTGCGTACACATATCTTTAATATCTCGACGACGAATCGACATTCATTAGGATGCATTGGCATTCTTAGGCTGCGAGCGAGCAGAGCCGAGCGGAGCGGAGCGGGGAACGGGTTATGCCAGGATCCTCGTCGCGCGCTACTAACGACCGAGGATTCTCCGATTCGATGCGTACTCGCGCGGTTTTCATGCAACGTCGCCTCCGACTCGAGACAAGACCAGCCAACCGTCCCCGAAGACGGTTACCCCGGGAAATAATGCACACGGGCGCGATCGTGCTCGCGCCTCCTAAACCGACTCGATCCACTGCCTGTTCAATTAGAATCGCAACAACGCCACTTTCCCTCCAGCGCTGGACGCAACACGAGAATATACAGTGCCATCGATTTTCCCCGTACGCTGTTCAATTCGCTTCAGGGAAATTCAGAGTTGAAGTTCTTTTTCCTGTTGGTTAATGATTCGGAAAACAAACAACAACAAATCACCCATCCACCAATTAGAAACCATTTAGTCACCCCCATACAGTTTATAGCCAACCAATAGAAAAAGATCCGAGCCGAAGTAATACGCGACACGATACTATCGAACAGATTCAAACTGACTCTCGAACCGATCAAAACTAGTTCTCGAACATCGCAACATCTCGTCAACCTAACGTAAAACATTGTAAACATATTGTTAAGTTTAAAAATATATTTAAAGTGTTGATTTCGAACAATCGAGTTTCATTTCAAATAGATGAACTGATTAGCGAGCGGAATTTACGACTCCGCGAAGTTCGGTATATCGGACTTGCGAAATTCGGGACGCTTCAAAAAGAAAAAGCAACTCTTAGCCGTAAAATTACCCAGGAATGGACATGCAGAAAATTTCAGGAATACTATTATATTACATATAATCATATAATCGCACGCAACTTTTTCTTAAATGATTGTAACGAACCATTAAAAAAGTCAATGTTACGATATAAAATGTAAGAGTTAGCAGTAATGCGATTTAAAGGATTTATTAATCCATATGTGGATTTGGATAAATATATTTTAGAAAATATATTACTAAAACAATTCGGCCTCCACAATATATTTTTAAAAATATATTTATTTCAACGCGGGATGTTTTTGTTTGTTTTTTGGATGATTAACCCCTTGCCTTACAATATCGTGTCAGACTCGTGATGAAGATTCTTCTCAGAGTCCAATAAATGTATATGTAATTAATTTCCTTTAAATCGAGATGAAATTCTATTTTAGGCATAGGAAATACTATGATAGGCATACAATAGATATAAATTTTCTCTTTTTTTAGAAAATTGCGAACTACAAAAAAGTTCTAATCACTGAAACCGTAGAATAGGGCAAGGGGTTAATTTTGGTGTTCCACAAATTTTTCATATAATCAAAAGTGTTCCCCGCCTTCAAAAAGGTTAAGAACCACTGGACTAGAAAAAGAACGATTGGAGCCGAATTTCGCGTCGCTCGGGGCGCCAACGCGATAATTGTTTGGTAAATACGGCCAGGCTCCAATTTTGCAACACCGCCGCGCCGGTGCCAGCGGGTTTTTCCATTCAGTTTTTTATCACGTTCCTCGTATCGATGCCCGTTTCCCCCGTTTACCGGACTCTCGTTGGCCACGCTGGCTTTATTCCGGTTCCGAGCTGGAACAACAGAGAGTTTGAAACAACGAAACAAACGTCCGAAGGTAATAAAGTTGCTGCAAGTCGTATTTGTTTTTCGAAATTCACGGTTGTCGGCGCTGCGTTCTGAAAGCGAGATACGGAGTAAAAAAGAGGGAGAGAGAGAGAGAGTAAGGGTGGATGGTAAACGAGTATCGCGATTCAGCGGAAGAATGCGCGTCCCGGCGCGAAATACATTCGTCCAATTACGCGAGGGAGTTCGGCGACGATGGGGGATCGTCCTATCGGGACAAGTGTATCGTGGAAACGCGAGTTCGGCCTCAGAAGGTTGGTTAATTGCCGCGCTTAAATCTCCCGCTCGGCCGCGCGGCTCCGTTGCTCCGTTCCTCTGTTGCTCTGTTGCGCGCGCTCGGTTTATCGCCTCTCTATCCTTCGGACCCCTTGCGTTCTTTATCGAGCCACGCCATTACTCCGGTTAGTTGATAGAGCGCGAGGAACGGCCCGATGCATTTAACATGGGATACAAATGACCTTATCGCGAGTACGTGGCCGACCGTCTTCACCATGGTGCACAAGGCCTCTCGAACCCGCAAGCCCGAATCGATTCGCGCCTCAAATCGCCTCGTTAACCCCGCGTTTCTCCTTTCGCGATCCCACGGAATTTACAAACCCTCCAATCGCTGTTACGTTCGCCAAATTAATTGCCCGATTTTGGCCGTTCAGTTTCCCCTACGGCACAATAGATGCACGGGTGCGTGCGCTGTGACTATCTTGCGATCTCGCGGAATGCGCTCTTCTGTGGAAAGTGAGGATCGAACCAATTATCGCGTTAACGAGCACGTTTTAGCGAACAACCATTCAGGATATAGGTGTCAGACTTGTTTAAGGAGTTGTTAGAAAAGTATCGCCTTTACCGAATCATTGCAACACCTGTTAGATGTTGGTCCTACAGAGTCATTGCGAGGTCTGCTAAAAAATTTTAGGATCTACCAAATCGATAAAAAATATTGTGGTACTTAACAAAACATTGTAAGATTTGTCATAAAATTGCAGGACCTACTAATACACTGTCGAAGTCACTAAAAAAATTTAGTATCTACCAAATAGCTAAAAAATATTGTGGAACTTAACAAAACATTGCACTATTTGTCATCAAATTGCAGGAACCACTAAAACACTGTCGAAGTCACTAAAGAATTTTAGGACCTACCAAATCGCTAAAAAAAAATTGTAGAACTTAACAAAAGATAGTAACATTTGTCATAAAATTGCAGGACCTACTAAAACACTGTCGAAGTCACTAAAAAATATTAAACCCCATGAAAGAGTCACAGGATATTTTCTGTGAGAAACATTGCATCTGTTCAATTTTATTACAATTGAAACGTTTCGAGTAACTTTGAAATGTCGTACCATTTATCTGGACCAAGCCGAAAAAAAAACGAGCACGCAATATGGCGGAACAGCAGGGCATTAGTCGATTCAGTTTATCCGATTGTTTACCACGAAAGGCAGCGGCTGTTCATCCACCGGAGGATTTTAATTCGCGGATAGCCGAGTGACGAATGGCCGGGCGTAATTGCGCCGATCCGGGGCCACGATCACGATCACGATCGCGATCGCGATCGCTCGCGCGCGACCATGATCCATGCGACGGAACGTCTCCCCGGTAGGATAGCGGCCGTAGATCATCGGATCACCCGCGCTCGTTCGCTCGCGGTCATTAGGCTAATGCAGCCTCGCTTATTTCCATGCAATCGATCCTCGGTGATTGCGTCGGCGCTGCATCCCTCGCTCGTTGCGCCCTCCGCTTCGCAAATATCGCTACCTACGGGATCGAACCTGCAGAAAACGATCCCCCCGGGTGCCACCCCCTCGAAATCGCGATTTCTATTTTCGAGCTCCGCGGGTAATTAACCTAATTGCTCGGATTACTTTCATCTACGGCACGGCGTACCTACAACGGGAACGCGTTGCTTCGCGAAAGTCTCTTGCGTGATTTCTGCATTCGTTTCGCAATGTTATTAGTGGTTGTGTAATTTCTGTTCAATCCAATGTTTAATGCGCTGTATCTCGGTTCAGAAGAATTCATTTCAACCCTCTGTCAGATTGGTCCGATGAATTCGGAAATCGTGCTATTACTTTGGAATACGCGTCTCTATACCTTGTTAATTAACCAATTGCACTCGGGGATTTTTTTGCAGATAATCCACCAGCATTTAATCTCGAAGTACTTCGTAGAAAATAGCGCAGCGTTGGAAATAATTACTCTATTCAAGTGAACCATGGAATCTTTAGTATTTTCTGCAGCAAGAATAAAATTGTACAGTTTATTTTTAAGGTATGATACGAATGTTGTTTGTTCGGTCACCACCGCGTTTTAAAGCAACACACGGCTTGTTGTACGGCGGTTCCCGTTGCTCGGCCTTTTAAATCACGCGTCCGCGTAGTACGCACTCCAGATTCGCGATTAACAGCGTCATTCATTGCTGCGCACCGGCTGGCCTTCTTCGTTCATTCATTCTCGGGCCGGTGGTGGTGACGTAACAAATATTGTCGGCCCATTCCGGATGAAAAGCGACCAGCTGGTGGAAGAGAGCACGGGCGCGTCGAGTCGAGTCGCGTCGCGTCGCGTCGCCTTGACGTCTCTCGATTAAATATTCATCGAGACCGGGGTGGACAGATTCCGAGAAAAATCGTCCGATGGAACCGGCCCCGGGGATTAATCGATATCGAATGGGACGAGATTAGCATTTAAAGGAGCGGACGTCCGTCACGATCCCCCAGGGGGAGTTATTCGGCGAGCAATTAACGCTTCGACTGCTCCGTGTCATCCGTATTCGAGCGACACACCTTTCTCGAAAAGGCAAATCGGATTCTGTTTGAGATCTGTCGAGCATTCATCGGGTAACTGGATTCGGGTCTGCGGAGTGACTATTTCTATCGCGCTGACCATTTGACCCAGAATTGGACAATTTTTTAACAATTGTCAAAAATCTCATGCACGATATTCGACGATCGAGACGAAATTGTTTTCTATATCATCGGTGTTGAACAGATCGTCGAAATTAACACGTCGATGATACAATTTAATTCTTAACCCTTAGCACTCGAGTGGCGTCTCTGAGTCGCCACTAAACTTGCTCTACCATTATTCACAATGTTGTTTACATTATTAAATATTGCGCTATCTAATCGATTACTAAACATTTAAATATTGTATGAGGTATTATATCAATTTCATATCCATGAAATGAAAAAAAATCATACAGAATGGAATTATTCTAGGTCGGAAGAAATGTTTAATTTTCGAGTTAAAATAGCTCCGAGTGCAAAGGGGTAAAATACAGAGGTACCAATTTCCCGAGCAGGTTTAAAATTAAGTACAGAAATAAGAGAGGTTGAAATGGCATTACAAATGCCAGAGAAAGTGAAATAAATTGTTCGAAGAACTAAGAACAAAGTCCCCGTTTTATTCAATCCAATGAGAAAATTAAGATTGCAAGCCCCGGCTCGGCAAGTCTAAAATTAATATCCCGGGACACGGTTCGCATTCTTCGGACCCTGGAAGTGCATTAAGGGACTAGGAGGAGCAACTTTAGATCCAAAATGAAAACTTAACGTCCGGGGATTTGATTCTGCAGATCCTACAGGATCAAGGGCCCGCATTAAAGAAATAGTAACGCCTGAACCTGGATTATCACCACGGCGCGGCGCGGCGGCTTGCAGCGTTCCCTTAGTAGGGCAGCTGCAACTTCAGCTCTGAAATGAAAAGTTAACGAGTTCCAAGACTCGGGGACGTCAAAGTGTAGGCTTTAGGGAAGACATCAGAAGGAACTTAAACCTGTGGATGTCCCATGAGCTTCAACAGTTTGTTGCAAATTCGGGTGGAAAATTTATATTTTGCACAAAGCAAAATTCATTGCTAGTAGTCTTTGTTGGTTGACGCATCGAAGAGACATCGAGACGAAACCGTGTCTAATGCGAGAAAAGTCGAATCACGGAGATCGAGGATTGCGTAGGTGTGTCGCGACGCGCTTTCTCGATACGCGGCTAGAAAGAAGCGAGCCGAGGCGGTCGTTCGCGAACAATGCTCGATTTATTCGTCGGAGATCGAGGCAGAGTGCAGCCGCCACTTTCTAGTCGTGTGCTTCCGAGCGGCCATTAACCCCTGCCCTACGATTCAATTTCGTTTGTGCGAGCCGAGACGTCCCGCGGTGGAATCATCGATAGTATTCGTCCGTATTTCACTCATTTTTATCACGAGTACAACAAAATCGTCAGCTGATCCGTATGTCCATACTTCGCACAGCAGAGAATCGATTTCATTAGAAATACTTCATTCGATTCATCCTTGATTTATAAATTTTTATCATGAGTGCAACAAAATCGCAGTCAGCTGATCAGTATGTCTATATTTCGCACAGCAGAGAATCGATTTCATTAGAAATACTTCATTCGATTCATCCTTGATTTATAAATTTTTATCATGAGTGCAACAAAATCGCAGTCAGCTGATCAGTATGTCTATATTTCGCACAGCAGAGAATCGATTTCATTAGAAATACTTCATTCGATTTATCCGTAATTAATAAATATTTCTCGCGAGTGCAACAAAATCGCAGTCAGCTGATCCGTATGTTTATATTTCGCACAGCAGAGAATCGATTTCATTAGAAATACTTCATTCGATTTATCCGTAATTAATAAATTTTTATCCCGAGTGCAACAAAATCGTCAGCTGATCCGTATGTATATTTCGCACGGCAGAGAATCGATTTCATTAGAAATACCTGATTCGATTCATCCGTGATGAATAAATTTTTATCACGAGTGCAACAAAATCGCAGTCAGCTGATCGGTAAATTAATGTCTAATATTTCGCAGAGAATCGATTTGCTTATTAGTAACGGCAAACGATCGTGGTCGCGATACGCTCGAGAGACGGCTCTATCGTTCCGGCCGCTTTGCGGATCGAGGAGCGTGTCGATCGAGCGTCTCGCAACGATTCCGTCGATCGGATCCATCGAAATCCTGCTCGCTATCGGCGCCGATACGCTCGTCTCGCTCTCGCTCGCGAGTCCGCGAGTCGGTTCAGCGTGACGAATCGCTCGCGTCAGCGCGGCGCTTTGTAGCGATTCGTCCTCGATATATTCCCGAGCTTTTCGTTTCGAAACGTATCGGCGAGGGTTGGAGCGAGACCGTCGAGAGGAGATAGAAAGGGAGAGAGAGAGAGAGAGAGAGAGAAGGGGTTATTATTCAAAGAAATTTATTAATACCGCGAGTAACTCAAATTCGACGCCGCTATTAATTTCTCGGACGGTAACCGGGCGGGGGGAGGGAGGAAAAAAAGGGGGAGAAACCAACGAGGAGTTGTCGGCCGCGAAAATTGACTGGCATCGCGTTAATCCTGTCCGTATCCGTCGAGTACGCCTTCCCGATCGTCGAATCTATCGCGGGGATCGACAGGGCGAGCGAGAAGGGCCCCGGCACGAGAAATCGCCGCTCGTAAATCACCGAGTCACCCCGTGCCTGCTTTGCTCGCTTGCTTGCTTGCTTGCTTGCTCGCTCGCCTGCCTCTGCCTCTGCCTGTCTACTTGCCTGCCTGACTGCCTGACTACCTCTGACTCTGCTTGTGTCTGCTTGCTTGGCCATGTACATACTTGCGAGTTCCACGCGTGCACGCACGCGCGCAAACATTCGCGCGGTTTTTTCTTCCCCGACGCGTGCACACACGATGCACCGTGAGGAAAACACGAGGGTGCAGTGGCGTACGACGCACGAGACTGTTGTCTCATGGTGACCGTCGCCGACATAGTCATCATCGTCATCCTGAGCATCATCCTCATCGGCGATATCGTTGTTCGTCTCGCGAAGATCGAATTCTCGGACCTGATGTAACGAGCTGTGATTAATTGCTGGACACGATGTGCATCGATGCAATGGTACCCTGAAATTAACCCTCGTATCAACTTATGTCGATAACCAACATTTTCTATATGTATATCTTCATAGTCTCAATGCGTATTTTTGTTCTGATCTGTGATCAGCAAAGATAATAAAAATAATAATTTTTGCCATTTGTCAATAAAAATATTGAAGAAGTTATAAAAGAATTTTTCGTCCGAGTCCTGTATAAATGAAGAGCTCAGGGCAACGAACGGTCAGCTCGATTTAGACATGACTGCCCACTTAGATTGTTTAATCGTTCGGAGCAACAAATAGTCAGAGCGACTGTAAACATTCTTGATATGATCGTTTGTTGCACCGAACTATCGAAAAAATTTGTTCTTTTACAATCACGTCGAAATCGAGCTGACCGTTTGTTACCCTCAGCTCTTCAAATAAGGTGGCTATTTATTTTCATCAAGAGATCGGTTTCAACAGTGAATATTGCACATGGATAATTGCAGTATAATATTTATGTACTACCATCTTGTGCGGAGAAAAATTCATTGAGCAGAAATTGATCTAATTCTTCCTCCCATTAAGGATGTATTTTCGAAGTACAGGCTCAGAAGGGTTGCAGCCAAATCGATTACGATTAAAGGGGGATGACGACTCGAAGAAGATTGGGAACAGATGAATTAGGGGAGTTGTTAGTCTATTCCGCAACGCGATACTCCAAGAACGCTTCACCGGATCTGCCCCCCGTCTCGTTGCGATTCGAAATTCGGGGGTGCGGATCAAGAAGCCGAGCGAAAGGGTGGAAAGTTCCGGTGGAGTTCCCCGAAATAATTGACAGACATATTCCGACGTACTGACGGGACGGCGGAGGGTAACGTTGGAGGAAAATCGATGCGGGGTTCCGTCGACGGATAGAGAAACGCGAGCCTCGATTTAGGGGATTTTCACGAGTCCACAGACTGGCATGAATTTCAACCCTTGTCGCTCTAAGAATATCGAACCTTGTTTCCCAAGCAAACAAACCTTGCACATTGTAATAAATGCATATACAGGGTGTCCCACGTAACAGTTTATCATGATTTTTTAAGTATGTACTTGCAATAATCTGACAAAAAATATTTTAAACGAAAGCTGATCAGTTTTCGAGTGGCTATACATTCCGATAAAAAAATGTTCGACTTTTTTATTATTGTCAAGGCCACCTTCATTCTTTTAAATGGCACTTCTAGGTCATCCGAAGGTCGTGGTATACTAGATCGTTGAATTCGTCTCGACACGGGCTGTAATACTGTGAAGTCAAAAATACAAAGTGCCATTTAAAAATATGAAGGTGACCTTGACAAAAAAAATGTTTTTCGAACTTTTTTTTATTGCAATACATAGCCAATCGAAAACTGGTCAACTTTTGTTGAAAATATTTTTCGTCAGATTATCGCAAGTACTTAACCCTCACCGTCCCTCGTGTCGATTTGACACAGTTTTCCCGAAATAAGTTACACTGTCCTGTTATTTGTAGATAATTTTGCCCCAAACTTCGTGACTTTTAGTTTTTTAATGCGAAACTCATAAGCAAGAAATCTGCAAATATTAACTCATCAATTTTAATTTTAAAAAATCGAAAAATAACTGTTTACCTGGTTATTTAATCGATCTTTTACCACTGTGTCAATTTGACACCGTGGGACAGATCCAGTTCCTGAAATGAGGGACGGACGAGGGTTAAAAAATCGTGAAAACTGTTACGTGGGACACCCTGTGTAGCTTCCTTTATTCTTTCAAAATAAGTTGGTTTAATGTTGTGCGAATGTTACGCAATAAATGTGAATTTAACAAGCGACGATAAATAATTATCTGAAAGTTAATGGAGTAGGAGAGAACGCAATGTTTCGTGGGTGGGGGGCTCCCCCGGTATTTATACGGTTAAAATGCGGCGCCAATGGGCAAGGGCAAGGGCGGCGGAGTCCGCGGGGAGGAACGGAAGAGGAACACACAGGGGATTGAGTCGGTCTGCTGGCAGCCAGTGGCCGACCGGGCCGGCAGTTATCCTGTAGGAAACGAATAAATTAGAGGTGGCTTATCAACGAGTCGTTGATAGGCGTGCGCGCGCTCACGCTCATGCTAGTGTGTTCTTGCTCTTGGGCTTGGGCTGTTGGGCTCGTGCTCGCGTGGCCGCCAGTCGGCCGAGGGGATGGACGTGTTCGGTACGAGAAAAGGGGACAGCGGCGGGACGTGTTAATCGAACGGCCGTGGATTTATGGCCACCGGGAGCCCACGGGAAAGGTGGAAAGGAAGGACTACCCACGCTGTCTTTCTCGCTCGCGACGCGATTCGAACGCGGATAGAACGACGAGCGAATATTTTCTGAGCCGATCGGACGCGTGCGACCGTCCGAAGGGGGTGCAATAATGGACATTCTCCGGAGCCCTCGAACACCGTTCGATCCCCAGCCTCGATATCTCGTTCCCATGCTCTTTCCCTACGTCAAATTGTAAATCCTGCGTCCCCGTTTGCTCAAGAGTATCGTCCAAATTGTTCAGAAAATAACGGCGAGCCTCCTTCTTCGTGGTCCCTCGACTTCACCCTCCCCTATACATCATGCCAACAACCGCAACTCGCCGTTGCCATAAAAATTGGGTAAAATGAAAGCCGCGTTGTTGGTCACTCCTTCGATCCTCTTAGAAATAAATTGAGAAATAATTACGGTGGATACAGCCGGATTTATAGCGTGCTTAAAATTTTTGATGAGCTCTCGGAAACCCAATTGGGGAAGTTTAAGAGGTTCTAAAGAGCACCTCCAGGCGCGAAACAGCCTTTGTAGGCGTAAACGAGGCGGGGGAACGTGATAGGGTAGAGGTTCGTAAAAAGAGTGTTTTTTAAAGGGTTGTTACTAGGTTTATCCCTTTCGTATTACACGTGCTTGTACACAAAGAGGTACAACTTTAATACAGTATTATTAAATTTCGAAAAACCCTCTTCACTGTAACATTGCTTTCAAAAAATTTCATCCTTCCGATTCTCTTTCGTCTTCGATGCTTTTACAAACAATCTCGAACAATTTGTAGCAACTTCTACCGCATATTGAAACTTTGTACACACATACGAGAATCCATTTGGCTGAAACTTTACAGACTCGAGGGACCACGGGGTGAGAATATAAAGTGGCCGATCAGCTCTTTGCTGTCCAGGGAGAGAAATTCGGTAGTTTCAGCGTAATTTCTCAATCCATTCCGGCTCCCGCTAATGCCACGCAAAGATATCATTCGTTTCGAACGGTTCGACCGATAATCGGTTTTCCGATGGTAATTGCGTCCGGGGCAGCTGTGTTCCGATCGCGCGGAAACACAAATTAAACGATCGAGCACGGAATCGCGACCGGTGCTCGTTCCGCGGATCGACCGACACGGTCGCGTGTAATTAGCCTGCAATTAGGTTCCGCGTTTTCTCGGGACGTCGGCGCTCGAGGAATCCGGGAAAAACGATCGCCGAACGTGACACAGAAAACCTGTGTGCGCGCGTGTGTCCCCGTGTGTCGGACGTCCCAAGTCGATCGACCCTGACCGAATATCGAGGCCTCTCCCTGCGATGCAATTTTCAGAGGCGGGAATGCCGTTAAGAACGCGTCAGCCGCGTTTCTGTGTCGCCTGGTCACGGTTTCCCGGCCCCCTGGCTTCTCCGGCGACCATTACGAGGCGAGAACGCGATTGCTATGTCATCCTGGTCGCGCCAATTTTTATCGCGTGTTTCTAAGGTATGTGGACCAGGCTGTAGCGCGCGTGAACCTAGCCGCAGCTCGGAAATTGTACGAAAAATGATTATTCTCTTCTTAAGTACACTGTGTTGCTTGTGTACTTTGCTTAATTTCAGAGCTAGTCAGTTTGAAAATTAATTGGGTGCAATGAGAAAATCAATGAATCCAAGCACCATTGGAAATATGTTTCCAACTCTTCCCAACAGTGTGATCTGATTAATTGTTTTTTCTAATTTCACCCCAGTAATTACTGTGAGTATTGACATCTTGATTTTCACGCTATTGTTACTCGTAGCAAAAATGTTTCAGCGGAGGCTTGAACGGTATCGCGTCGAGCATATTCTGATGTTATTAGTTTTTTCGTGAGTGGACGCGTAAAGGTCAACTTTGTTTTTTTAAATGGAATGAGGTATTTTTTAATACATCAATCGATGCAGCTGGGCATTTGTTCTAAAAAAAGTACTAACCTATGTATGTCGAAAAGTTAGTAGTTCAGGGGATATTTCAATTCAAATAATTCTAAAACACCATTACTGTCGACACAATGAAATTAAATTTCTTTAAACCATTAAAGTCTTACGATAAAATGAAGGGGAGTCAGGTATTTCTCAATATTCCTAGTATGTGGGGTTTTCCACAAAGTACAGTAAAAAGCCTAATGTTTTACTTTGACAACTTTTTTCTATGGATCGTTCCCAACTCTCATTGAAAATATGTTTAGAAAAATGAACAACAGCCTAAATGGTGTGAAACAATGTGTAAGCGTTGATGCAATACAGCGCTAAATTGCTGCGAGACGTCGGAGACCACCAAAGGAGATTTTCGCCAGCACCGGCGCTCGTCGGAACGACAAGTATGCGCTGGTAGGCGATCTAATAAAACAAGCCTGACGCAGAAGATGTTTATTCCGGCGAAGCGAAATATCCTCGGCGCGGTAATGGCTGGCGTGAGTGCTACGAATTTGTTTCTCGTTTTTACGGGATACGGAGCGGTGTGCATCCAATCAGCGCGAGATTGCCCGTACAGTTACGCAATATTCGCCAACTGTACCGGCGTTTCTTCTCCGGTCGGGTGAGTGGACGGATCCACAGGAACGGTAGCCGGCTCTCCTCGATCCTCCTCGAGGGGATCGATCGTTTTTTGCGATCGCGCGCAAACGGCGCGGCGGACACGCGAATTCGAAATTCCCCGTGGAAAGTGGGTCGTTACGCGTGCGATGCCGAGTCGCAATCGCGACAAGACGGTACTGTTACTGACCTAGCTGAGCCTGCAACGCTTCCGTTCGGCTTAATTAACGTGCCCTGCTACGGATCAAGGCAGATTCGTCGACGCGACGCGACGCGACGCTACGGCTCGAAAAAAAGCCTCTCTCGCCGAGACGAGCAGTCGCCCGGAGAACACCCGGATCGCTCTGTGATTTATTACAGATTAAATCGTTCGAGCACGGCCACCGAAACCCCTACATGGAGAGAGAAGAGCGCGGAGCTCGCGTTAATTATCCTCCGCGGATCACACGATCGAGCACACGCGCCGGAAATGACGCAAGATGCGTGCCCGAGGCGAACGACAACCATCGTGTGCTCGGTCTCCACGCGAATTCTGCTCCGACGAGTCTATCCCCAGAGATCGATTTAGTTCGGGACGAAGGCTGAATACATCGATTACCGTGGTCGTAAAAATTTTTAAGGAAACTCGCTTTTAGAGGAGCACTGGTTACGAAGGTATTTTACGGAGTTCAAAAACACTAATTATTGTAAAGATGATCTTTTTCTACTCGTCACCCTGAGGATTTGCTGCTTAAATGACAAACCATAAATATTTGTAGTGACAGATCGTGTTGTTTATTGTCTTTAAGGATGCAACACGTTTTATGAAGCTTATCCACGGTAGAAAGGTATTTTAACAGTCGTTGTTTATTAACCCTTAGCACTCGAACGGTGATTCAGAGTCACCACTAAAAATTGCTGTAACATTATTGAAAATATTGTTGACAGTATTAAATATGTTGGTATCTAATCAATTACTAAACATTTAAGTATTGTATTATGTCCATATTTCATATCCATCGAATGAAAAAAAGAATCATATACAATGGAATTATTCTAGGTCAGAAGAATGTTTAATATTCCAGTTAAAATAGGTCCGAGTGCAAAGGGTTAAGATCAGAAACATTCGGGTCTTACCTGGTCGAAGAGCCAACAGTTCCAAAACAGATACCGCAGAGTTTTGTACAATTTATTATCAAAAATAATACAATTGACGTGTTTCGAAGAGGCCTCTTAAAATAAACAATTACAATAGAATGTATCAGTAATTATTAACATGTACATATTCGAAGATCGCAATAATTTTTACGGAAATGAATCTTGAATATTGTAGATTATGTTGCGATCGACCAAATAATTGTCGGATAATATACATTCACCTAATTTTTTGTTACCGTCGAGAGCTACATATTTCCACTTTCCAAAGTGTACAAACGATCTCGATTGCTGTCCCAAGAGCGCAATCGGGGGAAAAGGCGTGTGCCGCTCGCCAGACGTTCCTTGTTAGTATAAATAATTGCCGGGTGGTTGACCCGGTTTTTCGAGTGGTCGCGCTCGATCGTCTCTCAATTTCCCGCCTCGAAATTAAAATCGGGTTGCGAGCCGGAGTTCGAGTTCGAGAGCGCCTCGACGCGGTAACGCGACGTTCGGGAGAATCGTGGGCCGCCGACGCTCTCGGTGTTCGAGAGTCGACGTGGCGCAACAGCCACGCTCGGGAAACAACGATAATTAGGTCGGATACAAATTGGATCGCGAGCCAGTCGATCCTCGTGGCACCGTTCGAGCTCGATTGTCTTCGAGCGCGTAGGCGACAAGCGGAACGAATCCGCCTCGCGACACATTTCCTACCAGAATCGACAACAGGTTCGCCCATGGTGACACGCTCGTTTCATCAGAATTCATAAATGTGCGACAAACTAATTTTTATTCGTTATCTGTAACACGTCTACGACAAATAGACCGCGGATTTCAATTATGATAAAAGTGGGTAGTTTAAAATTAAAATAGTAAGAAGGTAAAAAGAATTTAAGAACATTAACTTTGGTCTAACAGAAATGTTAAAAAAAAGAAACGCATTTCTATCTTGCTCTGATCTCCTACAATCAATGCAAAATAATTTTTATTTTGCATTAAGATCCGCGGTCTACTGACAAGTCACGTGTTCCTTACGCTACCGTACACATTGAAGTAAAATATCGATTAATATTAACAGCACATATTATACCAGCAACATTGCTATTCGACCAACCATATCGCTGCGATATTAGAGTCTAAAGGGAGGGGAGGTATGGTTTATTTGTACAACGTTTATAATATATTGTCTCCTGTGGCTCTTTTGTAGTAAAACGAATGTGGATTTCACCGACAGAATCGCGTCCCTCCGAATCGTTCCTCATCGATGGAAAGACGACGCAGAGAGATCCACTACGGCACATCACACCGGGTTCAGGAGCGTCGCGACGACGGCGTCCTCGAGATCTGTCTCGACCCGTCGCGTCGCATCCTGTACCTGTCTAGAATCAGGTGGTTCTGCGACGTAGTGGCGATCCCTGCGCCGAACGCGACAATTTTCACAGACGAGCGAGAGATAACCTGGATCGCCTGGATCTCTGAAAGTATCTGGCCGTTTAGTATCGGAAGTAAAGAGCAGGAAAGTAAACGAGAAAGAAGGCAGAAAGCTTAAGAAGAGTAGCTTGGAAAATCAGACGAAAGTTGGAAAACAGAACCTGCGAACACTTCACTGTCAACGAACACTCATAGACGATAAAACCATAAGAATTAGCGAATAAATATTGTAGTCCGAGTGACAAAAATGAGGAAAATATTGGAACCATTGTTCACATTTTATTAGTAGAAGCTCCTCAAGTTTAATTTTAGAGAAGGCACACAGTGTGGCCACAGAGTTGAAAAAGCGAAGGACTAGCAATAAATTCGAAACACCAATTAATAGAAAATTCCTGGGTGCCCGAGTATCGCGGATTGGAAGTTGATTATTACACCAGTGACGTCGAGAGGTTTCAGATTTCACGGAGGAAGCGGATTTCGCTTAGCAGAAGCTTGAACGAGAGTGTACCGAAAGCAACAGAGAAGAATAAAAAGTAAAACGCCACAGTGGTAGGGAAAATGGGGCAGATGACATTGGCCTGTTTCTCTATAATTTTCTGAATTATCTAGAAAACGAGGGAGAAGCTAGCGGGACGACGAATGGTTGTTCGATCGGTTTTATTTGCAGCTCGAGCGAGAGATCGTCTCTCGGCGGACGCGTCGCGTCGGTGGCCTCATTGTCGATCCCGTATCGCAGCGAATGAAATTAGCGAAGCACAGGGAAGGGAAGAGAAGGAGCAGCAATCGAATTTATACGGGGCGGCAATCAATGCGTATTCACGGCTCATTGATTACGAGCGCGAGCCGCTTGGATCGAGCGCTCATAGATAGACCGCACGAAAGCGTCTTTTCAACCGGACAAACGAGGGAAATCTAGACGAGGAGCCGGGAAATCTGAAAGCTTCAAAGGTCCCCGCGTACGCGGCCAGAACGATACGATTTTTCAATTGGAAGTTCCATGGAAACTGGTCTCTTTGAGAGCAGAGTGCTCGCCCGATATCTCCGCGGTATCGACAGAATGCCGATTATCCAGATATTTGAACCGTTCGCGGTATAATTATTTTCTCTTCGTTCCCAGCTGGCTATCGTTCCGTTTGCTCTTGCCTGGACACGCTCGTTATTATCGGCCCGCCGGATCTTCATGCAAATGTCCGTTTTTAGAGATCATTTTATTGAAATCGGAACGATTTTAGCGGCATAGATTCCCCCCGTGCTATTAAAACATGCAGATACTATCGGTATTTACTCGCGAACGCATCGAATCCGCAGTCCGGCAGGTTCTGTTTCACATGAAAGTGCGATTCCGAAGTTTATACAACTCGGTTTACGAGCGGAGCTAGTTTTCATTAACAACTCGCGGTTTCGAATTTACGATTATTGAGATTGTAAAGATGCATCCACAAGGAATAAACAAATTTATTTCCTTTGGTATATACATACTAGAAAAAATTTGAGTAGGGGAAGGCGGGGTATTGTGAGCCGCGGGGTATTGTGAGCCACGGGGAATCGTGAGCCAGCGCCATCTTTGTTTTACTGGTAAGTATTGACAGCTGCGAACAACTGTTTTTGAGTTGTCTCATAATAAGGTAATATTTCCACGATCAGTTGAAGTACGCACCCGCATCATTACTTTGCTCTGTTAGCAGATACAAATTCGCTGCGCTCGAAGTATTATTTTCATTTCGTGTTCGGACTATTATTGTTACATTTTTCTGTGGATCTAAGCAGGTAACTGTGTTTATAATACTCGTGTGACTTCAAGCTTTCGAAATAAATAAAGAAATTTGAATTAGGTTTGGTTTGTGTTATTTGTTTGTGGCCAAGTTGTAAAAATAAGGGTTCGGGGAATTATGAGCCACTTTTCTCGGGGAATTGTGAGCCACTCGATTTTTGACATTTAACGAGCTAACCTCAGGTGTTTGATGTCTCTCAATGATTGTTTATGCAATATTCGAGCACGATATAAATTTTTTGGCAATATCTCATAGATATTTTATCTGATTTCTGCACAATTTGCATGGAAAATATGCCGAAAAAGATGAACCGCCAAAACACCATTCATTGCAACGTCTGCGATCGTGCCATCCACTTGGAATGCGCCGGAATGACCGCAAGAAATTGGACTTGTGAGCTTTGCATTTCAGATTAATTGTGGTTATTTTTAACTTTTTTTCTTATTATTAAAAAATTATTTTGTCATTCAGATACATGAATGAACATTTCATAACAGAAATTGTAATTTTTATTTGATTTTGAAAGTGGCTCACGATTCCCTGAGATTTGCAAATTCAAGAAAATGCAAATTTTTTGTAATAGTCTTAAAATCATCTAATTTTCAGATATTCGATTAAACTATTGTGTCTAAAAGAAAGGTAAATCTTCATACTACAACATTTAGCGTTGAAATTTGATGAAAAACTTAATTTAATAGCAGTTTTTTGGTAATAAAAAAAAGTGGCTCACAATACCCAACCTTCCCCTAAATACATTCTTGTTACTTTTAGAAATTAATGTAAAATAGTCCACCTGATACTAGAACTGTGCGATCCATCGAAACGACGAATGAACTACTCGATAATTTATTTCGTCGGACATATAGCGTAATAAAAATCTTTTAATCCTTTTAGTGTCCCAGAACCGTGAAGATTATTAACAGGGTTGAAGACAAGCGATAAAATCGTTGAGATCTAGTGACAAGTTCGCGTGTCTCGGTAAATTGGATCGGACACAAAGATTTGGTACAGGGAACAGGAGGAAAGTTTTCCAATTCGCCACCGTGAAACGTAACAGGATTACTCGTTATTAGGTTGCGGTTCCGATAGCAGGAGTATTTGATTTATCGGATCAACTTGTCAACCAGCTTGTCGAGATAACCGACGACCCGAGGCACCGATAGCGAGTGCAGTGGACATAATTAAAAAAATTATTTCATCGATTGATGACTTCCCCGTAGTATCTGTTACTCACTCGACGTTCACAAAAGTGTTTAAACGCTAATCCTCTATTTACGACTGGTGGCGCGCTGTCGCGAGCACTGAAACCGAGTAACAGTGCTTTAAAATTGATCTGTGTAGACAAACCAATTCGTATAGAACAGGTTCCGAGATCTAAAAATAATTTATAAAATTACCATTGATGTATGCCGAAATAGCATAAAACCCAAGGATTTATCTCTAGAAGATTTATTATTCAAAAATTCTTTTGCTTCGGTTATCCTCACGGGTCAACGCTAGATAAAAATTTTCTCATCTAGAAAAATAGTACATACATATATCCCCATAAATACATCCTCGCAATCCCAATAATCCCGTAAATCTCGGTAAACTAAAACGAGTTCAAATTACGGGTCTTAAAGGAGCATACAATGTGCGCGCAGAAATTTAACGAGCGGAATAAGACTCGAAACGAGCCGAAGAGGAGCCAGAAAAGTGGCTAAAGATCCGACGAATTATGCGTGTACATACTCCGGGGCCGGTATGATCCCGACGAAACGTATGATCATCGACGGGCGCGTGCTCCTCGGATTCCTCGGCTCTCGCAATTACGAGCAAATAAATACGTCCGACACGGTTTTTCGAGCATCGGGAACAGCCTCGCCGCGTAAATAACGCAACAGCGGCGAGGCTACACGCTACACGCGATTTCCACGCGAACGGAAACCCGGATCGGTAGTAAATCGGTCGAGGCGTGTGCCTCCGATCGAAACTTTGTAAGAGGGAAACTCGTTTCGCGACTGGTTTCCGGAACGGATCGGATCGAAGCAATTCGCTGTTGCCGAGAATTTTTCCGACGAGTCTCCGGGACAAAAATGTACGGGATCCGGTTCAACTCGAATTTCTACCCCTGTGCTTCTACTTTCCTTCGAAAATCGAGCTCCCTCGTATTACTGCGGATTCTTCAGCATTTATCGAAACATTTTTTATAGATAAAGGTGAATTCTTCTCGATCGAAGATTAAATATATAATCAGTTTTATGATTTCGGCGCAAGGTTCGATCATTTATAGAAAAGCAGCAAATGTGCAATTAATTAAACATGTTTCTCGACGTTTCGATCCTAATGTGGATCATTCGTAAACGAATATTAAAGAGTTACAAATAACCGAACTTTATTCCATGGTGGCAGATATGTAACTGAAAGTTGTGGTCCCTGTTGTCACAGCAAACGCAAAAAATGTCTCTTTAAGAACGATCCACATTAGGATCGAAACGTCGAGAAACATGTTTAATTAATTGCACATTTGCTGCTTTTTCTATAAATGATCGAACCTTGCGCCGAAATCATAAAACTTATTATATTTTTTATAGAATTGTACAATAGAGAAAAATCGTATTGTGCCGGGGATTTAAGCGACAGGCGTTTCGAATGGCGCGGAGGTGGGCCGGGGGTCGAATGCATAATTCGAAAGTGCAGTTAATTAGATTTGCAGCCGTATTTGGTGCAGGTTCGCGTTCCCCGCGCGCCCATGTAAGATGTAAACGAGAGCCAGCGCACAATCTCCGGTAATAAGTGCAACTGGTGCGCTTGGCCTGGTATGCGAGTACGGTACACGTGAACGCCCACGGAGTCCACTCGACAAGGATCCATCGCTAATCCGCCTAGCACAGCTCGCTAATCAACGTCGTCTGAACCTCTCGCGAGATTTTCAATTTCCTCGACCCACCTCCAACTTCCTGTACAACACAAATTCCCCCAGGTACCATATCTCAATTACCATTGGACAATTGTCAAATTGATTTTAGACTGGTCCCCGATTTATTTCGACACTATTTTTATCGTTTATCGCTTCTCGTTTAAACAATAGCCACGGTCGTACGGATCGAGAGGTATTTTTATTATTTTTATTCCGGGCAACCGAAATGGTGTACTTTATGGCTTGTATTTCTCTCGTAAAGCGTTCCGGTCGGACCGCCGTAACGCTATTTTCACCGACGATCAATTTCTCCACTCTGAATATCGCTGCTATACACAATGTGTTAATTAATCTTCTTTTAAAAAATGTTTAACGCACACGGTGCATTCGTCTTCGAAAATTGCGTGGTTCGTAGAAATCTGCAACGGATTCTAACCTGGAGGCGAGCAGAGTGGAAAGTCCGATAAGAAAAATTCGATAATGTCGGAGAAAGGACTGTGGCCGGATAAAAAAAAAAAAAAAATGAGAATAGAACTTTCCTCGGGAATCGTTCGCGAGAGAGGTTTACGCGCAATTATGCGTGCTCTCGCAACAGCTTTGTCCGCGGAACAAGCGAACGTGGTGGCTCTGTGTGTTAACCCGATTTCTTAGGACCCGTGCAACTGCGTGCAACTGCGTGCAACTGCTCGCGAAAAAAGTTTCTCCTTGAAATGAATGCTCGGCGCGAACGCGGCGCTCGTAATTTTCGCGGACAACTCGCGATTCTTTAACGAGCGCTTGTAAAAGTTCAGACAGAATAAATTGGTAATTCAAGCGGAAGAAGAAAGGTGCGCGCAACCGAGTCTTGCGAGGGAAGGTCTCGCGACTTTGCTCCTTTGGCTTTCCATTGTGCTGAAATTCTAGCCTTGCAGAATACAGAGAAGTTAATACGCGAAAAGAATTCCAAAGGAACACGATTTACATCTCAAAGCACCAAATTAGAAATTAATAATATAGCTGCACATTCTGGCTGACTGTTGACCACAAAGAGAAACAATTAATAGTGGGGTAGAAAGAAATAATTAATGTGCACTTGTGACGTGTGTATGTTTGTAAAGTGCACTTGCACAACAATAGGAGAGGATTTTTACTTTGTCTTGACCACAAAGAATAAAATGTTCTCCCGACTCTAATTTGTATAAAATAATCTGTACAAATACATAATATCCACGAAAATACGCAGCTTGTTGAATAAATAACTTCTGCTATTAACCCTTTCGTTACCCCGGACGAGATAACTCGGTCCCCGATAGTTCCCGATAAACGCCTTTTGCGAGATATCTCGCTCCCGGATACTTCCCGCTAAACACTTTTGACGAGATATCTCGCGCCCCGATACTTCCCGATAAACGCTTTTGACGAGATATCTCGCCACCTAGCCCCAATATTTTGACACTATAGACAAATATATTTTATAAGTAACTGTATCAGATATAGCAATAATATGTATTAGATATAGCAACTCTATGTGCAACACCATGTTTTGAAGTTTATCATGTAGAAAGTAAATAAAATTAATTTCAACAAATTAATAAAGATTTCATTCATTTCTTCCTTTTACAAATCAGAATACAGTTACTTACAAAATATACTTGTCTATAGTGTCAAAATATTGGTGCTAGGTGGCGAGATATCTCGTCAAAAGCGTTTATCGGGAAGTATCGGGGCGCGAGATATCTCGTCAAAAGCGTTTATCGGGAAGTATCGGGGCGCGAGATATCTCGTCAAAAGTGTTTAGCGGGAAGTATCTGGGAGCGAGATATCTCGCAAAAGGCGTTTATCGGGAACTATCGGGGACCGAGTTATCTCGTCCGGGGTAACGAAAGGGTTAACTTAACTTAACTTCTGTATCCTGTACGTTTTGTCAATATTAAAAATATGAAGAATATTAAGAATATTAAAAATATAAAGAAGAGTAGAACTCAAGGTAAAAAATCAGTGCGAATGATGGAAGCTTGCTTTTTATCAGCAGCGTTTCGCAATGGCGAGATAAGTACGTCAAACGATTATTATCGAAGTAACATTGAAACGAGCCGACGAGATAAAATCGAACGCGCTCGAAACACGAGGGAACGCGGCGTTAATCCGCGGCCGAAGATAGAAATTAATCTCGGTTTTGCCGGGCACGCGAAACAGGCAATTCCGCGGGAGTTTACGATCGGTAAGAAGCCGCGATCCGATCGATCTGTTTAAATGCAAAAACGGGGTACCGTTACTCTCGATCGAGACCCGATCGAGCACGCACGTAAAGCGACGACGCTACGCGATTCTTTCCTTCGGAAATAATGGGAAACGGTGGAATAACCGCAACGCGCAAAAACCGTTTACCGACGTTTCCACGATAGAATGTACCACTAGACCTTTTTTACGGGAATTGGCGAAAGTACGAGGTGTGGATGCCGATTATCGACAGATTATGGATACCTTACTTATTCTTTACGAGGTAACTGTTGAGATTCAACGATATGAAAGCAATTATAAGGCAACGCATTAATTGATGTACTATTCTTGGACCTTGTTAGTAATAATAGTATTCTTTGATCGCAAATTTAGTGAAAGAATTTTGTCCAATTTTGGAAATAATCTTGACGTATTCTAAAATGCAATTTAATAAGCGGGCTGCGGATTTTCATGCAAAATAAAAATTGTCAGAGGCTCGAATTAAATAAAATTATTTCTCTTTTAATGATTTTAAAAAGTCGAGCATATACTTAAAAATTGACGTATTAATTTTTCCTACAAGGTACGTAGTATTACAGACTGTTATCGATGGCGTCATCGGAGGTCTACTTCAACTACAGCTAGCGAGGTACGGAAATCCGCGATTCCAGAGGCCGCAAGAAGCCGGAGACGATCTAGCGGGCCGATCCATGGATCATTCGCGGTATCGGCCGGCGGGGACGCGATCGGTCGTTAGCTAAGCCGTTATCGCTATTAAATATGGCGCGTATCGGTTCGCTTTGAACGTTCGTATCGCCCCGTCTCGGATCGGATCGGATCGGTTCGGCTCGGTTCGAAACGCGCGTGCAAAATGCTCGCGATTCGTTCCACGTTCGGTTGCGCTCTCTATCTGCGCTCTATCCGTTCTGTTATCGGTATCGAACACAATATCGTGCACGGACCGACGTTGCTAGTTCGGATAGAAATGCCTACAGCTGGAAAAAATCGCGCGATACGTTTCCGATTTACCGGAAGGCGCGCGCAGCGTTCCGCGAATTCATCATGGTCGCCGGATGTTCCCCGAGCCGTGTTCTATCGTCTATCTCCTGCCTGTTCCCTATCGTCTGTCCCTGTGGAAACGGACCTTGGTCGGGCTATCTATCAACGAAATCCTTTTCGATCTTGCTCGGATCACGAACACACACGCTAAACGGTCTTTATTGCACGCGTCGTTCACTGCTATCTGGCCCACGGGAAAATTATTCTGCCTCGTAAACGGTGCGCTATCCTTCGATCAATCTTATCCACCAATCAACCCCTTGCCTAACTAGGCAAATGTAACTACATTATGCCAGACTCGTTAAGAGTAATTCGAAATCGTGTGAAAAATATTTATGAAAATTGACTCGAATATAATAGTGTCGTCGACTAATTACATTTATTAAGGAAGGAAAGAATGAAATTTCTACGCGACACAGGCGAGTTTTGTTTTTCCACGAAGATCCGGTTATGAGCTTTTAGCGAGAGAAACAACGCTGTAGGACGCGTTAATCACAACGTCTCGCGAGCGTCGATTAACAGTTCACCTCGAGGTACGATAAAATTTACGAGCGCACCGGCAGTTTGTTCTGTACTAATGCTCGAACACGGTCCCCATCTAAAAATACCGGTGATTAGTCTCGCAGGTGGACGCTTGCGCGAGAGCGCACGCTGCAAGGAATGAGTAAGCCTTCCGCGAACGACAAGCGATTACATCGTATTGTGTTCGAGTTGCTTTCGATACCGAGAGCGGTTCGGTGAAGCACGATAGGGATACATCCACCTCCGAGTCGCGGCTATCTCGAATAACAGCCGGTTAATTGCGTTGGCGTTGAATAAATCAAAGCCGCGATTTACCGGTACGTCGAGTCCCTGGACCTGTGCCGCCGAGCCGCGCCGAGCCGCTCGCAACACGGAAAACGCGTCGAACCCGGGGATCTATCTCTAAAAGAATTATGATATGTTTCTCTTCCTGTTCGGTATCCTTTTTGTTCGGTTAAACTGTGAATCATTGGGGTTTCAAAGTGCTCGAATACCACAAAGGTACTAAATAGGAAAGTGAGTTCTGAGTTTTTAGAATTATTGGAGAATTTTGGTACCATTATTTTTAACTATATTCCAGAACTCTCAAGCTTGATTTAACTCGATTATTTAGAGAAAATCGACATTATTCTATCTCTTTAAAAAAAATACAGGTAGTTTCGAATTTAACCCTTAGCACTCGGATGGCAACTCTGAGGCACCACTGAAAATTGCTATGCCATTCTTAAAAATATTTTCAGGTTAATATTTTTGTTCGTATGCAATAAACTACTAGACATTTACTTATTACATAAGATATTATACAGGGTGTCCCAAAAGTACTTCAACATCGGGAAATGGGAGGTTCCTGGGGTCATTTGAAGCGACATTTTCCTTAACAAAAATGTTGTCCGCGGCTTTGTTTAGGAGTTATTAACGAAAAACACGGACCAATCAGAGCGCGAACTCGACGCTCGTTGGCATGTTCAGCCAACCGCCTGCCGGCTCGCCGCGCTGAACGTGCCAGCGAGCGTCGAACTAGCGCTCTGATTGGTCCGTGTTTTTCGTGAATAACTCCTAAACAAAGCCGCGGACGCCATTTTTGTTAAGGAAAATGTCGCTTCAAATGACCCCAGGAACCTCCCATTTCCCGATGTTGAAGTACTTTTGGGACACCCTGTATATCAGTTTCATATGCAAAAAATGAAAAAAAATTGTATAGAATGGAAATATTCTAGAATGGAAAAATCTTTCGTGTTTTAGTTTGAATAGCTCCGAGTGCAAAGGGTTAAAAACAGTTTTCAAAGTTATTTGTATGTTAAATGTTAAAGTTCTGGATACAATTGTTGAGGAGTTAAAAATATATATGTAGACACCTGAGCTCTATGGAAATTTTTGTTCGATAAAACGAAGAGTATTGACTCAGATTGTCAAGAAAATAATTCGATCGCCTGCGTGCAAACTTCCACGAAAACAACTATTCGATTCCCCCACGAGCAATTCAACTCGAATCGGTCTTTCCGCCACCTCAGCGCAGTTCCCCAACAATCGAGAGCGAAGCGAAGAAAGAAAATCACTGGAATACGTCGCGCGAAGTCAAACAAGTTTCGAACAACACTCCTTTGTCGCGCATCGGACCAATTTCGGAAAACACACTGAAGCCGTAGAGAAAGTTTCGAACGTCGCAGACATAGGTCCCGGAAAAGAAAGCTCGCAGGAAACTGTCGAAGCAAAAGAGGATATAGAAGAAGAAGCACGAGAAAAAGAAGAGACAACAGAAGAGAACAGGAACAAGAAGGAACCACTTACGCGTCATGCAGAGCGTAACGAAAACCGCGCGTCTGGTGAAAAGCGCCGAATATAGGACGCAATTACGAATGCACAAGGATATTTACGGGCGTTTTTGTGATTCGCGAAAGAAAACAGAAGCACAGCGGAGAGCATTGAAAACAGAGAGACAAAGAGTAGAATGGTAGATCTGCTAATTACGTGGTCATTAATAAAACAAGGTGAACCTGTCTTCCTCCCTTTACCGTGTCCCATCGGTAGATAGAAAAGCTCGTGGATTATGGACCCTATTCTTGTTCCTTTCTGTTCAGCTCGATCTTCCGGGACCAGCGAAATCGATGACAATTCTCTGGAACGAGTGCAACGATTACCTCGCGAGAGATCAAGAACTCTCTCGGTAGATCGTAATAAATTCCGACCTGAATGAGCTCCTAGATCCGGCACTGACACTATACGATCGAACCGATGGAATCGATGGTACGTTGAAACTGCGACTTTGTTACTGAGCGAACTATGTAGTTGACAACGAGGACCGATCCACTCGACTCGAGGCGGAGAGAAGGACTGACACCCCCGACGGGCACGCAGCACCGGGCCGGCAAACTTTTCGCTTACATTGTGATTAGAATTCCAGGGATCGTCTTCTGTTTCAACTATCAACGTCGCAGACGTCGCAGAGCGCGGCGGAAGGTGACGGTTCGAGTGGTTCGGTGCCCGGTTCTCGTTCTCAGGCAGCGTCAGCGTCAGCGTCGCGGCCGCGTGCAGATAACGAACCGACAATGAGCGTTATCGCATTCGAGCGGAACAGAGCCGGCTCTGTCGCGAGCTCGATGCTAGAAGGGACGCGATCAAAATGCAGGCGATCTCGTAATCCGACACCCCGTTCGCCAGAGGAAACAAATCCGCGAACGAGAGACGGGAAATATGTGTCAGCAACTGCTCGGGCAAGAACCAATGGGAAGAACTCTGGCGAGTTTCTGGAACTATGATCCACGTGTCGGAGGAACGAAGTCTATCAACGAATGTCAAAGTGCTCGAATCTCGCGAAGGTAAATTCGGAAAGTGTGTTCTGAAATTTGTTTTTAGAATTATTAGGGAATTTTGGCATAACTAGTTGTTGGAGTGTACACCGTAATGCACGGGACACTCGGAGGAGGTGTTTTTGACATGCAATTTATGGCTTTTCCAGCGTCGCCATTTTTCTGAGCTAAAGGGCCCAAGAAGGAAGGCAAGTTCTTCAATCCGTTTAAGGTAGCCCTGCGAGCAAGTCACAGCTCACACACAACTCATCTTTCTTTTTAATTGTTTTTCGTGTTAAAGTGAAACATTTTTATAAGAAAAACTCAGATACAATGTATCGAGGGTGACGATAGGCGAAGGTATGACGAATATGACGATCGGCACGAGGCGCGAGTACTTAGGTAGGACGTGGTTTGTACGTCGCTCCGCAGTTGTTAGTTCGATGAAAGATTCGGTATCGGCAGGACATACATGGTTCAGAGTCTATTGCATATTAATAAAGTTTTATGTTTGTTCAAAAGGGACTTATTTCACTGAGTTGTCATTTTATTAAATAAAGGAACTCCAATCCGATCATATCCTTCAACATTTCGGAATAAAGTAACATACTGTGTTATGTGCTATTCATAATCTGGCTACAGTTTTTCCATGTGCGGTGGAGTTTAAATAAATTACTGAAATAACAAGTTCTGTTTAATCTCCCAACCTCGTCATCCCAAAACTATTTTTAATTATATTCCAGTACTCTTAATTCCCCAGCTTGATTTAACTTGATGACGATTCATGTCGATTTTCTCTAAATAATCTCGCTAAAAGATATAGGTACTTTCGAATTTAAAAACAGTTTAAAAAGTACGTTAACGAGGAACGTACGAGGAAGCGAGCACTTTTATGGGTCATCCTACGCTATTGTTCGCCGGCTGACTATTTTTCCTGGTAACTAATTTCGTACAATAAGATCGCTATCTACCATTTACAATTGTCGGCGTTCTTAGAATTAGTCTCTCGAGCTCCTTCCCTCGATTTGCTAACGTTTTAGTATTAACCCTTTGTATTCGAATGACGAGTCTGAAGCGCCATTGAAAATTGTTACGGGGAGGGGCGATCGGGGTCGGCGCACCACGTGCATTGATCAACCACCAGCAATCTCGACAACAAGCATTTTTTCATGCAGTTTGCGAGCAGTCGTGGCGGTACAGTTAGGTGAATCTTCTGGGATAAAACGAGCGAGAATCGCGAGCCATTAAAAAATCTTCCCACTGGCGAGAGTGCGTGTGAATTCGCGGAGACGAGGGGGAAAACTCGACGAGTCAATTAAATTGCAGGCCACTCGCGCAACGCGGCGCGGCGCGGGGCGGTCGGGTCGGGTCGGGCCGTGCGCGTTTCATTTCTCGCACTCGCGTGTTTATTTATCCGGCGCGATAAAGCGAACACCGTGTGGGAGATGAAAGGATCGCGAGAGTTGATCGCGTCAACGCGATCCAAAGGAAACCTTCCACCAATTGCCTTCCCCCGCTCTCGAAAAATATCCTTTCCTCGAACAGCAATCTCTCGATGGCTCGAGCGATTTGAGGAACCGCGATACCCTATAAGTTGTTTCATAGAACGCGAGGCCTCTGTTTATATCTAGACGATTATGACACCTCTCCTGTGTCGTGAATTGGGTCTCTCTCAGGATTCAAGCGTGGGACTCAACGAGCTGATTGCATTTTCGCGACGAAATGTCTGAGTTGATGCCGTTCCGGGTGTTGAATTGTGTTGGATATCATTCACAGTTTAAGATAAAACAACTCTCCTTTCAGATAACTAACGAATTCCCTCTTCCATTTATCCTATCTTCCGCTGTAATTGCACATCCGGCCTTTGAAATTATTACTCGCTCGTTCTGAATCGTAGATGGATCTTCCCGGTAACACTTAAACAAGAATTTATATTGGTTCTTCTTCTACCTTGCAATTTCTTTCGTTCCTGAACGTTTAAGGAACATCTTAATTCTAGAAGAGACAATATCGAAAAAATTACCGAAGATTGAAAGTGAACGTATGTATCAGCATTTATCGAGAAACAGGATTAGGAATAATTAGACTCCGGATCTTTACGCAAAATAAAAAAGTTTGCGCATCAATTGCAAGACGCAGGATCTAAATATTAATTTATATTTTTTCACTAATAATTTGAATACAGTGAAAATAATATATTAATACTCTTAAAGTCTTCTAATTTTTTCACTGTTCGCAATTGCACGTACTCGTTTGTGCCATAAATGCATGAAATCTAGTAATAAAATTGTAGAAACGCTGTTCGCGTCTTTAGATTTAATTGGTCCGAGGACCGTGCACAGGCAAATTGTCAGCGCTTTTTATCCGATTGCAAATTCGCCGACGGTTCCTTTGAAGAGCTTACTCTTTTATAGACCTAACGTGGGTGGAGCGAAACGGTTTTAATCACGAAAGGTCCCTTGATCGATTAAATATTTGTATCTGGCGGGGGTGTCGTTGCCTCCACTTCGGAAGAAGAGAGGGTTGGCGTGTTTGCGAATAAAATGGTTCACCCTCTATGGTGAAAAGGAGGGGTGCCTAAACTTATGCATATGAAAATTGTAATTGTGTCATTTCGTCATTTGACTCTCCATATGTGAGAAATCTCATAATTAATTCGTTGATGCTCGTTTTAATACACAAGATGCAGGATGTAATTTACAAATGTGCTTATTACACAAAATGGAGAAACAGCGAGTCTGTAATTAATTTTACGCGTCGGGGTGAATTCAGGCGGAATGAAAAATCGCGCAGCACTTCAGATGCGGTAAACATTCCCAAGTGGCAGTGTAAACAGAGTAAACATTCATTCGAGAGGGTGAGGCGCGGTCGCGCGCGCGCGGATGTAAACGAGGGTGCGCGAACGCACATGGGCGTGGGTCTCGTCAATTAGGTCCGCGGCCTTATTACTCGCGCTTGATAACCCGAATCGAGTCGGAGCTCGGAGCTGCACTAGCAAGCACGTTCGTCGCGTAAGTTACACCTGTAAGAGCTGCTAATGGAGCCGGACCCATGCTCGTAATTAGTGGTCCGCGTGCGCGTTGTCACGCGTGCGTGCGTGCGTACGTGCGCGCATAGCCGCGAGTCCACGATCGCTTTTACGGAGTTCACGTTCACGAGGATACGTTTACGCACTGCGACGCAATTAAACGACTTGCCGGTTCTCACGCGTCTATTCCACGCAACATCGCCTAACTCGGATCAGGCATTTCTAGTTTAAAGGGAGGACGGTCCCTTTTTCTAGAAACGACCTTCTGGTGGCCGTGCGTCATCGGGATAGGGTGCTTTTTATTTACTCGATGGCTTCCGCTTGCTCGAAGGATAAATCGGCCGATTTTCCTGGCCGAGGGCTCACCTCGAGATTAACCACTCGGTTTTCGGGGACGTCGTTTGCGTAAATAGCTTGCATGCGGGGAACCAATGATGGAAGTGTGCTCCCGTAGGCGGGAGAGAAATAGAGCGAAAGGTTGAGAGATCTGTTGGGATTCGGTGAAGATTTTCAAAGCAATTAATTCGTAGCCTCTTTACATTTAAATATACAGCGCGTAAAGAAATGTTTGGTCTTGGCTACCATAGGCGTATTCTACATCTTCGGATCGATGAAGATCTGTTAAAAAAAGATGCCGCAAAATTGTCCTTGACCTTGAATGTCAAGGTCAAATATTTTTTTAATTGCACGATGCATAGAATACAATGCGATAAAAAAATATTTGACCTTAAAATTCAAGATCAAGGACAATTTTGCGGCAACTCTTTTTTAACGGATCTTCATCGATCCGAAGATGTAGAATACGTCTATGGCAGCCAAGACCAAACATTTCTTTACAGCCTGTACAATTTAAAAAGGCTGTTAGATAACTGTAAAGATATATATCGATAAACCACATTACCATACCACCTTATACGCGACATCTGCTATATTGTAAACACTGACATGCGTCGCGACTATTGTACATCGTCCTAGTCAGACGTACTGTCCGTACGCCACAAGAAGTCCCTCGAGACGGCTGAGGGGCGAAGGGGTCCTCGCTCGCAGCCAATGGTTATGCTTTGACGTCACACACTTTAGCCAATAATTCGGCTAGAACCGAAAGTTCGTGTGGAATGACCCAATCGGACGGTTTGTTGTCGAATTCCTGCCAGGAGACTTCTTGTGGCGTACGGACAGTACAACGACTTTATAAGAGTAAACACGTGTCCAAGCAATACTGTTGCCGTAATAATTATAACATCCACTAACAAACTCGTACTAATAACAAAGATAATTTTTCATTTTTCATGGAAATTCGCATCGGAGAACGTTTCACAGAAAATAGGAGCAGCAGCGACCGCTCGTAAAGGATAGCGCAACAGGATCGAAGGAACGAAAGAGGTAAAAGTATGATTCGTTTTCGTATGGCTGGGACAATGAAGGCTCGACGGTTAGGTAGATCGATATCGGTATGAATTGAATCGATCTGGCCGGGTCCACGTTCTTCTATCCACGTGGGATACACCTATCCATTACCCCACCCATTTAAGGTATGCTCGGTAGTCCTGGCGGACCGCGAGCGTTAAATTTAGGCGTGGTTGTTCGCGTTGCATCGTGGGCTCGAATCGGCGGCGCGGCGCGGCGCGCGGGCATATCCGTACGAAACACGATTCCCCCTCGATAGAGTAAATTTTCCACGCATGGCTGTGCTCTCAGGCTCTCCTTTACAGTATAGCTCTACGCTATAGCTCGCTAGCGTCGAACGCAAACCACGTAGGAATTATTGCACGCCGCGTCAGGGCCGCGTCGGGCCGGGCCGGGCCGGGCCGAGCCGAGTCGGGGTACGTACGGTTCAGCGCTAATTACAAACGAGGTACACGCGCTCGGTACAACGTTTCTCCGCGATCCTAGAGCCCTATTAAGAAGCTTTACCGGTGTAACTCACCGCTCCCTCCCGCCTTCGAACCCGGGTTATGAACCCTGCATAGCGTAGCCGTGACTACACACCAAACGATATCCGTTTTTCATCTTCTAACCCTCTCTCTCTCTCTCTCTCTCTCTCTCTCTCTCTCTCTCTCTCTCTCTCTCTCTCTCTCTCTCTCTCTCTCTCTCTCTCTCTCTCTTGCTAATCCGACGAAAATCCTTACAACCGATTACTCTCGACCACTTCCGGTGTACGAGGTCTCTGTTCACAGAGGAACTTTATTTTTCTAATTTGTTTCTGTTGGAACACGATCATTGTCCTCGTGTAACTAATCGCGACATCTCTCTGTTAAGTCAATCATCAACTATTAGTTTTCATTGTATGATGGCGCTAATATATATATGTGTGTATGCGTATGCGTGCCTTTTGGGGGTACGCGTGTCGCCGCTCTACGCGGCTTCCTTCTTCTCGTTTCGTACCTCGAACTGTAAACAAGTATTATTAAAACGGAGTTAATTATATCGGCGCACTCTCGCTTATACATTATTGCGTTAACCAAAGTAATCACCCAATTCCAACAGTTTCAGCTTGCATATGGACCTCGCCACCTTCGAAGTAGATTATCCTCCACGGTTGATTCGATGTTACCACTTCCGGAAATTGTTAGGTTATTTTTTTCTTTTTGACAGACCTCGTATGCCGGTAATCGATTCGCCGATGGTTGGTCAGAGATAGAAGAGGAAACTGAATTCGATAAGAAAGTCCGTCGAGACCGGAGAAAGGCTAACTCGATACCGTCGACGATACGGCCGACGCTTTCTCGACGATTAAACGGCGCGGCGGTCTGTAAGCGATCATTAGCCCGATACGGCAATTAATTCGGCGCGTGCCGCTCGTCGTGAAAGGACATCGCTGTGCATACACCCGGTCGGTGCTCGTGAGATTATATTATTTTACATTTTTCCTGGCCTTTCGCCCTTTAATCAATTTTAGAGATGAATAGTCGCGATGAAGATTTCAAACTGAATCGATTAACCTCTCGCCTTACAATTTAATTACTGGGTCTCACGTTGAAACGTACCATTTAGTTTCCTCCGGCGCTCTACAATGATGTTAGTTTATGATGGATAGTTAAAAGTAATTAATTTTCGCGTCTGAAACTTATTGGCGACTCTAACGTTATTTTACGGCGAGGGATTAAATATCATCAGACTGCGGATTAATAAAAAAAATAACGAAATATTATTTTCGACTTGCAAAAATGCGATAAAAAATTTTATATTTTCCACAAAGATCCGCAATGTGGTTACATTATACGTACATTGACAATCTTGGCAAAATCTGGTTCTCAAATCGAGTGCAATGCATCGAAACAGGACGTCCAATTAATTTCTACGTTTCAAGCAAGAAGAATTCCAACTGAAAGCAAAGGTCCACTTTGAGGTGAAATTCATCGCGTGTGAGGATTAGACTAGAATGTGCCAGGGGTTAAAGGACAGCGAAATTTCGAAGTTTGTCCAGTCGGTTATGGTAATTTCCGTACGCGGTGCTCGTTAGTCCTCGTTATCGGCCTCGATGCGAAGGAGCGATCTCGATCTCAGGGTTTGATTTACCGCGGTTCGATCGACGTCGATCAACCGCGGGCGAATTATTTCCCCGGTATCGTGACCCGTCGGTGTGTTACGCGATCGCGGAATTATTTGCGAGAGCGCGCGCACACACGCGCGCCGGTTCCCTCGGTGTTCGATCTGTAACAAAGTATCGCCGCGGGCGACCCGAACACGATTCGGTTAATGGAGAAGGGGCGACCGTGAAGGGTACGCAGGAATTTCCGGGTTGAAACTATTAAAAGTTCAGTAGAATGAACGACGCGCAGCGCGCCGCGCCGCGCCGCTCTCCGCGATATCCAGCAAATAACAGGAAAGAACCGTAGCGCGAGCAGCGGCGCATAAATAACGGCCGATCGCCGCTCAGCTCCGCACCGCTCCGCACCGCTCCGCAAAGAGAACGAGAGAATACGAGCGGACCGCGAGCGCGCGGGCGCCCGAGCTAGTTCGGGCCACGAGAAATTCCCGTCTCTGACCTTTTCGTGCGTTTAATCATCGTGCCAGGCCTATCAATCCGCGGAGAAACGAGGCGCGATAAAAATCACGCAACGCTCCGACGAGTCGACCACCGATGGATTCGTGGCGGCGCGCTCGCGTATCAATTTTCTCGCTCGACTCTTTCGTTACGGTCTCCTGCCTCGATTACTACTAGAGCTTGTCTCTATTCTGGTCGAAAGGGCTTTTCGTCTGCACCGAAAGCCCCCTTTTTCTTTCTTATCGAGCAGGAGGTTGACTGACGCGTGGGAGGTTGGGGAAGTTAATGCAAAGACAGCAGATTGCCTTGTGAAACAGTATCCCAGTTGTAATTGGATCACTGGAATCCTTTAAGGTACTCTAGACGTAGGGAGCAACAAAGCCACGCCCCCTGAAGTAGTCTACATAAATCGAGCAGATAAACCACACCCATCGAAGCACTCTAGATAGCGGGCAACTACAAAACCGTACCTCTCGAAGTACTCTACAGAGAGAATCAAGGCCACGTCTTTCAGAGTATTGAATATGAGCAATCAAACCACGCCCCTTGAAGCACTCCGTGTAGAGAGAACGATAGAATCATGCTTCTCAAGACATAATATAGCGAGTGAAAGGAGACTACACCTGTTCAGGACACGAATAAATAGAGAGCAATGGAACCACGCCCCTCGGAACTCTTCAGAAATAGAGAGCAAGGAAACCACGCCCTTTTTAGAACTCTCTATGCACGAAGAGCAAGGAAACCACGCCCCTCGGGACACTTTACACAAAGATATCGACTACACTACGCTTCTCAGGGCACTCTAAATGAATAAATCACCTAGAGTGACCTAGACCACGCCCCTCAGGGCACTCTACAGAGGGAACGCGATGCGGCCACGCCTCTTAAGACATTTTACTCCGAGGAAGGAGCAAAACCAAGCCTATTTATGATTCTGGAAAGGTTTCGGCAACTTAATAAATTTCATACGGACTCTAAAAGACGGTTCTGCTTTTATAACGTGAATGAAACAACGGAAACCGTTGGTTCGTCTTTCTGTGCGGGACTTATGGTCGCATGCAGTGGTGGTTCCATCGACCGGCGATTTCGCCCCGCAGCTAGAAACCTCTGTACTAATTAAAGCGACGACGACGCGAGGAACGTAACAGGCGTGCCGGTGCAGCGTGGCGCATAAGTCGCGACGCCAAGAGGAAGCGGAGCCAAGCCCGCGGACAAGCCGGGGTATATCGGAACGGTTCATTGTGAGCCGAACAATGACCGAGTGGCCAAGTGCGAGGGTCAGGGGCGCGAGGAGCAAGGGAAAGAAACACTCTAGACCGCGTACAGTGTGGTCCGTGTGCCGACAACCTATACGTACCGACAAACGCTCCACAGTATAAGAGTATAGAGTATAGAGTATAGAGTATAGCCGGCACCGAACACCCTCCAGACTGTGCTAATTTTTCCACCCCTTTGTTCGCCCCCGCTTTCTCGATTAACCTTTGCCGACCGTGCCCTTCCCGATCCTCTCAGTCTCGAAAAAGCCCCAACTGCTTCCAGATATTTTCATTCTTTTCCATTTCACAGACATATTACTTCCTACACTGTTTTCTTTTTTATCGATAATGATTTTTGATTACTACGACAAACAAGATAGTGCTTCCGTGTGTTGATGCTATCGTTAAAAATTTTGTTATCAATTTATCAACGTCTGTTGAGCTTATTAAAAATATATACGCACAAGGGTATTGGAAGAAACACGAAGATGAAGTTGGAAAAATAATAATTGGTAAAAGTGCTCGTTTATCTAATAGCACAACGCCTGACCGACATCAGACCGGTATACACCTTCTGCATTAAATAGACGATGGTGTCTAATTAGACTTTTTGATAAAATCCTGTTTAACAAGATTGCAAGGCTCGAATCACCCACGAAGACTACGGTAATTTTCTAATCGTTCTCGTTTTATCAGATACGTTGCGTTAAACCGCCACCTACTCGACGAAAGGGCAATTACGATGAAAGTGCAAACGATTAGAGATAATTGTTATCAATTTGTTTTCATTCACGTGAAAGTTTTCCTAACCCGACCGATCTACCGGACAAACATTTTCGCCTCCGTCACCGTTAGATCGCGGACCGTCTTTTCGAGTTAATTAACGGCATTGAAACGTTATCGGCCGCGACGGCCATTATAACGGGCAGCTATTTTAACGGGCGGTCGGGATTTTTCATCGATTAGACCACACGATGCAAATATTTTCCGTGCTGCCATCTCCCGCATTCAATTAGAAGGCATTAACGCGATTAACCCACATCGCCACCGTTTACAATTAATTCCTTAAACAGTATTCTCGTGGAACACACGGTATTCGACAATTTTTATCTCGGAAACTGTTTGCTGAATCGAATTGACAATTTTTTTTATTCGATCAGTGATCATTAGTCAATTTTGAACATTTTTTTTTTTAATGTAAAATTAGTCCTGTAGAGTTCCATAAAAATTTAAAAACGTTCCTCAAAATCTCACCTACACCATAAGCTTGTTTTCAGGATTAAAGTCTCAACTGTTAAAAGACACCTGCACTCAAACTATTTTATAAATCAATAAAAAGACCGAGGGCGCTTAGGGTTTCTTCTGAAATTGCAAATGGCTCTTCTCGCAGAAACCGAAAGTGATCGATCCGGCGTGAAACGGCACCGTAATCCCCCGACTATTATCCACGATAATTTTCAATGAACGTTCACCGAGTTGGTTACACATAATGCGCTAATCGGATGCAAAATTTCTCGGTTGGCGTAGATGCAGCTCGGAACCGCGGAGCCGCGAGGAACCATCCTCGATCGAAATTCAACGAAGTTGTCTATCGGTGACGTTCAAAATCCAATTTCACCGTATTCCCTTAAGCCCTCGATATATCCAGCCTCGTTAAGGATCGGCTCTAACTAGTTTATCCACGGCGGCGAGCCCTAAACTCTCGCTCGCGTATCCCGTCGATTAATCTCCGCGTCGGATACACAGAAATTTCGCGTCTTCCCCGGGGCTCGCGATCTCTTTCGGCAAATTGAATTCTTCCCGGCGTCTTCGGGCTTCATTTAACCAGACGCCTCGGCTACATTTAATGCACGATTCTGCCTGAGCAAAATCATTTTCGTTTCTACTTATCTGTGGCCATTCCCCACTTTCCCTTACGTTCGCAATATTTTTCCAAAATCTCTTTCGGAAAATATGGTCTAAATAAAATTGATATTATTTTTATTCTCTATTAGGTACACGCATTTAATCCAGAAATAAATTATCTCTGACGAAACATTAATACGTTCACCTTAGTTTTTAAACCTTTGCACTCGGAGCTATTTTAACCCTCATCCCTGTGTCAATTTGACACAGTGGTAAAAGATTGATTAAATAATAAGGTGAACAGTTATTTTTCGATGTTTTTTTATTCAAATTGACGAGTTAACATTTACATCTAAGATTTTTCGGTTATGAGTTTCGCATAAAAAAAATAAAAGTCACGAATCTTCGGGCTTTACCTACAATTAACAGGACAGTTTAACTTATTTCGGGAAAACTGTGTGAAATTGACACGAGGGACGGATGTGGGTTAACTCAAATATGAAAGATTTTTCCTTTCCAGAATATTTCCATTCTATACAATATTTTTCCATTTTTTGCATACGAAACTGATATAATAACTCATGTAATATGTAAAGGTCTAGTAGTTTATTAAATACGAACAAAAATAATAATATTTTTAAGAATGGCACATTTTCTGTGGTGCCTCAGAGTCGCCATCCGAGTGCTAAGGGTTAATTTTCGCTAGAGCTGGATCCCGATCAACCTACTAGCGATCAGCGCCATAAGTCGAGCGGTCTTCCCACGAATCGCAACGTCCCGGTTTCGCGATCGATTCGCCAAAAGAATCCGCTCGAACGATTGCCCGCGTCGATTCGCTAACGCGCTCATATTAGGGTCGCGAATCTTATTTGATCTGCGAACTACTTCTGTCGGTTTTGATTAACGATAAGGGCACGGACCCGGTGTCCCGTCTACTGTTGTATCATTGAAACGGAACGTTAAACAAGACTGTGCACAACGCCCGAGTATAATCCGGTAGCTGTCGCGCAGGCTCCTCTTCAAAGTGCTCTCGACATCTCAAAGGATCCGTCTGACGAGGCACTTCGAGGCGGCAGATATTCTGTCCTAGATGTTTCTAATCCTTTCGTCCTTTACAACCAGCCTACCGGCTAATCCGTTCATCTGGGATGAGTTCACTCGTCGGATGCATCAGACTGCACCCCCGATAGAATTATTTATTTCTACTGACCCTCGGCTCGCGTTAATATTTTGGGAATTAAAGTGGATCAACGGTGACGTTCAATTAACCAACGCGAGTGAATTATCGCGTACTGTGTGGGACCGAAAGAAGCTATTAAATGTTTGTATTAAACGCTATTGAGCGTCCTAAATATTCTGTCCCGTCTGTATTGTACTTAAATGTAGATTGAGGTTCGATAAATTACCTATTTAGCGGGTTAATCGAAACGACCCAGACGCCTGTACCAGATCGTACTTGTCCTAAATTGGAGAGACACGAGTCGCGAATTGCAACATTCGTCGTTCTTGTAGTCTACAGCCTCTACCAGTTCAATTCTGGTTCGCCAAAAATGGTTCAATTATTGCCTACCAGTGTAGACACGTACTCTGTCGCTTGAAGCGAGAGTATTTGTTCCGAATAAAAATTGCAGAGTGAGCAACTAATAATAGGAAGTTCAGTGTTCCCATTTTTATCAGGCAGAATTTGCAAGTCACTTTTAATGTTCGGTTGAATATTCCGAAATATCATTCGCGTACGCATGCTATATTGTCAAATTACAGTTTAATGGTGCTAGCAGAGACTATGTACCACAAACTTAGCACAACTTTTAACCCTCATCACTCGGATGGCGACTCTGAGACACCACTGAAAATTGCTGTGACATTCTTAAAAATATGATTATTTTTGTTCGTATTTAATAAACTACTAGACCGTTACATATTACATGAGTTATTATATCAGTTTCATATGCAAAAAATGAAAAGAAAATGGTATAGATTGGAAATATTCTAGAAAGGAAAAATCTTTCATTTTTGATAAAGTAGGCCTAAAAGTTCAGTCTCCAGGTTGTAGGAAGAAACGCAGGATAACGGGGAACGAATGGGATCCGCGAATGGGAGAAAATCGCGTCGCGAGGTCCGGTGTGTCCCTTGTCCCGGCAATTAACATCGAGCGGTGTCGGTGTCCCGGACGAGAACAGGTTCAAAGTCGCGACAGACACCTTGTATATCGTGGATCGAGCTCGGTGGCCGCGTGACAGCGCGCTCGGCCGTGCGCAGTGTGTGTGCACGGTGCCGGCGATGCACGCCGATGCACGACGATGCACGCAGACCAGGGCAAACAAGCGTACCCACACGCGCGCGTACACATAGGGTACACACGGGGACGCAGACACAGACACAGATGTGTAACATGGAGGAGAGTCTAGGAAGCACGTAAGACGAGTGCAGCTCTTCTAACGGTAATTCCTTTAGACCAGTACCGCAACTTCTGCAACCCAGAAGAGTCGATGCTTCTGCTCGCCGGTGCGCTGTTTCTTCTGTTACCGAACGCTACGACGACGACTGCCGGCCGCGACCGGGTTCGCGGCTATCTCGAGGAACGAGCCAATCATCCGTCCGTGGCTTCTCCTTCATCCTCCCGCGTCTCCGCGTTTGCTCTCGGCCTCTTCCTCTTCCTCGGCTTCTTCTTCTGCACGGGCCTCCGGGAACAGTATTTTTGCTGTCCCATCGCGTTCTATTGAATTTCGAGGAATTTATTAATTTCGACCAATTATAGCGGCTAATTGGATTTTCCAAATAGTCCACAATTTTACCGTGCCGAGAATCAGCATACTATAGAAAGTTACTTTGTTAGAATTGCAACTATTTTTGCGATTTCGACAAGCGTTTATCCAGCATGCACTGTTCGGAACACCGCGCGCCGTCGTCCTCCTGCGCAACGCGAAACAGAGACGGAACACAATAGGAGGAAAAAGAGTGGGACAGAGGAGATCGACGAGAGCGAGAATCGAGAAGAGGGGACACACACCGGGAGGGGAGCTAGAAGATGTCGACCAGGAAAAGTAACAGTAACCTTCTCGTGCCGCGCTACCGTGAACTTGCTCGACCTCCTGCAATTAGCGCGATCCTTGACGCAGCGCGGCTCCGATCGAGCTGCCTCTGCACGACTTTAATTATTGCCCCGGAGTCGGTCGCTTCTCTCTTGCCGCGCACTCGTATGTTTCCTTCCGACGTAGCTCCGAGGCCTCGGGCTACGAATTCGGTGCAACTGACGAGATCATCTTCGACCTAGCCGGACGTTTTTCATTACTGAAACCAGCTATCAGTGAGCTGGAGAAAGTGAATTTCTGAAAAGTTTATTGAAAATTAATGTATCTTAATGTATTAATGTATCTATTAGTCCTTTGCACTCGGAGCTAGTTTAACTCAAAACCGAAAGATTTTTCCTAAGAGTTCCTTTCTAATGAAAAGACAGCCTTGCGAAATAAGTCTCTTTCAAACAACTGAAACTTTATTAAAAATATCGAATAGAAACTAAACCAGGTACATGTATCATTCCTATAGCGACTCTTCATTTAGATACATTGTATCATTGTATTATCGATCCTCAGTTTTTTCCCAGAAATGTTTTACTTTAACATTTTCCATTCTACAATCTTTCCATTCTATACAATTCTTGTTCATTTGTTGCATATGAAAACAATATCTCATGTAATATGTAAATGTCTAGTAGTTCATGAAATACGAGCAAAAATAATAATGTGAACAATATTTATAAGAATATCATAGCAATTTTCAGTGCTGCCTCAGAGTCGCCATCCGAGTGCTAAGGGTTAATGTACATTTGCGAGTACATATTATTTATACATGGGCCGGTGGCTGTCGATAAGGTTGGATTCAAAGACTCGCCATTGGGCAACGCGAAAGATCAATTGTCGCAGACACTTGTTCATACAGTCAAGGTAGAGACGCTGCTTATCCACACAAGCGTATAAATAGAGGTGCGCTGCCAAAAGGCAGTCCTTCTCGGGCTGCCGTGCTCGATGGACTGTCCGGGAGCTCGAAGGAGTCCCGGGGTGCGTCCTCTGGCACTCTGGGAGGACACTTTCAGATTCCTGGTGGAGACTCCGGTGGACACCCTCCACCCTCTCCAGAACTCCCCTCAATCTCCTGAACTCCTCTCCATTTGCATGGTTCGCAGTGCACGTTGAATAAATACACGCTCGTTCGCGGTGTTAAGTTTTACACCTTTTGTCTACCTCCTTTGCGGCTCGAATTTTAGAATCGACTCGATTTCGACACGGAGCTCCATTGCGCGCAGGAGGACCGAGAATCGATGGGCAATTCTGTTACGCGTAAAACCGAATAATTCTCCGATAAGGGGAACCAGAAGATAAAACGAAAAATTGCGACCACGCCGAGCTGCACGACCTGAAATGGATCGCTTTGAAGGTTCCTCGAGACGAGAGGTCGGTGATCCTTAATTCCTTAAAGCCCGTACCGAAATGAACGACGACCGTGCTCGTCGAAATGTCTCCGCACACCAGGACCGACTTATCGAATCGATCAAAAAGAGACTCTGACGAGAGAATCGTCGGCGACGCTCGCAGTCGCCGCTACAAACGGCGCTCATTGTCCTCTTTTTCCGAGCGTTAGTTTTAGACCGGTTGGCCAGGTACCAAGACTCCCGTGATACAACGCGCGCCGTTCTTCAACCGACTGTCTCCGATTTTCGTAAAACTCACACGTAACACATAACTCGACCTAAACAGCCGACGAACTAACCGAGACCGTCGTTCATATTTCAGAGATCAAAGCATCACAATTTCTACCTAAAACTGCGGGTAAAGCTATTGTTTCAGGAAGCATTCTTTTTCGCAAATAAACACTGTTGTCGGTTTTAGTAGACTATGGATTTTATGAGATGATTTAGTTTGTTTTTGTGTGTTTTCGTGTTTTACAATCAGAGTTTGCAACGGAAAAATCTGACAATGATATCTAAAATGTGGCTTAGTTATTACTTATTTTCAATTGTAAATTAATGGGTAAATGGGCCAAAAACTGATTTTTCGATTTCCCTCAATAACTACCCTTACAGATGAGATATGGGGTTGTAACTTGGCAGAGAGGGGTCTTTTTGGGTAGACTATCGAATGGCCAAAGCTCGATTAAAAACCCGTCGGGGGCGAATTTCACCAGCAAACCCTGGTATAGCCTTTGAGATAATTATAAAGATAAAAGAATTGAAGGATACCGATACATTGCCCTCGGTGTATCAAAATTATTAAAAGAAGAAAAACATTTCTGTCTCCCGTCTCTAGCAATCACTCAATTTTTATTTAGCAACCCCATACTTGAAGAATATTCCTCATATTCCGCTAAAAAATTCTATTTCTCTAGAATGCACAATTTTATTCGATCTACCCTTTACAGTACATTGCCCTCGGTGTGTTAAAATTATTAAAAAAGAAAACATTTCTGTCTCCTGTCTCTAACAATCATTCAATTTTTATTTAGCAACCCCATACTTGAAGAATATTCCTCATATTCCGCTAGAAAATTCTATTTCTCTAGAATGCACAATTTTATTCGATCTACCCCGTTACAGTACATTGCCCTCGATGTATTAAAATTATTAAAAAAGAAAACATTTCTGTCTCCTGTCTCTAACAATCATTCAATTTTTATTTAGCAACCCCATACTTGAAGAATATTCCTCATATTCTGCTAAAAAATTCTATTTCTCTACAATGCACAATTTTATTCGATCTACCCTTTACAGTACATTGCCCTCGATGTGTTAAAATTATTAAAAAAAGAAAACATTTCTGTCTCCTGTCTCTAACAATCATTCAATTTTTATTTAGCAACCCCATACTTGAAGAATATTCCTCATATTCCGCTAAAAAATTCTATTTCTCTAGAATGCACAATTTCATTCGATCTACCCCGTTACAATACATTGCCCTCGGTGTATCAAAATTATTAAAAGAAGCAAAACATTTCTGTCTTCCGTCTCTAGCAATCACTAAATTTTTATGTAGCAACCCCATACTTGAAGAATATTCCTCATATTCCGCTAGAAAATTCTATTTCTCCAGAATGCACAATTTCATTCGATCTACCCCGTTACAGTTAAGTCTAGAGCAACAATGCTCCCGACGACTGACCTCAGGGACCGTCTAGCTGAGCTGGTATGGCTTCCCTAACCCGAAGTAACCCCCTCGATCGGTCGGCGTCTCGGGAAATAATAATTACGTCGAGCCCAAGGGAACGAGACGGTCGTTCGACGTCGGCGTAATTGGCCAATCAGTTTTTTTTACGCCAACGCGTTTCGGGCTAAAAAGCTTACGTAAACACCTGTCGTCTAAATATCTCGGCGAGGATAACGGTGCCGACGTGAACACCGTCTTCGGACTTGTTGCGTCCTCGGACAGGCGCAAACGCTCGATGATGAACAATTCCAGAATCGGGTAGCATTATTCAGAAATGTTACGTCGACAATTATATTTATCTGTTTCTAGATAAAAATCAATAATGTCATAGTTAAAATCAACCTGCTCGTTCAGAGGATATACATATAGGTACACTTGATCAGATACAAAATTGTCCAAATAGATTAAACGATTGTCTGCAGCGGATACGTCCACTCTTCTCCGTTGAGGGGTTAATTTCAGTGCATTGGCTTTTTCGAGAAGAAATCCCACGCAAAGTGAAATAGGCAAATATTCTATAACGGACTGCAGTTTTTAAAAATTCTTTAGAAACACCCGTTTAAGGTAACCAATCGTTTAAGCAAAGTATCTACTATATGTTAACCGCTACTCTGTAAAAATGAAATTTGACGCGTCAATATAATTGCCTGTAAACAAATAGCAGCCGAAGGGGTTAATCGAGTGCCGAGACAGCGACGGACGCAATAATAAGCTGGTAAGGGAGGGAGGTCGATCGGAAAGCGTGATGTCAGCTCTCGGGGTTCCATCGCGATCGAGGCGTCCCCTCGCGGACCCGTTCAAGGCGGGATCGTCGAGAAAGTTCACCGTCGACACTGGCAATTGGCAATTGCATCGTCTGATAGCATAATGACGGAACGGCCGCGGCCCGAACGGATGCGTGCACGCATTTGACGCACATCTGCGCGGCGTTTCGTTCTCGGGCTCTCGAAGTGGTGAATGAACGTGCTCTCCGCAGGCCGCGCCAAGCGAAACCAGTAAGAACAGATGGGATTAAATTATAGTGCAGCCCAATGGACGGATAAAACGCGCATTAAATAGATTCGACGGAATGGACGGGACTGTTACCCGCGATACGGACGCGACTACGCCTTCCGATCGACGAACCCCTTTCCTTCCGCCGCGGATTTCCTTCGGTTCTTGACTTTGCGCGCGTCCTTTCGCTTCCCAGAACGAATAATAGTGATAATGCTAGCCTGCCAATATGTACTTGTCCGCTTCAAAAGCGCTACTTTGAAATACGACACTGAAATGCCTTAACACGTTCAAACAGGATCGTGTTACACGAGTTTTTCATTTCCTCGCACTTCTGTTTTCAAATAAGTGGACAAAACGTTCGAAATCGCTCGATTTCTTTCGAGATATAGTTCGTAAAAAATATACGGTAAGCGTATCTAGTTTTACATACACGCGAGATGATGCAGGAAGTATAAAGGTACACTGACCGTTTTGGCTCGACCGTTAATTATTGTAATTTGACTGCGGATTTGTGTGCAAAATCACAAATTGTCTACATCAATTTAGAACCAGAGACCACGTAATCATATTTTTTCGAATTTCGTCAGAGTCAAAATTAAGCAACAATGCCTCAATAATTCCTTTCGTCGCACGACACGAACAATTTAATTACCGGAGAACATTTACGGGTGTTAAATGCGAGCAAGAGCGAACAGTTTCAAGGGTTTCACAGGCAGAGCATACTTTCTGCTCGTGTCGCTGGGAACCGGAAACGCTGTACCATCGACGGAATTCTCGTCGGAGATGCGAAAAGTTGAGTCGCGTCGCGTCAGGGGAATTGCATTCGACGGGGCGCAGCGTCGCGCGGAAATTGCAATTGCGCGCGGATTTGTCTGGCTTCGGAGCTGAAAACGCTGGAGACCTCCGGACGTCCTCTGGAAAAATCGAAAACGCCCATCCGGAACTTCGTTTCCAGCGCATCGCGACGCGGCAGAATTCGCTGGGCGACCAATTACGCGGGAATCGCTGTTTCGTTTGTGAAGAGACTTCCAAAAAATACCTATTCGGTAACGTTGATTGCAAATAATTAAATCAACGCGATCTGTACCGTGTGTCGCGTGACGAGCCTACATATTCAGTACAAGCTAATTAATAGGGAAGGGTTAGGGAGATAGCTCTGAAAAAATGAAAACGAACTTTCTGGCCAATTCAATATTTTATGAGCAGATATTTTATATGCACAATATTTTATCGGCATTTGCGACATTTTTCTGATTAAAACGAGCCCAAACGTGACATAATTCGGAGCATATTTGCTGGTTTAATTCGTGATATAGTACGACCTCGATTATCCGAACCGGTGGTATCCGAATTGAGCACAAACAGTTCAGCTTATTGTAATGTACAGGGTGTTCCGTTATTTATTATATGCTTCAAATTATTGAATCATTTTTTAAGAAAAGGTCTTAATAATTACAATAATTTAATCTATCCAGACCTTTCGCTATATTTATTATAATATATGCTTGAATGCATTGAATCATGTTTTAAGAAAAAGTCTCAATAATTCAAAAATAAAGAGGTCAATCGATCGACACTGGTGTTAGAAATAAAATTCATTTCGATTTCTCTACGAGCTTTATATTTCCAGAAGTACCTTTTTTTTAAGTACCTAAAGAAGTACCTAACCCAGTATCTTATTAAATATTTGATGATAGTCTTCGGTCGAAATGTGTCCACATGGACCGCTTAGAAAAATAAAAGAAAATGCAAATTCATTACCGAATGCGAAGAATGGTAATCAGTGACAATCAATGGATAGTACGGTAATTGGTGCTTGGTGTTTTCGCGCGTTTCCATGGGATTTTCGACGGCGTTTAACACGGGCAGCGACCGATCCATGGTGCGTTTCCGAGCGATCTCGTTTACGCGCCGCAATTGAGCGAGGGAGCGCGTCGTCATCGGAATTATTACAGCTTCCGGTGACGTTAGGCGAATCTATAGGGAACGGTCGTCGCGGAAGCTGTAACTCGGCGTCCTTACGTCATCGCGACACGGTCGCGCATCGCAACGAAAACCGGGAACGTATTCCCCCTTCTCCTCTTTTTACTCCCCGTCTCTCCTACCTACCCGAGAATTCGATTCGAAGTTGCGAGTCCGCCTCCTTTATCGGCGCGAAAAGAAACGAGCGCGTCGCGCCCCGACTTGGCCCGCGCGATCCTTTTACGACTTCCCACACACAACTTTCAATTTCTTATCCGGTCGCCAGCGCAAAAAACCAATGGCCAATTCGGCGATCTTCCGCAAAACCGCACCACCGCCGCGCCGGCTCTCCAAACGGATAGGTGGCTGCACAAAACCGTGCTTTTATGTTTTTCGACCTTAAATTCAATTCGAGAGAATCGATACGACTCCGTGCAATCTGAAACGGGTTATTCGAACAAAAGTGACGATCATCGCATGTTACGAAATTTTTAGGCTCTTTTCGTACCCTACATAATTATAGTGTCGTCGATAAAAGAATCGGGTACATAGCAAGTTATTTCTAGATTGATCAATTGTTCTCTTACACAGAAAGTTCAGTAGCACTTTTGTTTTTAGCATTTTAATGACGATTAATGATTTAATGCTGATATGCAGTCTAAACATAAGATTCGCTGAAAAAAATCGTTGTTGAGACAAATTGTCCACTGGATGTACTGTTGTAGGATCAAATGGTTGTTTAGGCGAACAGGTCATTGAACCTACTATTTATGAATAAAATCATTGTTTTGGAAGATTGCTCTCGGATCTAGTAGTATACAATCACTGATCAATGGACTCTCGGATGAAATCGTTTTCACTGGACACGAGACATCCCACAAAAGGTGGTTGTGCAACCATTTTGATTAATGCTGATATGCAGTCTAAACGTAAGATTCGATGAAAAAAATCGTTGTTGAGACAAATTGACCACTGGATCTACCGTTGTAGGATCAAAGGGTTGTTTAGGCAAACAGGTCATTGAACCTACTATTTATGAATAAAATCACTGTTTTGGAAGATTGCTCTCGGATATAGTAGCATAAAATCACTGATCACTGGACTCTCGGATGAAATCGTTTTCACTGGATACGAGACATCCCACAAAAGGTGGTTGTGCAACCATTTTGATTAATGCTGATATGCAGTCTAAACGTAAGATTCGCTGAAAAAAATCGTTGTTGAGACAAATTGACCACTGGATCTACCGTTGTAGGATCAAATGGTTGTTTAGGCAAACAGGTCATTGAACCTACTATTTATGAATAAAATCATTGTTTTGGAAGATTGCTCTCGGATCTAGTAGTATACAATCACTGATCAATGGACTCTCGGATGAAATCGTTTTCACTGGACACGAGACATCCCACAAAAGGTGGTTGTGCAACCATTTTGATTAATGCTGATATGCAGTCTAAACGTAAGATTCGCTGAAAAAAATCGTTGTTGAGACAAATTGACCACTGGATCTACCGTTGTAGGATCAAATGGTTGTTTAGGCAAACAGGTCATTGAACCTACTATTTATGAATAAAATCGTTGTTTTCGAAGATTGCTCTCGGACCTAGTAGAATAAAATCACTGATCAATGGACTCTCGAATAAAATCGTTTTCACTGGACACGAGACATCCCACAAAAGACGGTTGTGCAACCAGACTGGAGAGCCGCAAGGGGTAAAATTTTTTAAGGCTTGGTCCTGCTACATGTTCGGAAGATTGTGAACAGTGCACAGACTCGCCAACTTCTGGAGGATGCGAAACTTGGCAAAAAACGGCGAGAGGAGCCACGGGCACGGTGAAACGGGGCCGAAGAAGACGACCAACAGGGGCCAAACAGGGGGAAAACGGGCTCTCCCGGCGGAATTGCGAACGATCTCACGTATCCTTGTCGAGATTATCCAAAATTCGGACTGCAGGAGATCCCGGAGCGGCGATTGGCCCGCGTAACGAGTTTCGACAAAGCGAGCTGCCAATTTGGCAGCGTCTTCGGGACGATAAATCAGCCTTAACCGAGCCGACGAACCTGCCGAACTGTGTATCCGCGTTCCACGGGCAAGCCGTTACCCAACAGCCATTGTCACGGCGCAAACCCGTTCGCAAAAAACGTTCAATTTCATCGAGCAAGTCTGTGCCCCCTCTCCCCCCGGGTACATCGGTAATAATCGTAGAGGATGTCGGGTTCTTGGCTCGGGACCGAGACTTAGAGCTACGATGGATCGAAGGATAGGTTCCTTTTTGCTTTTAGCGCATTAGGATCGGACATTGCGCTGCCAATCAGGGGATCGGACACCTTTTCTTCGACCCGATGCTGCGGATCGATCGAATCGAACTCTTTTTGCTGAACCGAACAACAATCTTGAGAACTCTAATTGATTCGAGCATCGTCGATTTGTAGCGTGAAACATTTTTTTCGTCTCTTATTCGCATAGGTTGTTCGCTCTTTTACTATCTATTTGATCGATCGATTCTAGCCTTCCACTCGTTCAGAACGATATGAAATATTTTTATCGAGCTTCATTTATTGGTTGCGGTTTTTACTGTCTGTACGATAATCAAATTACTTTTTTTTTCTCCACGCTGCAATTTCCACGGCAGGAAATTGAAACTTCCAGGTTAATAAAAGGGTTCGCAACTTTGATCATTTGTATGTTGGAAATCGTCAACCGACTATAAAATTTCATGCATATCACGGGGGCACAGTTAGGGTTTCCCTGCTGCTGCATAATAACCGCGCTCTTACTTTCACGAAGGAAATTGCCAAAGTTCGGTGTGATCGAGGAGAGGTTAATCGTTAAGGATCTTAAACGAAAGTGGAAATGAGAGGGGCAGAGAGGACGAGGAAGAAGGTGAAAAATGAGACTCGCGTCGAGTTCCACCGAATCTCCGGGAGCGGTTTCGTGGAAGGGTTTTCGAAGGATAGTGAACGAACCAGCAAGAATGCGGTCGGCTGACAGCAGAATGGGGATCCAGCAGGATCGATGATCGAGAGACCGCGATTGTTCTTCGGCGGAGACCCGGTCCTCCCGGGTTTCTCCCTTTTCGCGGAGGACACAATGTGCGCCGCGGCAAGAATATTCGTGGCGAACAGAGAGAAAGAGAAAAAGTGTGTGAAAGAGAGAGAGAGCCGGTGCTCGTTAAAACGGATCACGGGGCTCGATGATAATTAATAAAGCTCGATGAAAAGCTGCTCCACGACCAAAAGGAAAAATCGCGAAGGGGACGGCTTCGCTCGAGGATTTTCTGCGGGCCGACTCCTCGCAAACGAGCGCAAACCAGCGCAAACGAGCACGGAGAATGACGATGCCGAAAGAAGAAAATAATTAATATCTATCCGCGTGCCTGTATAAAGGAAATTAACACTTTTTTTCAAATCAAAGATCAAGAAATTTTTGAAATTAATTTAATGCACCAAGAAAATTATTAAGCTTCTGTTGTCAGTCATTGGGAAAAGAATTTTCTGATATTTCTCTCGAAATTGTTGTTGTTTCCTAAAATTGAAGGAGTAAATGTTTACTGCACGCAAAGTTCTGCATTCGAAACGTCTCTACCCGGCGCTGGAAGACAAGGGGTTAATTTACCACCGACAGAAGTCGCATTTCAAGACGTTCCGTACAGAGGCGGCAAAACTCAATGGGATTCGATAGGAGCACGGTAAAGGCGCGTTTGTTTGCGCCGCTTTAACAGCGAGCAAAATCTCCGACACCTCTCGAAACCAATAGGAAAATGTGTCCCTGCTCGGGGGAGTATAGCTCCTCTCTCTCTTTCGAGGAGGAAAGTGCAAGAGGACGAAGGGGAGAGCACGAAGAAATAAAAAGAAGAAGAGAGCCAACCAGGCCGGAGAGAACCAGCGCCGCCATTAACGAGCGATCGAGCCGGCGACGCGATTAATTTCCCCCGGCTTCTTGCATTACGTTTAATTAACATAATCCGCCGGCGGGATCGTACCGTGGCGTACTTTACGCACTCACGCGATGCGACCGCTACCGAGAGCTCCGCGCACAACTCGGATAGAGTCGACTCTCTTTCTCTCGCGATTTTATCGAAATTCGTTGCTCTTTGTTCACCCTGGCCTCGGAGTGACTCGTTAACCCTGTCTCGAAACTATTGGGTCGTTAGGAATCTGAATCGATTGTATGCGAGCTAAGGCGAATCTACAGGCTAAAGATTTGGTCGTTGAAAACATGTTCGTTAGCAAGCGTATTAATTTTATTCATTACATTCGTTCATAATGTTCAGCATATTCGTCTATGAGGATAGGAGACCTCATACTACAAAATAACAAACTTTTATTCGTGCAGGTTTCGCTACTAGCGTTATTTCGCTGCGTACCGTCACTCGCCTTCTTTATTAAAATTTTTTTTCTTTTTTTATTTAAGCATTTTTCAGATCTCAACTGAGATTTATTTCTGCTGCACTAAGTAAGATAAAGTACAGTATACATATATTCATACATACACAACCTACATTAAATTAAATTAGATACGTAGCTTACAGTGCTTTAAGAAATTAAAAATAAGAAAACGAGCTTCAATGTTAGGTCGGGCGACCATTATTAAAATGTTTTCTTAAACGCAACTTCTTTATAAAACATTGAAAGAATTTAGCAGAACAAATTGTATAAAATTGACTTGTCCAACTTGAAATAAATTCCGAGATTGTATCTCTGATAAATTCGTTCTACAAAATAACAAACTTTTATTCGTGCAGGTTTCACTCGCCTTCATTATTAAAACATTTTATTAAACGCAACTTTTTTATAAAACATTGAAAAAATTTATCAGAAAAAGCCAATGTCGAAATATTATACTGTGCACTACGACTTCAGACAACAAATTGTATAAAATTGACTTGCCCAGTTTCAAATAAATTCCGATATTGTGAACGTCATATCTGCGACAGCGATGTAGTCAACCAACGTATTCCTAATTTTGGTCACAAGCCTAACTCGATGTTATCATTCGAGGGGTTAACGATTCATTTGCTCGCGAGATTGAAAGACTTCCAAAGTCATTAATGTTCGATGGATTCTTAGGATTGTTCAGAGGACTGTGAACAAACTGGCTGTCGGCCACCGCGAATCGCAGCGATTCGCAGCGATTCGCAGCGGTTGGTCAACAGCGGAAAGCGTCACAGGGGAGCGTACCCGACACGACGATTTTATTAACGACTCCGACACACGTTCCGGCTGGTTCGCGGAGACCCTGGCTCTAATAGTTTACGAGGTCGTTCTCGCGGCCGATCGTAAGCGCGAGGGGAAAACTGGGCCGAGGAATGCAGTTTGTCGATATTCGAGCGAGCCGCAGCCTATTCTTTGACCCGGAGCAAAGCGGTGTGCCGCGCGCCACAGTGTTTCGTGCGTGCCACCGAGCCTGCAATTTCTTCCCCCATGCACGGACACAGGGGAGGATCGGTTGATTCCGCGTGGGAAACTTCCCATTAGATGGCAAACTTTCGACAATCATTCCGCACACGTCTGAAACGAGCTTCGACCTTCAGAGTTATTTTGACGGGGTCGTTAATCTTCTTGTACCGATTTCCTAGTAATCCTCTTCCCCTCCTATGGTTCCCCTCACATTTTTATGCGGACATCATGTTGTTGGTAATCCTAGCCCTCTCCTTTTTTGAACGAAATTCTTGAAAATAGTAATTAGAGGTTTTGTCCACAGTCTATTTGTGATATTGGTGAAACAATCATCGAACAAGATTGTTATTGTTAACCATAAATTGATCAGACAGGGTATCGGATGAGGGGCCTTCTTTTGCGCACAGACGATTGCGCACAATAGGTATGGCACACGGTTCTTTTGGAGACGGTATTATTAATCCAGACCTAACCCTTTAATTGTTACTATACTATACTGTACTATACTAATTATTACTAATCCAGACCTCATTATTACTATACTCTACTATACTATACTAATTATTACTGACCCAAACCTAACCCAGAACCGTGTGCCATACCGTTGTGCGCAATCGTCTGTGCGTAAGAGCCATCCCCGGTGTTGTGTGTCGAATGGTCTCTAGCATTTAATGACTCTTTTCGACCGAACGACGATGAATTGCGGAACTCTGTGCAAAATAAAAATTTCCAAAATCAATTGTAGGAAGCAACTGAAATAAGAATGCACTATTCTTGCAAGAGCAGTGTCCGGTGGTAACTCAACAGTTCCCAGACAGCAGTTAGGTGGTTAGTCGACTGGGTGCTGGATCGGCGGTTGCATTAACGTGGAAAGAAGGCAGTTTCTCGTCGGTGGTCACGGTGTTCGTCGCGACGGGATTACTCGTCGAACGAATCCGCTTCGGTTCGACCGGACTCGCTGTACCAGCGAGAAAACCGCTTCATCACGGACGTCGTTGCGCCTTCTCGCACCGTGTCGCAACAATGTCTCCGGTAATTAGAATATTTTCATTTCTGGCCGCGTCCGGCGAGCTATCTCGTTCGTTCCGCGAGCGTGCAACCCTCGCGAGAGCGAGTGCGCTCGATGACGCGCGCGCGCGCGTGGGTGGGACCGGTTTTAAGTCGCGTTCACGCGCGACACGACCCTCTGTCTCTCTTTCTCCCTGGTTTAATCCGAGTGTATATGTAGGACTACGTACCAGAATGGAACTAGTTCGTTCTAGCGAAACGGCGAGCCGATCGGAGGAAAGGAGAAAGACGAGAGCCGGCTCCCCTTTCCCTCTCGCGGCCGCTCGTCGAGCGCATTTGCCTTTCACGGCTCGGCTCGGCTCCGCTTCGCTCTGCTCCGCTCCATTGAGGATCTCGTTGCTTTCTTTCTTCCTTTCACGTTCCTTCTCGGCAAAAAAAAAAAAAAAAAAACACGCGAGAACCCCGTGTGCCGCTTTCAGCCGAAATTTCAGCGACCCCCCTGCGAAAATGAGAGCCAGTCGGTCGAAACGCGCGTCGCGTAGTTTCCGCTCGGGAGCACCCTGCCAGCTTTTCGAGTCTTTGTCGCGATTTTGAGACGGTGATTTCTTTAATTCGCCGTCGGAATAAATTGGGAACAATATCTCGACACTTTGGAATTTTATCAACCCCCAGGTTATTGCTTCAGGTTGCAGCTGCTCCGACGAGAGAATAATTATCGCAACGCGGAATGCGGAAAGCCCGAAAGCGGGCCCGACAGATCGAAAGTCGCGCGAGTCGATTGAAATCGGCGAAGCCGAGTGCCAGCGGCTGCCTTCCACCGCGTTTCGATGTTATCTCGGCCCCTCGACCTTCGAGAAAAATTGCGTGCAACGGAAAATCACGTTCGTTAAGAGCGCCATCGATTTCCATTAATCACCGGCGAACTGGTATTTCACCCAGCAAACGTTACGAGGGGCTCTCGATGCAACAATTTCGCGACGATGTGCCGGAAAACGTATGCATTATCAAACGTGATTCGATCGTCCGAACGTTGAAAACGTGCGCGTTACATAAAATTTGAGACATTTTTTTGAAGGGCGTGGCCGTGAACAGTAAAGTGGCACAATCTCCTACAGGAGAAACGGCTAGACTGCGTCAGACAGGCGGGTTGCCGGGCGTCGCGTCGCGTCGTCGTCGTCGCATGACAGACAGGGTCGAACGAGAGTACAAGCGTCTCGAGGACGATACTTTCTCCGCGAGAGAGAGGAGCGTCCGAGGCATCGCGGAAGCTTCGAACAACCTAAAACTTGCTCTACGCCCACGGTGTTAGAGAGCCGCTTGTGGACGGTGTTACGCCAACAGCGAAGATTTACGTTCCGAGACGGAGAAGCCCGAGAGAGAGAGAGAGAGAGAGAGAGAGAGAGAGAGAAAGAGAGAGATCCGGAGAGCAGCTTAGATTTAACTGCGGCTTAACGCCTCCTAAACTGTAGTTTGCTTCGGACCCGGTTGCTCACGAAACTAGCTTCATAAAAGGATGCATGGTACGCCCGAAAATTTCCATGGAAACCACGGTGCAGCGTATCTCACCGCTCGGGCACGTACCAAGGAGGCCTTCCGTCACAAGTTCCGACGCCTCCACGAGCGTATAAAGCAAAGCTCTACTGTGGAAGTCCGTCGGTTTGCTCCACCGCCATTTTTAGTGTTTGCGGTTGTGGAATAGGGTCTGTTTGATACTTGTTGCGAGTTGGAAATAATACTAATTTTTAGGTTTAGATACTTTTAAGTATCACTCTGTGTTGGAAATGTCTTTATATGTGGGTGCGTTATTTTATAAACTACACTTTATACCGTAAATAACGTCACAGTGTTTCCGCGTATCTCGTATTTAGTGAACTGTACAATGTTGCGATGTGCTCAGGCTAGTTGCTTTTACCGGACTGACGACGGTCCTGACTTTATGCTCTCGCCTGGGCCCTTCCGTCCCTTGGTAAAACCGCCCCTTACGTCTTATACCTAAGATACTATGGTATCGTTGTATTCCAACACTTTGCACTCGGAACTATTCAGCATCGACACATTTCTTCCGATTAAATGTCGAGTAATTTATACAATTTTAATATTGCAAAGAATATTTTGAATAATGGTACAGCAATTTTTAGTGGCGCCTCAGAGTGCTGAGAATTGTAAGAGCAGACAGTGCAATTGCTCAATTTTCTTCATCTAGATAGGAGAGAAAGAACTTTTCTGGGGTGGTTTCTCCAAAATAATTTCTCGTGCCCCCAACGAACAACCATTTCCGACGTCGTATTCTCGTCCGATTGAATTCTTTCGTAGGAAAACGAGAGCGATAGAGAACGGTTTGGAGGGTTCGGTCTGAATCTGCCGGAGAAGGATTCGGTACCGAGAGTGATCGAGTGGCAGCGGAATCCTGTTTGACTTGGCGGTGGTTGGCGGGGCGACACCGCTCTCGGCCGCTCTCGCGCGGCTCAGTATTTTATAAACGCGGGACTCGCGTAACAAGTTGTCCGCGTAAGCTATAATGAAAACGTAAGACCGATACGGAAGCGTCGTACCGAGAATTACGTCGACGCCGCGATGTCAATGCACCCGGTGGCACGTTCGAGCACAGTAGAAAAAGGCGAAGGAGTCGGCCTGCCTGAGTAATGTCGTTGCATCCTCCGTTCCTCTCCGTTCCTCCTCGTCCCTCTTTATTCCTCCCGGCTCCTCGCCGCTCCCAGCTGGTCCAAGTGCGTTCTTGCCGTTTCGGACTTGCACCGCCTCCTCCTCGGCCCTCTTCCCGGCGCATATACGCGCGTTGTTGCGCCGGGGCCCTCCTCGCAGGACAAAAACCCCGCGCAGGACAATAACCCTGAATAAATCACAGCCCCCGATGCCGATGGCCATCCGGCCGAGATGGCCTGGGTCCTCTCCGGCCGCTGTTTATGCTGCTCCGCTCCGCTCCGTTCTGCCACTGCTCTCTGCTCCTCTGCTCCGCCTAAACAAGATCAAAACGAGTCCCTTCGGCTTCGCTTCTCGCTTCCCGTCTTCCCCCCTCCGACTTGGCCGATCCTCGTCCGTCAGGAATTCGACGCCACCGGCCCGAAAACCACCTAGCACACCATAAACTATCGCACTAAACTCACAACCCTGTCATTTTTTATATCTATCCCCTCAGACGCCCATATCGCCCACTGCACCATTTTCTCAAGTTATCTGCGTCACTTTGCGAGATATTCGAATGGAACAGGAACCAAATTGTAGGTCTATGTGAACACTACTTCGTATATTTTTTTCAGAATTTTAGGTCGTTCCTTCGGATCGGGAGAAATTATTTTCTGAAACCACCCCCTGGTTAGACCAACCTCGTCGACTTTACTGACTTTGTAAATGGTTTTCTCCGTCTCTTTGCGAGATATTCGAATGGAACAGGAACCAAATTGTATGTCTATGTGAACGTTACTTCGTATATTTTTTTCAGAATTTTAGGTCGTTCCTTCGGATCGGGAGAAATTATTTTCTGAAGTCACCCCCTGGTTAGATCAACCTCGTCGACTTTATTGACTTTGTAAATGGTCTTCGTCGTTACTGTACGAGATATTAAAATGAAATCAGAACTGAATAGTACATATACATGAACTATATTTCCAGTATTTTTTCGGAATTTTATCTAGTCTATACAATAGTGTGTGTTTTTTTGTTGTGGCTTGCACACAGACGGAAATGAAAATCAAACAAATTGAGTAACAAGGACCAGAGGTTCCCGGAGCACGGAGGAATCGGAAGCATCCGCGTCGAGCAAAGAGTTAATTTGCAGCGAAAGTTACGGGCTCCGGGGGGAACGTAATTATTGGAAAACGGAGTGGCGTTCGCGGCGACGACGTATTTGGGACGATCGACTGCGACGAGAGATCGATACCCGACGAGGAAGAGGATCGCGCGGAGCAAAAAGAGGAAACGGAAGCAACGTCGTCGGTCAGGGGCCTCCGGACAACGGTGACTTCGGTCCCCGGGGACCTTGACGATCTTCTCTTTTTCTCTCTCTCTCTCTCTCTCTCTCTCTGTTCCCTCCGTTAATTAACTTAAGCAGCGATTAGAGCTGGCCCTTATCGTGTCCCGAGCGACGATGCTCGGCATTTAACGTGCCATCGTGCAAGCTTCTACATGCCCCCTCGTCCTTCCCGCCTCTCTCGCGAACAAAGAAATCGCCTGCCATCCGCTTCGACTTCCGCGACTTCGCCTCGAATCTTATTAACCCTTGCAACCCTAATGCCGACTCTGCTCGTCGGCCAATAAACGATTCGCGGCTCCTGGCGCCGGCTACGCTCGCGCGAATCGGCATGCTGATCTTGAAACGGAAACGTCTGTCTACACAAAACTTCCAATCGTTGTTTCAACCCTTGAACTGTTAACTCATATCCGGAAGATTTCGACCAGTTTGGTAAGTTGACGTTTTCTGCTTTATACTATTTATTAAATATTTATATAAAATATTTACGCAAATTATTTGTCAAATTTCCGAGCAACCGGTACAAAAATGTACCGGGATCGATACAAGGGATGACTGGGGGTTGAACAGCTCTTTGATCGCTGTTGTCATAAACCCAGAACCGTTCGCACGATGGGACGTCGAAACCGATCAGTAGCGGTGACTCAGAGTGTCCCCAGGAAAGCTTGCTGGCCCATTTGATCGTACGATCCCTCGACGAATCATGGAGCCGATTTATAGGGCAACGGTACACCGATTTCACGATAGAGAACAGGGGAGGCGTTAGAATAAATGGCGCCTGTTCCCGAGCAAATGGAATATCGGATTAAGGCTGGTGATCCTCACCTACTCCGTCTTCGCTAACATTTTCCCCCAGAGAACGACCTAATATTCCCGACAGCGAACGATCGCGTCTTTCCACCCCTCCACGGCGATCGAAGGAGTATCGTTTTCGAACATTCTTCATTCTTCTTCCTTCAATTCCGATGCAGTTATTATTCGGTTTGCAAGTTCGCGATCTTCACATTTTTTTCAACGGAATCATTTACTAAAATTATACAATTAACAATTTTGAATTGAAGCATGTCCCACTTTTCTTTTTTTTTTTTTTTATTTAAGTATTTCAAATCTCGACCGAAATCTATTTCTGCTGCACTAAGTAAGATCAAGTACAGTATACACATGTTCATACATACACAACCTACATTAAATCAAATGAAATACGTACCCTACAGTTTTTTAAGAAATTAAAAATGAGAAAACAAGCTTTAACGTTAGGTCCGCACGCATGTCCCACTTGATGCTATAATCTTTTGCCATATTTATAATTTTCCAATTCCTCGGTGGAATAGAAAGACAATAGAAGAAGGCAAATTACATGTTAATTATGTTATAAAAACAGAAAAGAAGAAGGGTGAAAAAAAATTGTGTTTTACCTTGAAAACGGGAGGCACGTATTACAGAATGATTTTTCTGGGATACAATATTTGTGATAGCGAGCAATGGCGTTCCTGATCGAAAGAGTATCGTTTACCCTGTAAATGGTTCGTTCACTATGGGGGTGGAAGCATGTAGCAAAGCCTCACTCGGACCTTGTGCATCGTACGCGTCAGCGAGCGGCCGTCGAGAGGGATTCGTGTTATATAGGGTGGAAAGGAAAGTGGCGCGAAAGCGAACGATGACTCCGGGGGTGTCCAAGTGCTCCAGCATCGAGAGCACGGGGGAAAAAACTCGGAGGAAGCGAGCCGCGAAGAGAGTGAGAGAGAGAGAGAAAGAGAAAAATTTATTCCAGCGGTTCAAGTAGCCACGGAGGTGGAGAACTTCCGGGGAAATCCGAAATTAAAAGCTCGACTGTAGGGTTGGGTCGCCCCGGGACACTTCCGCGAAAAAGCCACGTTGCTGGGAAAACATACGATCGATGATACTTCGAATAGTGGAATAAAAGCAGCAAGACATCGAAGCTGAAAGTGCTGGAGGGTTTGATAGGAGTGTCTGCGCAACTTTGCGATACAATGGCGAATATGGTCGTTTGAATGCTGGTTCGCGGCGTCGTTGGTATTCTACGACTCGTTGCAGGAAGAACATGTGCTCTGACAAGTTGTTTGAGCATTTGTTCAAAGTGAATTGGGATTCTTGTTTTACTGAGATTGCCTTTGGGAACTTTTCCTATAAAACGTGGTAAAATAGAAGAAGTTCTTTTCGTTTTAATTTTCACGAATTAGTTTGCGAAAATTGATTTCATTAATCGCACTTACCCTATAATGTGGAATCATTATGAAGTTAACCCTTTACACTCGGATCTATTTTAACTCGAACACGAACGATTTTACCATTCCAGAATATTTCTATTCTACAAATACAATTTTTTTTCATTTTTTGCATATGAAACTGATATATAATTATCTCATGTAATATGTAAATGTCTAGTATTTTATTAAATACGAACGAAAATAATAATGTGAACAATATTTTTAAGAATGGCATAGCAATTTTCAGTGGTGACTCGTGTATTAATTTCATTAAGGCTTCTTGTTAACTGTTCGCTTAATCGCGAACGTTTTGTAGAAGAAATTTGTCACGGACGTTCGCCAGGGAAACAGGGGGCGAGAAATCTTTGACGAATGGAACGGATAGGACCAGCGACGGCGGAAGAGGATTGTTTTCGAGCGTTCGCGAGAAAAGCAGGAAAAGCGAGCGAAAACTGCGCTATTCTTCCGTATTGATCTCCCTCTCTCCCTGCGATGCTTCCAGCAGAGGGTGACCGAGGAACGAACGGAAAGGGAAACAAAGGAAAGAAACGGAGAGAAGGGGATGGTCGGGAGAAGCGAAGGTTGTTTATGCTGGCCCCGTCGCGACTGAAACGCCGGGGCGTCATAAATTATCCTCCGAAATCGTCCAACGACCCCAACTTCGAGAGACTGCGTCTCGCTCGACGAGTCGCGAGGAGAGAAGAGAGAAGAGAGAGAGAGGAGAGAACGCAATTTGGCCAACTGCTTGCCAGCTCGCCACTTGCCAGCCAGGAAGCGTATCGTCGATGATTGGTGCTCCGATTAAAAGTCTGCGATCCATCTCGACTGCGACTACGGAGCCGATATCTTTGACGTCTTCCGACGCGTTTCTTCCAATTGCCGGACGAACGAGATCGTAATTTATAGCGGCAAAAGGATTTGCCCCCTTGTTTGTCTCGAGCTTGCAATTTCTCCGCACGCGCGAGAACGAAAACAAGTGAAAGCTCTCGAGTCGGTCGTTTCGCCAACAGGATGCAATTCAACTCCGGGAAACAAACGTAATGTATCGCATCCTTGACTTCCGAAGTCGGAATCGATGACTGTTGCGCCGCGATTTTTATGCAATTCAGTCGATTTTAACACTAAACCTACCAAGCACAAAACACATAAAAGTGAAACACATTATAGAGAAGATTGAATTTAGTTAAACTTTGTGCGGTGCTTATTATATTTCGTGCTGAAATGAAGAAGTCGATTCAGACATTTCCTATGAAAGCGTTTTCATGATTGCAATAATTAAACCTACCAAGCACAATATAAAAGTGAAACACCTTATAGCAGTGAGAAGATTGAATTTACTTAAACTTTGTACGGTTTTTATTATATTTTGTGCTTAAATGGAGAAATCAATTCAGTAATTTCCTATGAAAGCGTTTTTATAATTTCAATAATTATGTAATAGAAAACCGGTCACTTGACCGTGGTAGGTTCAGTGTTAAGAAACCGAAGATAAATTAAAATGTACGTTCACTATTACGCATCTTGGTAACTCGAAAATAGTATAACAACATTTTTAAACTCTCCTGACGTCTTTTCACATTTCCGTTGAACATATTCATTTTTGTGATAAAGATGACTGCCGTCGACGAGAATGTGTACACACGATTGAATAATTCGCGTGCATATTTTTACGGCTGGAATCGTCGGCGAGGTTGCGCAATGGTTGAAAGTGGGAAAAATGTGCATCGATCGATGGACGGTTGTCCGCGAGGGTGAAAGTAAGAGGCGAGACAGGGTCGGCTGGAGGTGGATGCTGGTTACAGATCTTGGGCTCGAGGTGGTTCGATAGCGTTCGAGGATGGTCGCGACCGTGGTTTGCCGGCGAGAGGAAGCTCGGAGCGGATGGAGACGCGACCGGGAGCAGCCGTAAACCTCTCGGCTCCATCCGCTCGTTTACGAGTCGGAGGTTCACGAGGCGGTAGGAGAGCGAGAGAAGAGAAGAGTAGCGAGAAGAGATCGGAGAAGAAGAGGAAGAGAAACGATAGGGGACACGCGGCAGCGCGGCGCGGCGCGGCGGTACGATAAATGCGCGTACGGCAAGGAGCAACAATGGCAATTATGCGCCGAATGGGACGCGACAAGATGCTTTCACTGCGGACGAGCATCGTGAATAAGAGATAGCATCTGCTCGGGCCGCTCAGCCCGCTCTCGAGGATCGTCTATTGAATGCGATAGGCTTCCGTGGGCCGCTGCGGGGCTCTGCACGGCTCCGCAGGGCTCTGCATGGCTCTGCGTAGCTCCGCATGGCTCTGCGTAGCTCTGCAGGGCTCTGCGTAGCTCTGCAAGGCTCCGCGGAGCTGATCAGAGCTCTATAGAGCTCCGCGGAGCCGCAGCGGAGAGCAAAGGGGCACTATATCCCGCAGCCTATCGACTTTCGACTCTTTCGCGTACACGCGTGGGGCTTCGAGATCGATTTAAGCCGAGTGTTTGTCCGAGTGATACCGAAAGCCAATTGATCGGGTATTAGCTTATCCTCGTCTTCCTCTCCCTCCTCCGTTCACTCTCGGTGAAAGTTCATTAACTCTTACCCGAGCGACACGCGCGCCGAGTATTCATAGCATCGGCAGGGTTAAACGGTTTCGAATTATCGAGCGAATTGACGCAACGATGTTCGACCTCTCGCAGCTTTTTCTTCTTCTTCTTCTCCCCCTCTTTGCTTCCATCGTGCAAGAATGCCTCGAGGGAATCAGAAGCGATAAATAAAAGATACGCAGCGAACTTATTGTGGCAAGTAATGTTCTTTGATTCGAAGACGAGGCGTTTGTTACGAGCCGATATTGCGTATCTTTTATTCAACGGTTACCGATTCTACCATGCTAATTCCTCGCAAATGAACTTCGCAGTTTTATGAAAGAAGATGAACTTCGTTGATGGCGCTCTGCACAAGCTTCATTGTCGAGACAAGGTTGCTCGTCTATGGTACTTGCTACGGGATCATTGAAGATGGGAGTTCGTGGAAACAAAGGGGTTCGAGAGGAACACACCGAGATAGTTGAACAAGTCGCACTCCGGTTAATATTTTCCAAGAAATATTCATGCTCGCTTAATATTCAACTGAATGATACTTCAGGAATACATCGAACAGAACTAGGTTAGATATTATACCGTGGAGCTTTAAGCAAAATTAATCTTTTTTTTTACCCGAATTGCAATAAACTGGTGTGAAATAGAAATTTATTTTCTTCCTTATGTTAAACCACAACCATATTCATTACAAATATCATGGCAGTCTCGTTGATCCAGCAATCAAAACGAAGGGCGGTAAGGGCGCTGACAAGTCAGAGACCCATTCGTCTGTAAGAGGACGCTGCAGGTGGATAGAGGGTGGTGCTCTCTCGCGCGCGCGCCATCGAGCGCATTATGGGATCTCATTTCCGGCGTGGCTCCGGATCAATTAACTCTCTCGAGGAACTCGGCCCCTCGCACAAAGAGTGCCAGGTGACAAGGCGCGGGCAACGGTGGATGGAAAGTTGAGAGAAACGCGGCGACACAAGTTCCGGGCGTAGAGAACGAATGCACGCGAAGAGAGATAGAGAGATAGAGATAGAGATAGAGAGAGATAGAGATAGAGAGAGAGAGAGAGAGAGAGAGAGAGAGAGAGAGAGAGAGAGAGAGAGAGAGAGGGGGGGGGTGGAAAATTCTGGGTGGAACGACGTCGGTGGCGTCGCCGGCAGTGGCGGCGCCTATATTGATTTTGGGCCGGGCACGGGGTGCGAGGGGTGCTAGGGGTTAGGGGTGAGAGGGGTTCACGGTGAGGAGAGCACCCCGTCGACGGCAGCTACGACATTGCGACGCGACGCACACTGGTTTATGCGATTCCAGCTAAATTGTTTTTAACTTCCTCGTATTTATGGTTATGCTTCACTCGTTTTTATCTGCCAGTGGGCAAGAAGGATGTTGGTAGTATTTATCGTGCGCTCGTTGATATAGTAATCATTTTTTTTTTTTATACAACAATCGCAAATAGAGCAGTCTGTGTTACTCACGATATATTGCTAGTTTATCATTCATCCCCAGTTACTACGTTTCAACCCTTCAGGGACTGTATACCGACTCTGAGGAATATTTCAAAACTGGTCTGCGTATCTATATGCAACATAAAAATTGTCTCCTGTACGGAGTTACTTAAAAATGTTTTTCATTCATAACTCGTTCTTTAAAACCTCAGCCGTCCCTCGTGTCAATTTGACACAATTTTCACGAAATGAGTTATACTGTCCTGTTAATTGAAGGTAAATTCGACCGAAATTTCGTGATTTTTATTTTCTTAATGCGAAACTCATAACCGAAGAACTGTAGATGTAAACGTTAACTCGTTAATTGTAATAAAAAAAACCTCGAAAAATAACTGTTTACCTTGTTATTTAATCGATCTTTTACCATATGTCAATTTGACACCGAGTAACTGATCCAGTTCGTGAAATGAGGGACGGATGAGGGGTTGAGGGATGATCAGAAAATGTAATTTTTTACAAAGTTTCATAAGTAGCTCATCGGGCCTCGAAAAAGAAACTGTACGAAAAAATTGTGGTTCCAATCACAGATAGAAAATTATTTCTATCCTTGAACTATCCAACACCTCGAGCTTCTCAGGGTTCGTTCGCGCCGGTAATTGAACAGTCTGGTTCGATAGCAACCCCGCTCGATTCCACGAGTAGAGTAGAGTAGAGTCGAAGGCAGGTACCGTCGAAACAGAAGTAACTACTCCTGTATCGTTCGGGCCGGCGCATTATCAATGGGCATAATTGTCGGAGATAACGCGGGCCGCTCGAGGCATCCTTGAGGCGCGGCGCGATAAATCATCCCGGCGTACACGCGGCGGCGTGTCGTTCGTTCGTACAAATACCAGCGGCGTGTCGTCGCTTTATCTCGGCGTGCATCTGGATTATGACATACAGCGTGCGCCTCCTCGCCGCGAGACGCAACGCGCATTCGTTTAAAATGCGGCACTACCTCGAGAAAAATCGAAAATGAAGTATCTGTAAACGTGTTTATCTTCCGCCTAAGATACGCGGCGTAATTCATTCCCGGATTGTTATCGATCGATTCGATCGATAGACCGCTCGATGTAACGGCACGAACGAATGAAGAATATCGGGAAAATATTCTGGGGGAGGGTCTCCTAAAAATTCGAAGAAATATGGTAGAATATTTACGTAGCTAATTGCAATTGATGGGCAACAATTTTATTTCAAAACAAAAAGCACATTAACAACAATCTTACTATTGGTCAACCAAAGATTGAAAACGGGTACCTAGGTGCTCACTGTTATTGACACAAGGGTTAAAGCAACTATGTGTCGTCGTAAAAGGGTAGCCGTAGCACATTTACAACAATCTAAAAACAGATTGCATTACGAACATATTAGACTTGCGAAGTACGCGTCGTATCCAATTCAGAAACACGTTTCTCCCACTGAAAATGAAAGAACAGTTTATCGTCGCTCGCTAAATATAATCGAGTTCACGGGACTTCCGGTGTCGATTATCGAGCGTTTCCGCGTTGGCCGTGTTGTCTGGTTCTGGGAAAATCCATAGAACGCGTGGAAAGAGCCGTCGACACGGATGCTCGAGGTGCGGATAGCGTCGCGACGCTCGAAACGCCGCCGCGACGCGACGCGACGCGCCGGATCCGACCACGTATATGCAGCTTGTTTTCAACGGGCTAGCTTGCTCTCGATGCTTGCAGTCTGCTCTGAAAAGGGGCGCAAAACTAAAAAGAGTTGTTTGATGGCCGGCACGCTGTGTCCGTAGACTGAGCCCTGCGCCCTATACGCCCCTCGCCGAAGGGTCGGTCTCCGCTCGCGCGTTCGCATACATCTTTTACGCGTTGTCCTGCGAAATTGCTCGTAAACAATAACGCGACACGCGACAAAGGGCCCCGAGTGAATGGCGTCGGGGCCGGGCCGGGCCTCGACGAACCCCCGGTTCTTGTCTTTAAAATTAATCGACTCCGCTCCATGCTGCACGGCTTCCGACCCGTAGCCTAAGTTTCCTGTCAGCGAGTCATGCTGCTGCGTTGGTCCGATCAAAAATTGTCCGAAAAATTTTCCTCAAAAAGCTATATTTCCGGGGAACCACTTTGCTTTTGATTAACCCTTTGCACTCGACTATTTCGGGGTCCTGATTGTAGATACTCGAATTTTAATAACACCTACTTTTATTGACGAATGCACCGTGAATGCATCGATTAAGCCATTTGCAAGCCGGGGAACTACTTCTCTTTTGATTAACCCTTTGCACTCGATTATTTCGGGGTTTTTATTGTAGATACTCGAATTTTATTAACACCTACTTTTATTGACGGATGCACCGTGAATGCATCGATTAAGCTATTTGCAAGCCGGGGAACTACTTTGCTTTTCATTAACCCTTTGCACTCGACTATTTCGGGGTTCTGATTACAGATACTCGAATTTTATTAACACCTACTTTTATTGACGGATGCACCGTGTGAATGCATCGATTAAAGCCATTTGCAAGCCGCCGCAGTGACAGAGATAAAAAAATGTTTGAACAACGCGTTTCAACATTTGTCTTTGTTAGGCACGGACCGGTTGGATCAACTCGACGTAACGAGCGGTGTAATAAAAATTGCTAATAAACACCGGAGCGCGTTGGGCCGTAGGAAATCGTGGTTACTCGAACACCTTCGGGGCAATTTGCGGAATTGCCTCGGGGCGAGAGGGCTTACGAAAACGCTCTCGCGACACGGCGCTGGGGAAACGATCGCACGGTTGATACCCGCCAACGAGTCGCGACGAGACCAGACGTTTATCTAAATTGCGTCCCATTGTTCCATTTGGCGCGGAGCACGCGACAATCGCGGGGATAGCGAGAGAGAGAGAGAGAGAGAGAGAGAGAGAGAGAGAGAGAGAGAGAGAGAACGGCCGCGTCCTTGGACAGGAAAAAGTCAAATTCACGAGTTCGAGACGTAACAGCGTTGTTTTGCGCTTTTTAGCACGCGTCAATTAGCCTGGCCTCACGGTTACGCGCGCGTATGAATTTTCGATCGCGCGGACTCATGCTCTCGGCAATTTAGCTGCGACGTTATGCCAATCGTTATTGTCCCGGTTACATCGTTTCAACGTTGCAGTTTGACTCCTAAATATTGATTATTTCTATGGACCAATTTATGAGCTACGAATGTTTGTTAATAAATATGTATGGATATATAAATTCTATAGAATTTATCCTTGCGTACGAATATTTTCGCGGACATTCCTTTTTATTTGTAACACAAGGTTAAACCACTTTCGTTACGCACTCTCGGTGCACACGATTTTTTGTACTTCGTTGCAGGTACATATAATTTGAGGTATGCAAATTGCAGTTTTTTTAATCAGCAGAAAAAAAAAATGGGAATTGGTGTCTGAATGGTTCTGGCACAATATAGAAGAGTTGATTTAAGGCCAAAAAGGTCGAATAAAAATGTTTCGTACGACGCGTTTCGTTGAATAGTCATCGACTAGTGTGTCTGACCATGGCTGTCCGTATCCCCTTCGCGTAAAAGGCTCGCGGACGCGCACGAGTCCGCGAGAGTGTTCGAAATCGATTTTCTCGATAACAAGGCCACGATTAAACAAATTTTATTCCCCATCCTCGTTTTACCGTTGCCAATCTATCATAGAACGATAATCACCCCTGCAATCTTTTATAGACTCGACACGAACGCAGAGCAACCCGTTGACCGTTAAACGGGTCAAGCTTTCGTTTTCAATATGGAATTTCCACTTTCCCTTTTACGGATTGAAATGAATATTTTTAAATAAAATCATTGCGTTATTTTGTACATTCATTTTACAAGAATGTATTTATTTATGTAGACACCCGCCTGCAGTTTCTTGCGGTTGTTCCGATCTTACGTCCATAAATATAAAACATTTATTGTGCATAAAACACGTCGAGACAATTTACAACCTTCGCGTTATTTCCATCGCGATACCGAGGAAAAGACGAGGCGGCAGTAATTCGCTACTACGGACGCGGAAAGCGAAGTGTGTCGTGCTGTGCGAAATAATTTCCGCCTCGTCATCGCGTGCCTCGCGCGATCGAAAAAATTCGCAGGGTCACGCTCGACCCTGACACGCGAACGAGTCCGAAACGCTTTCGATTTTCGGCGGATCGATCGGCCGCGTTCCCCTCGTGGCGTTGACTTCCTAGGGAAAAGAAAGCAAACGCGATGCATATGTCATTGCGCTTACAGTAATATTGGGACACTTTTAAAAAGAACAACTTTTTAATACTGGACCATATATGACTTGAATTTTTTCTTTCCAGTAGTTAAAATTAGTATTCTACATGACCTGAAGAAATGGTCGAAATTGCAATTTTTACCATTTTTTTGGCCTCTATTGAAAATTTAAAAAACACTTTCTATAGATCCAGATCAGAGTTGGGCAAAATTTTCATCTAAATAAACATTTCGAATAACGAATAAAACGTAAAAAAATTTTTATTCATTATTCGATGGTTCGAATATGAACAGTATCTTTATTCAACGAGCATAGAATAAATAATTATATTCGACGAGAATTTATCCGACGAATAAAGATAATTTTTTTTATACGAAGTGGCTTCATTCGAACTTTGAATAATTTTTTCATCTTTTATATGTATCTTTTATTCGGAGGCTTCGAATAAATCTTTCGACAATACTGTCAAGAATAAAAATTTTTTCATTTTTTATTCGTTATTCGAAATTTTTATTTAATTGAAAATTTTGCCCAACGCTGATCCAGACGAATTATATATATTTCGAAAATATCATATAAATCGACGGATGCGGAGAAACTGCCATTTTCACGCGGACCGATTTTGCTGAAATTTTCAGAATGCATATGATTCATACTGGTACTGTATCTAATCGCTTGCAATAAATTTCATGTATTCAGTTGGTACAGATTATCGCCGTAGGCTCGGACGTCGGCACTTTGCGCTATGATTTTCCTAGCTATCCATAACGATTAGAAGTTGGTTGTAGGTGTTTTCTGTACAGGTAGGCGTTTCGTCATCTCCGCGGAGCTGCCGGCTAGTTCGCCGGCCGTTTACTCATGGTTCTCTCGGGCTCTCGCGACCTCCGTCGTGGAAACATAAACAGTCCCCCGTGCGGCTCTCTCCGGCGAGACCTTTCTTATCTGCCCCGACCGCGAAGGCGAAAACACGCGCAACGTTCGTTCTCGCACCTGTGTATTTCATCGAGATACTAACGAGATCGCGCCACTGCGCGGAAACCCTCTCGATGCCCGTACACGTCCCTTAGCCCCGTTGAAATACGACCGCTCGTGCCGGAATTCAACTCCGCGGATCTCGCTGAAATTCTAAATAGACACGACACGACACGGCCGCGAGCGAGCGAGCGAGCGGGCGCGCGCGCGCGCGCGAGCATGACTCGAATTTACCGGAGTCGACGAACCGACGATGCACCGCATGCTGCTGCACCGAGCCGCATGCTGCTATGCACAGTGTCACGGATTACCACTCGAGAGAGGGAGAGAGACGCCCTTGTCGTCTACTCGTCACCGCGATTCAACCCTCCGCAATGCTACATCTTTCATTTTTACTGGCCGCGATCTACCTCCGAGCCCAAAAATATTAAACACACTGGTACAATTGATGTTTCGAACATGAACAATATTCAATACTCGTTATAACAATATATGGGCGAATTGGACAATTTCATTCGGTGCATAGACTGAGAATAGCTAGACTGCGGATTTTTGTGCAAAAGAAAAACTTGTATTGACTTGAATCCGAATTGCAACCAACACTAGGGTGAAAGAGAATTGTTGTATTCCGGATGAGGGTTAATAAACGTAGGTTTATGGTAAAATAATACTAGTTTATTAATAAAACTCCTCAACTATAACTCCGGTCACAAACTACGAGAAGCGTTACAAGTATGTTTCGTCGGAAGTCTGACAATTCAGGAAAGACAGCAATTTGGAAGAGCGAGAGCTTAGCTGTGCCGAGGTTCCTACTAAAATAGTCATGGTTCAGTCTTTTGCGCGAACTTGAATAGAAGTCCCTTAAAGGGAGAGGTAGATAACTACAATGATGTATCATAGTGCTGATTTCTGTGTGACTAAGGGTAGTGACCGGTCGAGGTTCACCGTCGAAAACATCTATCTTACAATTAGTCACTATTTATCGCAAAGTAAATAGTTGGTCATACAACAGAATTTTTCATTATCTTCAAAATTTACAGTATTTTCAAATTGTTCTGTTTTCACAGTTTGGAATTACACCCACTAATTTTTTGTCAAATCTATATACTATTGCATATACTACGCTTACATATATATTAGTTATACAGACTATAACATCAACTATTACAGCAACTCAGAATTTATATCTTCAAAATTTTCAGTATTTTCAAATTGTTGTTTCTAAAGATACGTAAAACATGGTAAGGACAAAGTAGAATGGTAAAATGCGGCTGACACGATGCCAAAAAGAAATTTTGTTTTTATGTGATTTTTTTAGAGATATCAAGGTCACCTTGACTTTTTTAAATGGTACCACCCTTTTTTAAATACCTACAATAATAGTCCCTTTCATTAGGAATTCAGTGACTATAATTATTCCAAGGTCATTCAAGGTCACAGACAGAGAAAACGTATAAGATTTAGAATATGAAAGCAGAATACGTTTATCACGGTTGAGACTTGTAGTAAATAGTAAACATACTCTCAGACGATTTTAAATGTTAGATCACTGTAATATAAACAATATTAACAATCAATATCAAGTCACAAAACGCTACGATGCGTATTTACCGACACATTTAGAGCTCATATTCTAAATCTTGTACGTTTTCTCTATCTGTGACATTGAATGACCTTGGAATAATTATAGTCACTGAATTCCTAATGAAAGGGACTATCATTGTAGGTGTTTAAAAAAGGGTGGTTCCATTTAAAAAAGTCCAGGTGAGCTTGATATCTCTAAAAAAATGTCATAAAAACAAAATTTTTTTTGGCATCCTGTCAGCCCCATTGTACCATTCAACTTTGTCCTTACCATATTTTACGTATCTTTACAAAAACAACAAAGATATTTGAGGTGCAAAGGTTACGGGACTCACCCTGTATATTAGTTATATGTACAGACTATAACATCAACTGTAACAGCAACTCAGAATTTATTCGTTAAAGATTCGGAAAGACAACGACAACTGCAAATAGAAGTTCCAGCGGACTGATTTAAAGGAAGTGCTAGATATTCAAGGGGACTGATTTGAATGGGACGACCTGTAAATACGACACAGTCGATGCCACGACTGCAGAAAGCGACAGTTGACCGTGTGCACCTCGGCCCCCAGAGAGCAGAGAGGTCCTCGCCAGTGAAATTCCTCTCGAACGAACGCGATTCCATTCTTCCCGATTACGCTTTCCTCTCGGGCGCGCTTCCCTTTCCTTTTCAATTTCCGGGCGAACCGCTCTCCGCAATAAACGCGACAAAACGGAAAACGCGCCAGGAATTTCAGCCGAAGAGCAACGAAAATACGTTGTCATTCCGGGCGAAAGGGGACCAAAGGGAGACCCCGGAGGTAGACCGAAGGGAGGTCGAAATGGTTTCGACGACGTTTGTCGCTCGATCGGTCTAGCAGTTTCTCCTCGTGAGGTATCGCAGGACCACGGAAAGACGAGTCTTTCGAGACTCGAAGCGATCAGCCTTCGCAGCGTGTTACGTAAGCAAAAGGTAAACACTTACGTGCGCGAAAACCTGTTGTGTCCGACACGTCCGGGGAAAACGCGCGCGCGCGCGCATGCCATTCGGTCGGTGAAAAAAATGTAAACGCATGCTTCGACGGCAGAAACGGAATACGAAGAAGTCCAGAATTTTCCCGGAGAACGTAATCTCGACGCCCAAGGTTATCGAATGGGCGACACACGCTGTCCGCTATGCGATTGTTGAAATTTTCATTAAACGCGTAAATTATTCTGGTAGTCTTGAATGTCACCGAAGGCCGAATTCGAAGTTGCTGCGAACAGTTTTTACTAACAATAGCAAATATTCTACCGTTAATCGTTTCAATCTACCCGTAAGAAATCATTGAGAGTGCCGTGCATGTTTTATATAAAGCATTTTCAAAAATCTTAGATTCGCATAAACTGTGCAGTGGGTAAGGCAACGTGGATGAATTTATTGCATCGCGCGAATTGCAAAACTATTACACGACGTCGTAGCTAGGTGACCGCATATTTTCGTCACCGGGACCGCAAGAACCATTTGTTTACCAACAACGTACCCTTGTGGCCGAAAAAGAGGACACTCCGAGACGAAATCGCTCGAGGGAATCTCAGCTCCGATTGCGTCTTTGAAATTTACCTGTCTTCTCGTCATTTTGTACGTTCTAATTTTCTTTGTGCGCAACGATTGAAATTAATGCGATGCGATATAGTTAATGGTAATGTATGTGATGAACGCGGTGAACCACTTGACGGATTAAACTGATCCTCTCGGATCTTTTATTCTTCAATTACCGGGGCGGGGGGAGAGGGAGGGGGTAACAAAGGTGCTCTCTCGTAGGAAATCATTAAAGAAATTCATTTATTCGTGCGCGTGCTACCATAAAAGGGTTAGATTTAAGAGCGACGCTGGTTAAACGCGCTGAATCTCGCCTCGTGCACGCCGTCATTATTCTCATTATCTTATGCGATGCTTTATAAGCATAAATACTGTCCTTTTTATTCTCCTTTTGTGGTTTTAATGGCGGGTGCTCGATGAAGTCGAATTATTATTATGAACGCCACTCTCCGAATCTCCGGAAACGTATTTTTTATAATCGCTATGGCTCTGTATATTTTACTGCCGAGCACAAATACTGTCCTCTTTATTTTTCAGTTTTAATGGCCGTTCGATAAAGTCGAATTGTTGTCGAATCGCGAGAAACATATTTTTACAATGTCCATATTTACTCCGGGGCTCGGTATTTTCGGTGTCGAGCACGAATATATCGTCCTATTCATTCTTGTTTAACAAATCATTGTTGCTAAAGCCGCCGCGAATCACCGCAAACATATATGAAAAATTGATAGGAGTACTTTAGCTCAGCGTTTCCAGTCGTAAATAAATAAACAGAGAAAAAAAAGAACGTGCGAAACGCGAAATCAAATACGGGTTCCCCGTTAAACAGGTTCAACAATACGTTCTCCAGTTTCCCGAGCATGAATTCGCGGCATTTTTCCGCCGGGAATAATTGCGCTTGAGATATTGAAATAACGAAACGATCAATCAACGAAACCCACGCGAATATTTCACCGGCTCGCTGATAACGTTTTTAAATAACAATTCAATGAATCGAAACGCCCACGCAGTATTTTCAGTACCGCGATCGGAGAGGCGCTGGGAACGGACCCGTGTACCTCGGCTAATTGCGGCTTTTTTTCCTTTAAACAATTTCAACAGCGAGTAATTCGAAACGCGTGGGGGCCGTTATCTGAATATTTAAATCGAATTCCAGTTTAAATATAATTCGCCGGCCGCAGAACCGGTTGTCCCGTCCGTCCTGTGATCTCCTAATTTAAATTCGAGCGAAATTGATTTTGAAACGCGCGGGGCGGATCGACGGTCCCCATTTAAAAGGACCGTTCGATAATCGAAAGTGAGTCGTAACGCGTATCGATCCCTGCAGTCGGACCGGCCGGGTCGGGCCGTGCCCGCCGGCTTTTAATTATGGACATGTCGGCTGTCGTTCTCGTCTCGATTTCACGTTCCTCGTCGATCCGGAAAAAAATGCCCCTTGAATATTATTATCATCGCGGAAAAAAACCGCGTCGAGAAACCGTAGACGGGTTCTCCCGATCTCGACCTCGAACGACGCGCTAATCGCGGACATTTAACGCGCTCGAAATCGATCGATCGACCACTCGCGAACTTCACGCGAGTAATATTTATTTACGAACCGACCGGCGTCGCGCGGAATTCCGCGAAAATCAGTCCGACGTTTACGAGCGATCGATAACGTTCGAACGGCTCCGTATAATCTTAACCTGTTAACCTGCTCGAACGCGTTTCCGAAAGACCAGTCAATCCGACCGGTCCACTGTAATTACGCGGGCATGTCATAACTGGCCCGCGGATCTTTACGCAAAAGAAAAATTGTCTGCATAAACTCTAGTCGTAACTAGACAGAGACAGAACTTTATTTTATTCCTACATACGTCGAACGGGTTGAAAATCATATACAATACACAGCGAATCTTTCTGCGAAATAAAGATTTCTTTCTTATGTAAATAATTTTAATCGATTGAGAATAACGACTCTATATTTTCACATTTTTTAAATGTCTTTACTGTTTTAAGTTATACCTACCCATTTTTGTCAGAAATGCATATAACAGTATTTTAATGTTTCTGCTGTTTTAAATTTTCAGTCATATACAATCCGTGACGTAAAAGAAATATGTAAAATCTAAGTATCTCTAATCTCTGATTTCCAACGTTCCTGGACGAGTTAACTCGTCATCCCCGGTTAACAGGTTAGACCGAGTCAGCTGTACGCGACTGCATCCTGTGGCGAGCTCTTATTTGCCTTTTTGCTCGTCTAAACGCTCCTGCGCCTAACTGTACTATAATGTCTGGGGTAGCGTCAATTCGTATTTACGTTGATCGATGGATAAATCGGCTGAAACGAATATTACTCGGTTCTCGTATATAGGAGATCGAGAATAGCCGGCGAAAACGTTCGACGACAGACGCAGCTTCCGGTATACGAGGAAGAGTACTCACCACCCGGCGAGGAAAATGACGTCCGGAGGTAAATTCGTCCCTTGGCCGTGAGTAAACTTTCTGTTTCGCTTGTCGTCCACCTCTCGCCTACGAGAGTGTTCTCTCTCTCTCTTTCTCTTTCTCTCTTTTGCACCACGATCGAGAGACCAAGTTCGATGACACTGCGCGGGTTTATCAACGTCGGATAATAATACCACTGGCACTCCCGTCAATTGAATCACTATACGACACGAGCTACCACGATCGACACCCTCTCCCGGTTTTACGCGGCGCGCGTTTTGACGTGCAGCTATTTACCACGAACGAGAGAACCACGGCAGACACGTCTTACCGGCCTGAACTCGCGCTCGCGACTACCCGGAGTCGCGAGCCGAGCGACCGAGGCGCCGCCGACGGAAGCCGAACCAAACCGAGCGCGCACGAATTTTCGATTCGCCCCGAGCGGGGCGCGCTTCGGACCCAAACCGGACGATTAGTTCTCATAATTAATACATCCCTCGCAATCACCGCTCGATACTATAACTATATTTCACCTGGAAAATATTTTCATTACCGATGAAGGCATGACCGGTAATGTAAAGAAAATATTAGTGTGATTCAGGGCCGTCCTAAGACATTTGGCGCCCGTGGGCTACCGATAATAATGCGCACCTCTTCGTAAAAAAATTCACGGGACGGGAAATTTTATGAAAGATTCAGAAATAATAAAATTCAGTATATTACCGATAAACAAATAAAAATATAAAACGAAAATACAAAATTGCCGCCGGTGGGCTACCGACAATAATGCGCCCCTCTTCGTAAGAAAATACACGGGAGGGGGTATTGGGAACGGGGTGACCGGTGAAATTTTATAAAAGATTCAGAAATAGGAAATCAGTACAACCAATAAACAAATAAAAATATAAAACGAAAATACAAAATTGCCGCCTGTGTGCTACCAACAATAATGCGCCCCTCTTCATAACAAAATAAGGGAGAGGGGGTAGTGACAATGGGGTGACCGGTGAAATTTTACAAAAGATTCAGAAATAGTAAGTCAGTATATTACCAATAAACAAATAATTAAATATAAAACAGAAATACAAAATTGCCGCCCCGGGCCTAATCATAGGGTCAATTGCGACCCACGCTAGTCATACACCTGCGTATAAAAAAATGTGCAAATTGTATTACGCTATTTGATTCGACTATGCAGATCATGCAGGATGCGTTTCTATGCAATGCGTTGCAGCGTTTTTGCAATCCGCACAAGAAGCCAATCACGATAATTTATAATAATCGCAGCAATGTTCGCGAGGTACCATCGGTTTCGATCGAGACGATTCAAAGAAACCCGGACCCTTACGAGACACCGACCGGTAAATGCCGTTATATACTTTCGAGTTGCAACAGTTGAGATTTTTTGCGCGATGACTCGGACATCTTCCGAGACGCGGAGGATTCGATGATTGACGGACATACCTCGAAACGGACGCATTAATCGATAACCGTTTGCAGCGGGTATTTAGCAAGCAGTAATTCGCAACACGCGTATCTCTTTTTACACGTCCGCGGGAACTGTTTATGTATATGGTTTATCATCGTTCACCGCTATTGCAACAGGTTTTTATCTGTGCCTGATGCTCGAGTCAAAATTCCTGAAGCTAGAGCAATTCTTACGAAGACAACAAACTTTGTTTTGTTGATTGGGAACATTTTCACTTTTAATTAAAATCCTACAGTGCACTCTGTACACATATTAACCCTTAGCACTGGAGCGGCGACTCAGAGTCACCACCAAAAATTGCTGCACCATTTTTCAAAATATTGTTTACATTATTAAATATGTTGCTATCTAATCAATTACTAAACATTTAAGTATTGTTTGAGGTGTTATTTCAATTTCATATCCATAAAATGAAAAAAAATAATATAGACTGGAATTATTCTAAGTCGGAAGAAATGTGTAATTTTTTTAGTTAAAAAAGCTCCGAGTGCAAAAGGTTAAATATAAACCTGATGACCTCAAAGAAGCCATGAGGTCAGATTCGGATCAAAGCATTCCTAGACAACATAGACGACTTCCGTTGAGCACACGACTCATCCTGGAATATTTTTAGGTACTTTCGACATCGTCTCGAAATCGCGACGATTTCGGGAGATGGATCGCGGAAATTAGAATCTGATCGCGACTGCGCGGCAGCGGCGCCGATCGAGACGAAATGTCAACGACCGTGGGACAACGGGCCGGGTCAATTTCATCCCGGCGCGGCGCGGCGTCTCCTTAACTGTACACGGTAGCTCGTCGAAGAAACTCGACGACGAGGACGACGTCGATGGGGTAGCAGAGGGCCCGGCAAGAGGGGGACGACTAAACGCAAGAAACGGACGGACGCTCGTATAATCCGCGTTCCCGACGTTCTGCACCGGTACCATTACCATTACCATTCCAGGTCTTCTTCCCGTTCTTTCTTCGGGCAGCTGGTAAACAGTATTTCCAAGCCGACCGAGTAAATCAACAATCGGTCGCGTCTTCCGATTACCGAGCCCCGGCGTTTTTCCCTGTCCCGTGACTTACTTCTTCTTCTCCGTCTTCCTGTCTTCTTCGTTCTCGTTTTTCTGCCGATCGACGACGCGCTGCCTGCGCGTCTGCATCCTCGCGATTCCATCGTTTCGTTGGCCCCCCGAGTGCATACGGTGCGCAACTGCGCTCCTGTGCACCGGCAACTTCTTTGCGCCACCGCTTTCCCCTTACGGGAATTCAACCGACGCGACGCGACGCGACGCGCCGCGCCGAGGAGAATAATGGGAGTAACTGTACACACGGAAACGGCGCTCGGAAAAACCGATTTAATACTACCGTGGCCTCTTAATTGTTATTAGATTACCCCGGGAACGGTTCCTCTCTTTGTGCATCGCTCCCGGGGCAATGCTTTGGGGTATGGAAGTAATCTAGACGAAAGATCTAGCACGAAAGATTCGATTTCTGCGGGGGGCGGACCGAGGGGCGTGGCCTCGCTGCTCTTGCTTTCGACGGGGCCAGACCGCTGCCGCTTGGAGCAATCGCAGCTCATCAATAGCTTTGAAATGTTAGGGAATAGACCATTGGGAGAATAGGGGTGCAAACATTTATACGCGATACTACAGATTCGATACCTACTGTTACGCTCTGGGAAGTTACAGTAAATTTATTTACTATAGTTAGGTATTTCCAGATTTTTCTTTTCTCGCCATCAGTCCGGTTCAGGCCATCGCTTCCGAGGCAATCCTTTGGGGTATGGAAGCAATCTAGACGAAAGATTTAGCATCAAAGACTCGATTTCTGCGAGAGGAGCGGTCCGAGGGGCGTGGCCTCGCTGCTCTTGCTTTCGACGGGGCCAGACCGCTGCCCCTTGGAGCAATCGCAGCTGATCAATAGCTTCGAAATATTAGGGAATAGACCATTAGGAAAATAGGGGTGCAAACGGTTTTCTTCAGCTTCTACAAACATTCATACGCGATTCTACAGATTCTATACCTACTGTTACGCTTTGGGAAGTAGCAGAAAATTGATTTACCATAGTCAGTCATCTTCAGATTTTTCTTTTTACGCCATCAGTCCGGTTCAGGGAGGCGCTGGAGCGGAAACCATAACGAAACGGCAAAGGGTAGATCGCCGTAGATCTTCTTGGATCGCGGCAAGGGGTCCTCATCGCGAAAAAGAACGGATGGATCGTGATCCTGACACGACACGACAATAACGCGGTTTGTCCGGTCGACTCATCGTCGGTGCAACCGATCATCGAGCCGTAATTAACGAGTCCGCGAGCCAATTGGGGAGGGTTTAAAAAAAAAAAAACTGGGCATAGAGTCGGTTCGGTAACCGTACACCGTCGCCGGCTAATTATATCATCATTTTTACCCTCTCGCATGATCGATACGAATTTTGCTCATCCGTAAAAAGGCACGCGAGCCGATGCTTATCGAATTTCTTGGCGAGAGAGCGCACCGGCCAGGCCGGGCCGGGCCGGGCCTGACGTCGTTTCATCGTGGCCAACAGGTTGTCCGGCGGAGGGCCGATCCTGGAACAAGGATCGGGTTTCCTGTAGCTTTACCGTGCCTCGCGGGAATATCGTATTCCCTGTCAGCGGGCTGGTTCGTGCCGGAAACGGAAGCGAGCCGCGTCTCCGTAAACCGCCGGTGCACCCGCACAACAATATTTCTGGCAGAACGTGCGCCAGAAAACTATACTTTCTCCGGGCCGGTGCTGCTTCGATTCTTCGAACGGTCTTCTTTCTGCTGGGTCTTCGTGACCGGCTGACACCGCACGCGACAATCACCTGCTTGGTTTATAATAGAATTTTGTAAACCTGTAATCTTTGAAATTCGGCGGAGAAACGATGGCTGGGTCACTGGGTACCCAGAGTAAACATGTACCGACAGTGCATTCATAAAATATCAAGTATCAAAGAGATAATTGCATGACACTAACGAGATCTGATGGTTTGTTAAAGTTTATCGAACCATCGGCAGAAAATTGTATATACGCTAAGCGCATTAATTATGTAGTATGATTATAGCAAATGTACCAGAGTGAGGGGACCAAACAAGTTTACGATTCTCTATTGAAATTATAATGCTCGTAATGTAATAGGTGGTTGGGCAACGTGTAATATAGTTTCACTATCAAAATGTAATCGATTTGCTTTCTGCAACTGTGGTTCGACAAATCGAGTTTCCGCGAACTGGAATTAATCGAGTCTTTTAATCTGATAGTTTCAATTATCGTTATCGATCCTGTATTCGGTCACGGTTCCTCGGGCGAGAATTAACGATTAATGGAGGTACGGCAAAGGATTCGGGTGGTGATTAAAATGGACACCGTCTACGATATCGTAACCGTGAAATTATTATTACTCTCTTACAATATCTGTCTCTTTAATGTTCTCCTTGAGCTATAAATCGTTCGTGTTTTGTACATGAAAGTATCCAAAAAGTCCAAAGCACTGTTCGACGCTTCATTTTCCTCCGAATCACGCTCGACGAAGGAGTTCGGTTAAAAAAATCTCCGCGTGCGCTTTCGCCTAGGTATAGTACCATCTTTTTTTTACGCATTTCCGTTTTTCTCGTTTCTTTATTAGTCGTTCGTGGAGCGTACCACTACCGTGGATCAATGAACACCGCGGTGCTTCCGACGATCGCTCGACAAGATCGATCCGAAATGCGCGCGAGACGCCATTTTTCCTTCTCCGCTTTTGCCAGTGAGAAGATTATTAGTCTCGTTGCGATCCTCGCGACGAGGTGGCAGACGGTCCTCTGCATTTCTCTGCAAACGATAAATTTCGAACCCAATCTTTTATCTTCATTTTTCTTATCTAATACAGTCCCTTTTACGATAAAGCTGTCGGTATATCGTGTAAAAGTAGTACGAACGAGAAATGTATTTCAACAGTCTTTTAAAATCGAAAACAAACAATTGCCTCGGCTAATATAATCTAGAAGCTCCTCTCGAGATCATGGTTTAAAAAAGGAATCCATCGACAAGCTTCCGGTAGCCAAAGTGTCGAGAGGTGTCTAAGAAGTCTGTAAATTCGAAGAAGCGAGACAGAATCGAATATTTCGTGATTATTCTGGAAATCGAAGTGCAGTATAAAGCTAAATTAAAAAAAAAAAAAGTGGAGATTGATCAGAGAAAATTGCAGTTGCAGTGACCCTCCGAGTCCCGATTCCTCCGGCCGAACAAAGAATCGTGTCACCCGTGCACGATCGACGGTGGTAGTTAACGCGTTAATGTCAAACGAAAGGAGATTACACGGCCACCGGAGGTATCCTTGAGGAGGTTAATCACAGATTGCGCTGCCACATCGTCGGGGTGATCGCGAAAAAAATAGGTCGTCGAAGAAACGATCGAGTTTGACGCGTCACGCGACGAACACGCTCTCGGGCTAAAAACGACAGGCGTGTCGTCGTCGGGCTTTCCAGTTTTCACTGGTGAAAGAGCGCTCCGCTTTCCGATTGTTCTCCTAATCGGCACGATCGGGAAAACTCGGTCGTCGGCGTCATGTGCACCTTCTCTTTCTCTGCTCGTTCTCTTCTTGTCTCTCTTTTTTTTTTCATTCTCTCCTCCCCTCGATTTTCCATCGAACTCTCGAAACGCGCGCGCACGGCCGTCGAAACGACGCGACGAGCCATCGCACGCGAGATCTCTACAGCCTAGAACTCGTATTACCTGAAACTATGCGATCTATTTCTCTACTTGTTTTATGCAAGAGGCAAGCCGTCCTTTCTCTAAACCGAGGCGACTCCGCAGCGCTCGTGACGGACATTCGAGAGCAGGGGAAACCGCGAAAATGATCGACAGACTGCGGATCGTCATGCGAAATAATCATTTTACAAGTCGATCGTAGAGATACATTGAAAGTGTAATCGTTTTCGTTGGTCGAAAATAGCATAAGAATATTCCCGAGGGGGATGAACACTGCGACGGTGAAAAAGGGTGGTGAATTCTGTTTTTGCAGATTTTCTGAAAAATCAATGTACTAACATTTCCATACGCTTATCGCAAACTACTTTCATTACTGCTTTCAATATTGGTTATCTAATTCCAGACCAGATACAGAATATCTTTGAATAAAAAATTTGTTTCTTCACTGTAACAGATAATTTAATATAGAAGAAATTTATTAGCTACTTGCTTCAGAGGCTTCATAAAAAATTTGCAAAAGTAAATTACTCTCTCAGTCGCCACAGTGTCTACTTCCCCTTAAATTCATCGAGTCTCCACATTTTTGTCACGAATGCAACAAAATCCGCAGTCCAAGGGGGGAACTGTAACCGATCTAGGACACAAGTTCTATTATCTCGAAGTTCGATCATGTTGAAGAATCGTTCGGGAACCGGTCGTCACGATCGCTGCTCTGGTCACGCGCTTTACATAGACTTTATAATAAATGCGAACACTATATCCACGATACGCTACGAGGCGCGGTGCTCGAGGAAAGATCGAGTCGCACCGCGCGTTCCATATATATATACTATTTATATATATATATTTACATATCTACCGATTTGCGGGCACGGGCCTCTTCGAAAAATAGAATTTTTCGTGCCATTAGCCGCGCGAAGCACCCCGGTCCCACTTTGCCCGTAAACTCGACGCTCAAACCATCCAAGTCCACTACGTTTATTTTCGTTTATACTCTTTGTACATTTACAAGTCATGTCCATCGCTGCGCGACGAAAGACGCCGGGGCGTTCTCCGAGAGCCGTGAAAACCGGAAAGCCGCGTCGCGACGAGTAAACTCGCGATCGCCGGTCGTTTAGTATGATAACGAACCTGGTCGTTCGTTATTCCGACGCGGATCAGGCTTCCATCTTTCTCGACCGATCGCAGAACGCGTTTCACAACATCCTGCTCGGCTCGACGCCGGTGCCAGAGGGTTGGAAAATCAAGGATGTCGCGAGGATCCTTTTGTCTGGCCGAATAGTTACCTCGGGACCAGAATTTAAAGAACGGTGGGGCGAGTTATCGATCGATATATTGGTCCGCGGATCGAGCGGTCTCGTTCCGACCCGCTGGCACGTCGAGCCGGGTTCGATCGATTTAAACCCTCGAGTACGGTGCCTATTCGTAGATCTCGATTGTTAGCAAAACGAACCACCGCCCGATTTATAGCTCCACCATATCTCGCTGTTTCGAAATCGCCAACGAAAACAACGCGAGAAACGCTACAAAACACGAAAAATCGTTCGAGGAACCTGGACAATTTTCCGGTTCGACGGGGAAACTCGTACTCGAGGGTCGAATCGATGGCCGGAATTCTTTCCGAGCAACCGTCGGCCTTCGTGAAAGGAGAATGATCGGTTTCTACCTCGAAAACTGATTCCGGTATAGCGATCGCTGGGCGTCGCGACGCTTCGAAAGAGAAGGGGATGATTTGCGAGTGCTTTAAGCACACTGTCAAAGGGAACGCGACAGTCGAGCCGACAAAGAATCAAGGAGAGAGAGAGAGAGGGATACGTTTCCCTCCCGTCGATAAAATCTTCCCTTCAGTTTAATCGGTTTCCGCGCTCCTCTAACGCGTCTCTCTCTCTTTTTTGTCTTCTCTAGATTTGCAAAAATACGGTGTCCAACTGTCTCGAGTTCGTTCGAGCTCCTTCTCCCTCGGCTTCCCAAGCTCGGGCGAGTTTCATTTAGAACGCGTGTCCGATATCGAAACTGTACAAGTGCTTCAAATATTTCCGTGAGGTACGGCCGAATGCGGCGACTCGCGTGATCGATCAAACACACTTCAACGCGGAATAGCTTCTATAAAATTAGACCGAGCGACTTCAGTTTCTCCGAGAAACTAGATTGTCTAGAATACAAAATATTCATGAAATTTTCGCTGTGAAAAATAGCATCCATAATTTCTCCCGCGCTTCCAACCAATGTTCGCAGAATTTATTTTCACGTCATCCGGTGACTTAATCTTTCCAGATCCGCAGAAAATTTTAGGTCGTTTAGTTCAATTTGAGCGAAGCTATTCCGGTTTAAAGGGCACTCGATCCATTACGTGACTGCCCGTGCGAGTTAGCTTCTCCAAATAAATCACGATTGATCTCAAGACCGAGCACAGACGATGTATTATTCAAAGGACCGTTTCTCGAGTATTTTAAATCAACCGATGCCCAAAGCTTGGCTCGCTCTACCCCTCGAAAATCGCGATCGATCGCGGCTCTTATTTACAACAGCGTCGTCTACTTATCTTCTCGCGCCGTCCCTCTCTCTTTCTCTCGCACAGCGTCTCTCTTCGTATCGTTCACACGTTTTACACATGTACAAACGCAGCATCGGCCGCCGATAAAATCCGCTCGCAACGATCGAGGAGCTTCTCCGAAACGACACTCCTCTAAAACGGAGAAAGAGTTCTCGTCCTTTCGAGAGCCTCGCGCCGAGCGAACTCGTTCGCAAGCCGACGATTATCTACACAGTATCTTACGCAAAATCTTTACAACGCCTCGCTAAAATATACATTTACAGCTATAGAATCGCGCGGGTAAAAGTCAGTATAACACGAAAAAACCCTCGATATAAAAAAAAAATGAAAGGAAAGGGACCGGAATTAGGGCGGTTACGAAACGGAAATAACTACGCGGCGACGGAACGGGGATTAGAGATGGGGGTAAAACAAGCGTACGGTGAATCGGTCTCGAATCGAACGTAAATCTGGGGGCACGATGATCGTTTCATCTCCTTACCCCTACTCCTTGTCATTTATCTCGACGTTTTGCCTCTTTTCAGCAGTCGCCGAGCAGAATTTTCCTCGTTGAACGACTTTTCTACGAATTCCGAACGCTAATTAAACGCTAACTGGACCGCGGATCTTTATGAACGTTTCTTTTTTCTTCTATTACGAGAAGTTCAATAAAAATGTATTTATTCTCTTAACGATTTCGATCATTCTTTTTTTCATATAAATGCATAAATGCAAGTCCGCAGTCCGGTACTAATCGAGAACACTAATCGAAGGAAACGACGAGCATCGATACGGAGAAATTTCGGGCAGACGTTTCGAGCTCCCGAGGGCTAGCTTCCTTTTGCGCTAAAGTATTTTACGCTACGGTCAATTATATCACGAGATCAAGCGCGACTGAGTGGCCGAAAGTCTCCCCCGCCGTTCCACCCCCGTGAATCATGCGAACGGTAACAACGAATCGTTCGTATTCTACTTGTCTATCTAACGAACGCGAATTCTCGATCTTAACCCTCCATCTATAAATATTCGTCTAATAACCAATTAGAAATCTGTAAATAATGTCTCATCCTTCCCACATAACAATAAAAATAATTTGACAATATTTTAGAAACATGGACGAGCATTGTAGAATTTTCAGACATTCTTTGAACCGTAAAAAGAAAATTGTAGTATGCGAATGCGAGTAAATATGAAGTTCTAGAAAGAGGGTTAACGATCGTAGACGTAGACGCTGCTATAGAACTATTATAGATCCCCGAAAACAGAACTGTGAATCCTAGCGAGGAACGGATACGCGCGAGATTGGTCCCAGCCGTGATAAGAACTTTTCGATGAAGAACGTTTCGAAGTAACGGGGTGATCTAACGCGAGCCGACGAGAGTGGATCGAGAGGGAACGGCGATCGAGCCGTGATCACGCCACGAGACGAATCGATGAACACGAACGCGAGAAGCCGCGAGGAACTGGCAGCGCACGGGACACAAGTATGGCACCGAGGGTACGTGCCAAAAACGGAATGAAAACAGTCACTAGGGACCGAAAAATGAGAGTCGCTTCGCGAAAATATGGAATTTCCCATACAACATTTTATATGAGAAATTTGTTGAAATCTCCTAGCATAAACGAGGAAAATGACCGTGTCTCGGGCGACGCGTGGAAAAGAGGAAAAACGCTTCAGAATGGAAAAATCGATCGGTCGCGTCTGAACGGGGGATAATCGCGCGTATACACAGAGAGAGATACAGCTATAAATATACATACACATACAGATTCATGTATATATATATGTATATATATATGTCTTTTCACGTTTGTTCTCTGTTATGTTTCGATGGCAGTGCCTTGGTTCGCGTCCGTCGACGTCAATGATTGGCAGTAGGCAGCGGTGTTTCGACAATACGCTCGTTGCGAATGGGATCGATGCGAGGAACGATCGCGATAAATATCGGCACTCACGAGTTGCAGTATCAACAACGAACGACGCGAATATGCTGTGATGAAATATAAGGCTTTCAATTGTAGGAGGCAGTGCGCGATTTTTGGCAGTGACGCGTTCTGAACTACGCTTCGCTCGATGCGATCCTGCAAGTCGCAGGTCCTTGCGATTCGCGCAACACCATTCGCAGAAAACACCGTCTGGACAAACTACAATTCACTTAGAAAATAAGACTATGGAAAAAGAAGCATGAACGTTCTTCTTCGCGTTGAACACAAATATTTTTATCTTCACTTGTTGGAAATGCATTTTGCTGAAAAGGGAGCTTCGAAATTGTTTTCTAAATAGTAATACGGGGTTATTTATTGGTGCACGAGTGAAGCTGTTATTGCTATTGAAAAATTCAGTCGGAAATCCCTAGCTGTGCCATCATGGATTCTCGAATTAACTATGAATAACCATAGGTAGATGATGTATCGACTGCGGATTAAATGCATTTATGACGAAAACGAGTTAGTATAATTTAAAGTTGTCCAAAGATTAAAAGGATTTGAAAATGTCAATGAATTCAATTTGTTAAGATTCTTTAAAAAATCGGAGAAGCTTCTAAATGACTGTTGTTCCTTGCAATTGATGCAGACAATTTTTATTTTGCATAATGATCCGCAGTCTAACGATGTATCAAGATTTTGGTGGTAGCAGCGTTACAAATAATTATATACCGCATGTTTCAGTGCATCGATCGAATAAAGCAAAGTTTGTCCAGAGGTATCTGCGAATGCGGATGCGGTGGTCGTTCTCCCCGAACACGAGTGGCCTCCTGATCCAAAAGAACAATCATTCTTCCGCTTGAAGACGCAAGCTGATAGGCTGACACCGCCGGCGGGCGATGCATCGACAAAAATTTCGACTAACTATGTACACGCTGTTTGTTGACCGCGTCCCGCGTGTCTTGTCGTGTGGTTTACAAAATGAACTTTGACGAGTGCTGTCGAAGAACACGAGCGGGACGCGCGCCTCTCTCGTACGTCCGCGGCAGCTAGAGATCTATCGGATTACACGTATAATCGTAATAATAATAGTAAGAATAATTAATCGATCAATTAGCCTAGAGTTCTTAATTACAATCGTATTGGCAGTGTTTCTTAGCTGGTGTGTGTAGGTGTGTTTCCGTCCGTGTGTGTTCCAACTACCTCTCTCACTCTCAATCTCTGTACACATTCTCTCGCCGTGCTTAGCCACACACAACACGTCATCGACAACACGTATCCTCTAACTCTTTCTCGCTTTCTCTCCTCACTCGCTCTTTTTTTTTGTTTCTGTTTTCGTATCCACTAGAATATATGTTAATGTGTACACGTGCGCGATCACATTGTTCCACGATGTCAGAAGTAGTCGTCCGCGACGCGAGAAATAATACTCCTACGACCTCGGCCCTGTCTACTTGATCTATGAAAAATAGCAAGACTCGACGCGGATCCGTCTTCTGCGCGCGAGTCTACCCTCCTGTCGCTCCTCTTCGTCGGTCAGAGTTGCGCTTCTTCTTTCTCCTCCTCCTCCTCCTCTACCTCTTTTCCTCTTATCCCTCTCCTTTTTCTTCATTCTTGTTGTTCGTATAGATCCCCCAAACTCCGTGGAAAATGTCGCACAGCCATCGTCGTGTTCTCCATCCCCGCTGTACAGAGAGCAAAACGGACTCGCCGATCCGATCCGATCCGCTTCCGATCTCCCGGACGCGTGTTCTGCTGTTCTGGACTCGCTGTGTTGGAATTGTTCGAAAACTGAGGCAGTGTGTATCGGTCGATCATCTCGGTAACTCGATGAGAACGATGGCGAAAAATGAAAAACGGTCGGAAACTCGATCTGGAGATTGCTGCTTCATCGGCGACGACATCTCGAGACGCCCGACTCGAAAGATAGAAGAACGAGAGAGGGGGTAGTAAAATTGGAAAGAAACAATTTGTATTTTTTTTTCTCTTGTCTGAGCGTAGGTCGTCCTCGTAAAAAATAGGCGGCTATCGAGGCTAGAGACGCGTGTCGCTAGTCCCGGGCATTTTTACCTTTTTCATTGCGTTTTTTTTTTAACTTCTTTTGTACATCGTCCTTCCAAAAAGCTAATACGGATAGATCTCGATAGAAATCCTGATGGCTGGTCGTCCGAGCGGTGTCCTCGCCTAATCGCGTCTCTCTCTCTCTCTCTCTCTCTCTCTCTCTCTCTCTCTCTCTCTCTCTTTCTCTCTTTTTATTTGTTCCTTTCCTGGTTTATGCTCCCCCTGTCGCGCGCGTGACAACGGCCAGCGCGAATTTCTACCGAGCCGAAGATCGAGGTAGATGCATCTCCTTTCGAAAGTTGGTCTCGAGGGTCTAAGGATGAGTCGAAAATGTTCGCGTTTCACGCCCCCCGTGTATCGTCGCCCCTTATCTCGTTGGCTTCTGTCGCGGGGTGCTTAGAACAGGGCCCGGAAGCGCCAAGGGGCCCGCAGCTAGATATTAATTGATTCCTAAGGCCACCAGAGTGATTATCTCCTTACACCACACGCGTTAACTAACGTTTAACAGTTTTCATTTATTTTTTTTCTCCTTTATTACTTTTTTGTTCGCTTCTGCTTATCTCTTTAGTTTTATGGTCACGGTTGAAATCTCACACTCGCTCTCTCTCCTCTCTAAATTCCATTATTAAATTCAACTTGTCCACCGTCTCCGATCATTGGTCTTCGCGCACGGCGGTCAACGATATAAAACGTATCCACGGTGAGGCACTTTCGAGGCCCAAGCCCAGCTCTTCCGAATCCGACGAGCGTCTGTTCTTCTTCCTCTATCTCTCTGAATCTCGAAGGCAGAACGCTCGCGGAACAGGCAGGAATCGACCCCAAACGTATGGAGATTTTCGATATCGATAGGCAACAAGAATATCCTTTGTTTCATCGCTACGCACGACTACTATTATATTTACCTAACGATCGTCCCGATCGATTTTTAGGCTAAATAAATTAGAATGTATTGTTCCTCCTTCGCTCCTCGGTGTCCGCCGTTTTATTCGTCCTTTTCCGATCCGATCCGATTCGATCCGCGATGCGATCTATTAAAAGGGGCATCGCGGATCCGTGTGTATCCTCCGATCTGTGTCTTCTGTAGTCTTCGTCTTGGACTCGTCTGCTGATCCGTTCACTCTCGTTCACCGATCCGCTCTACCACGCTGACGGAACACGTCTAACGCCGGTCGTTCGTTCCTCTGGACACGTTCAGGCTCCGGATCCCTCGTCAGGTTCCCTCTCCTCTCCTCTCCTCTCTCCCTTTCTTCATTTTACACAGACCAGGAAGCACAATCGTCCTGATACAGGACTCGTCCCTAATTCTGGCTTAATCGTCGCTGCTTCGTCTCACACTTGTCCTCGATCACCGCGGCCGGCATTATCACGAGTTCTTGACCGGTTTCCGGCGCTGCTTCGACCGCGTCGTCGGTGGTGTACCGCCGCTTATCGCCGAGTACAAAGCCACGCTGACCTCTTCCGGGTTCGCTGACGCCGCCTTCCGGATATTCACGTTCTTCGTGGTACGCACCTCGGACTCGAGCACCCACTCGTCCGGCTCGCTAAGCAGAAAATTTCACGTTGAATCATCTCGATATTCAACTGTTGAGCTGCTAATAATAACACAATCGCGAAAGGACTTCGAGTACTCACATGTCTGGAGGGTACCATCGCAACAGCACTTTAGTCTTGCCGTCCAATTCCACTCTCCGAGCTAAAACCTGCAAACCAGAATCAGTCAATTTTAACTCAATGATCTTAGGGTGGTAACGACTGTGCTTAAATTTCTAGAGATTCGCTTACTTGACTAGTTAGGGCCATCGAGTTTCCTGGTGTCTCGGCGAGGTGACCTTGCGTCCTCGACTTTGCCAGCTGCAGCAACCTGTGCTGTAGACCTTCCATCACTCCCGAGTCGAAGTAGTCGAACAGTCTCGCTGTAACGTGCACAAAATCATCGTCGATTAGAGCACGTTCCCTTGTAACGACTTTCGAGCCATGAAGAGCGAGTACTCACCCGACCAAGGTTGTCGCCTGTATCTGAGCCGTTTCCCGTTTCTTCTGACCAGCTTGCCACCGCTCTCGCAGCTCCTCCGTCCAGAATTGTTGCTAGTCTCTGGCTGACTGAAGTGTCCATTCACGTGCCTCTCGAGGGCGGTCTGAAAATCGGAGATCCACCGTCGGTGAACTAAATTTTGGCACTTTCCAGGGATAGCCAGTCCCGACACATCATCCGAGCGGCAACAATTTTATCGAATCGAAGCGATTCCGCTGTAATCCAACCCGTGCACGGACTGCGATGGACTACAACACCAATGGTACCGACTCTGTTCGTAGTAGTGCGCAACAATCGTTTCCAAGCCGAGGATAATAGACGACGAGAGACAACACCCAGAGACAGATCGACGAGAGATTGTGTTGCGAGATGATAGCAACAATTTCGGGCGGACAGTCGTTGAAGAGCTGTCCCTGGTAAATGCCCGTCTTCCGAAGACAGTCTGACCGAGGCAACCGTGAGGCGATTGCTTCGACCATACGGCGACGGTGCAGACTATACACGTCGTTCGAAGAGCCTTCGTCGCGAGTCGGGAGACCGATGAAGGATATTCAGACGAGCGGACGAACGCGGACGTGACCGGTAACTATTTTGTCAAGACTGTTCTCAGCGAGGTGGAGAGTTCGTCTCACAGTCCAGGTACGCGAACCAGAGAGTACAGCGAGACTTTGGCGATAGCAATGATCGTCCAACGGAAACGAATGTCACTAAAGTCCTCTTTGTCTCTGATTCAAACCCTTGATACATTACCGAACGTGCTGAGCGCCAACAACACAGAGGAACATCGTCCTCTAGCGTTGCCAGTTGGACGCTTATGGGAGGAAAAAGAATAGGATTAGTTCGTGTGTGTTGGTTGTGTCCGATTATCCGTGAGTTCGCGGTAAACACGAGGAGGGGACCGAAACCTGTTAGCGTATGTTTTTGTTCGACACGAGAGCACCGTGGAACGATTCAACAACAATTCACTGTAGACATGGTACGCGTGCGTGTGGTCGCGCGCGAAGACCGATTTCCCGCACTTTGAATAACATTCGCTGGGTAATACCGCGAGTGGTAACCGAGATACAACTCTATACCTGAGAGCTGAACCTGCTGCCGCAGCCGTCCACGATGCACCGGAACGGTTTGTTGCCTCCGTGGGACAACACGTGCCGCTCCAACCACCTTCTCGAGCAGGAACTCCTCCCTTGCACCTTGCAGCCTTGCCATTGGCAGACGAAGTTGTCGCCGCCCGTCTGCGTGTTGATGTGCGCCGCCTGCGACAAATTTTTCAACCAGTTTGAGTCGGTTCCCTGCTCAAACCAACGGACCCCGAGTCTAATAGAGTGCACAGTGCACAAGGAGTGCACGCAGAATGCACCCGAGGATACCTGAGCAAAGGATACGCGGTAGCAGGTATCGATTACGAATTTTCGAGCTCAGCAGCAATCTGGTGTTGCTCGGAGAGCTGAGAAACTCGATACAAACTCGATTTTCTTGTCAATTTTCCGTTTCGATAGCAAGTAGATGATTCTTATACCGGGTGTCACGTGAATTTATTCGTAACCGAGTTGTATTATCATATCATATTAACTTAATAATTTTCTTTTATATTTTACTTTGTTATACGAAGGCGACCTTGAACTTTTCTTCCATAAACACTCTTATCCGTGTTATCTGTACCTGCAAATGCTCCAGAAGTTCTCCGCTGGACTCGAAGCTCTCCTCGCACTTGTCCCATCGACAGACCCCGCTGTCAGTGGTTTGCTGCCTGTCTTTCTCCGGTTCCCTAGCTGGAAACCGTATAGTGGTCGGCGCTGAGAGTATCGGCGACAGCGGTGGCTTGGACTCGCTGCTCCTCGACTCGCAGCTTCTGGATTCGCTGCTCCTCGACTCGCTGCTCCGCGAATCCTCTTCTTCCTCCTCGACGTCGTCCTCGTCCGCTGGTACGACGACCTGCGTCACCTTGGCCTCGGTGTCCTCGGGTACCTGCAGCCTCGACAATAGGTCCTGACTACCCTGGGACCTCAAAGATCCCAGAATCCCTGCGGCGCAGCCGTTCGTCAGGTTGTTGTTCTCGTTGACGTGCGGCTTCGCGAGGATGCAGCCCTTGAAGTCCAACGTCGTCGTCTCGGTGACGGTAGCCGGCGTCGGCGTCGATTGTTGCGACACCGTTTTCGGGTTCGGGCTTGTCTCGACCGACGATGACAACCTACACGGTAACAGGGAACTGAATTAGAAGTTGCAGTCTGTTCTTTCAACTATCCACTGTCCCCTTTGTTGCAGAGATTGATGATCTCTCGCGAAAGTAAATGTAGCTAACAAAAAGTACAATTTTCAGAACAAAAGAGACGAATAAAAGAAAATTATATTATTGTCAAACTGAGGACAACTTGTATCATGTCATAGGTGTTCCGTACCTCGATCGATGCCAGTGATTCGATACAGTCCCGGATTTGGGTTCCCAACGGTTCGGTTCCGAACCGACCGTTTTACCAGTATCCCCTAACTGGGCGTCCCTAGTCGAACCATCACATACCTGATCGACGAGATCTTGCAGCTCGGTATGTTCTTCAATACGTCATTCGAGATGGGCAGACTGGGCACCGGTTTCGGTAACTTCTTGTCCATCTTACCATTGGTCCGCGGAACGATTACCGGCGGCGTCTTCTTCGTCGGCGGCGGCGACATCGTCAGGGTCCGGACTTCCCAGTCGTTGCTGGAGGCGTTGCCTCGGCCGTTCGGCGAGACGGTGCCCAGGTACTTCGCCAGGCCTCCCTTGTTCCTCTGCACCGTGGGTGGCCTCCTGAACTCCGACGTGCTCTTCGCGATCAGCACCGACATCGCCTCGCTGCTCTTCTTGATCTAAGGACCCATACGTAAATCATCACCCTCTGCTCTTCGCTCGAATACACTGGGAGCAATGCTCATCGGCAAACTCAGAATTTTCGGCATTATCAGGCTATACTCGTTTAGCTAGTCGGATATTCAATGAAATATGTTTTTAATCCAATGTGGACGATGGGCGATAAAAAAAAGGTAAATATTACGTTTAGGGGAGGCACCTCGGATGACCTTGACATATGTTGCGGAGGACAACATTCTGAACAACTTTTCACTATACATTTACCCGGCGCTCGGACTTAGTTATCGAGATAATTGCAAAAAACTTTTGTTCATTTTTGATTGCAAGTAAAATTTATTATCGTACAAACTGTCAAAAGGAGACATAGTCCAACTTGGTGTGTGGTTAAATTTGCGGTGGGAGGGTGGAGATATTCTTTAATATTCTGCATTTTGACAAAAGAAATCGAAACATAATGGTAAGTTTAGACATGTAATGAATGTATACATATAATACGTTCTATATCTATGGTCAGCGAACGCATTGATGCGAACTTTAAAATAATGAATTCTGTGTATCCACTAAATGATCTACATACTGATTAAAATTGTCATTTCGTATACATATTGACTATTTTTTTTTGTACAGTAATCCTCTGTTCATTATCGTTGTACATCTGTCAAACTTCTTTAGTAGCATAACTTTTTAATAAAAAACGAACAACAGCTAAACACTCAAAATGGTGTCTAAGTTTCGATTAGACTAACTGGTTAGAACTGACCCAGACCCAACACCATCTTGAGGTCGTCCAATTTCAAAGAATGTCGTCGATAACATACAGCGGGTGTAAAAAGTATTCGTACACCTTTTAAAAACGAATAACTTTTTCAAAAATCGACCCAACAGCTTCAGTTTTTTTGTGACGTTAGAAGGATTAGTTTACTAACTAATTAGTAAATAATTGTTTTTTGTTAATTGTTATTGGTCGCAATTCCGAAGGAAAAAGTAAAGGTCACGATTTTTAAATTTTTTATCTGTGCCTGTAGTAAAAATTTAAAACATGTATTTTGTAAATCTAAGTAAGTTATGTACATGTACAAAGTTTCATTGAAATCGGTTGACGCATAAAAAAGCTATGGGCATTGTAACATGTAAAAATCTTTGAATTTAGGGTTTGCGAATCATTTAAATCGCGGATTCTTACAATTTATGCTATTTTCAATAATTTATATTTCGTAACAACCTCGATCGATTTCGATGAAACTTTGTACATGTATATAACTTACTTATACCTACCAAATGCACCTTATAAATTTTCGCTACAGGCACAGATAAAAAATTTAAAAATCGTGAAATTTACTTTTTTCTTCGTAATTGCGACCAATAACGATTAAAAAAAAAATTCTTTACACATTGGCTAGTAAAGTAATCCTTCTAACCTCACAAAAAAAAAAAACTCAAGCTATTGGGCCGAATTTTGAAAAAGTTATTCGTTTTTAAAAGGTGTACGAATACTTTTCACACCCACTGTATGTCAAATCCAAAATCACATTCATGTAGATACTGGCAAATTGCAATATGGTAGCATCGGTATATTTTTGTTCATAACTTTTTAATGAAAAACGAGCGTCGGCTAAGACCTCTTGGGGGTTACTTAGAAAGATGACCTTGACAACATATGTCAATACTGTATATCGTTATAGCCTACAATACTTAAAATAACAGCTATATTATGAAAACTTCTTTTGTTTATAACTGTTTAATAAATAACGAGCGCCGGTTGGAACCAGTTGGAGATTACTCAGAAAGGTGGTCTTGAAAACATATGTCAAGGTCAAGGTGCCTCCCTTAAACGTAATATTTATCAAAAAAAAACTATATGTCGAATATTTTTCTACCTCTCACAAAAGTTTCATTAAAATCGACTTGTGTGCACAAATATGCTTGTGAGAATCTTTATCGACATCCTCTATTTAAAAAAAAAAGGGACATTGTCTAAGAAGGACGTTACCTTAGACTGTTGCGGCTTGATCTGAGTCTTGAAGTACTCGGTGATCTTCCCCTGGGACTCGTGATGATGGTGCCCGGCGTTCGGCTTGGTGATGTTGGACTTGCTGGTTCCTCTGAAGGTGGGGTCCGCGGCCCCGGACCTCGGTACAGCGCCAGCCTCGGGCTCGCCTTTGAGCCTCTTGTAGGTCGAGCACGCGGTGGCCGCCAACGGCGGGGTCCAGGGCCACTGGGGCCTGGTGCCGATCTGCGAGGACGGCGCCAGCTTGGGTAGAGACGGAAGTGGACTGGCCGAGGCGCCACGTATCGCTACCCCCTCGTCGCTGCTCGTGCTACACGGGGAACCAGGCTCCGTGATGTCGCTGGTACCGCTGCTGCTGCACTCCCCGCAGGAAATTGCCACGCCACTGGAAAAAACCAAATCGATCCATATGACACACTTCCCAAACTTGCTCTTCATCTATCTTAAGAGGACTCGGGCATCCATTATTTAAGGAAAATCGTTTTTTATTAGGAGTTCGTAGCTTCCAGCAATGCAAGTTCTACTTAGGCTCCTATAAGACGGTTTTAGTATTTAGACGGTCATTGTTGTGGACGCTCTTCAGCATTGTTCTTAAGAGGACACGGTAGTCCGCGATTGTACTCCACTAGTTCAACTACTGTAAAACAATCTTTGGACGACGTTTTTAGAAATTGCTAGTTGAAATAAGATTTTTAAACTTCCTTCTGGTATGTCATGCATATTGATGATCGAATATGCTTCGTTGAATCAACCGAATGATACGATTTCGTATATAAATCGCAGCAATAGATTTGACAAAATTGTATGCAGTTACGTGAACGTGTAGAGGCTAGAACTTCGGAGTAATCAACGAACGGACACCCGATTTGGGTCAGAGACGACGGATCTCTGTTTCTCGTCTGATCGACCTTCCTCTCTGCCAGGCAACCGATAGACGACGTCGATGGACGATCGCGAGAAAGCTCCGGCAGCTTTTCGTAAACACATCCCGAGGAAGTTCCGTTCCAACCTTTCAGCGAACCCGATTGGAACCGGCTGGCTATTTGGCTGAGAAGCAAACCGATCGATCGCCAGTCCGCTGCAAAAAGAGACGTGGGTGGAGAGAAGAGGATCCCCGCCTCTCCACTAAATCAACGCATTTCTTCCCGAACACAGAAATTTCCTGGGGATCAAGGTTTCGCGGGAAAAAAACTAGTAAAAAATAGGTTGCCCCGGAGGGCAAACAAGAATATTAGGCAACTCAAGAGAGAGAGAGAGAGAGAGAGAGAGAGAGAGAGAGAGAGAGAGAGAGAGAGAGAGAGAGAGAGAGAGATAGTTTTGGTTTCGCGGTGTTTTCTTGAAATTGACGGCCCGGGTCGAAGAGGACGGAAACGGCCACGAGGAAATTGTAACGCTTACCGGGTAACGATATTACCAGCAGCGCGAACCTAATTACAGGGTCAGACATTGGTAATTGGCCCGTCGTTTCGGGAGCCCAACGGGGCCACGAGCCTCGGGCTCGCTCATCCTCGACAGATTTGCACGTAACTCGCCTAAAAGTATCCCGGATAACTTGCGAGAGAACGCGAATTCTTCAGAATTACCTCCACATAAATGTAACAGACTCCCCCGAACTTCCTGTAGAAGTTGCTCTCGAAGAACTTTTTGCTTATAGAAAAATCAGAATTTTCCTCAATGAGAAATACAAATAGTCTCACAATATTTCCTAACTACATACTTGTCAGAACCTACAAGGTGAATATCTTGAAAAAATTGTTAGATGTTGATATATTATTTTCAACCAGAGTCGAGCCAGATTTTCATCTAAATAAAAATTTCGGATAACGAATAAGACGTAAAAAAATTTTTATTCATTATTCGAGGGGTTCGAATATAAAAAGTATCTTTCGAGCATCGAATAAATAATTATATTCGAGGAGAATTTATCCCACGAATAACAATTAATTTTTTTTATACGAAGTGGCTTTATTCGAACTTCGAATAATTTTTTCATCTTTTATCTGTATCTTTTATTAAGATAAATTGTCCCACAACTACTGCCACCTATAATAAACGCGAACCATCGAATAATAAAAATCTTTTTATTTTTTATTCGTTATTCGAAATTTTTATTTAGATGGAAATTTTGCCCAACTCTGTTTTCGACTGTATACAATTTTTTCTTTTAAATATTTGCATCCTGTTTCTCTTACAATCGGTGAAGAAACTTTTTGTTTTGCATAAAGATCCGCTGTCAAATAATCGTTTTCGAGCATGCTGTGTCTAGCTGCTGAAATGTTGCCCTCGTAGGTGCGTTAAGCTCGCGAAATGGAAAGCCTCGGTGGACGAGGGCACCTGCGTTACACGAGCCGGTTCCCTGGAAACACGTGTGGCGTGGCCGTGGTTCGCGTTTCGTCGACGAGAACGAAAAAGAACACCGCTAAGCGACGAGTATCGTTTCCGTGGCTGCGAGTAAACGAATATTATCTAGCCTTCGTTAGCGCGGAATCCACGCGAGGCCGTGACTTTGAGTCTTCTTGTTTCCACGATTGAAACGGAACCCGTTGCTCAACGATGCCTCGGACTATCAACGTTTCGTATGAGACCTTCGACGCAACGAATCTATTAACCCTTAGCACTCGGATGGCAACTCTGAGGCCCCATCGAAAATTACTATGCCATCCAGTATTTAATAAATATGCAACATAAATTTCTTAGATTCTGTTCATATAGGATAAATAGCCCAATGTCATTATTTGATCATGATTACTCTACAATATTAAGCACAGTCCACTTAGAAACATTGAAAGTTCGAAGAACAGTATCCGACCAGAGCTTTATCTTTAATTTGATTAATAACAATATTGATTGTTCCTCTCTCCTGAGGCAAATCAATTTCTATGTACCCGAACGCGTATTGAGAACTAGGACAGGATTTCAAACATTTCAATCCAAATCCACATATGGATTAATAAATCCTTTAAATCGCATCACAGCTAAATCTAACATTTTATATCGTGATATTGACTTTTTTAATGGTTCGTTACTATCATTTAAGAAAAAGTTGCGTGCGATTATATGATTAATTGTGATATAATGTATTCCTGTAACTGTCAGCATGTCCATTACTATGTAACTTTATGCTAAGACTTTCTTTTTCTTTTTATATGAATTTCTTCTATTGTAAACATTTGTATAAAAGGACTTCGGTCCGTAAATAATAAATAATAATAATAATAATAATAATAATAATAAACTAGTGGACATTTACATATTACATGAGATATTACATCACTTTCATATGCAAAACATGAAAAAAAAATTATATTGAATGGCAATATTCTAGAATGAAGAAATCTTTCGTTTTTTTAGTAAATAGCGAGTGAAAAGGGTTAAATGTCCCTATAAAATGCAACTGCGATTAACTCTAGCAAATTAATCTAAATTCGATGACGGTCGCGCGAAGTGGCTCGTGGTTTTTCGCTCCTTATAACTCGCATAATTCTTCCGTCGAGTTGCACGCGGTTGCAGATTATGCAACGTTTCGCCAGCTGGATCATTGCTCGGTCCGCGAATAATCGATTCGCGTCGAAGCAGAGGCGAACGCGCGCGTGCCTCGCGACCGGATCGATAGAGCGTTTGATAGTACACGCTCGCTCGATGCAAACCTGTGTACCTTCGACCGTTTCCCTCGGTTCCGGATCGAACGAGAGAGTTGTTCGGTGCATCGATCAGCCTCGAAACTGTTCGCAGTCGTCGAATTACACCGGCTCTCGGTGTGTCGCTTCGAGGTTCGAGAATCGACCGGGCAACGATCGATCACCGGCCTCGTCGATTCGGCCTTCGAAAACATCGGAAATTCCATCGACAACGGATCAGAAACGAAGCTGCCCGGAGTGGACGCGATTACGATCGTTCCTATGGCTTTTGTACCGGGCTGATGCTAGCGGTGTGTAAGAGACATTGCATTGGAATTGGGGAAAATTACAATGTCGGTGAAGTTGTAAATGGGTAAATAATATGAATTAAAAAATTTCATAATTGGAGGGTAAGCTGTAGCACGCGAAATGTTATAATTAAGGAGAGGGTTAGATCACTACCCAGCTCTTCGTGGCAATCGTAGGTATTGGAATATGGATACAATAAGCCAGACTCTATATAGAATAGAATTCATTCTGTTTAATATATCTGAAGACTCGTTGCGAGGCACGTCTTTACTCTACGACAGGCCTCGGACTTATGTGCTCGCGACGGCCGGTTTTCGAAGGCAACGCCCTCTCGGCCCGGCCTGGACGCGCGTCCAGCACCCCGTGGCGGCCCTAGTTCCCGAGGCAGCTCAGGCGCGTACCATTTGAATAGACGCTCGAAAGTAAAGCGATAGAATATCCTACTAAATAATAGCAGATTATTTTTGTCAATTTGTTTCTTAAATAAATTCCAACAATAAGCGATCGAAATGCCAAATTGAAGCGATTGAATATTCTCTTATTTAGCGTGGCAAGATTGCCAATTGTCCAAGTAGAATTTCCAGAAGATCTTTCCAGGTAAGAAAGAAACGACGAAAACGAAATAAAACGCCATCGATCACGAGTTCGTGTATTACATTTGCTATGTACTTTGCAGACCAGCAGAACCCATGGACGCGGAAAGGTCCGCAGTATGGAGCTCGTAAGTGCTCGTTAGCTCTTAAAACAGCCCCTGTTTCGGAAGGCAGTTTTAAGGGTGAGAGCCATGCGATTCTCGGAGTGCTGGCTCTACTTCCGGTTGTTCGTTGGCGACTGGTCGTTATCGTTGGCCGGCAGACGAAATATTTAGACAGTTCTCGCGCTGCGCCGGTGGAACGTTTACCTCGGCCGAGCCTGGGGAACTAGATTTCGAGCGCAAACGAGCGATAGAAGCATAGAGAGAAGCGAAGAGACGAGGCGAGGCGAGACGAGGGATCCAGGTAGACACACGGGGGATCACGGATCGATGCGAGGCTTTGTCGTGTACCCAGGGCTACCTCGGCCCGAGAGAGATTCGAGGATCGATAAAAAGAGGAATTTCATGGCACAATGACCGTCATTCAGCCGCCGGCCGGGGTTTAATGAACGGCCGGTCATGTCTCTCGCTCTTTCTCCCCGGCTCTCGGCCGGCTGGCCTCCGGTTCCTCGGCCGGCGAAGTGCGTCGTTGCGTAAACGCAATGTCGGAAAGGAATCGTAATGTGGAAAGGTCAGTGTCTTTCTTTCTTCCGTGACGTCTCGGCTCGGCCCGGCACGAATACGCCTCCGAAAATATCTTCGGCCGCGAAAACCGCGCGCGCGAGCGGCCTCCTTTCACTCTCTTCCTCTCCATTCTCCGACACGTTTGTCTCTCGAGCGTCGTCGTTCCACGAGAATTTACGGCGACACCTTGTCATCGGTTTTTCTAATCGCGCGAACGCTACCATGCTCCGTTTCGATCGTTCACGCGAATTCTAAAGTAAATCTCATATTGGACAGATCTGGCACGATCGTGTCTTTTGCCAGTTCCCAATCGTTGCTTTTCTAGTTTATTAAGAATCGTTGGATTTTCTAGTTTATTAAGAACCGTTGGATTTTCTAGTTTAATAAGAATCGTTGGATTTTCTAGTTTACTCTGATCATATTAATGACCCTGAGATAGTATAACGAAATTACTCTTCCAATTTTTATTATCAACGCATAAACTCCGCAGTCTATTTATCACTGTCTTAAAATAAACGAATAGGACCCAAATGGTTTTATATCGGTTCGGATAGGTAATAATATAAATACATTTCAGGTGTCAGACACTGTACTTAATTTAAAAGTTACGTGTTTCGAACATAATATAAATTTTGCTAACAGTCACGAACCTTGCAAGCACCTGCGTCAGAAATGACCCGGGGCTGGTCAAATATAAAACTATAAAGTCATTAAAACATGATGTTATATTATTTTCGACTTGCTGACATTGTTGGGACGACGAGGTTGGGAGATTAAACAGAACTTGATATTTAAGCAATTTATTTAAACCCCTACGCACAGGGAAAAAACTGTAGTCAGATTGTGAATTAAAGTTATTAGCGCATAAGACAATATCTTACTTTATTGAAAACAATTAAAAGATAAGATGTATGCGAGCTGCGACTTGCTCGCAGAGCTAGCTTACACGGACTGACAAACTTGCCATCATTCCTTCTTGGGCCCTTTAGCCCGGAAAAATGGCGACGCTGGAAAAGCAATAAATGGCAGGTCAAAAAGACCTTTCCTCCTCCGAGTGTTCTGTGCATTACGGCGTATACTCCAACAGAAATGATTAAGAAATGTGCATATTTATTTAACTTCATTTTCATTTCGCATAAAGATCCGGTAATAACTTGACAATAGTAGCTGGTACTATGAAACGTTCATATATGAAATTGTGGGTATTGCAAACGCAATCGAGCCTAAAATCCCGGATCGATGGATCCCCGGAGGATACCAGGTTCTTGGGGATCGCGGTGCATCTGGTCGATCGCATCGTCCTTGCAGGTGGCTCCTCCGCTCGGTGGTGCACCAAGGCTTCGACGATGCTCGCACACGTCGACACGCTTCTATCGAGCACCGCACAACACCCTTCTCGCTCCTCTCTTCTCTCTCGACACACGGTACATCTCGTCTCTCTCGGCTCCGCTATCTACAACTACAACACGCTCTTCTCTTATTTTCCCCGTACCGTTTCGCCAGCGCTGTCCCTCCTCGCTCGGGCTTTCTCTATCCGTCGCGCTTTTACTACTTAACGGAGCGGCCGTTTCACTCTCGAGATCCCTTGTCTAGTTCACTGTCGCTCTTCTTCCACCGGCGTCTCTCTCCTTTCGATTTTTCCGTGCTCGTCGACGGAGCCTCGGCACGTTCGATCGAAAACGGTCCTTGGAATGGGAAACGCGAAAACAGAGTCCTGCGACTACCTTCTGCAACTCGCTTCTCGATCCTTCTTCGTCCAGTTTAGCACCGGACATTAATCCTCTGCGAGTTGAACCGAGGAAGTGTAGCAATTAATGGAAGGGTAGCACCCAAGACGATTCAACAGAGTTACGAGTGCACCACCAAAACAGCAACCGCAGATTACCGAAAGACTAAACAGCTCATCCGACAAAGGCCCGCGGGGACAGCCAACTAAAATGGACGATTATTTGCCTCGAAAGGCCAGGAATTTCGTTGGAAACAATTTTTTTCATGGAGACGAGTCGCGCAGCCACCGGCACCGTTTCACCTGTCCCTCTCCGGTGCTCTTATCAGCGGATTCTTCCGGCAATTCTGCCATTTTTATCCGCCCTTTCATTCTTCCAGTTCAGCAAGCACCGCGCCTCTTTTGTCCTCCTCTCTGGTTCGCATCCCCTTGTTTAGCCTTTCCCTCTTGTGTTCCTTAATTCCCTGTGTCTCGCAGCCGCCCCCCACCCCCACCTGGATCCCCGCGCCGCGCCGCGCCGCGTCGCGTCGTCATCCCTGTTCGGTCTCCGTTCATCCCCCAGGTGGTTGGTCGCGTCGCCGAGGCGTCGTCCCTGTCCGTGCCCCCCTTTACTCCCTAGTCCCCCTCCGAATTCTATCCTGGTCCCCCGCGTTCCCCGTTGCGAGCTGCGTCCTCGTCGCTCGGGCTCTTAGAATTCCGCTCGAGCCCTCTCGCTCCCTCCCCGGGAAATCTGTCCTGCTCGTTCCAGCGCGTCCTTCGCTCCCGCCCTTTCTCGACCCCCCTCCCCTACCGTCGTCGTCCCCCGCACCCCGCTTTTCCTCTCGCTGCTCACTCTCGCTGGTCTACTCGCCCCCTCTTCGCCTCCCCTCGTTGTCCTCATCGCGCGTCCTTCTCTCCTCTTCGCCCCACTCCTTTCTTCCCTCGCCGTCTATCCTCTAGCCAGCCTGTTACCCGTCTTTGTCGACGGGCAACCAGCTACGAAGCGACGACTAGCGATGGGAATGACGCCCTCGCACGAGCTATCGACCTCTCTCCAGCTCGACTCGATTACTCTCGCGGGGGGTGTAATTGATCGCAGGTACCGCGACCGAGGGAAGGACCTTCTCGTCCTCGGTAACCTGGACCTCGCACCTGAGCCTTGTTCAACGACTGAGAAGGGTGCTGCGGTTTAACCCCTGCTAGACGTACGATTTTTAAGACCAAGGGTGACTCTACTTGGCCCGGTTAAATTTTTTCTCACTGAAAATATTACCGAGGATCAATGTTCGGATTTCCACTTATGTAGAAAATCGCTGTGTCGAGCAGAGGGTAAAACAGTGCTCGATAGAAAATACAAACTTGCCCTTTGCTGTTTTTCTTCATCTGCAATGTTACAACCTTAGACCATATGTACTAATAGACCCGGATTAGGTATAGTATGTGTATAGGAAAACCGAGAATTCAGTGTCCGAAAGATGATGGGACACTGTGACGTCACAAGATACGTCTCAAGATAATTTCTTTCCATGTACCGTGTACATGGCGCACCCGCTGACCCCCCTCTCCCCATGTAAGCCAAGCGTAGGCACTGTCGATGAGCATAGCTTGTACATCTTTTGAAAATGCGACGTCACAGTGTCTTTCAGCTGATTTCATCTTTCATATATGGTCTAAGGTTACAACCCAGTACAGTTACTAAATTACCGAGTTGGGCAAAATTTTCATCTAAATAAAAATTTCGGATAACGAATAGAAAATAAAAAACATTTTATTCATTAACGGTTCGAATATGAAAAGTGTATCTTTATTCGACGAGCATCGAATAAATAATTATATTCGACGAGAATTTATCCGACGAATAAAGATAATTTGTTTTTATACGAAGTGGCTTTATTCGAACTTCGAATAATTTGTTCATCTTTTAACTGTATCTTTTAATCGAAGGCTTCGAATAAATCTTTCCACAACTACTGCCAACTCTAATAAAACGCAAACCATCGAATAACGAATAAAACTTTTTCTATTTTTTATTCGTTATTCGACATTTTTATTTAGATGAAAATTTTGCCCAACTCTGCTTGATTATATAGTTGTCGATTATTGTACCCCCATTGTGTTATTAGTCCTACCATGAAAATGTATCATGAGGACTCGAAGCCAAGAAGAAATTATTCATCTACCTATCGTTTAGCTACACAGCGTTCCACTTATAGTTACTAGTATACTTACTAGATCCGCCATGTATAGTTAGTAGCTACGTCCATCCAGACACGTTTTATTAGCCATATCATGGGTAACTAAGAACTTATCTTAAGGACTTGAGATCGGGAAGAAATTATTCATCGACCCTTAAACTTCCCAGCGTTCCAGTTTCCCAAAGTTAGGGGTTGCATTCATTAATCTTCTTTGGAAGTGTTTGGAAGTTATACCAGGTCTCTAGACCGTTTCGTTCGACGTTATTTTTACTCTGTTTCGGATGTGCTACGACGGTGTCGGTCCCATCGCTAGCTAGCTGCTCTAGCGCTCTCTATCTCCGTCGGGAAAACGGCGTCCGCGCGTGTATCGTCCTCTTCTTCGCTCCCTCCGAACGTCCTCGTCGAGCGCAGGCCGGCGGAAATGCATGCTCACCTAAATACCTCGAGTTATATTCACAGCTAGAACCAACTGCCATGCCGCAGCCGGTGGACAACGAGCGACAGCCGCGAGCATGATCTCTCCGAACGAAACCCGGACGTTTCGGTTTCGAATTCGATCCGACGAGTTCCCTGAGCTGTTCGAGCCTCTCTCGACGGCTTCCAACGAATCTGGCCGAAAGCGACCACTTCGAGCTTTTAAGTATAAATTTAACTTATCAGTCTTCGCGTCGCTCCGGTCACAACTCGATAAAGATTTCCGGGTACTGCGACTGGGAAGTTTGCAGGTTGAGTTGTCACTTGCATACGGAAATTCCTAATTTCCTGTTCAGCAATTTCGGGGAAGCTTGCAGACAATTTTTATTTTTCAGAAAAATCTGAAATCTGCTAATAATATCCTCTCCAATTGACAAATAAATACTGATGCAGCAACTCGCTGTTCGCGCGAATGGACATAGAGAATTCCAAGAACGAAGGGGTAAGTATGCGAATTTCCTGCGGCATTTTTTCCTCCCTTCCCCCAGTGACTGATTTTGCAAGAGAACGCCTCTTTTTTCAGAAAAATCTGAAATCTGCTAATAAAATCCTCTCCAACTGACAAATAAATACTGATGCAGCAACTCGCTGTTCGCGCGAATGGACATAGAGAATTCCAAAAACGAAGGGGTAAGTATGCGAATTTCCTGCGGCATTTTTTCCTCCCTTCCCCCAGTGACTGATTTTGCAAGAGAACGCCTCTTTTTTCAGAAAAATCTGAAATCTGCTAATAAAATCCTCTCCAACTGATAAATAAATACTGATGCAGCAATTCGCAGTTCGCGCGAATGGACATAAAGAATTCCAAGAACGAAGGGGTAAAAATGCGAATTTCCTGCGGCATTTTTTCCTCCCCTTCCCCCAGTGACTGATTTTGCAAGAGAACGCGCGCGCGAGCGTCCGGGAAGCAGATGTCTCGTTGTCGGCTTTCACCGTCGAAGGACTTCTATTATTCACGGATTCGACGTCTGGTATATCTCGGCCAGGAAATCTTCAGCTCTCGCCGAAAAGGTCAACCCCCAAGCGGCGCGTCGCGGCGTGATACAGCGTAGCGGTCGGCCATCTTGACAGACACCCCCGCCATCCGGCGATTTCCTTCTTTGTTCCGGAAAAGACGACGGAACCGCCCATCGGATCGGTCGATTCCCATCAATTCCCTTAAATTTTTCATGCTGTCTAACCCCCGGTAATCCCAAGATTTAGAGAGACCTCTCTGCCAGCCTCGATCTTCATCCCCGAAAACGGGATCCGATCTTTTCGCACAATGTCCTGCGCAGGAAGCGGTCGCAAGGGAAGTTTCGAATCTCAAATAGAATTTCATTTCAATTAACCCTCATCCGTCCTTCGTGTCAATTTGACACACTTCTCCCGAAATAAGTTATACCGTTCTGTTATTTGTAGGTAAGCCCGAAACTTCGTAACTTTTATTTCTTTAACCCCTTGCCCTACAATAACGTGTAAGACTCGTGATGAAGATTCTGAACAGAGTCTAATAAATATTTATGTTATTAATTTCAATTAAATCGAGATGAAATTCTATTTTGGTTTTTTTAATGTATAGTTATTGGACAGCGTGTATAGGAATACAATTGATATAAATTTTCTCTTTTGTTAGGACATTGCGAACTACAAAACAATTTTAATCACTGAAACTGTAAAATAAATCGTAGAGCAAGGGGTTAATGCGAACACGCATAACCGAAAAACCTAAGATATAAATGTTAACTCATCGACTTGAATAAAAAAAGCATCGAAAAATAATTTGTTACCTTGTTTATTTCGTCGATCTTTTACCACTGTGTCAATTTGACACCGAAGGACAGATTCAGTTCGTAAAATGAGGGACGGATAAGGGTTAACAACATATATTCCGACTCGATGTTACGGTAGAAGGGGCGAAAATGTTGCTCGGTAGAAACAGATCCAACGCTGTCGAAATTTTTGCGGTTTCCGGCGAAAGAACTGGCGAAAGGGTTCGACGGATTTTCGACAACCGAACGGTCGTCGTTCGATTTTTACGAGAATTCGAGCGACAGTGCAGCGAACGGATGGCCGATGCGGGGGTGGAGATATTCGATGGCCGTCACAGCAGCGTTGCGTAACTGACCTACGCCCAATCCGGTGGTCCTCGACATGGTCACGCGACCGCGCGCACAACACCGGCACAGAATCCGTCCCTCTCCCTTTCTCTCCCGTAAAAGGGTGGAAAGGATCGAGTCCCCGGAAGGGTGGAAAAGTCCGGTTCGTTCCGCCGCGCCGGCCCCCGAACACTTCCGCCGCGGCGCAAGAAATTCCTCCGAGACGATAATCCCGCAGGGTAACGAGAGATAACGCGAGTCGCATCAAAATTTATGAACTTGACCCCCCGGCTATCCCCACGGCTTAACTCGTTTGCATCGTACGGAAGAAAAATGAGAAATAATGCAGTCATCACCAACCCCCCTCCCCCCTTTTTTTAAGTGTATTTTACCGGACAAATTACAGAAAGCAAAAAACATTTTACGTCTGCATTCGCATGTAGCACATTTTCTAGAGCAGCCAGTACACGCTAACGATGCAAATGGGTTAAGCCCGTCCGGATTCTTTTCGACTTCGAGGAACGAGAGGGTCGATCGACACCCCTTTCTCGCAGACGCGACCACGATGGGGGGCTGCGAGCTGCAATCCATCTGGAAGCTATTACAACGGAGCTCGCCACGTAAAAACTTGACTCGAGAGCCGAGCCTTCGACCGGAGGGGGGAAATTAATACTCGCGGGCCGAGCTCGGCCAAGAAACTTCCCTTGTTAGGTCACGTTTCCGGCGAGTCGATCCGTCTCGACGGCCGATTAATCTTCGAAATTTCCGTACGAGTCGCTCTTTTTGCGCCAAGGTTTCGCCAAATCGAGCTTCCCTTGTCAAGACGGAGACTTTCGTCGGGAGCTCGCGATGCCGGGTCCATCTCGACCCTTCGTTCTACCTTAACATTATATACATCACTGACGTCGACTGTGCTTTCAGTGTTTCTTATCTTTGTGGCGGCCTAACTTCCTACTAGCGCCACAAGAGGGACAGGTAGTTAGAAAAGACCTTTCCTGCTAGCACTCGATTCCTCAATGATTCGTATACAGGGTGTTCAGAGATTTACTAGCCAGCGTTTTTCTTGTAAATAGTAAATATTAGCGTAAGTAATTTATGTTTGTGTTCATACTGTTTCGTTAGATACGAAGGTGACCTTCAATTTTTTAAATGGAATGCTGTATATTTTTTTATATCGCATGAAAGCGTGTGTCTAGTCGAATTCATCCGTATACTGCACAGTGACCTTGAAGGTCATGCAAGGTCAGAAATGGAAGAAACATTTTGTATGCTTTCATACCAATGTGTTTACAAATATTCCTTATTCACACGAATCGGATGATGTTTTGGTATGAAATATTCAAAATGTTTCTTCCATTTCTGACCTTGCATGACACCTTCAAGGTCACTGTGTAGTAGTCTAGATACACGCTTTTATGTGATTTTCAATTAGAAATTTTTAGCCACGAGGGTTCGACTGTAATGATATTCTTTTTTAATAGGAAAACGAAGAGTGACCCGTATAAATATTAAATATAAAATGGCTCGTGTGTCGCGAACGAGGCTCGTAAGAAAATTCGACGACAGGTTAAGGGCATCGTCCCGATGAATTGGAACCGGTCCGAGGCCGTTAATGAAGTAACTATTCGAATGATAATGGCCGCTTGTAACGCGGATAGAGCCGGTGCAATTTTAACCGGCGGTGTTTGAATGCCGGTTCGACAGCTGGCTGCTTGGAAAACAATCCCCTGTTCGTCAGCGCGTAATTTAGCCGTCATTATTGCGACCATTAAATAACGATCTTGGTATCCGACGAGAACCCGGCGACGACCGGGCGATTCGCGGCGGGTACCTCCTCTCGTCGACTCGAGTGCCCGGTGCTCTCCCAACGAATACATTTAAACGGTTCGCTAGAATAATATCCAGCGAGAGGGCTCGAGAGTCGAGCACGATCGCTCAAAGGAACGTCCTCGCCCTTTGAGTCGTTCTCGAATCGGTCATTGGCGAGTCGCTGCCCTCTAACGGGAGGACCCGGCGCGGCGCGTCGCGTCGGGTCGCTGTCTGCTGTCTACTGTCTCGTGGGAAACGCTGGGGGATGATGGTAGCCGTCGGCGACCCGCCCCTCGACTCGCCCTCGGATGCAAATCGAACTTTTCGTAGGCCGAATTCGTCAGCTTCGAGAATAATAAGAGACCCTGGTCCAAAACTTGGGAAAGTTTATTCTTCAGGAAAATTCTACGCGATGAAATTTTCCATGTTTATACTGCTAATTACTTGGAGCAAGAATTGTGCAGTCTTCAAGCCCTGGACTAACCTAATTTTAGCACCAAGGTCTCCAACTACTGGTGAAACCCAGATCGATGGAAAGAATGGGAAAACTGCTGTCTAAATTTAGGTGGTAACTTCGCGGTGAAGCAGCTCGGTGCGCAGAAGAACGCCTACCACGACTATTTAGGTTACCATTTTCACTTGTGCATTTTGGAAATGTTGATAATGCTCTCAGAAATTAGAGGATGCTTATCGTTGAAGGTGTGTTCGAACCATCGCGAGAAACGTCAGAAATATATTGTTGTCGTGTCGGCAGGGACACCGAAGATCTAACAGTTAATTTATACATATACGAACGGTGCAACGTTTGTCGGGATCCCTGTATCCGCTTCAAAGGCTCAAAGCGTCGGAAATCCTCGAACCGTGTAGAATCGCGGGAGAACGAGGAGCTTCCGCGAAAACGTTCTGGTGGTTTATGTCGACGGTTCCGCGAAAAACGCAGCCTGCCGTGAATCTTCCGCGAGGCGGAGGCTCGTAAATCTCGCGCTTGCAGCGAGCGGGCAGACACGCGCGCGCGATATCACAAAATGATTCGGGATATCGCGACTAATTAGAATTTCCGCGACCTTCCGCCACGATTAAACAGGAAAAATCTATCGCGCCCACTCAGGGCAATGTACAAACTGGGGCAACCAAACCACGCCTACTCATGGCACTCTATACGGAAGGAGCAAATAAACCACACAAACTCTGGTTAATATACAAAAAGCCAAAGTCTATTCAGAGCACTCTATGCAGAGGGGCACAAAAACCACGCCTCCTAATAGCACCGTGTGTAGTGGGGGCAATGAAACCACGCCCACTCAAGGCACTCTATTCAGTAGGGGCAAAGGAACCACTACTATTTCGACTACTGCCCAAAAAATGCAACAACGCTTGCTCGGGGCACTCTACAGGGTGGGGGTGGCGAAGCAACGCCCCAGAACTCTCTGGAGGGTGGGTGCAAAGAAATCACGCCTACTTCAGGCACTCTACACGGTGGGGCAACCGAAGCTACGCCTTCTAAAGCACTCTAACCAGCCGGGGCAATAAAACCACGCCTACCGAGGGCATTGAAGCGTAACGAAACCACGCCTTATTCCAAAGCGGTGCTTTCTGGGCAACGCGGTGGGTTTCCGAGGAAAAGTTCGCACCGCAGAGGAAACGAACGGTAGAAGCGACGGAGCAGGAAGCATGAAACATGGGCGATCGAGTGTCAGAGATTGTACGTTCGAATTCCAAAGAGAGTACGGTTGCGTAAATAGAACCCTAGTTAAAGTTGTCAAGATATACGCGAAGATCAGGTGATTCGAGTGGCCGATCCAGACCCGTTCGCTCTCCGTTCACCCTCGTACACGAGCGTACAAAAGACTCCTTTCGTTTCAAGAGAGTTTAAACGCGAAGCGGAAAGAAAGAAAGAAAGAGAACGAACGAGAGCGGCAGAGAGGGGAGGGGTTAGAAGGAGACGAGGGTTAGGCCCTCTCGCTAAAAGCTGGTCATTAAAAGGTCAAAGGCTCGCGTATCAGGACGAACAAAAACGGCGCGCCGAGAACGGAAAGTATTTCCAACTTACTTACCCTCGGCGAGCACTCTTTACAGACCGGCACAAAGAGTTCCGAGAGCCTCCGCGGAGAACAAAGTTTACGTTCGGCCGGTTACGAGGCGTTGACACGCAACGAGGGTGTTTGTCGAGCAGCACGCGTCCGAAATGCGTTGTTGTTCCCTTTCGTCCTTTCGTCCTCTCGGCGAGGAACCAAGCGTGGAGCCGTTCCCATTCCGCGTTTTATAGTCAAACCGACCACAACACGATCGTGCGTCGACTTTTTTCCCGCGTCGCGCGACTCACCGGATCAACAAAGTACACGCGGCGCTGCGCAGCGCAGCGACCGGTAGCCGCCGCGCCGCCGCGGCCCGCAGCTTTTTCGACCGGCAGTTTACGATTATTGTCGGCCAATTACGCCGGCCCACGCGTTCCCGCGCGACCGAACCGCTCCTCGGAAAAAAACGACCCGCCCCTGCCGCAGGACGAACGGTTATTATCGTCCGGCGTTCGAGCGCCGCTTAAAACTCGCCGAATTCATTAACGTCGCCCGCGATTTCGCGGATAATTATCCGGTCTCTTTATGTCCCCGACCGACTCCCGTGTTGCTACTGCGACCATCTCCGATCGGAAGCTAACTTTCAATTTTCACGTTCAATTTCCGCATGGTTCCGATAACCATAATTGTTCTAGTTGTAAATCTGCTAATAAAGTACTTTGCGACATTTCCTTGCGGGAGCACTATTTTACAAGTATTCTAAATATATTTTACCATTTAGAAGAACAAAAATTGATATCTACTACATACCGATGAGAATATAATTATTCTCAGGGCATGATCATTTAATAAAGGTGTAACCAGGTCTTGACACACATACTTTAATTATAATAATATAGTCCAGAATCTTTATATAATAATATAGAGCATGGACATTGTACATACACGAGGCACGAGGCCGACCATGCTACCATGAGAGACATACAAGAATAATAGAAGGAACGATAGTAAACGCGGGAACGAAACAAAAAACAATACATACAAAGATGACGCTAGTGGTCTACCGCGTGCTTATTGCCGCGAGATTATGAACGGCTCAACACATACCTGGCTACATTAATTTTAGTGCTCACACATCGAGAATATCAGCTAAATAACATCGATTTTATGCTACTTCGGCAACAAACCTGTTAAACGGTAAATTGCCTACATTGCTAGTTCTTTCGAGGAGAAAAAATCTCGTGCGACTCGCGGCTCGTAGACGTGTTTTTTTCCCGCGGTTTAACTGGTCGAAGTAACGAGGCGCGAGTAAACGGCTGATGAAATTATCGCGTGACTAAAAAGTTGCCGGTGCAGTCGAAAGCGCGTTGAAAAATTGAACCTGTCGGATGCGCCGGTGTTATTAAACCGGCTGGCTAGCAATGCCATCGCGTAATATTAGTCAGAGAGGTCGTCGACACACGGAGGATTATACTTCCCGCTTCGAGCTTACTTTCGCCACCGTTCCGCTGTTACGTTGCTTGCGCGCGGCGCGGCGGTCTAGATTTAGTGATCTCTAAATTAACCGCGGCTCCCTCGAGGCGAGCGCCGTTTCGCGAGAAACAATCGCGATTGCCTCGCCTACTCACCGCGACCCTCGCGAATCGACTCGAGGATCTCTTCAGACCCGAATTAACGCATCAAGCAATGTCTATCTCACTTCAGAAGATCGAAAATTAGAAAGTTAATCCCTTGCCCTACGATTTATTTTACGGTTTCAGTGATTACAACTTTTTTGTAGTTCGTGATTTCCTAAAAAAAGAGAAAATTTATATGTATTGTATGCCTGTATATGCTCGCCAATAACTGTACATTAACAACATCTCGATTTAAAGGAAATTAATAACATACAGTGGGTGTAAAAAGTATTCGTACGTCGTACACCTTTTAAGAACGAATAACTTTTTCAAAATTCGATCCAACAGCTTGAGTTTTTTTGTGACGTTAGAAGGACTAGTATACTAGCTAATGTGTAAATAATTTTTTTTTGTTAATTGTTATGGTCGCGATTGCGAAGGAAAAAGTAATGGTCACGATTTTTAAATTTTTTATCTGTGCCTTTACTAAAAATTTCAAACATGTATTTTATAAATCTAAGTAAGTTATATACATGTACAAAGTTTCATTGAAATTGGTTGACGCATAAAAAAGCTATGGGCATTGTAACATGTAAAAATCATTGCATTTAGGGTTTGCGTATCATTTAAATCACCGATTCTTACAATTTTTGCTATTTTCAATCATTTATATTTCATAACAACCTTGATCGATTTCGATGAAACTTTGTACATGTTTCTAACTTACTTATATGTACCTACCAAATGCACCTTATAAATATTCACTACAGGCGCAGATAAAAAATTTAAAAATCGTGACCTTTACTTTTTCCTTCGCAATTGCGACCAATAACAATTAAAAAAAAAAATTATTTACACATTAGCTAGGAAAAACTAATCCTTCTAACGTTACAAAAAAAGTCAAGCTGGTTGGGTCGAATTTTGAAAAAGTTATTCGTTCTTAAAAGGTGTACCAATACTTTTTACACCCACTGTACATATTTATTAGACTCTGTTCAGAATCTTCATCGCGTGTCTCACACGTAGTTGTAGGTTAAGGGATTCTTTAGTCCGCGAAGAATGTCCAACCAACGAGAACCGTGGAATTCGCAACAAAGTTCCAGGACCGATACCGCCTGCAATTCTCGAGGACAAGAAAATTGCAACCTGCCAACCGAGATTCTCGAACGTCCCCGTCGAATCGCAAAGTCGAAATTCCCATCGACACAGGTAGTAATTTCAGATGTAACGCGGCAAGTTCATCGGTGCCGAGAAGTCTGCCCTTGCAAGCCGGACCCAGAGAGACCAGCGCCGATGCGTTGCATTTAATTAGAGCTTCGCCTGTAATTGACCAGTGTTTGCGCAATGCGTTACCATCGCTTAGCAACGACGCTAACGTTGGTGCGCGCGAAACACCGAGGCTCGGCTCTCAACGAAACAGACGGTCGCTTGGCAAACAATGCACCGCGTTTTAACCCTTCTATGGGCAATCAAAGCGGACGAATAACCTGGAAGGCGATCGAGAACGATCGAAAGTCTTGTGCATGTAAAATCCTCGCGATCGAAAATAGTGAATTATTGTCTTTAGGCAAAAGAAAAATCTTGCAGCGAATAAGAGTTCAATAAAAATTGGTTTCAAGCATTTTAATAAGTTGACAAAAAAATCCGCAGTCTATTGATTATTCCGCGCGAATTATTGTTCGTTAGGCAAAATAAAAATATTGCAGCAACAGGAGTTCCATAAAAATTGGTTGCAATCATTTTAATAAGTTGACAAAATCTGCAGTCTATTGATTATTCCGCATTAATTGTTGTCTTTACGCAAAATAAAAATCTTCCAGCGAACAGGAGTTCAATAAAAATTTGGTTGCAATCATTTTAATAAATTGACAACATTCGCAGTCTATTGATTATTCCGCGTAAATTGTTGTCTTTACGAAAAATAAAAATCTTGCAACGAACAGGAGTTCCATAAAAATTGGTTGCAATCATTTTAATAAGTTGACAAAATTCGCAGTCTATTGATTATTCCGCGTAAATTGTTGTCTTTACGAAAAATAAAAATCTTGCAACGAACAGGAGTTCAATAAAAATTGGTTTTAATCATTTTAATAGGTTGACAAAATCCGCAGTCTTGATAATCCCACGTCAATTGTTGCTCTTTACGTAAAATAAATCTTGCAGCGAACAGGAGTTCAATAAGAATTGGTTGCAATCATTTTAACACTAGAACTACCGGAGCCAGTAAAAATGACTGGTTTCCGGTTTTTTCTTTTACGATTCGTGAAGTTACAGATGTATTTTCTTGAGAAATTTTGTTAGTATGTTTCTGTATTCAAAATACATGTTACCATAAAAATCCTGCGAAATCTAAATAAACTCAATTCTGTTATTATTATAAAAGGCTCGGTAGTTCTAGTGTTAATAAGTTAACAAAATCCGCAGTCTATCGATTATTTAGGATTAAGAGCAAAGGGAGTCAAAATAAATCGTTCGTCTATGTTGAGAGCTATGTTTAAATGTCTCGCAATTTGTACGATGAGGTTATCGCGACGAGAGATCGGCTTCGATGAAGAAGATCGGCGCGGAATCGCGGAGCGGATCTCCGAGCGCCGCGCAGGGTTGTTCGATGGAAGAAATTCTTCGGTTCCCGATCGATTCTGTTTCGGTTCCGTTGTATCGCGCGACACGATCCAGGCTATCGTTAACCGCATCGACATCTGCATCAGCGTGCCGGTCCCCGCATACGGATTGGTTACAGAGAGACTACTTGGTATTCGACGCGATGCTCCAGCCTCGGCCTCGTGTACACCTCGTCCTCCTATACTTAGAACAACCGCGGCTCTCTTCCTCTCGTTTCTCTCGTTCCTCTTGTTCTCGTTCCAGCCTCTCCGGCGCGGCGAGGTTCTCTAAACACTCTCCTCTCTCTCCTCTCTTTACGGTCACGAATCCGCGCACACTCGCTTCCTTTTCGCCCGATCGAGACCGACCAGCCCGATTTTCGGTGACTAGGACACGACGTCGTCGCCGCTCTATTCCTTTTTAAGCGTGATTCACAGTGCAGGCACGCTCGCATTGTGCCCGCGATGTCGTTGGACTGCGAGTTCCTCTTGTCCCTTAACTGTATTCCGCTCGAGCCTCCATTCGATTCGAAAAGGAACTGCTCTTGAGATTTTTCAACGGTCGGTGTTATGCCTATTTTCTAAAAAATAATTATTCGACTGCGAATTGTAAGCGTTTCTATAAAAAATGATGAGAAGATATTCCTTACAATTTTTATTTTTTTATATTTACTTTTTGTATAACGATCATTTAGCTAAAATTGTTCTGTGCGCGCAAGAGGCGTGCATCCGAAAAGCGAATGCAAAGGCGCGGAATTTGAATTCACGAAATAATGCGATGTCCTTTGAGTCGAATAGATGTCCCTCTCGATTCGAGACATCCTCTCGACGGATCGAGATGCCTCGGAAGGCAGGCATCCTCTGCGACTCAAACGGGCCAAGAGCCCGCGCGGTACAACCCTTCTTCCGCCTCTGCTCCCACTTCTCGTCGAGGTACAATCGACGCGATCAATTAGTTCGCCAAGATGAGAGAGCAATCGTGCCTCGAGCATTCCGGCTCCTTTATCGCCGATTCGTTTACCACCGTCTCTTCGTTTATTTATTCATGCACGGGCGCAAACCCTTGCTTGCTTGTTCGCGATCGGCGAACGGTCCGAGCTGCAAACAATCGCGAGAGCTATTGGATAATGTGCGTTTACGTTCGAGCAGCGATAAACGAACGGGGAAGACGATTATTATTAAACGATCAGATACACCGGGGTTGGGAAACAAAAATTATCTTCACTTTCTTCCAGTTGATACTTGACTGTTATATAAAAATTGTCCGAGTACATAGACATTTATTTCTTTTTTTATTAATTTTAATATTAGTATTTCTAACTTCAGATCATTAAACGATCAGAGACACCGGGGTTGGGGAAACAAAAATTATCTTCACTTTCTTCTAGTCGATATTAGACTATTATATAAAAATTGTCCGTGTACATAGACATTTGTCTCTTTTTTTATTAATTTTAATCTTAGTATTTCTAACTTCAGATCATTAAACGATCAGAGACACCGGGGTTGGGAAACAAAAATTATCTTCACTTTCTTGTAGTCGATACTAGACTGTTATATAAAAATTGTCCGAGTACATAGACATTTGTTTCTTTTTTTATTAATTTTAATCTTAGTATTTCTAACTTCAGATCATTAAACGATCAAAGACACCGGGGTTGGGGAAACAAAAATTATCTTCACTTTCTTCCAGTTGATACTAGACTGTTATATAAAAATTGTCCGAGTACATAGACATTTATTTCTTTTTCCAATAATTTTAATCTTAGTATTTTTAACTTTCTGCAAAAGCTCGCAATCCAATCCCTAATTATTATTGCACCGCTACGAACACTCCAAAGAAGGCTATTTTTGTACGTCTTTCACCACCTCTTACAGCTTCTATTGCAATTTCAGCATAAGCGCAGCTTTATACGATATCACAATGAGCGATCCGAAAGTAGTCCCGTTCTATGGCCAGGTCACGGAATCACGTTTCCGACAGTAAATTTGGTACAAGGGCTGTTGCGAAGGGTCCGCGACCGTATTTCCATCGCGTTCGCTTAGCTCCGTATCGAACCAGAAGACTGTGAAAGGAAAAAAAAAGCGAGAAAGAGGGTCGCGCAGCGTGTCTGCCGGAGGGAAACGTTGAAATTCGAAACTCTCCATTCTTATCTGGATCCCTCGTTTTTCTGGCCTTTTTCCCGATAATAGATCGTGGGACTTAATCCAATATATGGGTGACCCTTGACGCGAACCCCGTCGATCCGGAGGGAAATCGGCTTCGAACCAGCGACTCTCAATTTGTCCGACCGATGTCACGTCGCATTTAACATCTTCTAATCTCCCCTTCGAAGTTTTTCTCTCTCTCTCTCTCTCTCTCTCTCTCTCTCTCTCTCACTCGCTCCGAATTCGAGTCGAAACACGAGCTGCATTCGTGGGGAAGCTCTACTATCCTCCGTCGATCTCGCAACAAATTTTCTGGGTGGTTTTTGGGCAAGAATTATTGCTAGAACTGTTCACTAAATTGAAATTATACATTCAGCAATAAAAGGTATTTTCAGGACTTTTCTTTGTATACGCGAGCGTTAATCAAAGTTGAACGATTCAGAGGACCCGATGCATTATTAAACCCTTGCGTCGAGGGCAGCCCTTAGGAAACGCGCAACGTCACGCCTTTTCTCTCAATAAATGATGGTTTCACTCCGAACTTCGCACAGCACCGAACCGGAGAGGAATTACGGTGCTAGAAAAATACCGACTAACGGGAGGTAGAGGGAAGGAATCGATCGGAGGCCTCGAGGCGCGAAAGCAATTTCCTCGCATCGATCTCTTAATAATTCTCGCGACGCGACGGTGCGGTGTGTTACGCGTATCCGGCGTCGAACCGACCAAGGACGCATCGATCACGAAATTACCGTAACGAGGCTTATCTTAATGCCGTAATTTCACGGTGAATTTCAATCGTATTTATCGCCGGGCGTATCGAGATTATTACCGGCGCTTATTACCGCGGCTCTAAACCCGTTTTTATCATCGTTGTCGATCGTTCCGCTCTTCGAGACACGCTCTCTCGGTTTCCCGTTTTTCGTCTTGTTATCCCTGGGAGCTGAAGAAACGAGCCAACAGTGACCGAGACCTCCCCGTACACGTACAACCCTTTCAAGTGTAACGTCGAGCTGTTAATTCAAAGTGTTAATACTCTAAAGAAATCTATCGAAATTGATCGCTAAAATTGCGGAAAAAATCGTATCAAGATCTTATTCTTAAGGAGTATCGTCTCGATCGAAGAAACGGTGTCATGGCGGATTTTCGGAAATTATAACGTGTCGTTCTCGTAAAGAAGGGTCCCTCCTTCAGGAAATCGAGCGATTTCGAGGGCCGGGGAACACGACGCAGTGCTTGCTTCTACCTACGTCACGAAACGCAACCCTCCGTCATCGTTCTGCCTCCCCTGCTTTTCGCGTGCCCCACGATTGTCGCTTGTTCCTCGACTTCCCGTCGCGCGGCCACATTATCGTCGCATTAGTCCTTCCTGTGGGACGGGACAGGGTCGCGGGATCTCGTGACGCTTCCTGAAAGCCGAATCTTGTCGGCCAGGACTTCGTTCCCTTCCCTAACACTCGCTGCCAGTCGATCCGTTCGAGACGGAATAAAATTCCCTTTGCGCCTCCAATAACGAGGCAACGTGTCAGTGTGCACGCTGTGACAGTGATAACTCTAAAATACTGGCGATGTTAATTTATATTAATCTACGTAAAATAATTTTTTTTCATTTTGTACAAATCATCGATGGATCATTCGATTTTTTCTACATATTGAATCTTCATTCGCTTAAACAACCATGGATAATGATTTTGTACAAATCATCGATGGATCATTCGATTTTTTCTACATATTGAATCTTCATTCGCTTAAACAACCATGGATAATGATTTTGTACAAATCATCGATGGATCATTCGATTTTTTCTACATATTGAATCTTCATTCGCTTATACAACCATGGATAATGATTTTGTACTAATCATCGATGGATCATTCAATTTTTCCTCCATATTGTATCTTCATTCGCTTAAAAAACGATGGATAATGATTTTGTACAAATCATCGATGGATCATTCGATTTTTTCTACATATTGAATCTTCATTAGCTTAAACAACCATGGATAATGATTTTGTACTAATCATCGATGGATCATTCAATTTTTTCTCCATATTGAATCTTCATTCGCTTAAGGGGGTCATCCCATGTGGCAGATCCAAAAAATCGAAACATTTTTTTGCACAAATTTCTTCTATAACATTTCTAGAAGATGCAGGTAAAAGGATATTTCGATATTCGAAGTCATTCGATTGTTATAAACGTAGAACGGAGCGTCCATTTGGCACCTTACGATTAAAGTATTAATAAATAACCAGTGAAATATAATATCAATCAGCTGGACATTAATTTGTGCTGGAAAAAAGTGCATTCTAATCAACGTGCACTTCGGAGCATCGAGCGAAGAAAATTTCTCAAAACATAGCAGATTAATGGTCAGTTTACAATTTTCTTTGTGTAAATCGTACTTGAATCTTTAAACGCGTTTTTCTCAAAACAGTCAAAACTGTATTTTTCATAATGGCGACCATGATATCTCAAAAACTACTGAACGGATTTCGCTCAAATTTTTATGGTATAGTCAGCACATCTATAGTTCTCGCCCGTACCAAAATATTTCTGATATCTGCAATAGTTTTTTTTTTTAAGCTGAAAAAGACTTAAAAAAATGACGAAACTTGGAACTTAACGTTTAAAACCGTGCCAAAAATTCAATTTTCGATATTGTTTATTATTTTGGTACCGGCGATAGCCGCAGGTCTGCAAACTAAACTGCCGTTTTATTTTTTTGATATCGGATGATCGAAACTTCCGGAATCATGGTCGCCGTCAACCTACGTTTTTTTACACACGAGTGTCTTCCGAACGGTGTAAAGTCGATCCAACTCGTTATTTTGGTTTGAAAAAATGCTGAGAGACTGTTGAAATGTCAATGAATGTGTGGTAAAAATTTCAAGATTGTATGTTGTAAGGGTCCTTAAAAAAAAATTCCCAAAAAACAGCAAGAAAAAGTAGCTCTCACATGGGATAAGCCCCTTAAAAACCCACGGATAACGCAGAAGAACGCTATTAGAAGCAAGAAAGAAAGAAAGTAAGAACCCGTCGATGAGCAAGCATTAAGAATCGTGCGACATCTCGGAGACGTTATAATCAAGTTTGCCGAGGGGATTAATCGCGCGACAGCGTTCGAACGAGTGCCAGGACTTTTACAGTGACACTTTACTCGAATAGGCGAGCGAACCGTGCAATCTGCTTCGTAAATCCGAGCGTGTCGCGCGGCCGACGACATTCGTTTCCTGCGGACTCTCGGGTCGTCTTGGAACCGCGTGGGCACGCAGACGATTCTGAGAAACGCGTCTCTCTCTTCGTCCGTTATAACAGGTTACACAAGCACAATCGGGCTGTAGCCCCCCGTGTACACAGGCTGCGCGAGGCGACCACAAGCGACGACGTTCTCGCACGGACGCCCACGGCTCGTCGGCACACCTGTGTGCGCACGCCGCGCCGACACCTACCCGCAACCTGTGGCATAAGACTGTGCTAACGGTTACCCGCCGAAAGTGAGATCCTCTCCGCAGTTACTGTCTCTTTCCGTGGACACCGTTCACCGGACACCGACTCGGTCAGGTGAACCTTTCAACCCTTCCGACAAATTGTCCGGCCACGCAAAACGATTCAACCCTCCGCCAATCTCACGGTAGAAATTTTCACATTTTTTTTAGTATTCAAGGATTAAACTGAAAAATTACATTAAGTACAGATTTATATTTTATAAGTTGTAGATTCATTGACATACTCTTTAGACATGCACTCCGGCCGTGAAAGTTGTGTGTCGACTCGGACATATTCCGACCAAACGTGATATATTTTTTCTTTCTATAATATGGTTCATCGTTTGTTTTTTAATGTTTAATATAAACTGAAATGTTTTTCTTTTGTTTCATTACAGACACAAATTTATTTTTGTAAATCTCTTGAAAATGATCTGAATTTAGATCGAAACGTCGAGATAAAATGTTGTGATAATTTGCAAATAGTGTTTTTAAAGTTGTTAACTGATCGAACCAATGCGCCGATAACATTAAAATTTTGCTTTAAACGTGATATAGTTGTCCCCAAAACCAGAAGTAAAAAACCCCAATAGCAGAATAAGCTGTAATTCAAGCATTATTCGTACCTACAACTTGAGATATTATTTTTCTTTGCAATCCTTTGCAATTAACTATTATTATTGTAAAACGATTAACCCGTTTGTACCAACAACTTGAAACAGTTTGCTTTGCGTGCTACAAATTTGCACAGGTCACGATTGCATAAAGAGAGTAGTGTAACTAGCGTTGTTTTACATATGTATTGTCGGCGTCCGCATCAGATAAAATTTATCCAACAATTAAATTCCGCCTGGAAGAGATCATCAACGAGCTAAGGCTTCCCACCCACCTCATTAACTTGGAACACGAATATTTTTACCCTTCGATGAACAGGAGACTAATGCCCCCTTGAAAAGGCTGAAATAAGAACCAGATGATAAAGTAATAAAGAACGTCGAAAAGCTTGCTTATCCCCTATTTACCACCATCCTATGTTTATGGCACGCTGTTTCTCGAAACATAGCTACCACATCAATTAAAAGCTACGATTAAGTAATTCAATCTTTTCTAATGAAACCTACAGAGTCGAACGCTTCCCACAGTGATTGCTTCAGGAATTCTTCTGGAACGTCAAATCCTAATGAAAACATCAGCTCGAGTACGGAAACACGAATTGTATGAAGACAAATGAAGGATTACGTCACCCACATGTGACCGACGTTGAAGCGAACGCGTTAATTGAGGAGAATTAAATGTCGCCTTGCGAAGCTCGGGATTTTTTAAATGACATTGTTGTCGCATAAAAATCCTTTAAAATCGAATTAATCGATTGAGCGAAGCGAAGACCGAAGAATCTGAAAATTGATATTAAAATGTGGCCAACTAATGGCACGGGGGATTCAATTAAAAATCCGGGGCGAGGTGTTCGACGTTACAAGCCGGGGGGACGCGCGTCATAATGCGTGGCGTGTAGAACGGAGATTATAATACGCATACATTAGCCGCGTATCTAGATCGATGTACGTTTACCGTGGAAATTAGGGGTTGGCCGCAGAAATCGGCGTTCCTCGTCGCACCCTCGTCAACCGGAGCGTTAAATTCGTCCGCGTCGGTAAGAGGTTGATTGGCCGACGGGATATAAACCGGAACACACTAAGAGAAGGGCTCCGAAGCCATCGCTATCACCGACTTTGTCCCGCGCCTGCCGTCTTTGTCCGAGGGGTCTACTTCGGGGCTTTCGTGGAAGAAGAAGAAGAAGAAGTGGAAGAGTGCGACGAAGAAAGAGAGGGCCCGTCGGGTACCCGTCGGGTCGGGGCGCGGTTTCGCAAAGTTTTCGCCGGGAACGCGCAAACCTCGCGTGAGTCCCCCCCATTAAGAGCGATTTGAATATATCCGGAAGGGGGCGAGGCGAGGAGGGCCGTCGAAACGACCTCGAAAAGCTTCTCGTAAACGTTTAATCACCGCTCCCCCGGCCAACGAGCCTTCCGTTCCATCCTCGACCTTCTCTCCCGGGCCTGACAAACAGTCTGCCTCACGAAAATCGTCGCGTTTTTGCCCGCCAACACCCTGTAATAAACTCTCGTTACATGTAACTAAAACTCCTTCAACGACTGCCGCACGAACAAAAAATTCAATAAGCACGAACGGACCTAGGGCACGACGAACTCTCGACCCTCTGGACACGGGATGGTCGTCGATTATGCTAGTTGCGACGCGTCATTGATGCCACTTGTATGTACATTTCATTCGGAGCTGGAACACGCTAGGAGCCTTTTCGTTTAATATTCATTCCTGAACAAAATTTCAGCAATTTTAGTTCATTCGCGAAGGGCGATCGTCGATTGTTGTTTAATAAGTACCTTATAGAGGTGGACTCGCGATGAAAGTTGGAAAGAGAGTTTAAATGCAAATGTTATTCCCTTCTGCGAGTCGAGATGAAATTCTTTATAAATATTTCAGTGAAGCGAACACTAATATTCGAGGACCCAATGATTTTGATTTGTGTTAGACACAAGTATACGGGGTGTCCCAAAATTCCTTCAATTCCCTGAAATAGCCGGTTCCTGAGGTCATTTGAAGCGACATTTTCATTTTCCGAAATGTCCACTGCGGCTTCGTTTAGGAGTTATTAACGAAAAACACGGACCAATCCGAGCGCGGCCTAGACGCGCGTTGGCAAAGATGGTCCGGCGCGCCAGCAGTCGCATGGGTCTGTCGCGTCTAGGTCGCTCTCTGATTGGTCCGTGTTTTTCGTTAATAACTCCTAAACAAAGCCGTAGCGAACAATTTGGAAAAGGAAAATTTTGCTTCAAATTACCTCAGGAACCGCCCGGTTCAGGGAGTTGAAGGAATTTTGGGACACCCTGTATACATGTTAGATATAAGTATATACATGCTAGATATAAGCATGTACATGTTAGATATAAGCATGTACATGTTCGATATAAGTATATACATATATGTATAAGTAACTGTAAAGTTATATATCGATAAGGTCGGAATTACCGTAACACCTGTACACGCGACATCTGTATAATTACATTGTAACATCGACATGGGTCTAGACTATTCTGTATAGCGTTCTAGTCAGACGTAAAAGGACATTCAAAGCATAAACACGTTACCGAGTAATACTGCTGCGTAACATATGTTAATATCCACTGCTCAACCTAATAATAATTATAACAATTTGCATTTGATAACACGTCTTAACGTGCTAATGCATAGAAATGACAATGTTAGTTATAGACACTACTATAATTGAATCGGGAATGTTGTACAGTAAAGGTTGATTATCCAGGGATAAAGAACGAAGAGTGGAACATCGTAGCTCACACTTTATCCGAAGGAATTAACAGCGATCGAACACAGTCGGGCCGGGTCGGGTCGGGTCGGTTTGGAAAACAGTGTGGGACAAGTTCCGTCCAGCAGACGCAAGCCCCGAAGCCAGGGAAAGTCTGACGGGAAACACAAAGGCGACTGTGTACGAAAGCACACCGGGGTAAAACGAAGGGCCAAGCTTAATCCTTTTACAAAGGTAGAAATAACTCTGCGCGAAGGGCGGCCCCCAGGGGTTGCGACGCTCCCGCCCCATGGAATTGACCTTTTCGCCGCGGAAAAACACCCCCGAGAGCCCGGCCGTTCGTCAATTATTCACCGGAAAGGTCGTCGTAATTAGAAAGCAATTCGCGAGATTACGAAACTGCTGCTATCGGCAAGGACCGTGCGACTCGCTGCTAAAAAACTGCTGTTTTATTCAAAAACTGTATACCAAAGCTTTCCAAATTGTCACTAAAAAAACTGTTAAAAATGTGGCTGCATCCAGCAATAACGTCAACATTGTTAGAACCGCAAAATGCTGATAGGAAGCACCGAATTGAAAGCTGTCGGTGTTTAAACGGAAACTATTATAGTTTATCTTCGGCGTGGCAATAGACAATTCGCGAGATTACGAAATTGCTGCTATCGGCAAGTACCGTGCGACTCGCTGCTCAAAAATTGCTGTTTTATTCAAAAATTGTATACTAAAGTTTTTCCATATTATCACTAAAAAAAACTGTTAAAAATAGAGCTGCATCCTGCAATAACGTCAATATTGTTACAACAGCAAAATGCTGATAGGAAGCACCGAATTGAAAGCTGTCGGTGTTTAAACGGAAACTATTATAGTTTAACTTCGGCGTGGCAATAGACAATTTCGCGAGATTACGAAATTGCTGCTATCGGCAAGGACCATGCGACTCGTTGCTCAAAAACTGTATACTAAATTTTTTTCCAAGTTAGCACTAAAAAAAAAATGTTAAAAATAGAGCTGCATCCTGGAATAACATCAATATTGTTACAACAGTAAAATGCTGATAGGAAGCACCGAATTGAAAGCAGTCGGTGTTTGAACGGAAACTATCATAGTTTATCTTCGGCGTGGCAATAGACAATTGCCTGTAGGAAGTGTCCGGAGCGATGTATCAGCTAACGCGCGCTATCGTAAACGCGAAAACCGTCGCTATCTGCGTTATCGTGAGTGACACTATTTGCCTATGATTGTTCAGGCTGCTATCATAGCGCGATAACGTCGATCTTCCTGCGTTGGGAGCTTGTATCCGGGAAAGGAAACATTTGCTCCCGAGCCAAAAAAGACAAGAAAAGCAGTGTTTTTTCCGGGCTGCTCGGAAAACGAAACGGAACACGTTGCACCTGCGTTCGTCGATTCCGTGATTCGTGCCTACCGTCGTCGTCGTCGGACGATGATAGTGAATCGTGACGCAACGCTATAGCGAGCTATAGTGTTCAGGACGCGTCGTCCTCCGCGCAGAATGCGGTCGGAGCGGAACGCGGTTCTCGCGCGGGATCGAAAATGTGGGAACCCGCGAACCTAACCGTGGAACGGCATTCTCGAACCCGATGCGAGTTGCACGCACGCACGCACGCACGCACGTACTAGCTCACTCATGCACGCACGCACGCACGAAGAAGAATCGGTGTGCGTGTCACGAGCTAAGAAGGCCGTTTATACGCTGTACGTACAAGGTAACTCGACACGCGCTATATAAACCAATCGCCGTGAGATAAGAGATAACTCGGACGGCCGGTGGCGGGCATGCAGTAACTCGCAGTATGTAACTCGCGCCAGGTAAACGTCAGGGGCCAGGGCCCATGGGCCCGCTATTTTTACCTTACCCGCGGACGCTTCCAATTCTATTACCTTCCCCAATCAACGAGAGCTCCTGCCTTCTTTTTGCCCGCAAATTACGATCCCGTCAGCAACTATTACACCGGTATCAGCGGATCGAGGATTTTGTGCAGTTCATCGCGAAAATTGCGAGATTCCAAACGGGAGAAAGATCCAATTATTACTACCAATATATTAGGGGCTACATCGATAATTAGTTGTAATGGCTACAATCTTGTACCTTCTTTCGCGATTGTTTGCTTCCCGTCGATGTTCATTATAGAGTGGCAACATAAATCAAGTTTTATTTGGCTTCTGTTTGTTGCAATATACACGGTGTTTCCTACTTTTCCGGCAAGATTGTAGGAACATGATCTACAAGTGAAAATGCGGAAAAAATGGCTAATTGTGCAGATGATTGACGACCTCGCCGATTTTGATGACCTTGGAATATGTTGTCAAGGTCACTATTCTGAACAACTTTTCCCTATACACGTTCCGGCCGAAATTGAAAGAGACAGATCTCGTTGGAAGTGAATCGCGAATCGCGTGAGACGACACGTGCGTTGCAGTCGGGATGCACGCGGAGTTGCATCTTCGAGGAACATCGCCTCAGGAATGCAGAGGCCGAGGATCCGCGGGTTCCCCGAATTCCCCCGATTTTTGGAATCGCCGTGGTGCCCATCGGGAATACAGATTCCCATGGAAAAGTAAAGAGATCCGCGCGAAAACCGCGTCGGAGCTTCCGATCGGGCTCGGCTCTCGTCGTTAATAATGGCACGCGGCGCGCGTATCGCTCGGCTCTCCATTAAGTAATTTACGCGCTGCCATTAAATTAATCGCGGCGATAAATCCCGCGGGAAAATAATTATCGCGTCGCGGCAGAAATATCGCTTGCGAGGGCTCGCGCTCTCTCGGCGACCCCGCAAAAACGACTATCGGGCTCGATTTCGATGGCCCTTTCTTTATAAACACGTTATTCCGGTCTCCCCCTTTTTTCTCTCTCTCTCTCTCTCTCGCTCTCTCTCGCTGCCCCCCACCCCGCTCGGGGGTCCCCCATACCCGTTCTCTGCCCCCTCTTCGGCGTCGCTCGGCTCGTGGCCGCGGCCAAATCGAGTGCGTTTCGGGCTCGACACACTAACCTTGTCCCAAAGTTCGCAGAGAACCGAGGAGAGAAACGGAGAGAGCGAGAGAGAGAGAGAGATGGAGATTGATAGGGGAGAGAAGGGAGAATGTCACTGTTCCGTCGATCGGAGAACCCTCCTGTTTCGACGCCCCTGCTGCAAAACTTCCGCGCAAGTTCATTGTCGTCGCGACACGAACCTTGCCATTGGCCAAAACACGTCCGAAAGGGACCTCTCTCGCCCGGCAGGTGATCCATCCGGAAGACCCGTGTCACCGATCGTCAATCCACGCGAGAGCATCGCCGCCACGATCGACAAACCCTTGCGCTACGATTCATTTATTTATTCCACGGAAACGCCGATGGGAAAAAGCTCTCTTGTCTTTAAGGATGTTCTGAAGGTATATAAAAACGCAACAAAATTTTTGAAAATTTCACAAGATACAATTCTTACTAAATTAATGCAATTACCAAAGTTTCGGTTCGATTCACTGCACCGTTTAAGAATTATAGCAACTTGAAGTTTGCACATTTTAATCCTTAGCACTCGGATGGCGCCTCTGAGGCACCACCGAAAATTGTTAGGATGTTGTTAAAAATATTGTTCACATTACTATTTTTGTTCGTATTTAATAAACTACTAGACATTTACATATTACATGAGATATTATATCAGTTTCATATGCAAAAAATGAAAAAAAAATTGTATAGAATGGAAATATTCTAGAATGGAAAAATCTTTCGTTTTTGAGTTAAAATAGCTCCGAGTGCAAAGGGTTAACACGTCTTCTTATGGAGAATTCATAAAATTCCGCTTCGAACCCTATATTTAAACCTTGAAGAAACGCAACTAGAAACTCCAGTTTTTTTTAATATACATATAGAAAAAATTAAATGTCTACCGCGCCCTGAATTTTCACTTAATTACCCGCGCGGTTTATTTTGTACACCATATGTATCACTGTGTGATTAAGTACATATATCATTGTATTAGTACAAGAAACTACATTGTCTCGATGATTTATGATATTTATTGAGAAAATAACGATAAATGAATATAATAATTGTTAATAAAAAAGAAACTCTGGTGACATTCATTTCACATTCGCTTTATTCGCTGCTCTTGCCTACCGCGGATGAAACATCTCGCTCGTATTTTGGTGTACTTTTTACACCATCGCGGATAGTTAAAGGTGAAATACGAACAAAAATATTGATATATTTATTTTACATATATTAATATTGTTCCGAGAACTGTGTATACGTTCACGGTCCTGTATCTACGGTGCCATTTCTTTGTATCTCGCGGTACCTTTTTATATATGGAATCAAAGATAGAGCCGCGGCCCTTTGAGTCCGCGTGCCGACACGAGCGACTCGGTTTCAACTGTTTAGATGAACTACCGAGCTCGTTCAGTTGAACTTCGGTAGCGTTAACATCGTCGGTAGAGAGAACATCACATAAATTCCGTTAAAAAGTATATTTGCAATTTTTATTTCATAGTTACCTTTGCTTACGAAAACCAACAAAAAAATAATAATGGCATAGCAATTTTCAGTGGTCGCCATCCGAGTGCTATACGGGTAAAAAGTTACATACAGTTGATAAACAACATTTCCATTTTGCATAAAGATCCGCAGTATCTAGCGATCGATTTATCTAATTCCAAAGGTTGCGTCGCCTCAATAGTAAAGTGTACCGAACAATTGAACAACATTTTCAACGTCATGCGAAATCCTCTCGTATGCGAGCGATCAAAATGGAGGCATGTCGACGAAACTTTCCCGAATAAGAACGAAAGAGAATCTGTTAGCCGAAACGCACGCTCGACTCCGCAGCAGCTGGAACCCGGTGGCAGCTTCGAAACCGCATTTCGAGGGAAACCGCAAAACGAAAAACAGCCCGGAAGGATGGTCCTTCGGCGAGGACTGCGCCAACAGGACACGCTCCCAACAAAGGCAGGCGCGCTTCGCCAAATTATCCGAGTTGCTCGCCTCTGTCGAGTCCCACCGGAAATAAAGAATGTAATCGAAACTCTCCGGGAAAAAGAAGGAATCGCGCAAGTTTCGTGCCGTCGAAAACCCTCGAGACCGATAACGACAAGGAGGGTTATCGCAAACAGTTACTTTTCCCGATCCTTGATATTGCGAGAGAAAGAGAGCTTCCCCGAATATCCTTCGCTTCACGGAATCCTGCCGATCCTCGAGGGTAGTTAATCGCGCGCCAATAAAAATGTTGCCTCGCAACTGTGTTCTCGTCAGACGGAATCGCCGCTTTAAACATTTCATCGGCACCGACTGAAAATGTTATGCAAATGTTGCTTGCGAGGAAAGACTCGGCGGACTCTCCCAGGTGCAATATTATTTTTCTTTATGGCGTTGTAAACATTTATGTATGTTTAAACGATGTCTGAAACGGAGACTGTTCGCGCAACAATTTGTTATGTTTACGATATTCTTCAATTTAGGTAATCTCAGAATTTTTTCTGCTGGTACAGGGAAGGCTGTGGGAATGATTCTTCAGTTAACAACATTGAGAATGTTTAAACGCGTTTCAAAAATGTTTAAATATACTATCTTCAACTTTACCAATTCTCTGTTGTGTTTTTTACAATATCTTAATTCTGCCAACTCCCCGGAATAAAACAGTACATTTCCTAGAAGCCAAAGTGCGTGGAAACACGTGTGAATAGCGCTTTAAACAAGGGTCTACCGAGAAAGTTCAGAGCGCAACAATTTGTTATGATTACGATATTCTTCAATTTAGGTAATTTCACAATTTTTTCTGCTGGTACAGTCAAGGCTGTGGGAATGATTCTTCAGTTAACAACATTGGGAATGTTTGAACACGGTTTAAAAATCTTTAAATCTACTATCTTCAACTTTAACAATTCTTTGTAGTGTTTTTTACAATAGATTAACTCTACCAACTCTCCAGAATAAAATACTACATTTCCAAGTGCATCGAAACACGTGTGAACAGCGCTTTAAACAAAGGTGTGCCGAGAAAGTTCAGGGAGCGGATAAGTTTAAAATTTGTTGAGCGGTGTTATTATTAAAGGAATATTTTTATCCCGTGCGATACTGCGAATAAAATTCTCATGACAGTGAACGCGTTTATATGGTGATCGATCGGTTTCGCGAGTATCGGCTTTGAACAGCCGCGTGCGACCGGTCATCGCATCCGGAAGTCGGTTGTAGTTCGCTACCCTCGAGACGCGGTCGATCGATCGACTTGCTCGTCTAAGGTCGCTTCGACGTCGACCACGGCGTTTGACCGATAATCGGGCGAGCGAGAGAACACCGGTGGAAAACGGTAGCCGACGATGACGGGGAGAGCACAGCTCGTTTAAAATGCAAATCGGTTCGGATTTGCGAAAAGGTCGCGCGACGTTCCCGGTACCGGTGCGTTATGTCACAGCGTTCGCTTTTACTCGAACGAAAGCGTGTGACGAGACCTCGGAGGCTCGATCATGCTCAGAGAGTCGTGGGAGAAAGGGGATCAGCGACAAAACTGCTCGGCTACTTGGGGAAATGATTTTCGTGCGAAAACTGTTATGCATTTATAGAAAAACGAGTGTACGAATTCGAAGTACAAAGATTTAAAGAATTTAAAATGAATTGTTTCAGCTTGTTCAAGTTTTATTTAAACCTTTGCACTCGGAGCTATTTTAACTCGGAAGGATTTTTCCGTTCTAGAATATTTTCATTCTATACAATTTTTTTGTCATTTGTTGCATATGAAACTGATATATCACATGTAATATGTAAATGTCCAGTAGTTTATTAACACTAGAACTACCGAGCCCTAAACGAGTGTGATGGATATTCTCTTATAATAATAACAGAATTGAGTTTATTTAGATTTCGTAGGATTTTTATGGTAACATGTACTTGAATCTGTATGCAAGTACATGTTACCATGCTTCTGTAAGCATACTAACAAAATTTCTCAAGAAAATACTTGGCTCGGTAGTTCTGGTGTTAAAGACGAACAAAAATAATAATGTGAACAATATTTTTAAGAATGGCATAGCAATTTTCAGTCGCCATCCGAGTGCTTAAGGGTTAAAGATCCACAGTCAGAGCTTGCACGTTACCGTGCCGATTAATCGCGGACTTTCACGGAGCCGCGAGTCCTTCCGCGAGTGCGAAGACGCGTTAGGGAAACCGGTTGGCTAGAAAACAATTTTCCAGAACCGGTAAATGAAATTCGACGGCGCCGAGACGCGACAAAGGACCGCAGGTCCGAGTCACGTCGCCAATATAGTAAATAACGGCGTGGACGCCCGACGACTGCTTAGAGTTTAGAGAAAGGAAGTTACGTTTCCTCGGCTTCGTATCCGCGGCCTCGGCGTGCCTCGAATTCGGAATTACGCGGGGTCAGGACCTGGAAGATCGTATGATAGCCCTTGAATTTCCAAGCACGCGGTTCTACGAGAGCGCAGGATGGATACCTTCCTGCGTCCTCCGTCCCTTCTTCGGTCCCTTCCCTTCTTCGGTCTCGTCCCTTCTGCCTCTTGGCCGGGCGGACGTTTGCCGAACAGGACGCGTCTTTCTCCCGAGGAGATGGAAACAGAAAGAAAGAAGACGGCTTATTTCGCTTATCGGTTTTCCGGCGATTTCGACCACCCGGACTTGTCCTGGACAACCAATATCCGGCTTATCGCTGAAATTGTTTAGCTCTGGCTTTTGCCATCTACCTGCTGTGAAAACTTCCTGACGAAACTCTCAATTCTCACAATTTTTAATTATTCATACCTGGACTGCGGATCTTCATCTATATGAATAAAAATTAAATGCTGTTCGTTGGTAAGCGCATCGCTTGAGAACGGCTGGACCGATTTGGCTAATTTAAAAAGACAAAATGTTCGTAATAGTCCGAATAAGGTTTTTGGAGAAAGAAAAATTGGAAAAGTTGCCCGGAAAACTGGAAAATTCGGGAAAAAATGAAAGTGCTTTTTTCCATGGGATTTTTGTATGAACTCAAGACCATAACTCACGATTCGAACGATGGATATGCTTCTTTTGTTTTGTTCGTTATGGTCCTGGAAAAATTTTCAGCAAAAAAATTCGAGACAAACTTTAAAAATCATAATTTTAGCAGGATTCGAAAAAGTCTGTTTCGCCCGATAGGGCAACCCAAAATAAAAGCTAGAGCAAAATAAAAATTTCTGAATTTATTGCAAGATATGGGAGGATTATCTTTTCTTCGGTAATTTTACCAGGTCCAAAGTATAACTAATAAAGAAAATTAAATATTCTCGCGAGATATCTCGTCCACGTAACGCGCTCGAAGTTAATAAGCTCGTCGGATGCATCGCGACGCATCCAGCCGTCTAGTCGCTGCGAGAGGGCTCCATGCATGGCTCTCGAAAAAAAGCAAAGTATAGTGAAGAGCCTGGAACGAGGATACGTGTGCGCGGAGAGCGCCGTAAAAATAGAGAACGGGAGAAGAAAGAGAAACGCGAGCGAGCGAGCGAGCGGTGCGAACAGCTGCTGTTCCTTAAAACGCTCGAATGGAGGATTCCGCCCCGGGGTGGAGGGGGTGGCATTATTGGTTTAGGGTAGCTGGAAAATCGAGGGGTGCGGCCCGGTTCGGCATTGTTCCCCCGTGGCGCTCGAACAAGATCGAAGAGCTACCGTGGGTAGACACAACCGGTAACTCGATCGAACCGTTCGATTCTTCCCGGACACTTCCTAGAGACCCGTTCCTTCCCTGAACTCTCGTGCCCTCGATTATCCCCCTCTAACCTGGGAACCCTTTCCTCGCGCCCCTGAACAATCCGTGGAATTCGTAGGATAATCCACGTGGCAGTTGAAATTTTTTGGGGTGCTAAAATTTCAGGGTGTTTCATTCGCGATCTGTTCTTTGAGATTCTGAAAAGCTTCCTAATTTGGGGGATGTTCGGATTCCAGTTTGATCGAGAGTCGAAGGCGTTAAACTAGGGTGCACCGAAGCATTTGTGGAGATCCGGGGCCGTTAAGTTCCAGTTTTGCTCAGGTCTGAAGGCATTAAGATTTCAGCTCGCCGAGATCTAGGGGGCGTTAATGTTTCAATTTTGCCGAGATTTAGGGGACGTTAAAGTCTCAATTCGACGTGAGATTCGGAGGCATAGAAGTTTCAGTTCCGCCGAGATCTGGGGTGCATTACGGTTCGGCACAAGTAAGCCAAGGCTCGGGCCGTAAAATTCCTAGTTACTTGAAACCGAATACCCCCGGAATTTCCGACAATAGGGATCAGTGAACTCTGAAAGGGGGGTCGAGAGCCAACCCGTTCGGGAAACCCTGGTTAAAACCTGGTGGTCCGAGAATAAATATTGTCACCTACTTTAGAACCATGCCAGTGTCCTCCTGGCAAAGAATCCTGGGTCCCGTGGACGCCGGATACTCGCAGGGAAGCGGCGAGACTCGCTTTCGTCCACCCTTTGTGCGGCCCGATCGATCGTCGGGACAACTCGTGGCAACCTTTCCGAATGGTTCACCCTCCTCGGGAACAGCTGGCTCTCTCGTCATCCATCAACAGGGTGGAAAACGTGGAAACTCATGGGAGACGGGCTCAACCTCGACAACATCGCTGAGGTCCTGATCGCGACGCTTCCTAGCCAGCTAGCTACCAGCTAATTGAGTAGCATCACTGTTCTCGTAATTCGCACCATGAAGATGCACCGTGAAGAAGAGAACTATTTGTTCGGGGTAATTATCGAACCTAGTCAATCTTCGGATATTTTTCTAGGCACTCTTCAAGGCACTCTTCAACAAATCATAGTCACTTTTTGGGATTTTTCCACGAATCCTAGGCACTCTTCAACAAATTGTAGTCACTCTTCCAGGGGTTTTTAAAATAATCCAAGTAAGCTGTTTGGGAGTTTTCCACGATTTCTAGGCACTCTTCAACAATTCCTAGTCACTGTTTGAAATTTTTCCACGAACCCCACTCGCTCTTCAGGGTACTATTCGACGAATCCAACTCACTCTCCAGGGTTTTTTTTTTTAAATAATCCAAGTCGCTGTTTGGGATTTTTCCACGATTCCTAGGCACTCTTCAACAATTCCTAGTCACTATTTGAAATTTTTCCACGAACCCCACTCGCTCTTCAGGGTACTATTTGACGAATCCAACTCACTCTCCAGGGGTTTTTTTAAATAATCCAAGTCGCTGTTTGGGATTTTTCCACGATTCCTAGGCACTCTTCAACAATTCCTAGTCACTATTTCAGATTTTTCCACGAACCCCACTCTTCAGGGTACTATACAACGAATTCCACTCACTCTCCAGGGGTTTTTAACGAATCCCAGTCAACTGAACTCTGAACACACTTGAAAGGAGGTACTTGGCACTTTGGTGACCCGAAGAACGCTACGGTTTGGAAGCTAGAAAATTGTGGACGCGTCGACGACCCCTGGACTGCGGCGCGTATCTATCCCATAGCGGGGCACGAGGAAGACTGGAATGGAAACCGAATTGTAGGGGTCCCTTCGTGGTGCGTACGTGACGGGGTGAAGAGGGTTTCTTGTCGGCGGCGGTGGCGGGGAGGGTTTAGGCCAGGCGAAACGACGAAGAGAGCAAGAGAGAGCAGGCCGAGTTGGAGAGGGGTTGGTTGGGAGGGGTGCCGGTGACTGAGAGGGTCCGTTTATCCTACGGTGTCCCGTAGGATCCAGGTTCCCTTCCATCGTCGAGGCGCGCACGGCCATCCCACGTCAGGATTTACCAGTTCCAAATCAATGTAAGTAATTTCGTTAAAAAATTTCAGAAGAAACGTCATTGCTAGACTGCGATCTTTATGCAACGTAAAAATCAGTTTTATCAAATAATTAAAATCAATTTTTGTGGTTGCCGGAAGATGAACGTGCGTATTCGTTTTTGTGTAGGGTTGCATTAAACAGGAGTAAAATAAAAATAGTACTCGTTCGCAAACAATTAATTTCGAGGGAGGCTGACTAATAGGTCATTGGTAGACTGCGATCTTTATGCAACATAAAAATCAGTTTTATCAAATAATTAAAATCAATTTTTGTGGTTGCTGGATGATGAACGTGCGTATTCGTTTTCGTGTAGGGTTGCGGTAAACAGGAGTAAAATAAAAATAGTGCTCGTTCGCAAACAATTAATTTCGAGGGAGGCTGACTAATAGGTAATTGCTAGACTGCGATCTTTATGCAACATAAAAATCAGTTTTATCAAATAATTAAAATCAATTTTTGTGGTTGCTGGATGATGAACGTGCGTATTCGTTTTCGTGTAGGGTTGCATTAAACAGGAGATGAAATAAAAATAGTGCTCGTTCGCAAACAATTAATTTCGAGGGAGGCTGACTAATAGGTCATTGGTAGAATGCGATCTTTATGCAACATAAAAATAAGTTTTACCAGATAATTAAAATCAATTTTTGTGGTTGCTGGATGATGAACGTGCGTATTCGTTTTCGTGTAGCGTTGCGTTAAACAGGAGTAAAATAAAAATAGTGCTCGTTCGCAAACAATTAATTTCGAGGGAGCCTGACTAATAGGTAATTGCTAGACTGCGATCTTTATGCAACATAAAAATCAGTTTTATCAAATAATTAAAATCAATTTTTGTGGTTGCTGGATGATGAACGTGCGTATTCGTTTTTGTGTAGGGTTGCATTAAACAGGAGTAAAATAGAAATAGTACTCGTTCGCAAACAATTAATTTCGAGGGAGGCTGACTAATAGGTCATTGGTAGACTGCGATCTTTATGCAACATAAAAATAAGTTTTACCAGATAATTAAAATCAATTTTTGTGGTTGCTGGATGATGAACGTGCGTATTCGTTTTTGCGTAGGGTTGCATTAAACAGGAGTAAAATAAAAATAGTGCTCGTTCGCAAACAATTAATTTCGAGGGAGGCTGACTAATAGGGGTTGAAGGCACATAGGAATTGTACATTCTCGAACCATTAGAACGTTGTGGAACACTGGCCGCGTTGACTCACCTTGCGCGCATTCCCAGGTAGAAATCCGGAGCTCAGGGGAACTAAGAAACAAGTTGTATACCTCGAAGGGCCCCCGACAAATTTGCTCTAAACTCGAGCGAGGTAAATATCCGCGACCATTGTCCCGAAGACGCGGCCCCGGAGAGCTTGCGTAAACAACCCTCTACCACTGGCAATGCAAAGCGAGGCGAGGCCGAGGCCTACGAAGCAATTTCCCCGACTAATTTTCCACCTACCTCCGAGAATTGTCGAAGAAGCCTCTGTGTTTCGTTTCCGATGCGACCATCGTGGCGAAGTACAACACTGAAATGGCTGACTATGAGACCGCCGGGGAACAGGTAAGGGTACCGCCGACAGGTAAGTCCAAGAGTTTACGGGACTTTCCAGAGCGAGGGAATTGGAAATCGAATGAACGCCGCTTCCGACGAACGGTTTTCCCGGAACGGATCCGGAAAATTGAACGCCTAATGAAAATTCGCTGCGAGAAGGGGAACGCGGAAAAGATCGACGTTCTCTAAGCGAGAAAAAAATTCATTAATTCGGATATCGGCGAGCTAGCCTCTTCCCCACCTGCCCGCATTCCCTGGATTCTCGATTATGCAGCTAACATGCACTTGCATTCTCCGATTCTTTCTATTTCGAAGAAATTCCTTGTGCTTGCCTTCCGAAGCCCTGACTCACCGACGATTCTTCCAATTTCTGGTAACCTGCACTGTTCAGGAATTCGGATATTTGTATTTCTTGTTACATTTATGTTGCTGTTCCTTCCGTATGTTTTGTAATTCATTTCGATCGCCTCTTTCGTTAATGTTCTTTATTTTATCGAAGATTCTTCAATTTTATTTTAACCTGTGCTGTTCCGGAAAATAGGACATTTGAATTTCCAGTTACATTTATGTTTCTTTTGTCCCGTGAAAATTATGAATTTTCATTAATTTCGATTTAAAGGAACTAGAGTCGTTTTGTTTACTGTACAACAGAAATGTGGCAAATGTTAGAAATTAACAATTTCACTCGGGCAGTTGGTTCTGTGTAAAATTGGATCATGGTTGACATTCAATTCTGGACTCGATCTAATTCTGAACTCGTGAGCAATAACTTACATAATTCGTAAAATTGGACACATGATTGTATCGTCAAATGACAACAGTCTACGTGTTGATGAAACAATAATTAGGATTGCAGAACACAACATTTGTGTATATATCTGCATCTGCGTAATATCATAATATTTGTGGACACGTGTAGCATGTTCCGTTAGCATGGTTGTACGTACGACCCTGTTCCACGTGCATGTTAATTCAACCATTATCACTCGACTGAATAATAACTGAAAAATGTAAAACAGCAACGAACATCCGTAATCGATTCTTGTTTTCAGTGTTGGCAACGCGTAAAATTGTTACGCTGTATTTTTGCTATTTGTATTGTGCACGGTGTTCGCGTAACAACACGCGTCGCTATTATTAGACCGTGGATCTTTATGCATTTATACGATGCGCGTGTTCGGGTTACACGTTGCAATTATTGAAACAATAAAAATACGTTCGAAAAATTACGGAACGAGGAATTTCCTTGTTCAAGCGTTTTTACAATCGCTTCCACAGCTGTTCTATGTATACTCGATTATGATAATCCTTTGCTTATCTAAAAGATAAATCGTTGGTAAATCATAATAATCCATTTCACCGATTGCAAGCAGAAAGATGTTCCAAAACAAAACGGATTCGCGACTCGAAGAATCGCGGCGCGGCGGACGGGCAGGGAAGTTGCAAAGCCGGGGGTGAAACGAATAAATAAATTGCAACGATAGGAAATTGGTGGTCGGCTGCACGTTTCGGAGTCACCGGATATACACACTTTGATGGCAATGCACGACGGCTCCGATGACTCGCTGTTTCGGCTCTCGGCAGGGACGGACGCTCTTCTCACAATGGACAGGACAGAAGAGGGAGGGAGGGAGAGAGAGAGAGAGAGAGTGAGAGAGAGAGAGAGCCTCCGAAGAGAGGGGAGGGAAAGGAGAGACTTGCAGAGAGTGTAACACGGCGCACCGCGTGTCGTACACGCACTACGCACGCACGTGCGTAACGACGACGTGGCCTCTCCTCGCTCGTCGATGCAACGCGGCTCTCCTCGCCTCCGGCTTGACGTAACGCGAGGGCGTTTCCGGCCGCGATCGCTTCCGTTTGCCCGCTTCCCCTCCCCCCACCCCCGACCTCTTCTTTTTTCTCTCTCTACCTTTTTCTTTCTTTCTTTTTTTTTTTCGTCGATCACGGTTACGCGCTCGCGTTTACACTCCATTGTAAATCGCACGTGACGAGGAACGCGACGTGGGAAAACAAATACATAGCTGGAACACGGAGTAGCGCCGCTCGCGGAAACCCAGACGATCGGTTTAAACCGGCGCGTTTCACGCTGCACCATCCGTTAACCCGTTCTTTCACGGGTTTTCGACAAATATTGCTGTTCGTCGAGCGCTATTTTCCCCGTCTCTCTTCCTCTCTTTCGGCCGTTTAAAATGATATTTAAAGCATCTGTAGTCCAGTCTTAATCATTCCAATGAGTAGATTGCGGTTCTTTATACAAAATAAGAATTATTTGCAACAGTTGCCAAAAGTGGAAGCCAAATAGAAGTTCCATTTTTCCATTTACCATTTTAACCCTTGCACTTGGAACTATTTTAACTCGTAATAATTAGACATAATAATTAAACATTTCTTCCGACCTAGAATAATTCCATTCTATATGATTTTTTTCATTTTATGGATATGAAATTGATATAATACCACATACAATACCGAAATGTTTGGTAATTTATTACATAGTGCCGTATTTAATAATGTAAACAATACTGTGAATAATGGTAGAGCAATTTTTAGTGGCGACTCTGAGTCGCCGCTCGAGTTCTAAGGGTTAATAGACCAAATTTGATACACACACGTTCTTTAATGCTTTAAGTTGCATCTTTTTTTTTTTCTAAGTGTGGGGAAATCCTTCTTATGGGTACCCCACGTCCTCGCCTGAGAGAAGGGGACGTGCTATGTCGGGCTCTCCCGACTAATCTGCTAATTTTTGCTATAAATACAGAAAATCCGCAATTTACTAACGAGCCACGAATAATGCAACAGCATTTTGTAAACTCTTTCAATGCAAACTCTGCTTCATATGTAAACTTATTAACACTAAAACTACCGAGCTAGTCAAAATGACTAGTTTCCGGTTTTTTTCATTTACGATTCGTGAAGTTGCAGATGTATTTTCTTGAGAAATTTTTTATCGTATGCTTCTGTATTCGAGTACATGTTACCATAAAAATCCTACGAAATCTAAATAAACGCAATTCTGTTATTATTATAAAAGAATATATACATCACTCTCGTTTAGGGCTCGGTAGTTCTAGTGTTAAATAAATAAGAAAAAATAATATCGATTTACAATGAATCGTAAGGCAAGTATGTAGCTGAAGTGTTTGATCCGCAAGCGAATAAAACGCTGAAAATCGGCTTTCGAGAAGCACAGAGCGAAAATCAGCGTTCGGGATCAATGAGGGCAGCCGAAACCGGTCGGAATCACGATAAAAATTGTCGGGCGGGTTGCAGTCTGCGGGAAGTCGATCGCGCCACAGTTTCCGGTCGAATTAGCGGGCGCGAAATCGGCGTCGGCGTCGGCCGATAAAACATTTTCGGACGGGGCGCGAGTGTTTGATTTACAAATCGAACGGTAATTCGCGCATTCTCCGGGCCTGGCCTAGCAGAACGAGGCAGAACGAGGCACAAAGGGCGGCCCTCGTGTTCTCTCCCGCCCCTCTCTGCCACCGCCTCGCTCGCGGCTTCATCCCCCGGGGGAGTCCCTTTGTGTTTGCACGCGCGCACCGCGAGAGATCGATCGAATACCTTGAAACGGCGAGAGTCTCGGGATCGAAAACGCGCCGAGATTTATCATCGATTTCGCCCTGCGGGGGTGGCATCAGGACCGACCCGGCACGGCCCGGCCCGTCCCCAACCGACCCGACGCCGCTCAACCGGCCACCAAATTAAATTTCGCTGGACCCTCTCTACGCGGGCTCGGGTTTCGCCGATCAAGTGGAAATGAATTTCTTCCAGGCAATCTTCTTCTCGCGAACCACCAGAAACCCTGCGGAGCAAAGCTCTGCCTCAAAAATTCGTAATCGTAGGCAGAAGCAACAAAACAATCAGAGCATTGCATTATTTAAGTCTCGCTTAGAAGCGATTCATTCGTGTGATATGGTCGTCGAAATTAAAGAACCCCTAATCAAGGGTTGAAACGAAATCGTGCAGAATGAAATGTCTACTTTCATCCCCTAAGCTTGTTTTTGGTTAGATACGTTTGCATTAACAGAGAGTGAAAAGTTGCATGCGGGTGAAAAAGTTATAGTTCCCTTTATCCAAAACAGAGTTGGGCAAAATGTTGATCCAAATAAAAATTTGAGAATAACGAATAAAAAAATAAAAAAATTTTTATTCATTATTCGATGGTTCGAATATAAAAATGATCTTTATTCGTCGGATAAATTCTCATCGAATATCATTATTTATTCGATGCTCGTCGAATAAAGATACTTATTTTTATATTCAAACCATCGAATAACGAATAGAAATATTTTTATTTTCTATTCGTTATCCGAAATTCTTATTTAGATGAAAATTTTGCACAACTCTGATCCAATATTTTACAAACTCAAACACCACCACGAACAATTTATTTAGTGACTGGAATTACCATGGAATTTTGAGGATCGAAGTGTCTCCCAGTTGCAACGATGCAACAAAGATGCACGAGCTTCTGTTGCAGTTTTATCACGGTATCCACCGCCTCTCCCAGAAGGGAATCGCAGAGCAAACTAGTATTTTTCGCGTTCCGCACCGCGACCACAGAACGGACCTTCGAAATTCCTGCGAGAGCTTGCGCGGCGCCGCGCCGGTATCGAGCGAAAAGATTTCCCAGGTCGTGTTCAATTATCAACACCCTCCTCGAGTAAACAAGCCTGCGCGACACAGAGTCGCGGCTCCTGGCCAGTCCGAGAGTTCCGGAGAGAACAACCCTCCGCCTCGAAATCATTCCCCTAATTAATCCCCATTTAGAGGATCGGTTTGTTCAAGCTCGGACACGGGGACGATATGGAAATTGGCCGCGTCGCGTGATTGTCCCGTTCTCGTGCACGCTTTTCGACGTTTTCGACCTGCCGTTGGGGGGCCTTGCTATTCCTCGGCGAACTGAATTAGGCTAAATACAGCCACGGATTACCGGTATTTGCTTGCACGCAGGAGTAACCGCAAAATTTTCACCCTTTCCACTCGACGCTATATTCACTGGAATATTCAAACGTTTCATCTAATATTTAAAGAACTCGAAGATGCTCTCGTATTATTCTCGACTTATTATAATTATTAACACTAGAACTACCGAGCCAGTCAAAATGATTGGTTTCCGGTTTTTCCTTTTACGATTCGTGAAGTAACAGATGTATTTTCTTGAGAAATTTTTTAGTGTACGCTTCTGTATTCAAGTACATGTTACCATAAAAATCCTACGAAATCTAAATAAACTCAATTCTGTTATTATTATAAAAGAATATACACTCTCGTTTAGGTCTCGGTAGTTCTAGTGTTAAGAAAATAAATAAATGTCTATACAGCTCTTGCATCTTACAATTAAAAGACAATTTTTATTTTGCATGAATTATTATGTATTACAGTATTTTTCGAGTGCAGTTAACAAAGTTAGACTCGATGTCCCTGTGCAAGACATCAAACGAGAATTACGAGTGCATGGACGTTCCTGCAACGGTACGAAACAACTGCGGACCGAGAGACGAATGGCCGAGTCGAGAATTCGATCGAGCAATCGAGTAATAAATCGAGGACCGGTATCCGAGGACTTTTACTATCCGTTTCCTGCGGCTGTATTTAGCAAGCAGCCGCCCATCCTGAACTGACGGCCTCCTTATCGCGACTCTCCCCTGGTTTTATCTCGAGGGAGGATACGCGTCGCCGGGGTAGAACGAGCGAAGAGCGTTGATTAAAATTTCAGCGCGCCGACACGAACTCGTGGAACACGCTATACAGAGTGCTGTACTGGTATACTGCTATTGCTATACTGGCCGTGTGTCCCGGTGGTCGAAGGGCGCGGGTCACTCTAAGTAATTAAAATCTCGTTTCTCTATTCCGCGGGGCCTTTATTTCACCGACGCAACCGGAATCGAGGTCCTTTCGAGCATTCTTCCGTTCCGCGACGTCGCAGAAGTTGCCAGAGAGTGCTTGGAGCTAATTTGTTTCCTGTGTGGTGACCGTCTAAACTATTTCTTTCAGTTTCGTAAACATTTGTTAACATACCCTCGATGTTGGGGTGTTGAAACTTGGATAATTCCATAAGTGTCGCAGTACTGCTAGAGTATCAATTTTTATTTTTACTGCTAAAAAAGTTTAAATATTTGGCTCAGTATAGCAGCTCCACTTATACAGGGTGTCCCAAAATTCCTTCAACTCCCTGAAATGGTCAGATATTTTAGAAAAGGAAAATGTCGCTTCGAGTGACCTTGGGAACCGGAATCGAGGTCCTTACGAGCATTCTTCCGTTCCGCGACGTCGCAGAAGTTGCCAGAGAGTGCTCTGAGCTAATTTGTTTCCTGTGTGGTGACCGTCTAAACTATTTCTTTCAGTTTCGCAAACATTTGTTAACATACCCTCGACGTTGGGGTGTTGAAACTTGGATAATTCCATATGTGTCGCAGTACTGCTGGAGTATCAATTTTTATTTTTATTCCGAAAAAAGTTTAAATATCTGGCTGAGTATAACAGCTCCACTTATACAGGGTGTCCCAAAATTCCTTCAACTCCCTGAAATGGTCGGATATTTTGGAAAAGGAAAATGTCGCTTCGAATGCCCCCAGGAACCGGTCATTTCAGGGAGTTTAAGGAATTTTGGGACACCCTGTATGTATAAGTACTTTAGAACATTTTCAGATATTTTAAAATATAATAATAACGAGAGAATCACTAATTAATGTGTGCGCCTATTATCTCATTGTATGTATAATGCTTCGTTCACAGGGTGGAATATTTTCGTCGTATACGGACGAGAAGGGGTTCGACTGCATTCGTGTATTTGTTTGTCATGATTCCCGCGCACGATAGCTCGGTAATCCGGGGCGGCTAAAGCGATAAGAACCGAAACCGAGCACGCAGCAACACAGCTTAGAATCGGAATGATCCGTCTCCGGTGTCCGATGGTTAATAAGAGAAACGCGAGCGAGATACGGGGCTAGTAATTATCCGCGAGTTCCCAAGAGCCATCTCGGGAAGAAGTCCCATGCAGAAAATCCCGAGACGGCTGTACCCGTTTCAAACCAGTATTAAAATCCGCTCGTTGGAAACAAAGTTGGCAAAACGAAGAAAGGCTCTCTCTCCCTCTCTCTCTCTCTCGCGCGCGCGCGCGCTCGTGAACCTGCCGCACCATGGCTGGCTCTCTTCTCTCGCTTATCCCCCGTGGAATTTGCCACGAGATGCTTACCTGCAACAGAAAGAGAACAAGGGACTCGTTAGATTATGCTGCGAGAAGATCGAGGATCTGGGAACGATCGCGACGCGCGACAGGATGGATCGCGTGACCGGATCGCCGGACGACGCGACGCGACGCGACGCGCCGGAAATGAATAACCGTAAACAGTTTTATAAAGGTTCCTCGTAATGTATTACGACCAAGTGTCGAGCACCGAAATCGATACCATAACATAATAGCGTGTTCGTATTGTCTGGTTTTTGCTGTCCAATTAGCGAATGCTGAAATGATCGTCAATTTTCTGTGCTGGATGATCGGATCATTAGAGACACGGACACACGAGGCATTTACTCGCTTGCGGTGGACAATGTTATACACAGCTGAAAGTGTTTTAGCAATTTTCAGACACTTCAAGAATGCAGTGTAGATGTCATTTAAAAATTGATCGTTGCAATTATGACAACGAGTCGGTGCAATTTATAACGGTGATAATCTCGAAGGAATTTAGAAGTTGAAAAAAAAAAGATGCAGTCGATATGGATAATTATTATTTTGCATAGAGATATCCGCAGTCCGGTTATAATTAACAGCGTCGTGGTTGGTACTGCATGAATTTTATGCGTCACGCGCAAGATATAGAGAGCGAACAGCGTTATGAATAATAATTGTTAATTACTCGATAATGAAGTTCTTGCTCAACACTGATTCTCAGTGGCATTAATTTTACGAGGATTATTCTTACGCGACCGGCTCCAATAATTTGATCGACCATTTCACTTTACGTGTCGATTGCATGTTCGATTTTTCTCATTACGCTCGTAATCAAGATACGTCAAAGACGCAGCGTAAAAATCACACGAAAACTGGTTTTACACTGTGCGGTAATCAGCCAACACTTCGTATTACTAATTCGACGGGAAAAATCGGTTGGTATTAAAACGCATTAACAGTTTCCAGACCTTGATCGCGAAGCTGTTAATTTCTGATCGGTGCGAGCGTTGCCGGACGAGGAAGAGTTGTACTGGTTCCCAAACAGGTCCACGCGGATCCGATCGGACCCGGCGATCGGCCACCACGCTGAGAATCACAGCTGCGCACCGCGTGCACTCGTTGCACCCAACCTTCTCTCTCGAGTTCACCGAGCGCCCGATAACTCGTCGAGATCGTTATCGCGTTAACGCCGCGTGACGTTCGAGATCCAGCCGATCGTGATCTTCGGCCGGTGATTAAAGCGCCCGCGATCTTTCCCAGAAACCGCTCGAACTAATTGGAAACCGCGGGTTACATCGAGGGGCGTTCTCTGATCAACTGCGTCGTTCCTGCGTTGATCTTTCATTCTGAATATTTTCATCTGTTCGATGTTCGACGTCTTAATTCTTTTGCAATCGTTATTTAAAACTTTGCCTCGAAACTTTTATAAAAGTACTGTATTCAATTGAATGGATCCATAGCATTTTTAAAAGATCCCAGCAAAATTTGTTACACTGAAGAAATTAGTGGAAACATTTATTTGAAAATTTGAACAAATAATTCCGTCATCCATATATGACCAGTCAGTGTGTTAAGCATTAAATTGGGGTATGTACAAAATTGTTGGAATAGAACGATACCATAGTATCTTACAAGGGAACATATTCAGTTGATACACGCCAATTTTGATGAAACTTATGTGAGATATAGTTCTTCGAAAAATATTTGACACGTATCTTTTTTTATCGGCAACCATCCACTCTGAGGGGGTGCAAACAGGCCTCGAAGTCAGGGGTCAAAACCACATTTTTTGAGATATCTGGGAAACTAGGGGTAGACAAAAATTTTTTTTAAATGTATTCGCGCAAGAATTGTCTGACTTCGAGGGCTGTTTTTACCCCCTCAGAGTGGATGGATGTCGATAAAAAAAATACGTGTCAAATATTTTTCGAAGAACTATATCTCACATAAGTTTCATCAAAATCGGCGTGTATCAACTGAATATGTTCCCTTGTTAGGTATAAGACGTAAGGGGGGCGGTTTTACCCAGGGACTGAAGGGCCCAGGCGAGGGCATAAAGTCAGGACCGTCGTCAGTCCGGTAAAAGCAGCTAGCCTGAGCAGATCGCAACCTTGCACAGTTTTAAATATTTACACATAGTTAAATACAGGATACGCGGAAACACTGTGGCATTATTTAAACTAGTACCTTTATTTATTAGTAATAAAGTATGTACGGCATAAAGTGTAGTTTACAAAACAACGTACCCACATATAAAGACACATTTCTAACAAAAATGAATAGCAATTTTCTTTCGCTTCTAGGAAATGATTAATTACAGACTTTGAACATACTGTTAAACAATCACGTGAGGATAGAGCATCGGAGTAGATGCGCAAAGAGTGGAATAAAAATGCCAAGAATACAGGAGCGAAATCGAGGGCGAAAGAGTTGCAGGATCTTCGCGCTCGGTTTTCATCGCGGCCCTAAAAGGGCCAAATAAACGTCGCGGGCAGAAGCAACAGCAGCAGCCCTTTCGCTGCTCGACACCGGGGAACTTTTTTGCCGGTGTCGTTTCTCGTTTCGTACGCGAACGACGTCCAGCCAGGACCGTGTTTTGCTTTCGAGTCCTTTGCGCGCGACGCGGGTGGTCCTTCTCTTTCTCCGTGTCTCGTCTCGCCTTCGTTCTCGTCCCACTCGAGCCCTCGGACTCCCTTCGAACGCGCGTCATCATCTTCTGTTTCAAGCGCTATAAACCTCTTCGACATCCAGAGTACAAAACTATTTCTGTGTCCTTTAGAGTGAATCGGAAACTGCAAGACACCGCGCGGAGAAAAAGGGACCGTAAAAGTTCGTCCCTTTGCATCGCGTGACGGACGATTTATTTGCGAATTCCAGTGTCGGCGTTTTCCGTCGCTCGATCGATCCAGCAACAAGCGACTCTTTCTTGCAGATTCGAGAATTATGCAGAAAATCTGAGACTTCCGTTACAATGTTGCCTGTTTTTCAAAGACTCGCTAGAACACGAGTTTTAATGTCGATAGTCGATTCCTCCGTGCTTCTCCCGGATCGCTTCTCATCGTTTTTCTTTGCTGCTCGTGTTTGATGTTCCCGCGGCATTCTACCAGCTATTTTTCCAGTTCTTCTTACGTGTGTAGGGCTCCCTTTCCGATTTCATACTTAATAATTCATCGCGTGCTTTGCGCCGCGTACATGAAGGCGAGTAACAGCTTTTAGTAGTGATTTCTCGGGAAAATACATACTCGGTTCCATACGCATTGAAAGATTTCCCAGAAATAATATTTACAGAATTTTTACTACTAGATTGTGCAAAAGAAATATTTGCAAAATAAAATTTGCTACACAAGGGAGCTAAATGGACATTTAATTTAACTGAAATTTTTGTTCAATCTCTTTTTATTTCCTGTTGGAATTTATTTAAGAAACAAATATTGACAAAAATAAATATGCTGTTCGCGTTATGGGACCCTCAACTCTCAATTGTTTAGAGAGTTCTTCTATTTGTCGGAGAGTAAAGACACGTGCCTCACAACGTGTTTCTTCAGATATACTAAACTGAATAAATTCTGTTTTACCACGTTTTTATTAGTTATATTTTATATTCGGAGTCTGATTTCTTATACCCATATTCCAATTCGCTTGATTCTTGTCCAACAGCCGTGCTTTTCATGGACAAGAATCATGCCCAGAAGTGCTTTTTGATTTATGCTGTGTCTAGATATCGCGCCGACCGCGCCGAACGAGACTTCAATAAAGAGCCCAACATAGAGAAGGACAGAATGAAATACAAATACAGTTTGCGTGACTGTCCGAGTCTCTTTCTTTCCGATGCGCTGTCCTTCCTTGCGACCGAAACTTTCACCGTCGATTAAACCACTAAATACAGTTCCAATTATATCGTGTTTGGTGTCATTTTAATCAGAAAAGTGCCAGAAATAAGGTAGTGAAAGTCCCATAAAGAAATAATGAAAATTAAGAGATTTGTAAAATCGATGCCTCGATTCAATGTCATGGTGTTCACACCGATATACCCGAGCCGACATCAATCGTTGCCGCCCTGCGTTGACAGACAGTGGAGTGGGTAGGCACTGGACCAGGAATCGTGCCCACGCTCCGGACAAGAATCAAACATTTACTATATTTTTCAGTAACTTTTGTCGTAGCCTACCGATTTCTGCGCGCAAGATTCGTTATCTCGCGTGGCATCGTTTCTGCGTCAGCCTCCTTTTCACGGGACAATGGTCCTCGATACCCGTGATCCGTCAAAGGGGCCACGGCCGAGATTATTATTGTTATCGAAAGGGTAATGGTGTCGGCCGGGCAGTAAATATGAAATCTTAGCTTAATCCGCCGTAGTTTCATCGAAACAGAGGGTTTACCGGATGAAAGGTTCCTCGACAAATGAATGGGACACCGAGGACCAATTGTCTCGCCTCCATAGTCCCCGGGACCTGACCGGGGCTAGGTAATAATCCATACGATTATTGGCTCCGAGGGTGTCTTGCTCCATTGTTTCCTCGACACTTTCTTGTCATGGGACAGGACCGTCGACTAATGGGAACAATGACTGCACTTTTTACGCGTCGAGATTGAACGGTCGAATAAAGAAGCCTCTTCTCGCGCGTTTATTACGGTGTAATTCGCTTCGGGTGGTTCTTATTCATTGCCTGGACGAAAGTGGCGACACACGTTTACCCCCGAGAGTATCGTCGTCGTTTCATTATTCAAAGTGTATTATCCAAATACGTAAGTACATACGATTCTTTATATATATTTGCCTCCCTTATTATATCCTGATAAATTCGAACAACTACGAAGAATTTCAACACTGCCCATTCACTGACCAGTGCCCGTAAATGTCACACGAAATAGGGGCAACTTATTTAATTATCTAAGAGCAAGATTAAGTAGACAGGTCTAGATTTATTGTAGCAGTTAGGTATTATATAAAATAAAAATTCTACTCGTAATCATTGTTGGAACACGAGTATCCACGTGTAACTATTGGTATAAGGGTAAAAATGAATGCTGCGTCCTATCGGTTCAGTTATGTTTAAGTAGATACCGAGGGTGAAATGTTTATTTCCTAACCCAGGCCTCTTAGACCCGAAGGACATCGGTAATAAAACACCCAAAAGCCATGTGTTGTTGAAACGCAGATAAAGCTAAGGGCCTTCGACCCAACTGACCTGGGTTAGGTTTTCCTTCTTTTCCGTTGCAGTCGTTTAGTCTTAGTCAGTCGATTTCAAGAAGGCAGAGAGAACACTTGCAAGAGTGAATTTCATTAACGCTTAAATTTTTCATTTAAGATCCTAGATCCTGCTTCCCAGTAAATCAATATGTAGTAACTAATCGTGACATCTCTGCTATTCGTCATCAATTATTTGTATCGTGCTTGTTGTATGATGGCGCTCGACCATATGTGTGTATGTATTGTGTATGCGTGTCCCTTTCGGGGGTACGCGGCTTCCTTCTTCTTACTCTGTAACTTGAGCTATCAACAAGTCTACATTAAACACTATCGATTATAACGGCGCACTCTCGCTTATATATTATTTCCGCTTACATAGTAATCACCCAATTCCAACAATCATGATTAAGAGAATTGTACACATTTCTAAGTACAGTAAACGCTTGATTCTTGTCCAACAGCCGTGTTTTTCATGAACAAGAATCGTGCCCAGAAGTGCTTTTTGATTTATGACTGCGTCTAGATATCGCGCCGACCGCGCCGAGCGAGACTTCAATAGAGAGCCGAACATAGAGAAGGACAGAATGAAATACGGTTCGCGCGACTGTCCGCGTCTCTTTCTTTCCGATGCGCTGTCCTCCCTTGCGACCGAAACTTTCACCGTCGATTAAACCACTAAATACAATTGAAACTATATCGTGTTTGGTGTCATTTTAATCAGAAAAATGCCAGAAATAAGGTAGTGAAAGTCCCACAAACAAATAATGAAAATTAAGAGATTTGTAAAATCGATTCCTTGAGACAATGGCGTGGTGTTCACACCGATATACCCGAGCCGACATCAATCGTCACCGCCCTGCGGAGCGACTCGGCGTTGACAGGCAGTGGAGTGGGTAGGCACTGGACAGGAATCGTGCCCACGCTCTGAACAAGAATCAAGCGTTTACTGTATACGGATATATAACACCAAAATGGTATTTATAATAGAAACACTACGAGTTTATTTTTTACCGGCTATTGTTCCAGCAAATGCGTTTATAGAGGGCATTTTCCAATCGCTCTGACACAATTCACGGAATTAGTTCTTCGAACAATCGAGGTTCCTGCCGACGAGTATCCTCGCGGAATAAAGTAATTCGAAGCTAAGCGAGATCGAACGATGCAAATAACCTTCGACCAGGTCTGCCGTAGGAATTCCCGGTGGAAAAATGGTACTGTTAGCAAGAAGACCGATCGTGGCGACTTTGAATGCCGCTTCTCCGGGAGAATTTCCTATAAAAGGCGAGAGGCGATCGTTGGAAGAGGTTTTCGCCGCGTGCATAGGATTTCACGGTGCGTGTCGGCGAGAGGAGACTCGTTTCCCCGAGGTTCGCCACGAGATCCGAGATATTACGTCGCGTTATATCACGCGTGTTTCGTCTCGCTTTCGACGGTGGCTCGCGTCGCGTCGCGTCGCGACGCCGCGTTCTTCTATTCTCCGTCTCGCTCTCCCTTCTGTCGCATCGAGGATGGCCTCCGAACACGGCGAGGGCAAAAATCGAGAGCAGGTTGCACCGGTATCCTTATTCGCGAGTGCACGCCGGCTAAACGAGTTTTAAAGTGCCGGTTTTATTGTCGGTCGCGCACTGCAGCTCCTTAACAGGCTCTCTAGACGCCGATCGGCGAGCGACGGATCGCGATCAACCGATCCTCGGAACTGTCCCGGCGATCCCATCGCGCGAAACCATTGCGATGAAGATGCAAAATCGCTAAACTGTCTGCCCGGACCCTTCTCCACCCATCCGTGTACGTATCTCTCGCTCAATCCCAGATAAGTGAACTATTGAGTCGTGAGCTGGTATCTTATTTTCAATTTATTAACCCTCCGCGCACGGGAATTATTTCTAGCATACTTTTATCACTGGACGACCAGATTTATGACGAAAATTAGTTAGGTGTAATTTAAAACAGTAAAAATGATAGAATTATTGATTATTTCTAACCTATTAAACATATTAAGAAAGAAGATCAATTTCTATATCACTCCAGTTTGTTGAAATTCAGGTAGAAAATTTTTATTTTGCATAGAACTGTCTATTTATCACTCACTCTTTCTATCTCTCAATATTACCCTTCGCGCTCTGAACTATATTTCAATCCTGAAATTATATTTTTCTTCCAATCTTGAGTATTTCCATTTTATTCATATGGAACTGATCCAATAGACACGTGTACGACAGTAGTTTATCAAATACAAATAATAAAAAAAATATTTTGAATAATGGTATGACAATTTTTAGTCGCCACTCGTTTGCAAAGGATTAGTAATACAATAATCAACTATACCCAATAATTATATATAGAATTGTGTATCATGGAGCCAAATATAAAAAGAAAACGAACGAAGAGTGCAAAAATATTTAGAATAAAGGTATACCAATTTTTAAGCGCCACTCGATTGCAAAGGATTAGTAATACAAAAATCATCTATACCCAATAATTATGTATAGAATTGTGTATCAGGGGGCCAAATATAAGAATAAAGTGAAGGAAGAGTGCCCAAGAGTATTCGCACATTTGCATAACACCCTCTACTGATTTCTACTGAAAATACTGGAGAGTAGTGGCTACGAGAGGTGTTACTATACAATTTGCATATTCGATACACTCCCGTATTCGAGTCGGTCCAAGCTCCTTAAACCCCCGCTGACGTTTCCCTTTCTCAGCATTCCTTCCCGCCGTATTTATAGTCCGCGATATCCTTTCCCTACATTTTTCAATCCCCGCGGGATCGAACCAGTTAATAAATAAATATCGATAACATCGTAGTATAACGCGAATTGTCCCGCTCCATTGAGCAAGCAAAAGCCGCTCGAAATTAACTTCGGTATATCGCAGTTCATTATCTGTCGCTGCGAGCTATAGGAGAGTCACGGGGGTTTCGAAACTCCGTTTCCCTGATCTATACCGCAGCGAAATTAAGAGAACGTTTCGGGTACGCCCTCGTTCTTTTCGAAAAATAAAAATACAACGACGTAGGACTTGGATTTAGAGACAGTATCGTTCGGGGATTGTTTTTTTTTTTTTTTTTTTGCAAGGATAACGAAAGGAAAGGGTTCCTTCGCGGGATATCGGGGAACGATGTTTTCGAGGAGAACGGGCTCGACGCCCACGCAAAATGGGGTCGCGCGACCCACACGATTGAGCTCTCAGCTCTGGGATCTTGGTTAGAGACTGGGTAGCCGCGAGGAACAGGCTGACGACGGATCCTAAACTTATGCATCCTGATCGCCGACATACCTCTCTGGTAACTTTGGCTTCATTCCTCCCGAGGATCAAGAGCCTCTCTCGGCTGCGAACCTTCGCGCATTCGATAGCCGCAGACTCGTAAAATGTTGCTGTCAACCATAATTAACCCCAAGTGGAAATTCATTAATTAGATGAGAAAATTGTCTGCGCGATTGCATAAATTGTACCAACTTTCGAAAGACGATACAACTAATGGTGCTGTCAGAAGCACCTGCGAGGCATACAGCGAAGATAAAGTCTGAGGAAACAATATACAACCATGGGATCAAATTTTTCGCCAAAAAATCTAGAAAAAAGACGATGTTGCGACCTCCTCCTGGACTATGGAATGCTAGATTCGCTTCCGGTTCGATCGCGGCGAGGGATCGAAAGGGAATCGTTTTCGTAGCGGAGAGCAGAGCGGAAGGTCGAAAGTGCATCGACTCCGGCCGGTGCACCCGTGAGACGCGGCTTAATCGAATGCAAATACGTGCAAGTTCGTCGGTCGGCCGAGCTGTACGCGGCGCGAGAGACGGCGGGATCGGAGAGTGGGTGCTTCATTCACAGAACAGCCGGCTTTCACGATAACCTCCCATACGCGTCCATTTACGATCGGTCTCTCTCTCTCTCTCTCTCCCTTTCCCTCTCACATTTCCCCCACCACGAGTCGAGTGCACGCTCTCGCGGCCCACGCCTCCTCTTTATTTCCAACTCTGACGCATCCTTCTCTCTCTCTCTCTCTCTCTCTCTCTCTCTCTCTCTCTCTCTCGCTCTCTTTCTCTCTCGATTCGCTCCCTTCGTGTTTCTGTGTCACTGCACCTTTCTTTGACGACGACCACGTCGATTTACAAGGATTCCGCTCCGCTCGATCCGGCCTGGGGCATCATCCTCTTTGTCGGGGCACGGCCGGAACAAACAGCCGTCCGAAATCTTTTCGCCAGAAAACGAGAATCGCGGCAAACGAGACGGCTCGGTGTGAAAACGGACCCAGAAAGGAAGAACGACGGTGATGCGGTGTGCGAACCATGATGGGAATGTTTTTGAGATCTATTTCTACTAGAGATACCCATTTCACGTGTATTGAAAATACCAAGATTTTTCCATTCTAGAATATTTCCATTCTATAGAATTTTTTTCATTTTTTCCATATGGAACTGATATAATATCTAATGTAATATGTAAATGTCTAATAGATTATTAAATACGAATAAAAATAATAATGTGAACAATATTTTTAAGAATGGCATACCAATTTTCAGTGGTGCCTCAGAGTCGCCATCCGAGTGCTAAGGATTAATATATCCGCGTACAAGTCCGGATCCTATTTATTATAATACACGGATACACGTGTTCACGTGTATCAAAATATACGGATAATACATGTGTGTATAACCGTGAACTTGAATGTATACGGGTACACGTGTATTATCCGTGTATTTTGATACACGTGTGAAAGAAAATGTATATTTTTTTAACAAAGTTATAGTGAATTAAAATTTTTATATTAAAGGTAAACAAATTTACATATTACACAACCGAATGTATTATTATTATTAATGAAATTAATATTGGTACCCGTGTGGTATCTGTGTTTCGATATGCGTGTACACTAGGGTGGACCTTAGCTCTATCTTGTGAAATTTTTTTGCGATATTTTTTTCACGCCTCCCCACCCCAAGATTGTGCTATTGGGTAAGAAAATAATTCCTGCAAAAGATGAAGTTGATTGGATAAGGGGAAGGCGTGCCTCGTTGACGTTGAAGTTGCGAAAAACATGAGACCCCCAACTAAGTTCGAGGTACATAGTTCGAAGAGGCTAAAATTCGTGAGGAAGACTCGAATCGCAAAGAAGAAGCTTGGAATCGCAAGGAACAGACTCCAAATAACGAGGCATCGAACGTCGATTCCAACCAGGAAGAATCGAAGCAACTATCGACAGTGAGCTCGTCGAGTACTAATGGCACTCTGGGATTTTTTTGCGACCGCGGCTGTATCCGCAAGGAAGAGCTGTCTCCGCGGAAAGCAGAGTCGGGGGGGGGGGGGGGTACGGTGGACCCTTGAAAACCCGGTGGTATCTCGTTCGAATGCCTGTGGCCCTCTTTCCCTCTCGCGATCTCGGGGTACACGTACTTCGTGAGATACTCGAGCGCTCGTAATGGGCTTCGAGGCTCGAAACGACATCGAGCCACACGGAGAAAACGGGGAGAGGGAAACAGAGCGAAAGCCAGTTAGAAGCGTGCGCGCGCGCGCGCTAGCCTGCTAGAAAGAGACCGAGGAAGAGAGATGGTTAAATATTTCGCCGGCTCGTACCGGCCGGCCGACCGTAGACATAATTTAACCGGCAGTTTCAAGCGATTACGACAGTGCTACACTTTGAATACGCTGCTCTGATGCCCGGCGTTGAACGTTTGCACCAGCGAACGCGTCTCGTGTCACGATCGCGTCGGAAGAATCGCCGTAAACGTGGCTCTCGCTTTCCTGTAGGGGAATCGCTACGATTTACGTGGAGAAAGAGAGTCTTTGGTGAACTGACCATTGGTTTAGGCCAGTTGCTAGCTGAAGGTACTGTTGCACCCTTAGCACAGTCAACGGCTAGTTAATCCTGTGATTCTTGGCTGATGCTTATGGACGCGACACTTATGGAATAGAGACAGGTTATATGAGAAAATTTCTTAGAATTTGCTCCAAACTGAAGCGAAACATTATTATAAGAATTTTCATTGAAATTAATTTTAACCCCTCGCGATTTAAAATTAAATTTAATCACTTCTTAGCGATACACGCTGAAGAACAGAAACGGAGGGAGAAAATTTTTGCATGAATATTCATAGTATTAATGTTGCATGGACGTTCGATATTGTTCTGTTTGAGAATTCCAGAGGAAACAGGATGTTTTCGTACGCTGACTCGAGAGATTCATATTTGGCAGCACATGGGCCGCGGACAAAAAGGATCTAAAAATAGGGTTGCGAGAGAAAGGGAGAAAGGGGGAGTGGGGTGGGTTCCATGGAAAGGGACGCGCGAAAACCTGTTTAACCCTTTGCACTCGTATTACTCTTAATCTGGTATCTCTGTTGGAACTTATTTTCGTAAACTGTTGGTTAAACTGTGCGCTCCGGGTAGGTCGGCAAATTATTCTTCTTAATGGTTGCCCGCTTACAGAACAGGACACGGTTTGTGTTGTCTCTGTCTTGTGACGCGGAAGAATGACACGGAAACTTGTTTGACTCGCGACGTAATAATTAGACTGCAGATTTTATAAAATAACAATTGTCTGCATCGACCGATAGACAGGAGGTAGATGGATGATTCTTAATTTTCACAATAGGTGTAATTAGTTGGGAATAATGTGACAGTCATGTGACATTGTTTCTTTTTTTAATAATTGTGACGAGGTTAGGCTGAATTTTAAAAATCCTAGGAATATTACCGAAGCCCTCGTGTACTATAGTGGCAGATAATTAGCGTTGTCGTTCGAAGTCTAAGTAAATTGAATCTTACTTTTTCATCCACTCGTCGAAGCTCGAACCACTAAAAGATATCGATTAAGCGGATTTGAATTGGAGATTCTGGAGCAAATGGACGGCCTCTGATTCCAGTTATGCAAACAATCTGAATTAGGCACACCACTGTCTACCAGCGGTATGAAATATCGACTTCCTTAACCGTAGATAACCGGTACTATTCGTGGATAACATTGTTACTAGGCATTATTGAATTTTATACTAACGAAGAAACTGGTCCCGTTCTATTCTAATTTACAAATTGCTAATAGAATCTCGTCTTGTTCTAATATTAGAATGGATATCGTATTCCAATTTATAGAGACAGTGTCATAAATTGGATTGTTGGTAACAATGCGACAGCCAGAAAGGAAAAATGAATTTAGTTACGTTGCGAGAATCATTGGCTTTGACAATAAACCAGGTGTCAGCGGACCCATGGACCTGTAAGCGTTTCGTATACCTAACTGCTTGGGTATAAGACAGAACGCAGGCCTGGTCCTTTATCTCAAGTGGACTTTTCCATGTTGCCCTTAGTTTTCTCTTCTCTTCTTGCATGACCTTCAACGCGATACGACGTCCTTCCGAGCTCGGTCAAATAAACTAGTGTTTCTTTTCACTGGAGACTATACATATGATTAAACACCCAAGCGTAAATCTTAGGTACGAAACACCTAAGATACGTGAATACTACGTGGCATTACTTAGTAAGTAATGTTTGTTATAGGATTCATCGTCTCTAGGTCCTTTCCTTCCAAATTTACATTTTTGTCTGTTATAAATTATGACTCATAATTGATTCAAAATAACATCTTTTCTCTGTTTAACCTCTTAAGGTTTCTTTGTCTTTCTTCATATTGAATGTTAACGATTAAAACTACCACCGATAATCCGTTGGTATATTGCAGTGTTTTTGAGGTCTTGTTATAAAAATGTTTTCTTGCGTGTTTCGCTCTTCCGAATAGTCTTTAATGTCACTAAATACACTATGTTTGTCACCTTATATACCGTTACAATTTTTTTTCTGTTTTTTCATCGTCCTTTTGCCTTACCGTGTTTACGGTTTTACTTCAGTCTATCGGTAACCGTCCTACGGTACACTCGCTGTTCAAATACATCCTAGACACTCAATTCTAATTACATAGCCAGTTAGTACGACTTATTTATTCTGTTTCAACCATATTTCAATATCAAATTTCGTTTTTCATTCATAAACTTGTTTGTTTTCCGCAGACGCATTCGCTCGATTCTGAGGATGATCTTGACGTAGATCGAAACGTAAATCGATATAATATTTTGCAAACAGGTTCAGTGTATTTTTTGATCAAACCCAGCGTCGAAATCATTTCGTGTAAACTAGCGTTTCTATCGGAATACGCTGTTTGCAGTTTATTTCGCCAGCCATTTCCATTAATTCAATCTTTTTCCGGTCAGCACTGAAAGGGTTAATGAAAACATTCGGAAAGGTTAGCAGTCTAGGATTAACGAGAAACGAGAACTTGCATGCGAGCCATACGGCCCCGCATAACAATTGGAAATGATTGTTTGCATAAATTTGCACACTGCCTATTGTGAGCAGAAATGTTCCAGTATAATAGAGCGCGAAACAGGTGGAGGGGGCCATCGGTAGCCCCAGCTAGGCAGAGCTAGGCAAGCGTTCCGTGGCAAAAATCGCCGACCCAGTTGCTCTTGGTTTCGCAAACGTTGTTTACGGGTTCGCGAAAAACGAGTGGCTCGCGGCTCGGTGGTCGACGAAACGACGAAAGGTGCAACGACTCCGGATAATTGGTTCGTGAAAGGGCCGGCCGGGGACGGCCGATCGAGTGGAACGAGAATTTCCCGCTCGAGCTGCTTTCCTTTTCCCTCCGACGGCCTGACCCCCTCCTCCCTGTTCCCCGTTTCCTGCCCCCCTGCCGCTCTATACGCTGCAACTGGCTGCCAGTTGCGTTTTACTATCGGTTGCAGTTACGCAATTGCGGATGGAGCTTACCTACGCTATATGGGCCAGGGACAAGCTCGACTCGCATCGCGTCGCGTCGACGCTCTACCGACAATCGCTCGGCTCCGACTCTGATTCGCCAATCTTCCAACCCCTTTCACCGAAATCCAAACGTTTAATCAGTGCCACCCACTTGATAAGAATATTGCATCCGTCGCTTTACCACTTGCACACTCTGCGAGCAATCTCGTTTGAACTTGATCCGATCTTATCTCATCTGTCTGATTCATATTGTTTCGAATCTTTTTGCAAAATGGAAATGCTCACAGTTTCATGGTCTCGTAAGACAAAAATTATTCATTACCACTTTCGAGAGAGAAGTACTAGTTTAACCCTCATCCGTCCCTCGTGTCAATTTCACACAGTTTTCCCGAAATAAGTTATACTGTCCTGTCATTTGTAGCTAAATTTGCTCGAAACAATTCGTGACTTTTAGTTTTTCAATGTAAAACTGATAAGCGAAAAACCTTAGATGTAAATGTTAGCTCGTCAATTTGAATTTAAAAAATCGAAGGATAACTGTTTACCTTGTTATTTCATCTTTTGAAAATGTGACACCGAGGGACAGATCCAGAAATGAATTACCAATATAAATTCGTAGATTTAACTGTTCGTATTTTTATCTGTAAATTGACTGTATTATTTTCAACTCGCTAAGACGATTAAAGAACAGAAAAACCTGGTTACTTGGCCCCCCGTTTCTTACAATCGACGCGCGATATTTTTATTTCGCATAAAGGCCCGCGGTTTAATTATCAGTTTTAAACCAGCGGACAAATTAGCATGTTCCCCGCCCTTTCGAATATTTATTCTTCATTGCCAGCGATCTTTTTGTGCGAGAAGCGGCCGAAAGGCAGCCGGTAAATGTTTTTAGTACTTTGAGGGTCGCAAAGGGCCAACGAATCGGAAAACTCGCCGGCAAAGGAAACAGCCAGTCATCCGACATGATTAAACGAAAGGGAAACGCGCAAAGGTGTTGAACGGTCCGCGAGGAAGCATAAAGTAAAACAGCTTTTTACAGGTGTTCCCCGCGCAACTTTCTCCATAAAGTTGTGTTAATTTATCTGAATCGGTGGTAGTTACTGGGCTTTAATGGGCCTTAATCACGTTATAAAGAACTTGAGATACATTTCAATTTTTCAAGACAGATGTCGGCGAAACAAAAAAAAAACATGAAGAAAAAAAATGCAATCAACAACGGGGCTCCCTATCGCCGGGATCAGCGGACCGGATAATGAATTTTTGCGGGGCACGCAAAAAGAAATCTGCTATCTCGCCGCTACTTCCGCTCGCAACCTGAATAGTCTTGTTCTTCGTTTAATCTACGTAATATACAACACTTCCTAACCAGTCTCATTATTTCCATTCTTATCCTGCCTTGCCGCTTGTAAATACCGCGTCGCCGCGGTTTTCTGAATTGAGGGCTTCTGCCCGTCTTTTTTCCCAGCGTGCCCCATTGTTCTGCACGATCTTTCTAGAACAAATCGGCGCGAAATTATGGACGCAAGTTTTCGGGGAGTTTTTCATCTCGAACGAAATAGGGTAAATGTACCGATTACTGCGGTATTTTTTCCCCGATGTGATTAAAATACGTAAAAATAAATATTTTGCCCTGAATAAAATTGTACAATTCAATGAGAATGTATTCTCGTTGGCTAGGCAAACAACATTGTCGATCATTCTTATATTTTTATAAGCTCGGGATTTGAAAAAATATTCTTCATAAAAGATAAAAATAAGACGATTTTTCTACTATCTCGATCACCAAAGGACTGTTGTTCACATGACCGTACATTCTTTATATTGCTTTAAATTGCATAGGGGAAAGTTTTTTTTTATTATTTAGATGCGTACTTCGATACAATAAAAATGATAAAAAAAGCTTCTCTTGCCTTTTTAATAAAGAAATTAAGCCCTCAGCATTACGTACATTAAAGTGAAGGAGGAGCCCATTACTGCGGTACAATAATCACTAGGAATGTCCCTAATACTGCGATCTGAATTGCAACTACGACGAGAAACGAGGTTAACTTTCAGCCGAACGTTGTACACCTAGGTTAGAATTCGGTAAAAGTAAACAATTTTGGAGAAAGAGTAATATTATAGAAAAAAATAAGGTATGCCAAAGATTAAATCGAAATTTTCAATTTAATTTTAAACAATTTTTTCATCGCGTTATTTGGGAGTCTACTGTAAAATGTAATAATTATTTCAATTAATGCCGAGGTACGTAGGTGGTTTGTTTCCGTGCGCTCGTATATTTCAAATTCTAATCCGCAGTAATGGGTACGCAGTAATTGGTACATGAAATTTCTTGACATTTTATTCTTATGTTATATTAGGTTATGAGGGCCATCAATTTTTTTTTTGTACTCGGAACACATCATTCTTCCATAAAATGCTTACACGTATTATTGTTTCATGATAAATTAGGAATAATATTAAAATAAAATACGATCGAAGCTTGATACCGCAGTAATCGGTACATTTATCCTAGCTCGCAGAGATTTCGAAAGCTGAAATTCGAATTTACAGATTTTCAATTCTGCGAACATCTACGCAACTTCAATGACTCACCTTGTCGTTCTAAAGGCAAGCTTTTCGTCTCAGGTCGCGAATGAAATTTTTCACAGAAAGACGCGAGTCTTCGCAGGATCGAACGATTTCGATCGAACACACGACGTTCGAACGAAGCTAAACGCTCTCCGCTCGAATAACAAGAAACGACATTCCAGGGAACAACCCGATCGTAGATACAGGTATCGGATAAAACAAGCAAAGAAAGTCGGGGGTATCAATTTAATCGTGTGTGCCGAAGAATGACGAACGAGTCCGAGCGTGGCTCGGGAATCGGTAATGTTTGTAATTAACCGAGATCGCGATAGAGGCGGGCCGATAATCGAGCCGGGATTCCTTGTGACGCGAATGCAGAAGATTAGCTAAACGATATCATCCAAGCAGCGTCGATTATGGCCGTGGCGCGGCGTCCCGTGAGTCACCGTGCACGGATCCTCGATAAGAATGTTGCAAGCTGAGACTCGTTGCATCGATACCGCGATACTCGCCGCGATAACGCTGTAGAAATTCGTTGCACGCGAGGCGATCGGTGTAACTCGTTCGTATAGTCTTTATCTCCCGATCGCCGAAACTGCTATCGCGTTTTCGAACGAGTCCCGCACTTATTTATCAACTTAGAATTAAATTAGCCGAGGATTTCGATTGATGATGTTCGATATTGGCACTTCAAATCTTTATATCCGATTCACTGCTGTGCCTTTCAATTATTCGATTATGGTTTGTTAATTTATTTAATCATCTCTCTATTTTTTTATAATATATTTCATCGATGGATGCTCAACGTTTACAATTCAATATTAATGTCTGTACACATCTTCTCTTCAGCTGTACCGTATTTCAATGGGGGAAGTTTTGGACATAATTTGTTCTTTGATCGGACACTTAACCGTAGCTAATAGAACCAGAAGCTCCAGCAAAGAGTCGACTCGATTCGGCGAGACTGGTCGGGGTGTAGAGGTAGACAAGGGGTCAGGATCGCGAGACGGACACGGCCATTCTCATTTCCTCTGTTGGGGACGAGCGAGAAATATTCTCCGGAGCGGCCCGGTAATTTCACCGTCGCGTCGCGTCGCGTCGCGTCGCGTCGTGTCCACCGAATCGTGAACCTGTCCTGGCGCGTATCTGCGCTTCGCGACGCTTCGCGACGCGCCGGGGTCGCGATTTACGAGGGTCCGCCGGAAATGTACGACTTCCATATTTTCACCAGCCTCGGCCCCACGTGCAAATTAACGAGAACAACCCTCGGCCAATACAAACATCCCGGGAACGTTCAAATCGGCCTTTATCAAATATGTACATCAAATTGAAGAACCTGTAGTATAACCGAGTACGTCTTTTGAAAGTTTTCCAATTTTTGCACCAAACAATCGGCAATGTGTAAAATGTATAGGAAAGTTCAACAAGTACAATTTTACGTTAATGATCGTTTGTCTTCAATTGGCGAAATTAAGGGTCTTGCACAAATTCTTGGATACATATCATATTATGACGAGTAGACTGCGGATATTTTTGTGGTTGTAAGTAAGAACCGTTTAAAGTGTTGACTACTGTTGAGAGGTTATGTGAAAATAATATATGTATAAAATTATATTATATAAAATTAAATAAAATATTATATATGAAAGCGGTGGAAGAAATATATTAATACCTGAAGGGAGGACGGCATGCTATGAAACTTCCTAGGACGTTGTGTTTTCCACAAAGTACTGTAAAAGGCCTAATGTTTTACTTTGACTAACGCTAATTCTTTGTATAGGACATCGATGAAATTGCATTATTTTTATGAGCCTTCGAAATTTCTTTTCATGACTTTTTCTCTGATAAGTATGTAAATCCTATACTCTGAAGCTCAATTAATGCATAAATTCAAATTTCGTGAAATTGTGACATGCTGCGTTTTTCCTCACTGAAAACTGTATAGGCACTTGTTTCCCCTTTTAATAATGTTATTGGAAAACAATACCACGGTATTAACTGCTTTAAATGTTTCAACTGTTCTGCATTTGATTTACCCATTTTTGTCGTAAACGCATAAAATCCGCTGGTGATGAAAATGCAAGCGCATTGTCAATTCCAGGTGTACAGCCAATTGAAATTGAGCGAATGTGCACGAATGGCCACGAATGTACACGAATGAACGTACACTGTCAATTTCAGGTGGACGGAGAGACGACGTTTCAACAAAATGGTTAATTGAGGGCCCGATGAAATCTCGGGGCTAACGATCCGGGATCGAGTGGCTCAGGTAGTGGCTGTTGGCGAGGTGGGGATGATCCGAGGGCGGATCGTCTTGCACCGACGCTGCACCGGCGCGGCGCGCTGCACGCAGCGTCGGCCCGCGAAGCGTGTCGGAAGCGGAGTGAAGCCGACGAGCTTCCGGCCGGGACCGGAACTGCGTCACACCGTTCGCGAGGAGAACCAAAGGGACCGAGGCGTTATAGAGCGATGCAGTGCGAACGGCGGACGAGCGAGAGAGTACCGCGGATTCGCAGTTGCTGACCTGGGTTAACGGCCTACCGGGAAACACAATGCAACCTTGTGTTTCGTCTGCTGGCGGAACGCCACCGCGACTCGCACGCCGCGTTTACCGCACGATCTCCGCCCCTCCCCTCTCGTCATAGCCACTTCTCCTCTCCTTCTCTCTCTCTCTCTCTCTCTCTCTCTCTCTCTCTCTCTCTCTCTCTCTCTCTCTCTCTCTCTCTCTCTCTCTCTCTCTTTCTCTCCACCTTGGGCGCAGGACTCCGCGGAGAGAAATTCTTGTTGTTTCTTTTGCGTCTGTTACCGTGTCAACGATGTCGGAAGCGTGTTCTCCAACCGAGGCTATTCTAGGATCGACTATCACCCCTTCTTCGCGATCGCACTGTCTGCCACCCATTTTCCTAATCTCAACACTTTGAGTATCGCGAGTCTGCTAATAGGTTTCTAATGACCAGACAGCGGATTTTACGCATTTATGGGGAAAATGAGTAGGTGGAATGCGAAACGGTAAAAACATTGGAAGAATTTAATAATACTGTTATATTATTTTCAACATACAGGATGGTCCTCGCAACTTGCACACCTATAATAACTTCCAATGTATGCGTTGAACGAAAAAGTTTTGTATATAGAAGTTGCATGGTCCGAAGGGGGTACATTATCACGCGAAGAAGCTTTTCAGGAAATAAAGTGCAATTACTCGTTAATTGTTAGGTTAGGGCTAACGAAGGTCAATACTTTTCTACCCAGAATTCGACATTCTTCCATATTTTGGTATAAAAAATATAGTATTCCATTAAATAAAATAAAGTCGACCTTCAAATCTCCGAAACGCTTCCACCTGTAAAAAAAATAAATACAGTACGTAATGTACCCCTTCAAATCATGCAACTTCTATATACAAAACTTTTTCGTGCAACGCATACTTTGGAAGTTATTGTTGGTGTGCAAGTTGCGTGGACCACCCTGTACTAAGGAAGAAGATAAATTTCTATTTCACTCCAGATTGTTGCAATTCAGCTAGAAAATTTTCATTTTGCAGAACGTTTATAATTTCAACTATCCCAACCGAATTAGACTGCGATACTTAGGGTATCTTGCTAGTTTATGAATTAAATTGCTATTCGTACATTTATCGCGAAGCCCTTAATGGTTGATGTCCAGCTTCGAAGAGACTATTAATAGTCATCACCGCTGGTTAATTAATTCTGATTTTACTTCCAACCGTCCCTCAAAGATAAAGAAGTTAATTTAACCCCTTGTAGCACAAGTGCTTGCACAGCTTCGAATTGTCCGCGAGGACTCAACAGTTCACTAAAAACCTCCGATCGAGTGTCTTAACACTCGAGGCTGGAATCTCATTAATTCGCGCACGGGATGAGTCCACGAGAGAGAGAGAGAAAGAAGAAACGCGTGTAAGATTATGCTGGCACAAATGACACAAAAAGCCGAATAGCAGCAATCCTGACGGATACGACGCAACAGCGTCGAGTTTACTGGCAGAGTGAATAATCGTAAGGACAGGGAACGAGCGTCCAAGCGACAGGTAGCGGTGTAGAGAGGCGCGAAGAAGAAAAACGAGAAGAAAGTCCCAGGCGTTAGTTTTCAGTGGCAGCCGTTTCCTCGTCTCTAAGGTCTCTCTTCGTTTTTCTTGACGCGACCTTAATCGCCGTTGCGCTTCGTGAAACCGAAGATCCTTGCGGGACAGCGTTCATTAAATCGGCGCGATCCACGTTCCGCGCGTTTCCGCCTCGATAAATAACTCGCGCGCTCCGCTGTCGCGTCCCATCGCGTTGCATCGCGGCATTGCGCTCTGCTGTTCTGTTCTGTGCTGTGCTGTGCTGTGCTGTGCTGCGCTGCGCTGTGCTATGTGTGCATCGGCGTCTACCGGTGCAAGAAGTCCAGACGGAAGTTCCGCGTCGCCAATTAGACGTTAGACGGCTTCTTATCCCGCGAACCGAGCCATTAGCGAAACGCCATTACACCTTTTACCGACGGCGACGTTCCAGCGAATATGCTAATCGGGACACCTTTTCCAGTCAGCTAGCTCTGAAGAGGCCTTCGACGAGCCACCTATACGCTCCTTTCCCACGACCAGAACAAGCTCGTTTGTTACCCGGCCTTATCCGACTGATTAGCCCCGCTGATTAGGCGTGCGAATATCTGCCGAATTTTTCGTAAAAAATATTTTTACTCGTTTAAATTAAACACCGACATTCTTCTGTGTCTCCTACAATGATCCTCCCCTTTGTTCTGTTTGAAAAAAGATTGTTAGTTAGTTAGTTATATTGTGTTTTTACGTCGCATCGACTACTTTGGTCATTAGCGACGACTTATATATAGCTTATAACTATAGCTTATAACTATAACTTATAACTATAATCTATAACTAACTTATAGCTATGGGACCTACAGTTTATTAAGGTGGGTTCCGAACCACCTGGGCGGTGAAAAAAGATTGTTGACATTGGATATTCGCATCACAATTTCAAACGATGTTTTTTCTACCCAACTCCTCAAATATCTTAACTCCTTTGTTGGAGTATACACCGTAATGCACGGAACAGTCGGAGGAGGAAAGGTCTTTTTGACCTGCCTTTTATAGCTTTACCAGCGTCGCCATTTTTCCGGGCTAAAGGGCCTAAGAAGGAAGGCAAGTTAGTCAGTCCAGCTAAGCTAGTCGTGCGAGCAAGTCGCAGTTCAGAAGCATATCATCCTTCGTTTTAATTGTTCTTTCAAATTAAGTCTAATATTGTGTTATGTGCTATTAACTTTAATACACCAGCTGACTACAGTTTATCCATGTGCGGTGGAGTTTAAATAAATCGTTTAAATACTAAGTTTTGTTTAATCTCCCAACCTCGTCATCCCAACACTCCTCAATATCAAATTTCGTTTTTCATTCATAAACTTGTTTTTTTCCGCAGACGGATTCACTCGATTCCGAGGATGATCTCGATGTAGATCGAAACGTAAATCGATATAATTTTTTGCAAATAGGCTATATCTCAGTGTATTTTTTGATCGAACCCAGCGCCGAAATCATTTCGTTTAAATTGTTACACAGTTACGATCGATATTTCACACCAAAAATTTCGAAAATAACTCCTCAAACTTTAGGAAAAATATTTCATTGCAATAAAATGACGGTCAAACAGGAGGCTTGCTTTCTTCTTGCAATGTTCCCTCTACTTGTTCTATGTAAAAAAGATTGTATATTTGAATCTTCTTGAAATTCCGCCCGAGACTTGAAACTAATCGATCGATAATATAAAACGGTAAAAACACAAACGAAAGAGAGTCCAGCAAAATGAACGAAAAATAGTCAGAATATGAATACAAATCGATCAGAGCACCGTCTTGAAAATTTGCGATTCAAGGGAAGCTTCCATTGAGGATTCATTGAGAAGCGCAGTCGGTGGACGCAAAAAGACGAAGAGGGGGAAAGATCCAGGCCTGTGGTTGGCTGGTCGTTCGATGGCCGATCGATCGCGCGTGCCGATACGCGCGAGGCGATTTCTTTCGAGCGGCAGCTTGGCCAGGGTGAACGACTGAAAAACCGGAATATTTCGCACGCATAACCGGGATGGCATGCCCGAGCTTATCGATTACCTGCCAGCCTGTTAGGTACGTGCCTGCACGCGGAACCACTGTCGCAGGTACACGGTGCGCGTTGCTCTGCTAGGCGTGCCGCTCTATGTGCACGCGTTCTCCCGTGTTCATGCACCTGCACGCGGCTCCCTGCTATTTACCCGAGACTGAAATCCTGCTGAAAATGTAGAGACGACGACATTTTTCCGAGAAAATTTACTCTTTGCTAAGCCCCGGCAAACTGCCGCGATCCCTCGGGACTTTTATCGGGGCCGGATTAGACCGTAAAGAGGAAATCAGGGAAGATGATGCGAAGATTCTGCGTTTCTGGTAGAAATTTTCTGCTCGGCAATCTCTGTGCTGGGAAACTGAGTAATTAAATGACGCTTTTGATACTTTGGGTCAAAATAGACCCAGGCCCACTCATTTTTAATGCAAAGGCTAATCCAGTTGTCACTAGATTGCGGATTTTATGAATTTGTAACAAAAACAAGTAATTTAAAAGCCTCCTTAAAATCCCCCTTCGCGCATCTATACGACGAAAATATTTCACCCTGTGAACGAAGCCGTATACATAAAATGAGGTATTAGGCGCACAAATTAATTAGTGATTATCTCGTTAGTATTATATTTTAAAACATCTGGAAAAGGCCTCCTAGAAGTTAGCCCCCCACTTTTAGAATTACGTAATTTCAACAGTTGTGCTGAATCGTGCTCGAATATTTAAACGGTAAAAGCATTAGAAGAATTTAAAAATACCCATTTGACTGCAGTTTTTTATTTTGCATAAAGGTGGTTAGTTGTCAACATCGAAATTTTATTTCGCTCAACGTCCAGTCTTCCGATTAATTTTCCTAGAGGTTTCTGCATCGTGTCCCGCCACACACAAACCAAGTCCCCACACGTAAATGAAGTTATAATTGGATTTATTGCAGAATAAATCGCCCCTGATTGCTATCATTCCCCTTCACTTGTCCGCGCGGGTACTCGCAGTCGAGATTTCACCCAATTAACTGGTGTTTCGCCAGCGTATGCAAAACGTCACTCCGCTAGACAACCGTTATCTATTTAATATCTGTTACCGTTCGTAGACCGCTTTATCTTGAATCGAACATTTTATTACCGACACGAGATTGCTAGATTTGTCGATTTGTTCACCGGACACCCTGTAGATCGTTCGACACGGGTGTACCCGGTGCGTTAACGCGTGCACGCCACGGTCTAGCGCGAAGAAGCGCTACTGTGCTGCGCGGTGCACCATGGGAATCCCAATGGCATTCGCGTAAAACCTGTGTCGATAAAAAAACAAACTGAAGGGAGGAAACGAAAGAATACTTGATTTAAAAACTTGAAGAAGCAAAAATTGTTTTCAGCTCAAATTGTTTTTAGTAGTGATCGTAGTACAGGGTGGGGAAAAATTATTGGACATCCTTTTGGGAGGTGATAGAACTCGTCGAGATCGCCAACATTGCATCATAAACATGCTGCCGCAAAATTAACTTTCAAGGTCATTTTCAATGTCAAATTTTTTTTATCGGCTTAGTCGATTCTACCCGTCGAGCTGAGCAAAAGTCTCAAAGGGACCATATATGCCGGAAATCAATATTTCATAGAGAAATTTTCGTTTGAAGCTTTTTTGCCTGAAATTTCAAAAAAATCGATTTTCATGAAGTCAGAAAATAAATCTGATGCTTATAAAGTTCTTAAAATCATGTTCTGAATATGACTCCGGTAGTCTTCAACAATGCAGAGCTTTTGAGAAACTTTAGTTCGAAGATGTTCTTCTGACAAGCACGTAGAACTGTACAGGTTAGATGGACAGTTAAAAGGAGCGTACATTTATCAGGCATGAAATATGGGCTGCCCCGTGGGGCTCTGGTTCGAAACCCCGCCCCCTGAGAACAGTCTGCACCATGGGTGTTCAACTTCTAATGTAGTAGGTTGGCCGAAAAGGATTTTCACATATTTTATGTTTAGGGGATAATGTTTTGTTGTGCAGTGTAGCCTATGGCCTCTATCTTCAATGCAACAGTCTTCAATCTTCGCTCTTTCTCTGTTGAAAAATTCATTCCCTAGAGATGCCACATCAATCTGGTGTTCTCAACTATCTAAATATTGAAATATTGATGTGTGCATCTATTTACACGCTGCATCTATCGATGTCAAATTCATAGGATCATTAGTATCTTTCTGCTTCAATTGGTCATTTGGCCTGAAGACGATCCAAAATGGTCTCTTGCTCTAGCTTCTAACAGTGAAAACTCATCGAAACGGATCTTATTCTTACACAATAGAATTTACACAAAGTAGATCACTAGCTGAAGCAATAAGCAACTAAATCACCGATCCCTGTTCTGATCTACACGCTGCATCTATCGATGTCAAATTCATAGGATCATTAGTATCTTTCTGCTTCTATTGGTCATTTGGCCTGAAGACGATCCAAAATGTTCTCTTGCTCTAGCTTCTAAGAGTGAAAACTCGTCGAAACGGATATTATTCTTACACAATAGAAGTTACACAAAGTGGATCACTAGTTGAAGCAATAAGCAACTAGATCACCGATCACTGTTCTGATCTACACGCTGCATCTATCGATGTCAAATTCATAGGATCATTAGTATCTTTCTGCTTCTATTGGTCATTTGGCCTGAAGACGATCCGAAATGTTCTCTTGCTCTAGCTTCTAACAGTGAAAACCCATCGAAACGGATCTTTATTCTTACACAATAGAAGTTACACAAAGTGGATCACTAGCTGAAGCAATAAGCAACTAGATCACCGATCCCTGTTCTGATCTACACGCTGCATCTATCGATGTCAAATTCATAGGATCATTAGTATCTTTCTGCTTCTATTGGTCATTTGGCCTGAAGACGATCCGAAATGTTCTCTTGCTCTAGCTTCTAACAGTGAAAACCCATCGAAACGGATCTTATTCTTACACAATAGAAGTTACACAAAATGGATCACTAGCTGAAGCAATAAGCAACTAGACCACCGATCACTGTTCTGATCGACGCTCTTACAGTTTCAGAACGTCCCTGAGGCTGAAGAAAGGTCCCTCGGGGAGCGTGGGAGTTGCAACCGCGGGCACAGAACGCTAGACCGAAAATGGTGGGCCGGTGTTGCAGGATGCATCGAAAGGTGTCTGAACAGGATTCGGATCGGAGGGTCAGAGGGGGCGTAGCGAAAGCCGGGAGCAAAAATGTAGCAAACACACCGGGGAACGAGAGAGCTCTGGCCCACAAAGGAAAGAACGTGGCTCGGCGAGCCAACAAGAACGAGACCATCCACCAGATCTCCTAAGGAATTCCTAAACGGAGAACACAGCCAGTGGAAAAGAAGTCGAAGAAGTTTCGTATGTATCTGGTGGGCCCCCGGAGACCGGTGGGAGGCAGGGACCAAACCTCTCCGGATGGAGATTTAGCCCTCTCTAAGTAGAAGTCTGGAGTCCAGCACACGGGAAGGTCAACGCACCTCGGCCAAGGACACATTCTAGACCCACACAGAGGGCTTCCTTGTGTGAAGCGCGAGCAGCCAGTCGGGCAGAGAGGGCCCAGCTACCAGGAGAACCACCACGAGCCACCAAGCCACCACGGACACGAACACGAACACGAACACGGATACGGACACGGACACGCTTGCAGAAAAGGGGCCCCGAGAGCTGCGCATCTCGGGATCTATGCAACGAGCATGCACAAGTCCCATACCTCGGGCCTTTTTCTGCGGGACGCTACCGCTAATCCTAATCTTTCTTCAGCGGCTACGCAACCATCGTTCTCGTTATTCATTCGGCTGACAAATCGATGTTCGTTTGTCAACCGAGATCGCAATCCCTGAAGCATCAACAGTTTTTGCTGTTTCGACTTGTTCCACAGTGCCGACAAGCCTTTCTGAATAAATAATAATCTTTATTTATTCAGCCCCTCGTCGCCTAGGAATCGAACTTGCTTTCCATTCCTTCTGTTCCTAATTACCTTATCCACCCTATCTACTGCACGCCAGGAAGATCAATGCTGATCGATATACTCGGATTCGGTAGCCTCTGCCAAACAAACGATCCGTGCGGATTCGAACGAATCGCGCGTGCGATTAATTGGCTATTCGCGGCCATCGAGAACCGAATCACGGATTAACGGTGCTCAAGAGAGCGTCGCCGAGTCGTTCGAGCGTTATGGAATCGGTAGTTCATCCCGCTGCGAGGGCATCCCTACCGTCGACGAACAGACACTCGAGCGCTTGCTCTTATAAATTGGTACAGCTTTGCTGCGTTACCGGGGTATCGACTGCGCTTTTCCTAGCTTATTAGAACCGGGGCTGCACTCGTAACACAATATTTTTAAGTGTACCAAATGGACGCTTAAAAATCTTCTTTCGCGTAATAATCCTAAATGATATAAGGAGGCTGGATACGTCGTGATCGTTGTCAATCGGTTGCTCGTTCGCGGTGAACTGATTGATGGCGTTTTAGTAATAAAATCATATCGTAACGTACATTTGTTAACAAAACGTTAACGCAACGCATAAATCAATAAAAACATATATAATATGGTTAAGGGTTCCTTTTTAAGCAAAAACACAAAGTTGATTCGTCTAAAAATATAGAGATTTATTATTCAACGCATAATAAATAATTTATGCATACTTGCCACGTGTTATACTAACCTAAAAATATAGAGAATCAACAATTAAATGTTTGTGCTTCCCTACATTATCTTAACACAAGATTCTTTTAATAGAAGCTTGTGCTTCTATCTTTTATCAGTTAAAGATCTTTATTCAGTAGTTTTATTCACGAATTATCAAAGAACGTTATTTGTGAGTTTAGTTGTCGCTCTGTCTATATCTATCTGCGTACTGTCTCTAAGCTTTTAAGTCCAACCCTCTCTCGGGCATATATGGCGCACCGACGCATACACAAAGCTTACACATATATAACATTTAAACATACGACACGAACCACTGCATGTACACTCACACTCGGTCATTCGCATGGCGATACAAACATCCTTACAATGAAATTATTATTTTAATGCTATTGAAGGAGCTACTAAAAAAAATTATGGAACAATCGCTGGTAGATGATGCGTCAAGGACACCATGGACCTAACCCAGAAATCTTGACGAACGGAGCTTCAAGAACGTTGCGACGCGTCGGAGTCGTGATAATCGAGTTTGCGAGCGGAAGCCCATTTCGGAGACTTGATTTTAGGGCAAGGGGTTAATCGCGGGTCACGTCGGGTCAGCTGGACGGTACGCAAGCTCGCGGTGGGTTCCTTAACCCGCTCGGAGCGTGACAGGGAGCCGGTCGAGCGGGGACAGTGCGTGATCGAACGCGTAACACGCTCGGAATCGCGTCCTGCTCGCGCGCACAGCCGCGCTATATTCGAGCAGGAACTGCACCCCTGGGCTTTCCGTGGGGTTGATAGGGAGTTGAAAAGGGCGCAGTCGCAAACCGGTGCTGCGCCACCACCCATCTCGATCCCGTTCCAGCCACTCGAACGATCAGCCGAACTCGTTATCGCCGGCTTACCGGGATTTCCGAGGGCAGGAATGCATATTCCCTGCAACCGTTTCCTGGCGCAGGCTTCCCGGACTCCGTGGAATCTTCCGAGGGACGCCGAGAATGAGCGAAACTCGCGGAAAAGCATGATAGCGTGCTCTCTCTCTTTCTCTCTCTGTGTCTCTCTCTCTGCCTTGTACTCCAGAGAAACCACCTATCAATGGCGCGGGCTCGATTCAGGGACGCTCCGACGATGCATCGCCCCTGCTGCGTGATTCGGACGCATTGTGTTGCATCGCCGCGCTGCACCCTTTCGTTGCATGCTGCATGCTCTACCCCCGGTTCAGTGAACCCGCGGACGATATCGCTCGAAACACTCCGCACGTCTACCGTGTTTTACCGAGGCCCAACGAGAATCTACAAGTTGCATCGTGAGCTTTATGCGGTTGTGAAATACGAGAGGCGACGCGTGTTTGTTTACGAAAATTTGTGGGACTTCGGTTTTCTTCTTCCCCCGAGTAACATTCTGGGCCACTGAAGATATTTTTCAAGTGAAACTTGTTTGCCGAGGGTTACAATTTTCTAATGTTACGGAAGCGACGTTACGGAAGTCGAAAGAAAACATACGCGCGGCATAATAAGTGATACTTCTTGCAGTCTAGTAACGTTTAGAAGTAAAATAAGATTGGAAATGGTGTAAATAATCCTAATGAAGCGACAACAAGATCAGGAACAACTCTCGATGCAGTGTTTGCAAGACTTTTAGACAAAATTGAATCAATAATATTTATATCATATTTTTTGACTTTAATTAATGTAAACGTAGTTGCACGTGCTGTCATAACATAACCATGTCTTTCTAACATTTTCGTTTGATCCTACTACCGAGCGGCGGTAAATATCCTATCGCTGCTGCGGCGTTTTCAAATTTTCTTGCGATGAATGCAAAATTGTCGTAAATAATAATTAAAAAAAAAAATAATTATTTTGAAAACCACGTTTTTAAAATGGACTAAAAAGTACCAAATAATTTGAAAATAAAATACTTGTAAGATTTAAAACAAACCGTTTCAATTTTCGCGCCACTCGACCTCCGACATCCCCACCACTTCCGTTACACATTTTCCTGTCGCGATTTCCGTGACGCGAATAGGCTTACACCCCGCCAAAAGAAGTTTCACTTTTCAGTTATTGTCACTCGGCGTGTTCCGAGACTTTCTCGACAGTATCTCCATAACGAGTACTACAATCGAAAGCAATGACGTTGTAGCGGTTGAACTTTCGGGTCAAAAGTTCGTTCTTGAAGTCGGTGAGACCAAGGAATTGGCAAGCGGCGCATGTGCGGGACAAGAGTGGCTCTTAAAAAAAAATCAGGGTCTCCGATTAATTAGCGAGGTTGTAGGCTCTCGTGGCATTTGATAGTTCTCCGAAATTATTCTGCACGGCATCCAACTGGGAACGAGCCGAGCGTCCGCCATGTACGGTAAAATTTCTTTGGTTGTTAATTACGAAAGTGGGCATCCCTTTGACCATAAACCGTTCGTTCCACCGAAGATCCGCGACCGTTGATCGACGGAGCCCTCTCCCCCCCCCCCTCTCTCTCTCTCTCTCTCTCTCTCTCTCTCTCATTCGCACTCGCGCCTTTGACGCGGTAAACCATCGCGGTTAATTTAGGATGCAGTATATCGCATCCATGATCCACCGCTGCCAGACGCAGCCTAGCTGCTAATTACGCGTAACTGCGCGGCTCTTCGTTAGCCTGGCGCTCTTCGTGCGTTCCCGCTCCGAACTCGGAACGGTATCGTTGTCGCGATCGCCGCTAGAATAACGTCGATGACCGCGGAAATTGGCCGGGCAACCTTTGGAAAAGCGTCCGGACAAACCTGTTTCTAGCTGGCAGCATCCTGCCCCGAGCGGAACCAGTGCTCTCTGTCTCTCTCTGTCTCTCTCTGTCTTTCTCTCTCTCTCTCTCTCTCTCTCTTTCTCTCTCTCTCCGGTCCTTCTCCCCAGAGAGGGAACCTCTCCGCTTTTCCTCTCGTCCTTCTCCTCCCGCGGGTTTTGTCGGCCCGGTAATCCTACCATTTGTCCCCCTGCCTATAGAGCCCATGTTCCTCCCTCTTTACCGTCTCCGTTACTTCGTCTCCTCCTCTTTTGCTTCGTTTCTACTCCTCTCGCGTTATCGCTGTGAAGCTGTTTTTTGTTTTGCAGCAACGCTCGAAAGACAATTCGCTTCTTTTTCACATGCGTCCACCATGATTTTGTGCTTTCGTACTAGGCAAATTGATGTGTCTTCAGTTGAAGATTGACGCGTTGAGTGCCGGTGTCAGCCGCATATGGGTGACGGAATTATTCATCCCAATTGGAAAATGAATTTTTACACTAATATATTCGTTATATCGTGTAAGGAAGAGCGGTAACATAACACGGATTTATTAATGAAATTGGGCACACGGATAACCACAGTTGACAAATGATGTGTAATTTAAACTTCTTTTTGTAATCCCTTTTGCGATTACAATTTTGCAACTCTTCTATCATTCCCGATTATCGATTTTTATAAATCTAGCCATATACAGGGTTGGCTGTTAACACACACGCATACATACATACAGCATTCGTACTTCAACTGTATAGTCTGATTTCGTTCAATGATGAGCAACTAAGGATAAAAATTTACAATTTTTGTTAAGAAAAGCTAATATAAACTGAGATTAACTGAACAATTGCCTATTTAACTTTATTATAAACTTATAGAACACGTATATAAAATGTTCATCGCCTCATGTCGTCATTCGTGTAACGAAAAATGTTTCAATCGATAACAAAATAAACGTTTCTATGCGAACTCCGTGCTTACTTGTCTCTCGCGCCTCAGAAGTGGGGGAACAGGTAATGCTCTCTTATGTTCGTTCAAAAATTATGGACACGCCCCCCCCCCCCCCCAATATTGTTTCATGTCATGAAAAAATGATATATCCAAAGTTTTCGATCAATCGGACGTCGCGTCGGGAAGGCGTGCCTAATCGAGCGCGAAGTTATACCTATAAAAATATATTAATTCCTTACATGCATTCGAGTACAAATGTACTTTGTACGAATTAAGATTATTTCACGTTAATTAGCCGTTCTCGCGAAAAATATTATACTCTTATTAAATATAACATATTTATGTCGAACGTTAATTTCTCTACTTTTTAAATTAGTATAAGAATATGTACAACTAAAAGAATTTAAATAAAATACGTAAAATTTAACATATATATTTACAAAAATATTTACAAAAATATGTTAATTAGTTAATTGTTACATTGAGAATATTACATTTTGGTACTATTATAATCAATATTTTGACCGAATAAGAACATTTAGTCATAATAAAAAGTCTTTCTTTCAAATATTCCCATTCCTACAATATTTCATGTTTTTCGCAATTGCAACGTCAATGAGGCACGCCTTCCCCTTATCCGATCAACTTTTGCAGGAATTATTTTCTTAACCAATAGCACAATTTTGGGGGGAGGCGTGAAAAAAATCTCGCAAAAAAAATTTCACAAGATAGAGCCAACGTCCACCCTAATACACACACATCCTTATTTTCTAACAATTTTTATTTCGGTAAATAAATTACATTAATTTTACGTGATCTTCGGGGCTGCTGCTTTAGCAGTCAAACCGTTATTGGTACTGGCTCCCCATCTGCGGAGCCTACCGCTTCCATTCCTCTTTTTGTCTCTGTTCGTTGTTTGTCAGCACCGTCCCTATTTCGCTGGATCCGTTTGGCCGCGGTTTTCGTTCTCTCTCTCGTCCCTCGGTTTTTCCCGGCTCGTCGTTTTCGGTGCGGCTCGCGCGATCCATTATTCATATCAGCAGCGGGACGGAAGCGCGCGCGCGGAACGGAGCGGAGCTGAGCCGGAGCGGAGCGGAGCCGGAGCGGTGAGTCGAGAGGGTCTCGCGCGGAAAACTTCTCGAGTAGGAGGAGAGGCAGCCCCGGAAAATATACGAGGCGAGAGGGCCTCGATATTTCGAGCCACCTATGAACTTCTTGACGGGATAATAATACGCGGCGTTGATGGAGCAGCCGCCGCGCCGCGCCGCGTCGGGGACGCCGGCCCCGCCTACGACCTAACCAAGATTTCCCGAGGATCGATCATCCGCCGACAAATTTCGGGGACGGTGCACACCGTCTCGAAGACGATCCGAAATGTGTACTGAAATTTCAACGAGTTCCACTTGGCTCCCTGTTCTTCACAGTTGATGCAGAATATTATTATTTTGAGATCCGTAGTCTACTAGTCGGTAATTCCCCAAGACTGCAAACTGACTTCCAATAGACGACTGAACGTTCCATTCGAAATTGTTGTTCGAGCTTAGATTAGTGTGTGTGAGAAAGCACGAACGCGTCCGATTGAGACGCGGAATGTTTGAGGCTAGGTGCGAGTGGACGGTGACGCGAAGTTAGGGTACGAGTACATAAGCTGCGATACTACCTGTGGCGATACTAGAGAGCGGCGCTTTTGATGATCGTGTGCGCTTAGCAGTCCATCATCAAAAGCGCCGCTCTCTTCGCTAGTATCGCAGCTCCATTGTACTCGTAAGAGTTACAACTGTTGGTATCGAAGCCGCGATCAACGTGTACATATAAAAATATGAAAAAAAAACAATCGCGACTCGCAACAACTGCACAAAATTACTATAAAAGCTACATTTCGAGGTTTGCTTAAAGAATGGCCATTCGATTGGAGAACCTACGGTTCTTTAGGATTATCGGAAGAAATTAAGAGCAAGCGTTGGGGATAGCTAGCGATAATATCCGAACCTGTGGCCTCGTCCGACAACAGGTTCACGGTACCGAGGGCGACAGGTCCGAATATTTGGGCCTGATCCTAGGCAACCGTCTCGCTGGGAAGTATAGTCGAAGTTGGCGAGCAGCATATCGGCCTGGAGGCAGGGTGGCGGTGTCTGGGCTGGCTGGCCACCTCGAGGGGCCACCTCGAGAGAGACTTCTCGCGGCGTTCGAGTCCGCGAGAGCGGGACGGACAGACGTAGCGAGCAGTCAGGTCCATCGGTGGGTTCGAAGCCCCGTGGACTCTCCCTCTGTTGCATGTCCTTTCTCCTCTTCGCTCTTGCCTGGGTTGTTGGTTGGCTGGTTCGTTCGTTCGTTCGTTCGTTCGTTCGTTCGGTCGGTCGGTCGGTCGGTCGCTCGCCGGATCGTTCCTCCCGGTCGTCTTCTCTTCGTCGCTGCTCTGCCGGGGTAATTGCACCCTACCAAGGCCGACAGCTGATGCAGCCACCAGCAACACACGGAGAACCGCGTCGCACAGCTGTGTGGACGAGCGCGTTTCCTCGGCCCGGTGTGTTGGTGTACCCTACGCGGCTTTGCGAACCGAGAACGACAGAGAGCAGAGAGAGAGAGAGAGAGAGAGAGAAAAAGAACGAAAGAGCCTTTATGGGCCTTGACGGCGCGCAGGGTCCAGAATCCTCTCGCTCCACCGAGGCACTCTCTCGGACGTCTTTCTCCCTCGCTCTTATGGCTCTAGCACAGGTAGAACCCACGGACGAGGACCCGGAGACCTGGCCGGAAGGAGACGAGGGAGGGGTGGGTTACCCACGACGCGGTAAACACCGACCCGCCATCTTTAAACACCCCGAGATATCCGCCACCGAGATATCCTCACGCCCCCGTCGCGACGTCGCACGATCTTGCTGCTTTTCGGCTGGTCTAGCTAGCGTCGGTCTATCCAGCTTTAACAATTTCCCAGCTGCAGTCTAGCTAGCTTCAGCTTTTTTCTAACTTCAATTTTCTAGCTCCTCCAGCTAATAGCTTCAGTCTAGCTAGCTCCAGCAATTTTCTAGCTTCAGTCTAGTTAGCTTCAGAAATTTTCTACCTTCAATTTTCTAGCTCCTCCACCTAGTAGCTTCAGTCTAGCTAGCTTCAGAAATTTTCTACCTTCAATTTTCTAGCTCCTCCAGCTAGTGGCTTTAGCCTAGCTAGCTCTAGCTTTTCTAGCTCTTCCGGCTTTATCCTAGCTAGATTCAAAAATTTTCTAACTTCAATTTCCTAGCTCCTCCAGCTAGTAGCTTCAGTCTAGCTAGCTTCAGAAATTCTCTACCTTCAATTTTCTAGCTCCTCCAGCTAATAGCTTCAGTCTAGCTAGCTCCAGCAATTTTCTAGCTTCAGTCTAGTTAGCTTCAGAAATTTTCTAGCTCGTCCAGCTAGCTAGTAGCTTCAATTTAGCTTCAGCTATTTTCTAACTTCAATTTTCTAGCTCTTCCGGCTTTATCCTAGCTAGATTCAGCAATTTTCTAACTTCAATTTTCTAGCTCCTCCAGCTAGTAGCTTCAGTCTAGCTAGCTTCAGAAATTTTCTACCTTCAATTTTCTAGCTCCTCCAGCTAGTGGCTTTAGCCTAGCTAGCTCCAACAATTTTCTAGCATCAGTCTAGCTACTAAATTCAGTCCAGCGAGTTTTACAAAATTTTCGAGCTTCAGTCTATCGAGCTGCAGTAATATCCTTTGACTCCACCAAGACCACGTCAAGAAGAATTGTCGAAGCTCACTGACAAGAATGCACATGTTTTCATAAGCATGAATTCCCGACATCGTCGGTGTCGCCCAACGTGTTTATCAATGCAACCCCCTATTCACAAGAGAACCAGAGCGCCCAGCACACGTGCAACGCGTCACCATGTCCAAACAAACTTAAACTTGCAAATTAGTTTAGAAATTGGCCCGTTGCACGAGTATAAACTTAGACGATGTTGTCGCGTGGCCGATGATTTCGTAGTGTCTAACTATGCAGGAAGGCTTCCGATCGAGCACGTGCGATCGATCGGGTGCTCCTCGCATCGACCAGCCACACGACCATATGGCAAGATTTACCGTCGGAAACGTGCCCGAAGAAAAGCAAACGTTTCCCTTCCTCCTCGTTTCCATGGTCGCGGTTGTTAACGAGCACGCGTCCCGTGCTATTGAAACCGCCTTCGGCCTCGCAGATGCTCCTCGCGAGTCTGGAAACAGCTGTCCATCGAGAGACGAGCCGAAACCGCTCGTCCCTTTAGGACAAATGTCGCCCTTTATTTCAGGATGATTTCCTGAACCGCGAGAAAGGAATTACGCTTCCACCGCAACCTGAAAAAATTACTGGTCTCGCAGAGCGGCGAATAAGGAAAAAAATTATGTAAGTCGTTAGCGTCTGAAGTATCATAATTATACCGCGGGTATGTATGCAAGATTAAAATTGGAAAATGCGCTTGGGAGGTGTCAGAAAAATGATAGGATACCTCGTCCCTTTACGACAGAAGTCTCCCTTCATTGCACAACGATCTCCAAGGCCTGTGTGTAACACCATCGAGATCCAACCAATTCCCCGTTCGCCATGAGTTTCGATTCCGATCCGACCGCAAAACTGGAAAAATCACTGAACGTTTCGAAACGATGACTGTGTTCGACCGGTGGATGCGCAGGACAATTGAAAAACGACGACCACCGCGGCTATTACCCCGCTCGATTAAAAACCAGAGACCGGGGGCGCACGGAATCATCGTCATTTTCTGCGTGTCGCTCGCAAAAATTGACGTCTGCGGGTTTGTCGCGATTTCGGTCCCGTCTTTCTATTCAGAATCGATTCGCTCTCGAATTGGACCGCGTCCAGCGATTGCGGTTCCATTGTCCCGGTACCGGCTTTCTCTGTTATGTGAAAAATTCCTTAGAACCTCGGTAAATCCTGTTACGACGAAAATGATCGTACATTTATTCAATTAAGCGTTGTTTAAAGTGTATCTCTCGACAATGAGCTAATCAACGTCCTTTTAAAACGCTCCGATACAAACAATGCATGCAATCAATGGACTCCTTAATGGCTGAGTCGACAGCAAGATTTTCCCATTGTTACAAGACTGTGGATCTAAAGATCCAAAAGAATGGAAGAAACGTTCGCCTTTTATCCGGAACAATTCTTATTCGGTTCTATCGCATTCGTGTTCTTTTGTTTGGCACGGTTCATAATTTCATTTCTTTAACATTATTTTGCTAAATCATCCTCGTCATACTAAATAGCACGGGAACATTTCGTATACTGTAGAAAAATGTGTAAAATTGATATTAACATTTTTCTCGACCAAGGTCCATAACACTGTGAACTGTTCGAACCACTCTAACGCACGACCGTCCCGCAGATAAAGACCCATTAGCACCTAAAACCCACAGTCCAATTTTCACCCTCCCACGTTCCCGAACGCTCTGACATAATCGAAAACGTGTTCCTCCGGCTCTCGATTTCTCGGAAAACTTCTCACCTATTTTCTGAGAGCCGTGCGCGCAACGCAGCTGCGGTCGCGCGCAAAGGTTGAATGCGCGTTCCTAAGCCCGCTTAGGTCTCCTTCCGAGAACCGTGGCCTATGAAAGGAACGGGGCCCTGGGACTGGGGCCCGATCGCGGGCCCGCGTTATTCTCTCCGTTCGGCTCTTTATCCGTGGCGCGAGGTGAGGCTCACCTGTCGGAGGAATGTAGGTCGCGTGGCTGCCGCGTTATCCTCTCGCGCATTATTGCCAGTCCCGTCCCGTCCCGACCCGTCCCGTCCCGACCCGTCCCGTCCCGTTCCCTTTCTAAAGGCTCGTCCCGTCTCCTTTCGACCCGTTCCTTTGTTCCTCGAACAGCAGGAGCCGCTGGGAGCGTCTCGTGGCTCCCAAGAGATCACGCTAGCCCGCGATTAGGGCCTCGGAAACGGACCGTCGCGTTTCCACGGACCGCCTTCAATTTGCGGCTCCAGTTCCTCTGGCCCGGAATTTTTTTCTGACGTATCGATGCCGCGATCTACGTTTTAGCGGTTGCTCCGATCGACGCGAACCTTTCGCTGTGCCGTGCGTTAATTTTACCGATTTTCGCCAAGTCTTTTGCTTGCGTCACTTCTGTAGCTAGCGAGTCACGATTTTCGGAAGTGGAACCAATAGGCGTTAATTGGGTTCCTGAATTGTTTGCCCAGATATCTTTATTTCGGTAATTGCACACCTTTTGCAATCTTTCGTATTAATTTCATTGAATTATGTTACACCTACCAGGACTCTTTACAACGAATTCTTGATGTTACTCGGCTCGATTTCTGTTAATTCGATTAACAGGGGTCCTCGATCGTATGAAACGATCCGGTGGCCCCATTATGAAGGTAGAAGGTCGAATGAATTTCGCGAGCCTGCCACCTCGAACCTGAAATCGCCTAAGTGCTTGCTATCGACCCCAGATATAATACTATCCGGCTCGCGTGTTCGGCGAGCACGCGGTCAACCAGAACCACGGAGCTAGTAGTGCGGTGTTCACGGTTCGCGGGCACGATCGATTCTCTTTTTTACGTAACGGGATAAAGTGCGTTTATCCGTGGATAAACTTTCCGAGCCGCTAGCTCGGCAGCTACTATGGCTACGTGGCTCCGAGCTATCGCCCCCCCGATGACTAAGGCCGTCGACATTGCGAAAATAAACCTCGGAGGGCTTGGTCGAGACCATTTCGCTTTTCGGACCCCGCAATTCTATAAACATCCTATTTCTCGCTTCGAAAAATTGATCGAAACCTCCACAGAACAATCATGGTCCTTGACATTACGAAACAGATTAAACTTCAGAAATAGGCATGGGATTGTTAGAAAGGTAGACACGAATGAAAGGTGTCTTGATATTTCATTTAACCCTTTGCACTCGGGGTTATTTTAACTCGAGAACGAAAGATTTTTCCATTCTATACAATTTTTTTTTCATTTTTAGCACGTGAAACTGTTGGTTTTTGGGAAGCAAGGTAACTTTGAAATAAAAAAGGCAGATATCTTTTAAACGGTATTTATAAAATGTTCTCTGTACTAAAGCTCGACTTCAACTGATTGAGCTTAGTTCATCGAAACATTTGAAACCGAGTCGATCATGTTGGCACGCGGACTCAAAGGGCCTATCTTTGATTCCATAGAAAAAGGTACGGTATTTGGAACAGTATTAATATACAGGGTCAATTATTACGGAAACCGGCAGGAATATGAAAAAATGTTTTATATAAAGTATTCTTCATATGAAGGGGCACATTTAACGGCGCTATGCACATTTTAACTTACCATTTTTTAACGATACCATGATAAATGTTGCTTATTGCCGCCTACTAGATGAAGATTCACAATGTACATGTTGTATGCCATTATGCAAGCTTTGCAACATTTATCATGGTATCGTTAAAAAATGGTAAGTTCAGGAAAAAAATGTTTTATACGAAATATTATTATTTTTCGATGTAGAATGAGAATATGAAATAAAAAATATGGGTTTCCGTTTGAAAAAATGAAGTTGCCCTTCGTCTGACCCTTAAAGGGCCATTATGGAAAAATGTGCATAGCGCCATTAAATGTGCCCCTTCGTGTGAAGAATATTTCACATAAAACATTTTTTCATATTCCTGCTGGTTTCTGTAATAATGGACCACCCTGTATGTATCATACATATATCAATAGAAACAGCTATAATATAAACTAAATACGATCAAAAATAATAATGTGACCAATATTTTTGAGAATGGCAATTTTCAATTTTCACTGCTGCCATCCGAGTGTTAAGGGTTAATATTTATCTTGATGAGAAAGTTCAAGGATAGTTCAAGGAGGAAGATTCCCGATTTTTCATGGGATTACAGGACCCGTTAACCCCGAGAGGGAACGCGATTGTTTTCGGCAAGTTGGTCACGAGTCTCGGGCGGCAGGAATGCGTGGAAACGACGAACGACGACGGAGGCCGGGTCAGGTTTTTCGGCCCGTGAAATCCGTCGGTCACCGCCGCGAGCATTCCTCGAATCTTTTCGTGGCCCTTCGTTCCATTCAAGCGGCCATTGTTGAACGGTCCGATGATTCCCGACGTTCCCTGGCTCCCTCTTTCCTCCGTCCATTTCCCATCCGCGCATACTGGCTGGCACACTATCACCCCCCCCCCCCCGCTCCCTTTCATCATTTCCCCGGCTCTCCGAGCACCGTTTCCACGTGGTAAATATGTGGGTGGATGAATGCGGCTCGACATCCCAGCCCCGTGGCTAATTCTCCTCGTGAGTTTTTCACCGCGACGTTTCATTCCTACGGACGGATCAGCCGCCGCGGGGTCTCTCGAAATGTTCACGCATTCCTCCCGTGATTTTGTGTGTCAAACAACAGCAAATTAGTTGCGCGCGCTCTTCATTCTGTAGACGAGCATTGTGCAGCATTGTACTCTCACAATTCGTAGTCCTTCTGTGCACAATACTGTGCTCATATTTCGTAAGAGGCTATAGTGTATTTAAATTAAAAGATGCTACGGATGAAACTAGCTTAATTTCGAACGAATCGGAGACGATTGCTTTGGGTTTCTTTTAAATAGAATCGCATTGTAGGTTTGTTTATGTTGTGATAGGACGTTTCAAGGTGAATACAATCACGTATATTGAGGACGTTGAAGGTCGTTGAAGATCACTCAAGGTCAATTGTTTAAAGACACTTCTCTCCGATAGGCTAGTCTACTTAAGAACGTTCACTGCAGACTTTATTTAAATAAATAATAGTTGAATAGTTGAAATGGAAAACCAATCCAACGAAATTGCATTCAGCTTATTGAACCTATTGAAGCTAAATTGTTGTTCAACTCTCATACTATGAACTTCTTTAGAATGCAACGTTATGAACGGAGCGTGTTGATTTAAATAGGTGAATTATTGTACCAGAATCTTTTATGAGACTGTTCCCGAGGAGCGCGCGCAGGAGTGTTAATGTCTAGCGCAGGAAATTTCTATTTTCCATAAAACAGAGTGTTGCGCAGACAAAGAAATCGCGGAACAGGGTAGCGATACACGGTGAAATTTATGTTCCCCGTTCTCTGTGTCGACGGTGCCTCTTGCACCGTGCTACGTTCCTCGCCCGAGGCGGATTTGCGCGAGCACAAGGAACCGGGAGACGGTGTACTATACCGCTTTCGAAGGAAATTGCTAGCAGAAGGCGCGATAACACGGCACGGTCCTTTCCACCAAAGTGAATCGCCGATCCGCGCACGCTCGGAGATAACAGGCGGCCGTATTTGCTCGGCGTTCGCCGCGCCGCGCCGGCCCGATTAGATTAGAGTAATCTAGCGCGGTCGATACGTCTTGCCTCACCGCGGAAATCCGAGATTTCGGAAAGTCGCGAGCGCTTCCGGCCGCGGCGATTGCAGCGACCCACTTTGCTTCGAACGTCGCTCAAACGCGCTTCGACCCACCCAATGTTGCAAACAAATATACCATTCTATTCGGGAGGGTCTATAGAATCGTTCTGTGTAAGATGCGTCCGCGTAGCTACCGCGGTTCGAACACAATAAATTCCTAAAGTTGCAAGTACACTCCTTCCTGAAAAAATTAAATTTCGCGTCGGTTCATTCATAATCGTGTTAAAAAAATACCATTATATCCGGGAGAATCTAAAGAATCATCCTGTGTAAAAATCGTCCCCGTAACTTTCACGGGTGAGTCACCAAAAAATCCCAAAGATGTAAGTTCCCTTGAAAATTGAACTTCTCGATTCAAACATGATTTAGACATATTCAGAAGATCCTAATCGTGTTAAAAAAATACCATACCATTCGGGAGAATCTAAAGAATCATCCTGTGTAAAAATCGTCCCCGTAACTTTCACGGGTGAGTCACCAAAAAATCCCAAAGATGTAAGTTCCCTTGAAAATTGAACTTCTCGATTCAAACATGATTTAGACATATTCAGAAGATCCTAATCGTGTTAAAAAAATACCATACCATTCGGGAGAATCTAAAGAATCATCCTGTGTAAAAATCTTGCCCGTAACTGTCACGGGTCAGTCACCAAAAAATCCCAAAGATGTAAGTTTCCTTGAAAATTGAACTTCTCGATTCAAACATGATTTAGACACATTTAGAAGATCCTAATCGTGTTAAAAAATTACCATTCTATCCGGGAGAGTCTAAAGAATCATCCTGTGTAAAAATCTTGTCCGTAACTTTCACGAGTCAGTCACCAAAAAATCCCAAAGATGTAAGTTTGTTTAAAAATTGAACTTCTCGATTCAAACATGATTTAGACATATTTAGAAGATCCTAATCGTGTTAAAAAAAATACCATACCATTCAGGAGAATCTAAAGAATCATCCCGCGTGAAAATCGTGCCTGTAACTTTTACCATTAAATTGTAAAAAAACCCCGAAGTCCTCGTTCGCGCAAGAAAGAAGCGTCCCACAATTCGAGGGAACGGAAAATTGAAAAAAATGTTGATGTTTCTCGTACAGTGGTATCAGTCTACGTCCAAGAGACTGGCAGAGATCGGATCGGCGACCTCGACAATTTTTCCTAGACGATAATCGGGGTGTGCGGGGGGAGGGTCCGTGACGTCGGTTGACACGGATCCGTCATTACCGTGATTTATAGGCAGCGGTCGGCCTCGGCTCGCGTGTCCCGCGCGAAAGAACCGCCCTCCTGACCAGATGCAACGGCGTAGTTCAAGGTACCGATAACGCTGGTTTTTCTCGTTTTCTCCGGCGCTCGTCGTTACGCGATCGGTAGAGGCCCGGCCGAGCCAGCGCGCAGCGCGCTGTCTCGGCGTGTCTCGGTATGTTTCCCGCGCGCGGTAAACCGGTCCCGCTTAGACACTCCTCCGTAATTAATGCTCCCGCGGCCGCGGCCGCAAATCTCGAGCAATAAATCACCGCTATCGGCGGGTCCGACTCGCGCAACCGATTTATCGACCGCGCGGACTTCCGTCGTTCGCGACGAGAATGCTCTCTTTCATCTTCCCATCCCTCGTTTTCGTAATTCTTTTCGATTTGGGAATCCAAAAACCAATCGGAGAGCATGTATCCAGGATCTCGAAGTCTACGAGATTTTTTTTAGAATTTTGACATGGACGCCATCGAGCTTTAATTTTACCCCAGTAGTTTATTAATCGTCTAGATAATCGGGTCCTGCTATAATTTAGTTAGATGTGGATTGTTTAATTTTCTTGTAGTTTATAGATTTCAGCATAGTTCATATGTTCAAGTGTGAGTAAGGAATTGTGTCATCCGCAATACGAGCGACGCGACAGTCGGGACGTTACGAATTGAATCGCGAGCGACATCGCGATCGCAGTCTAGAACGATAAGTGTCGGTGGACGTCATCGGCAAGACGTTATTCATTAAGCATTGTTCTATCGTGAAATACAGGCGTATCTAGAGGGCCGAGGCACAGGAAGAGAAGACCCGGGAGGATCGCAATTAAGCCAGCCTGTTTCTACCGCACGGTTCGGTCGCATAATAAATATACAGGGTGCCCTGGCAGTCGCGATATCATTCTCAAAATTAGGGCACAACATTCTTTCGCACGGAGGAACGCGACCGTGGAGAATTCGACTGTCTGATCACTGCTGTCCGATTCCACTGATCGGATCTTATCAGTACACTATGGACCTGTGCATTTATGGTACATCATTTAGAATATCTTATTCTATATAAATTTTTATTCCAATACAAAAATAGTTATATACATCGACGCTAGGTTTACACTAACAGCGACTATTTCACTTTATAAAAATAACGGGACTGTGTCTATCCAATTTTAAGTCATTTTTAAATAATATGCATCCAAAGAAATATTGGATAATTCTTGATGGGAGCAGCTTTGCAGTAATACATCGAAAATTAAAAATATTAGTAAACCTAGAGTGTTAAGTGTATCACGAATTTTGAGAGTATTTGTTTGTGCGTTTAACAATAAGACCCGCAGAAACGGGAGTTCGTGCAATTATTGTGCAGTCTACCTGTTATGCAACTTTTTGGGAAGCGAGCACTGTCACGATTCGTGGGACACCCAGTGCATCGCTCCGGTTGCCGCAGAGCATTGTTCAAAGTGCAGCGCGTGTCGACGAGCACGCCGTCGAACAGTCGGCTCATTATGCCCGGTGAAATTTGAACGACCTTCCGCCTGTTCGTGTCCCGAGCGTGGAGCACGCTATCGATCGTCCAACCAGAAGTTTATATCGAGGTTTAACTAGAGTATCGAGCAAGGAACCCCGGTAGATTGTGTGTGCTTGTACGAACGGAAGTATACCGAGCACTGAACCAACACTAACAACGACAGAATAAACATTAGACCTGTCATCTTCGGCTGCAAGGTACACAAAACACCTTCGTATTTATCGACCTAATCTCTGCTCGTACTCCGGATTTTCTGCTGATAACACCCACGCGATAAGATCGATATCGCGACTGTCCACTCTCTATGGTCGGCTCTAATGATTTTCATCGATCGACGTGCACGCGTTATAAATATTCGATTTACAAGATTTTTCTGTGAATTCTTCGCGTGCTGGAAAACGCGTTAAATTAACAAGCAAACCTGATTAAGCGAAGATAAATTAATCCATATTCCGAGGAGTTTAAAATTTTCGTATTTCAATACTTGATGCACTAGCTATTAAGCATTCGAGCCAGCAAGAGAAATCGATAGCGTTTCATTGGCAACTCACTTGGCTCTGCGTTTCATTACTCCCCTAACTCCTCTCGCCACTGGCGCGATTAGGTCAAGCTTTTAAACACCTCCGGCTGCACCCTCGCAGTGTTCGATCGATTCTCGCGTAACAAAGATTACGATAAAGGCAACTTTCACAGTCGAATTTTCACTTTCATCGCACACCCATGACATTTCCACGAGTCTCACAAAATCGGAGTAATTTTACAGCACCAAAACAGACGTGTAAAATTTGACTTTTGCAGATTACTTCGAGATCCCTCAAATTCTCTGTTGCAAAAAGAATGTTCGAAGCGATTGTTTATCGAACAGAATGCCGAGGTATAGTTTCCCGGAGTGCATACTCGGTCCACGAACCCGAAGAAACTGGCCCCACGTGGTGGCCGTCGGGAGCCAGTACAGAACACCATCAGTTTTATTTTGGTTTGCGCCTCGGGAACGGGCGTGCCCCATGGACGGGCCACGTGACGATCCGCCGATCTACGATCACGCTTCTCCCCGGCGATCCAGGCACCCCACGAGGACCAAACGCGTATTAATAAGAGACACACGCCACCCCGTGGAGCGCAAAGGCTCGTTTTCGCTCCTACGAATCACGTACCGGGGCCTATCCGCTCGAGGATTAGGCTTTTTAGCGATTCAAAGGACTAATGGCCCCTTGAATCGATTTTCCTAGCCCTCGGAGAAATATCAAGATCCGGATCGTCGACAAAGTCCGATCCTAATTAGAGATTCGAGGCTTTCACAACCTGGCATTTGTTGCGAAGTGTACTCGCATAAGGAACTGATTTCATAATATTTGACCATCTAACTCAACTTTTGGTAAAAAAAAACAATTTTCTAAAAAGTGACAACTAAAAAATTTCAAGAACATCGGTGTTCAGTTTCAGCTTAATAAGATAATTCTAAGGAGGAAGAAAACTTTTATTTACCACCTATGTCCCGCAATTTTCCATTCCGCATATAGCAGTCTACGTCCATAAGTTATGACGTTTAAGGAAATTGTTGGAGTTGTTTAAAGGTGAAGTTGTATCAAGGTAATAAAAGTGACTCGATACTGCGTTTACGTTGAATAGGAAATAACATAAAAGACTGTCTTATCGAATGATCAAGATAGTGGAAAATAAGGAAACTCGCTAGTTTTAATACTTCATTATTGAAATTGTTTCCGAGTGAAAATCGATTACTGTGATGACTAAATAAAAAGTTTGCCTACCACCGTCGCACACATATATGACGATCACAATAGTATTTAGAGACTCCACGATTTTCTTCTGTTAAATTGTTTTAATATTTCGTAAAGGAGGTGGATAGTATTTGATAAAACAATTTAACAGTGAAGATAGAAGGTGCAACCCTGATAATTCTTTAAACGTCTCATAATTTTGTTCACAATTTCAGTAGAACCGGAACAAACAATTCTGTTCTACGAACGGCAGGAAAAGCGAGCAACATGGCGATCGATGAACAGACCACGGCACCGACTACTTACTGGGACGTGACCAGCAGCAGGAACGTTCGCGTGTGTCCTTGCGCTACGTACCTGGAACAGAAAGCAGACGATTCTCGAATTAAAACATCGTCTACGGAAGTCGGGGGACGTAGGCTCGTCCAGTCCGAAACACGAGCACGCACTTCGTGGCGAATCGTGGCAATTACAGGTATTCACGAGAGCGAGAGAGAGCAGCCCCTCTCAAGGCTCGTCTTTGTAAAGGACTGTTGCAACCATAATTGAGGTAATTATATCGTAGCCGCGCGCAGACGGTCGCGAAGACCACCGAATACGACAGGGTGCCGCTGTAAACTTGGAAAACGAAGAAGACGTTCTACGGCGCAATTAGTATCGTTTCTCGGAGAATCGGGGCTCAGGGTTCGTTTCGGCCGGTACTGGGATCGATACGAGGCCTCGTTGAGAGCGGAAGGGCTGCCGAAGCTTTTCCAACCCTGGTTCCTCGCGGTTTAAGCCTCCCACGAAACCAACGAATTTTCGTCCAGCCGACGTGCCCAGAAAGGTGAGACAGAAGTCGTAGAAGTTGAAAATTAAACAAAAAAACGATCTTGCACGGTTTGTTAAAGGTTTCATAGAGATTCTGAAATATTTATTCCATATCTATAGTTGTTGTAATTATTTAGCTGAGAACGCAAATTAATCAGAAACAAAATCGTTAGTACACAAATTGCTTCGCAGAAGAGGCGTCTGAAAATTCTGGGGACTTTTATTACCCAGAAACTGTTAGTACGAGTATTACCAGCATTGTACTACAAAATTAGTTTGGTCACAGTCTGACACAATCATAGTCTGATCAGAGTCTAACATATCATAGTCTCGTTGAAGTCTGACACAATCATAGTCTGATCAGAGTCTGACATATAATAGTCTGGTCATAGTCTGACATATGATAGTATAGTCATAGTCTGACATATGATAGTATAGTCATAGTCTGACATATGATAGTCTAGTCATAGTCTGACATATGATAGTCTGGTTACAGTCTCTAACAATCATCGTGTGATCAGAATATGAAATAAGCATAGTCTGGTCATAGTCTGATACAATCATAGTCTGACACATGATAGTGTGGTCAGAGTCTATAACAATCATAGTCTGATACGATCATAGTCTGACATATGATAGTGAGGTCAGAGTCTATAACAATCATAGTCTGATACAATCATAGTCTGACATATGATAGTGTGGTCAGAGTCTATAACAATCATAGTCTGATACAATCATAGTCTGACATATGATAGTGAGGTCAGAGTCTATAACAATCATAGTCTGATACAATCATAGTCTGACATATGATAGTGTGGTCAGAGTCTATAACAATCATAGTCTGATCAGAATATGAAGCAAGCGCAGTCTGGTCATAGTCTGAAGCAAGCTTAGTCTGTCTGGTCATAGTCTGATACAATCATAGTCTCACATATGATAGTCTGGTCAGAGTCTATATCAATCATAATCTGATCAGAATATGAAGCAAGCATAGTCTGGTCAGAGTCTATAACAATCATAGTCTCATCAGAATATGAAGCAAGCGCAGTCTGGTCATAGTCTGAAGCAAGCTTAGTCTGTTTGGTCATAGTCTGATACAATCATAGTCTCAGATATGATAGTCTGATCAGAGTCTGGCACAACCATAGTCTAACGAGAGTCTACTATATTCTAGGTAGGCTAATTAAAAAGATTGTTGCTCCATCATAGAAGCAACCAGTGTAACAAGGCGTGATCCAGTCGCATCAGACACGCATGATCGATCGTCTGCGAAAAACGTCGCATGGCGCGCCCGCCCTTTTTTTCTGGTCGTTTTGCGCCCCAGAAGGATACGGATTCTCGAGGTCCTTTCCCCTGGCTCGCGTTATCCCGCCCGGAGGAAACGGCGTCGCTAAAAGCCGCGTCAGCGATTCGTGCGTCGATAATGTCCCTCGACAACCGTGCCGCGACCATCTCGCGTCGGGACAATGCCACCGGCCTGCCATAAAACAGGTGATACGAGCTTCCTCCCGTGAACCCGCTCGTTTCCAGACGGATGTCCCAACGAAGTCGCAGATGCTGCTGCGAGATTGCTGCTTCGCGAAGCGTTGCAGGGAAATTCAGAGCGTGCCGAACATAGTTGACGAAATCGGGCTCGAACGTGCCTTTCCTACTTCCGAGCACAATCTAATAGGAGTTCAATTTTACGTAGGACCATCAATTTTGGAAATAAATTGGAAAAGGGCACAGATAAAAATTGGGGCGATCATTCTCCCAAACACTGTGTAAACAAGTTTAAACTTTTTAGTCTGAAAAAACGTGGTAAAAAATAAAATGTACTGTTACATTTGCGAGATTAGAAAAAATTCCCAAAATCGAAAGTTCCAAAGCTAACATATCTTTCTTCCTGCTTGTTCGGACGTGTCCCTAACGATCGCGCTCCGCTTCGCCGAAGTACACAGTTCCAGAATCTGTGTAAGAGCACAACCAGCCTCGCGTATGCAAATTCAGCGAATTCGCGAATCCCACAGAACGGAAGTTTCGCCGAGCAATTTTCGACTGTCCTCGGAACGGGGTGGTGGTTTCGTCTCGTTTTAACGGGCACCGGTGGCTCGAAAGTTTCGCGGGCCTAATTTCGCTAAGTGCCGGGAGCCTGCCCTCTTTTTCTCCCCATTGGCTACCTTCAGCGTTGGCGAAATTCGGAAATGCTGCCAGCAATACTTGGAACGTACCGAGAACCCGTCGCTGGTTCTTGCCGAAGACTTTATGCGATCGTGTAACGGCTACAATAATCGATTCTGCTATTGAATTGAAAATTATATTTTTCTGTCATGGATATTCCACCATGAAAATACAGACACACACTGTAGACATCGATTTGCTATTTTCGCGGGACGAAAAAGTTTCAATCGCCCTAACCGTAAAATAAATGATAATACAACGGTTTCAGCTGTCGCGGACTAGGAACACGATCCTATCGATCATCGTTACGGATCTTCTCTTCGAAAATACGAGCTCGGAAGAAGAAAGGCTGCGTCACTCAAAAAGTGCGACACACTGGAAGTAACTTCTTGGGGCAACAGGTGTGCGATCCTGCCACCGTAAGGGACCTTGTCTCGACGCGGCAGAGTCTCGGATTTTAACACCTACGACGAGAGCATACTGCTCCTTTCTTTCCCGTTGTCCAGAAACACCTTGAACTAATCGCGTAGAAACGGGCTCTCGCGTTACATACAGGACACCGAGACTTGTCGCCTTCGATGCGTGTAGTCATCCTCAGAATTTGCGTAATCCGCTACTAGAGTTTCTTCCACGCTGCAACCCCCTCGGTGCTCGAATAGTTCACACGATTATAGCGCTCGGAATCCAAGGACGAAGCGTCTCCTCGGCTCTACCAGTCTCCCATTAACCCCTCATGGCCGATCGACGTTGTGCAATGTCACAGATGCTGCCGTTACGTCTACATCAATCCAACTTTTCCGCACTTATCATAACTAGTTCCACATACCAGAATGAAAACACTAATCGAGTTGAAGTGTATCGACGCGACGTTAGAAGAAAAACTGTTAAGACATTAACAGAATTAAAGGATATCGTACAATCGAAATCTTTATACAAATCCAATCTCCCACGATTGACTTCGTTAATTTTAATATTGCATAAAAATTCGTAGCCTATTGCGCTAATGACCTGACCTCGTGTGACACATTTTCAAATCAATCGTTGTACCTCTGCGCACTGACAACATTCCCGAACGATTAATTAGCAGATAATAGAAAGACACATTTTCATTAAAATGCATCTTCATATGCAAAATAAGAATGTTCTCTATCCCTCAATAATATGAAATCTTCTTATGAAATAAATTTCAATAAAAATTCAATAATGTCGATTGTAAGGAGCGCGAGTTCAATGACCATTTCTTCTTTCAATAATTTTCTCGAATTACGACTTCTCCGTCATTCAGAAGAATTGAAGTTCGAAAATCGGCGCTGCCATTCGGACTTTCTCAGCGCACTGACGACATTCCCGAACGATTAATTAGCAGACAATAGATAGACACATTTTCATTAAAATGCATCTTCATATGCAAAATAAGAATTTTCTCTATCCCTCAATAATATGAAATTTTCCTATGATATAAATATCAATAAAAATTCAATAATGTAAGGAATGCGAGTTCAATGACCATGTGTTTCCTCTTTCAATAATTTTCTCGAATTACAACTTTTCCGTTCATTCAGAAGAATTGAAGTTCGAAAATCGGCGCTGCCATTCAGACTTTCTCAGCGCAGTGATTCGAGGCTCGCGATTCGAGGCGGTTTCTCTAGCCGCGAGCTCTCAATCGAGACGGTGATCGCGATAACCGCTCCTTCGGCTCGTAAACCTGTATCGATCGATCGAGAGCGGGGATCCGATGCAAGCGCTACTTCAGCCGACATCTACTGGGATGCATTAAAGCCTAGAGCAGCACAGGTGCAGCAGCGATCGCACGGAACGGAACGGAACGGAACGGAACGTTGCGGGCCTTGAGCGGAGAACGCTTTCCATCGGTGTCCAACATTGTTTCCGCCAAAGGTCGAGCCTCGCGCGTCAATCCTCTTCCCTCTCTCGCTCTTTCCACGTGTGTAGTCACTCGACACGCGGCCTCGGCATTTCGCGAGACACGCGCCACCGATTCGCCTATCTCGCGCTCGAAACACCGTCGCCTGCATCGCAAAAATGGAAAACCGATTTTCTTGCCGATTCGAGTGAACTTTATGGCGTTGGGATACGCGGGAACGAGTCCCTACCGTGTGGATATCGCGTTGCTTATAATGTAATAGAAAGGTCAGAAACAGCGAGATGACGACCCTGCTAGAAATAATCATACTGGTAATTCCGAACAATTTCGACATTACTAAATTCGTTTTCATTTAACAACTTACTAACTGTAAAAAGTAGAACTCGGTATTAATCGTTGATACATACGATACATTTTCCAAAAATCTTCGCTTCTACCGAATTCAAGGTTCAATCGGTTCAAGGTCATGAATCTCGAGGAGGAAAGTGAACGAATTTATTTTGAACATTATTGCCATCGTACACAGTGAACGATGGGGCATCGCTTAATTCTTTACTTCACTTTGAAAGGACAGTAGAGGCGAAGATCCTCGGGCCAAGTCTGAACGCAGCAGTAGACAGAGTCGCGCTTAGGTTTCCTTGACGACGAGCCCGTCGGGCTCGTAAGGGAAGCTCAATTTACTCGCGAACGCGGAGCCTCGGGAACAAGGGGGTCTAACTGAATGTCGGCCGGCGCGGCACGGCGCGGCGCGGCGCGACGTCGAACCCGTCGATACACCGGCTACGGAGAGGCCACGGAACGGAACCAGCACCTTGTCCACGTTCTTCTTCTCTCGGGTTGTGTTCTCGCTTTCCACTCGCGCTCGCTGGCTTTGTGCAACGGCTCGCGCGCGCTCGGTCTAGCCTTGTGCCTAATGACGCGGTCGAGGCAGAGGGAGAACGTTTCTTCTCACAGTCCCCGCAAGCGCAAACAGCTCTGAATCACCGCGTTAGCTCGCCTTCGTACCTGACGGCAGAGCTTCGTCGAACCGCACGTGCCCGCGAGACGAGCTCGTGGCCCCTGAGAGCACTCCGATTCGCCGAGGTTCTGTGTAAGCGGAACTCTAAGCGATAACGTGGATTCTCTGCGTACGCAGAATTGTTCACGTTCGACGGGACAAGGCTGTGTTGCCTTGCGAGCGTTTTAAATTGCTCTCGGAGGACGCGATTCCATTGGTCCGCGCGAATAGAGTGCTCCGAGAGGCGTGGCTTGGCGGTCTCTATGGATCGAGTGCTTGAGGAGGGCGTTGCTCCGGGTATTTTGTGTATAGAGCGTCCTAGAGATGTAATTTTGTTGCTGTCTGTGGATAGAGTGACTTGGGAGGCGTGGTTTCACTGCGCTGTATATATAGAGTGCCCTGGGAGGCGTGGTTTCATTACTCTCTGAGTATAAGAGGCTCTGGAGGCGTGGCTTCGCTGCTCTGTGTGTATAGAGTGCCCCCGGAGGCGTGGTTTCTGTGGGACCCTGGAAGAAATGTCTTGAAGCGTCTTACGTAGAAAATGTTTTCCACATTTCCTGGCCAACAAAAATTGCATTTAAAAAGTGACTCTCGGTTCCAAACGACCATCTACCGATAAAGCTTGTATTTTAAGAAAGTGGCTCACGGTCAAGTTTGCGGAAGCTCGTTTTCATTAACGTCAGCAGTCCCATCGCTTTCGGTTTTGCGTATCATCGTCTCGGGCGAACGCGATTAGAGGGATTCTATCGATACAGTCGTTCCGGTAACGAGCACCGCGAATCGTCGACTCTGGGAATTCACGTGGTCGAGTTCACACCGACGCGACGCGACGCGACGGCAGATACAGCTCGCGTTATCGATCCGGTCGAATTTAAAACCGAGATAAAAGCGGGAAGAGCCGAGAGAGTATTCCAGGCGGTCGCGTGCCCGCTCGCGATGGAACTCCAGCTCGAAAAATCGACCGGGTCTCGCGGCGCGACGCGACGCGACGCGACGCGGCTCGAGCGAAACCTCTGCACTCGTCCAAGGCTGTTTTTACATAATAGTTTGTCACGAACGCCGGTGGCAGAAGGTGCAAACGCGTTTGCATAACGGCCGGCCTTCGCGGATGCATTGTTTCGCGATCGAGCGAGAGCGAAACTCTGTATGAATAAGGAAATCCTCGAGCGTAGATCGACCGCGTACGCAGCGGTCAGACGATGGACCAATCAACGTCGCCGCGTCTCTGGCTTACGATTAATAGGCGAACCTAATCCTGATAAGAGACTCCAGTTTCTCGGGTGTCGGACGCTACGGGGACCTTTTTCCAGCTACGCGGAATGATCCTCGGGCGCTCGGCGAGCCTCCTTGAGAATTACAATCATCGTTTTATACCGTTCCTTCGATTCCGTGTCGGGAGAAGGTTGACCGTTCGAGACGCTGCTGTCGCCTTCGTCCATGCCATTCTCGACTAGACCTCGAAATCCTCAAGGAAACCGTCGATCGTTAACGGTACGCCGGCGCGCTCGCGAATTTATTAATAAATTTTTAATTACGTTTATATATTAATACGAGTTGCAACGTCTTTACTATGATATATTACTACGAAACCTTTATTTCTTCGCAGCCTGCACACGACAGACTGTCTCGAATTCCTATGGATTAGTCAGTGTGACAATCGTTCTGTTCGGTCGATAATATTTATACAACATTCATACCATACAGTGCACGAGTATTGTTATGACAATAAAGTGAATATTTTTCGATCGTATACATTTTTAACGTTGCTTTGACATCAGAGGTTATTAGCAACGTGGTACCTACAATTTTGAACTAACTGATAGTGAATTTCTTATAGAAGTTAAATCACATTTATCGGTCATTTTTAGAAGTTGAAGATAGGTCATGTAATTTTGTGAGTAAAGCGAAACATTGAACTCGTTTTTCTAAAAACCGAAGGCCCGCCAGGCGAAATGTACCAAAAGATTTACGTGCACTTTTCTCAAAAAAAAAGTCCAATACCTTGGAAGACAGCACCGAGCCGGAGGGATGAAAAATAGTGGGTCAGAAGAGCCACAGTCAGCGTCCAGGGTCTGCGCAGCCCTGTTGTCCGACAACAATGAGATCCCCCGGAGGAAGAAGATCTTGAAGAGCGTCAAGATAACCCGAAAGGAGGATACTCTTGCGTCTCGGAAGCAAAAGGAAAATCCCGGCGCCGGGAATAGGGAGTTTCCGTGCGAAATTAAGGAAAGAGGGGTCTCCGGTGAATAATTCAGAGGCGAAGGTGAGGCGAGCCGCGCGTAAAACCACCCTCGATGTTTCAAGGCTGCTTCCTTCCTGTCTCCCCCCCCCCCCTCTCTCTCTCTCTCTTCTCACTATTCGTTTTTTCCTGTGTCCGCGGGATCGAGCATAAATATGGAAATACCGGGCACGCTCGAGACCCCGGTGCCGTGACGACGAAGCCGTGTATTCTCGGCACGAGACGAAAGCTAATAATTTATGATAATTTCCGGACGCTAATTCGCGCGGGGCCCCGCGAAGAAAGAGAACGAGTCCGGGACGAAGATGAACGCGATAAAAGGTTCGGCTAATTTGACCCTTTGTCATGGAGATTCGCCGGAAGAATGGCCAGCAGAAGAAAGAGGATCGCGTGGGCCGCGAGAGCGGAGGCGACGGCCCTACGCTTCCGGTATCGATCATGCTCGAAACAGGACGCAAAGGGTCCCTTTATTTCGACTAAATAAATGCTTGTCCCTTTGTTCAGCTGCAGAGTTTGCGCATTTGTGCCTCCAAATCTTACGCTAATTCTTCTAAAAAAAACTGTAAGCTACGTGTCTAATTTGATTTAATGTAGGTTGTGTACGTATGAATATGTGTATACTGTACTTTGTCTTACTTAGTGCAGCAGAAATAGATCTCAGTCGAGATCCGAAATGCTTAATTAAAAAAAAAAAATCTTACGCTAAATGCTTTAATTCGAAACAAAGAGTGCAATCGGTTGTAATAAGACCAACGGATCTAGATAAAATATCACTAAAAACATATTAAAACAATTGATGAACAACCGTGATAGAGAACCGTGACTCGCAGAAATATCGATGCGTCTGCAGCGGGGAATTCGTTCTCGGTAGCTGGCAAGCGAGAGTTCGAATAAAAAATCAAAGTCAAAGAAACGGTTCGGAGAGGAGCGGAGAGAATGCTGAAGAGACAGATAAATCAGAATCACAATCGTTAGTGCACAAATTGCTTTGCAGAATCGACGTCTGAAAATTCTGGGGACTTTTATTACCCAGAAACTGTTAGTACAAGTATCACCAGCATTGTAGTGCAATATTTGTCTGGTCACAGTCTGAAACAATTATAGTCTGGTCAGAGTCTGACATATGATAGTCTGATTAAAGTCTGACACAATCATAGTCTGATGAGAGTCTGAAACAATCATGGTCTGGTCAGAGTCTGATCAGAGTCTGAAACAATTATAGTCTGGTCAGAGTCTGACATATGATAGTCTGGTTAAAGTCTGGCACAATCATAGTCTGATGAGAGTCTGAAACAATCGTGGTCTGGTTAGAGTCTGAAACAATTATAGTCTGATCAGAGTCTGAAACAATTATTGTCTGGTCAGAGTCTAACATATAATAGTCCGGTGAGAGTCTGACGTATGATGGTCTGATTGAAGTCTGACAGAATCATAGTCTGGTCAGAGTCTGAAACAATCATAATCTTGTCAGAGTCTGATATATGATAGTCTGGTTAAAGTCTGACACAATCATAATCTGGTCAGAGTCTGAAACAATCATAGTCTGGTCAGAGTCTAAAACAATCATAATCTTGTCAGAGTCTGATATACGGTAGTCTGGTTAAAGTCTGACACAATCATAATCTGGTCAGAGTCTGAAACAATCATAGTCTGGTCAGAGTCTAAAACAATCATAATCTTGTCAGAGTCTGATATATGGTAGTCTGGTTAAAGTCTGACACAATCATAATCTGGTCAGAGTCTGAAACAATCATAGTCTGGTCAGAGTCTGAAACAATCATAGTCTGGTCAAAACAAAGAGTGCAATCGGATGTAATAAGAAGACCAACGGATCCACATAAAATGTCACTAAAAACACGTTAAAAAAAGTGACGAACAACCGTGATAGAGAACCGTGACTCGCAGCAATTTCGATGCGTCTGCAGCGGGGAATTCGTTCTTGGTAGCTGGCAAGCGAGAGTTGGAATAAAAAATCAAAGTCAAAGAAACGGTTCGGAGAGGAGCGGAGAGAATGCAGAAGAGCTTGTATCCGCGTGAACGTCGCGGCTTTCATTCGCAATGAGCGTGGCCACGACGCCAGCCTTTGTCTTCCGTGGCTAGCTGACTAACAGTAAAACCCCGGCGCGGCGAGGCGACCGCGGAGCCCTGTCTTCCGATCGGAAATGCCTAAAACGGCCGTCGTCGCGAATCGGAATGACGCTAACGGTACATTCTGAGACGCACGGGACGGACTCGCTTTCATTCTCGTTCATTTCTCCTTGTTTGCTTCGGACGGAAGACGCCATCGTGGACTGCTCGAAAGCTCGAAACGATGCGACGGAAAATTACCTAGCGGAAAAGTTTCCCGAAAGACTTCATAGCATTCGATCAATTTCGTTGAAACCGTGACTGAAATGTTCACAAATTAATCGCAGTGAACACTCTCTGTCGACTTTCCGCGGTTCTACCGAGTCGAAAAGCGACGGGAATGACGGGATTCAATCCAATTTAGTCGACGAAACTGCAGCTGAAAATTCAAATCCGTCACGGTGACTTTCGACCAGCTATTTCGGTTTCGACGAATCGAGAACGACAGAAATGAACTTTTACATTTGCACAGAGGATTGTGCAACGCATTCTACTCTCGAATGCAACGGTAGAGGCTGTTTGATCGACAGGTATTTTTGCATCGAGCGCAAGTTTAGACACAGCAACGTATGCATCGCCTATTCAGTAATTCAATGAAATAAAGTGGAACTGATTAAACCAACATCGTAGATAAGTTCCAATTCATTGATTCGGAGATCGTTCAACCGTTGCTCCATTTGTTCGCCCACTTTCTGGCATACTTCAGCATCCGATCTCGTTCGTGTGTCTTAAATAACATTCAGAATAGAAAAAGATTATTAAGACCAACCACATATTTTATCGCGCATTTTCTCTAACGCGAACAACGAGTTGGAACGTCGTCGTGTCGGAAAAATGTGCGGAACAGTGAAAGAGAAACGAAAGAGACGCGGCGATGTGGAAAGAAAAGGGGAGGAAGAAAGGATGATGACGCGAACAGGAAATTTTTTCCCCGGTGTCCCGTAGCTCGTTACTTTCTCCCGAAAAAGGGCATCGCGGGGATCGATTCCGCGAGCCGTAGACGGCGTCGCGAATTTGTTCCAGTTTGCTCGGATCGCGTTTTTCCCCCGAGGGTTTTTCACGGGGACGCGTCTCGAGCAAGCATTCCCCGTGGTTCTTCGCGTCCCTCGCTCCACCTGACACACTCTTCTTCTTCTTCTTCTCCTTCTCCTTCTCTCGTTCTCTCTGTCTTTCTCCTCCCTCGGTTCGCTTAACGAGGATAATAAGTCGTTCGCGGTGATTCAGTGGATAAATACGCGCGGCACGGGACAAAGTGGTTTCTTTGTTTCGGATTCGTTCCGGTCGGGCCGCGGTCTCGTTCTCGTTGCGCGAAAGCGATTGTTTTTCCTCCTTGGCGGTCGGGTCCGCCGACACGTCTTCGTCACAGTTTGCAAACAGCTTCGTCGAGAACCGTCTTCTCGGGTCAACTCGAACATTGAACAGCGGTTCTCGTGCTAAAACTGTTCGACGTGACTCAGGAGATTTTCTTTGCAGAAGAGCTCCTCGAAGCAAGACAATTTGCATGCTGAGAATTTTCTTTAAAAAAAGTTTCTGTGGAGTTTCTTGAGATTGTAGACACGTCCCGCAACCGTTGTTTCGTGCGCGCAACGTAGACTCGTACGCTGCCTGGCCAGCTCGGCTCAGCTGCATTCGCCGCTTTTCAATAAACAGAAAAAGTTACGAGGACAGGCGTATTTTCGAAAAAATGTCCCGCGACGCGACGCTGCGCGAGTGCGCGCGCCATCGTCGTTTGCAACTTGTCGCAGGTAACAGGTGGTTTCGGTCGGTGGCACCTGTAATTACCGGTTAGGAGGCAGGCGATAACGATTCAGCGCGGCTAAGTCGGGTCAGCTGCGACGCATTGACTTACTTGCATGCGAATACGCGACAAGCTACTCCTCCGGCACGCACGCACACGATAAGTCCCGATGATACGTCCTTAACGAGATATCGGCCTACGCGATACGACTCCCATTTGTAACCGCTTTCGCCTCGCCTTGCCTCGCCGCGACTCGAATCGAATCGAGTCCCAGTCGTCGTCGTCGTCGTCGTCGATCGACGTGCACCTTGCGTCCTCTGATCGAGCCGCGACGCCTCGTCTTCGAGAACGCTCCTCAAATCGATCCGGTGCACGCTCCACGACTTTAAACACTGAGAATTTATAAGCCGATCGCCTTGGCGGGACCTTGATCAACGTTATTGCTATCGGCTATCTCGTTGCGATGATACACGCCCGCCATAAGTCTCGGTTCTTTGACAATAATTATTTAGATCGCGGAATGGCCTTCGGAGAGAACTTCGATTTTTAAAAGTGCTCCGAGGGCCGTGGTTTCTTTGCACTCTATCTGTAGAGTGCTGTGAAGGACGTGGTTTCTTTACTCTGTATGTTTAGAGTGTCTTGGGGCGTGGTGTTTACGTTCTGTGTATCTAGAGTTCATTGAGGGCGTGGTTTCTTTGCTCTCTATGTTTAGAGTGCCTTGGAGGACGTGGTTTCTTTGCTCTCTATGTTTAGAGTTCCTTGGAGGTCGTGGTTTCTTTGCTCTCTATGTTTAGAGTGCCTTGGAGGTGTGGTTTTCTCGTTCTGTGTATTTAGAGTTCTTTGAGGGCGTGGTTTCTTTGCTCTCTGTGTTTAGAGTGCCCTGGTGGACGTGGTTTCTTTTGCTCTCTATGTTTAGAGTGTCTTGGGGGCGTGGTGTTTACGTTCTGTGTATCTAAAGTTCATTGAGGGCGTGGTTTCTCTGCTCTCTATGTTTAGAGTGCCTTGGAGGACGTGGTTTCTTTGCTCTCTATGTTTAGAGTTCCTTGGAGGTCGTGGTTTCTTTGCTCTCTATGTTTAGAGTGCCTTGGGGCGTGGTTTTTTCGTTCTGTGTACCTAGAGTTAATTGAGAACGTGGTTTCTTTGCTCTCTGTGTTTAGAGTGCCTTGGAGGACGTGGTTTCTTTGCTCTCTATGTTTAGAGTGCCTTGGGGGCGTGGTTTTTTCGTTCTGTGTATCTAGAGTTCATGGAGGGCATGGTTTCTTTGCCCTGAGGGCGTGGTTTACTACTTGCTAGCATCTTACCAGGCCGAGAGGTAAGTTTTAAAGCAGAACCTACGTTAGCATTCGCGATCTAGTTTCTCAATAGCTCACGACCGAGTACCTTCAACATGCAACTTCCGCTCGCGTGTGAAAGCGTTTGATTCGGCGCGCTGTACGCCGAAGGTGGAAGGAACGGAGATGATGATATTACTATCGTTCCGGGCCCATTAAAATAACACTTCACGAAGAATAAATGTGGTGTAATATCGCGGGCGATATCGCATCAAATCGCGCGGCATTTAAGAGAGCTCCCGCACGCACATTTCGTGAGCACCGTGCGCGCCGCGACTCGTCGTATCCTTATCCCACGCGGCCCGGAACGTTTAAGCGCAAACCAACGACCCCTTTGATTAATCAATCGCCGGGAGTGGCGAGTTGCGTAACCCGGACGCTTTTTATTCGACGCCGGCGTCTTAATTGAATTACATAACCCGGTGGTGGTGCTGCTGGTGGATAAGAACGCTACGCGACGGCGATGACGCCCGTGTTGTCGAGAGTCCCGGTGCGATCGGGAGACGTCGCTCGCCCCTTCGGAAGAGGACGTTTTCACGAGGGTTGAGACCCCGTGGATATATACCCCCGACGCCTCTATACTCTATACACACAGGGGCCCGTTGACACGCGAGGAATGAACATCGTGCAGCGGCCACGACGCCATATGTCTGCAGACCGTAGCCCATGGAATGCTCATAAGACTACCGTTCGCATAACCTCGATGGCACCGGGACGCCCCTGGAAGCCATAGCAATACGGGGCTTACCTCGCCCAACGCATCCTCGACGCCTGTTAATGTGCGTCGGGGATTTTCGGGAATGACGGCCGCGGTTTAACCTCGTCTCCGGACGAGACGCGTCAACTAATGCTCTATTTGTTGCTTTATGAAACCACTAGATCTTCTAGAAAACAAAGCAGAATTCTCCAAGAGGCGTAATTTCGCTGCTCTTTTTGTTTAGAGTGCTCCGAGAGGCGTGCTGTAATTTTTGTTTGTACGTAGCGCGCCGCCAAAGGGCGTGGTTTCGTTGCTCCCTGGGCGTAGAGTGTCCCGAGAGGCGTGGTATAATTTTTGTTGTATGTAGTGCGCCACCAAGGGCGTGGTTTCGTTGTTCCCTGGGCGTAGATTGCACTGGGAGGCGTGGTTTATTTTTCCTCTGTGCGTGGACTGCCCCGAGGAGGCGTGGCTCCGAGCCAGGGCAGTGGGCCAGATCCGCAATCTGTACTTACACGTGTGCTATACAATACAATGAGCACACGTCCGCGAACGATTAGAATTCTTGCAGCGATAAAAATAACCAAAATTAAATCCGGATAAACTGCACCACACAGGCCTGCATACCTGGAATTCGTGTTTCAGATATCCGCGGGCCGAGATAAATCAGGATTCGGCGTAGGAGGAGGCCGGTGGGCGTGCATAGAATGCATAATATTAGTGCAAGAAAGTGGTACACTCGATGGTCGTTCGCGTGGGTCGCTCGCCGACTGCATAAACGCTCGGAATCCCGCGTTTACGTTTATCCTTTAGGCTCGCGACCAAGATCTACGGCCTCCGAAATGACGCGAACGCGAGGATTTAGCTCTTCGGCGGGGACGGAAACGGCGGCTATTCCGATCTTAAGGAGTCGATCGGATCTCGGATTACGAGCGACTCTTATCGCACCGCGATTGAGACGTTCGCCCAAACGACTCCTCGACAAGCTACCATTCGATACACACGCGCGTCGACGCAGATTTCGACCGGTCGAGCTGCCGGAAATTTTCAGGTCGAAGCAAGTAAGGCGACGGCGGCGGCGCGAATAGCAATTAGCTGCAACGATGTCACTGCAGTTACTTAATTAATATACAAGCGGCATTGTCCGCGACGCCTCCGCCGCGCCCTGCGCTCCGAGGCGTCCATTATAAAACCGAGCGAGCTCGTTTAGCGTCGCGGATAATTAGCAGCGGCCGCTTTCTGGGCCGTCCCACCACGCCGGAACCGACGGACTCGTGGATCGCGGAGATCCTTTGTCCCGCTGTTATCGAAATTTCCAACCGAACTGAAACTTCTAATTGTTCCTAATTGCGATCGTGAACGCGCTCGATACAGATCAAAGGTCAAGTACGAAATTTTGTATTAACTGCGTAGTCATCGGATGACATTGACATTTCGCTCCGTTTCACCGAAACGACATGGAAATGTCGCGGTTCGTGTTTAATCGCCAGGAAAATTTGTCTGGCTAGAAAAAAAGCGTTGTCCAGCGGTTAGGGTGGAACGGGACGATATCGTCCAGGTGTTTAATTATTGAATTACGGCGCACCAGCCAGGGTAGAGCTGGCGCGGCCCGCGGCTCGCTCGTGGCTCGACATAAATCAGCTTTCCTCCATCGTTTGCATCATTAGCGGCGCTGACGCAGCGGTTATGTGCTCGCTGGGCTCGCTAGCATGGTCTCTCCCCCGTGCGGCTACGTGCTCGCGTGCCCTCGTCAACCTTATTACGGGGACTGTCCTAAAAGCGTGGCGTGTTTTCTTTTGCCAGGCTCGGTCGCGCTATGCGCCGCTAGGCGAGCTAACATCCGCGAGAATATCGATTCGCCGTGAGTCGAGAGTCGAGATCCACGCCGGTGCGCGATCCACGATTCTCAAAGAGAACGACAACCGCCGAAGCCTGCCGTGTCCATAAATCAGCGAGAGAACCACCCGGAAGCGGCATCGAGCGCGCTCTCCATGTCTGCGAAACGTGCACGCGGAAACGGCGAATATAGCCGGTTACGAGTTGTAATTGAGGAAAAGGCCGCGGAGCGAGGAGGTCAAAGGCGTAGGTGGTGTTGCTGCGAGCGAGGAATGCGATACAATGCTGTTACAAGAGTTCCCCAGTGCGCGAACGGCGGGACTACAAAGCGAGCGTCGTCGCCTATTTCTAGCCGGGGACGAGATTAAAAGACGCTCTCTCCACCTTGTGCCGTGTAATCGAGCTATCGCACGTGAATTTACCTCGATAACTTCGACGCGGAACAAGAGAGAGCCCCGATTCCGCGACGGGGCAACTGTCTATCTTCTCTGTGCATTTAGAGTGCCTCTAGAGGCGTGGGTTCGTTTCCCTCTGTGGTTAGAGTGCATTAAGAGGCGTGGTTTCGTTGTCCCCCTTTCCATAAAGAGCTCCGCGGGCGTGGTTTACTTTGCTTTTGCGTTAAAACTGCCTCTCGAGGGGCGTGGTTTCTTTCCCCTTTGCGTTTAGACTACCCCCAGTGGTTTACTGGCCCCGATTTTTATAAAGAGCTCCGAGGGCGTGGGTTCATTTTCTTATTGTGTTTAAAGTGCCTCGAGGGGCGTGACTTCGTTGCTCCTCCCTTTTAGAGTGTCCAGAAAGTTTGTTTGCTTTATAGCGTGGTTCGAGCGACATGGTTTCTTTATACCGACAGTGTTTCAAGAAGTTTCGTTGCTCCTCCTTTTCGGAGATGCGTGGTTTCTTTCCACTCCCTGCGGAATATGCCCCGAGGGGGCGTGGCGTCGTTGCCCCTGATTTCGACGAAGCCAAGGCAGCGTGCCATAAGACAATCTCCGCCTATATCTAGTCCGGAGGTCAGACCTACTTTTTTAATGGTCCAACGGTCTGCCTCGCTAATTCGAGTGTTGGGAAACGACACCCCCTCGACCTAATTGGACATTTTTGTTTCGGAATTTTCGATCCCCGACGTGCAGGCATTTCTGACACGGACGTTCGCCGACTGATTTCCCTCGCATCCGCGCGATCATGCTGGCAGAGAGACTCGGCGAGTACCCGCTCTGTGCCGGCCGCTGATCGATACGCCGCCAATTATCATTATCGCGTCGGAAGCTGCGCGCGGCGCCGGTGAAAACCTCGGGTACTGATATTGTCTTTATTTCGCGAAGGAACATTCTCTGCGAGAGAAAGCGAATAGAGACGATCGGGGAAAAGTCCGAAGCCGGAGAATCACGGAGCTTTATTAAATCCGCGAGATTTCCAGTGGCATAAATCCACGGTCTACTAACAATCACGGCGGGCTAATTTAAATAATCCCGTTCTCCACCGCGTACCGCGTTGTTCGAAACCGCCAATTTTTCACCAGTGCGAGAGAAAATCGGTTTTCGCCGGTCGGTTGCACAGGCCCGCGAACGAATTCCAGCTTGTCCAGCTTGAACACACCGGCTCGGAATCGGGAGCCTCGGTTGCGAAACGAAACACGCGAGAGAGGTTGCGAAAGAAAACGGCGGCCGGGTACGTACGATCGGGCCAGGGTCCGCGGCGCGATATCGGGAGTAATCGAGCGTGCGATCTCGGCCGCTGATAAAGACATTCTATTAGCCACGAGATTAGCGGTCGGCTCGGAATTAAAGTTTCGAGACCGGACGCGGTGGGCGTCGAGCATGGCGGTTCATTAGCCGAGCGAGCAAACCAACAAAAAGAATCGCTCGCCGACGCTTATTGGTAGCCACGCGACCGCTTCCGTATGCGACCTCCTCAATTGGCCAATCTGGCCCTTGGTAATCGCGTTTCGTTCCGATTCTGCGTTCCAATGCCTCTGGAAATCACATATATAAATCGTATGTACAGGGTGTCCCGGGTTTTAATGGAGAAACTTGGGGAGCATATCCTACAAGTGGAAATAAGATGTTATTTTGAAGTTTGCTCAGAAACCCTTTATTATAAAGTTATAAACAAATGAAGTTAGAATTGATGACGGTGGTTTTACTTTATTGAACATTGAAAGGTCGAGAACGTGTTTCTCGGATTATTTCAAAATTGTCGTCCTTGGGCGCAAATACAAGCTTGACATCGATTTTTTATGAAGCAGCAGCTCAGGGAATTTCCGTCACAAAAGATGAAATGAATTGATCAGCGTATTCCTCGTTTGAAAACACTCCAAACATTTTCACCACGTATACTTGATCCAACTGGTCGTTAACACTAACAGCAAATCGTATCGAAATAGTAAACATGACATGAATAGACAAATAAGATAAACGCGTTCGACCTTTCAATGTTTATTTGCTTTGAACTTTGTAATAAAACGTTTCTGGGCTAACTTGAAATAACATATTTTTTTCTTATTTCCACTTGTAGGATACGCTCCCCAAGTTCGTCCATTAAAACCCTTGACACCCTGTGTATAAATCTGACTCGTGTATAAATCTAAGGGTAGATGGTTTACAGTTCGAAATATTAAGCCACGTGTCCCACGGTAAAGTTAGGGTATACGGTAGCGGACGTAGCTGCGGAGGGACATCGGGGTAAAAAATGACATTTCAATTCATCGGGGAAGCTATAGAACAGCGTCACGTCAATCGACTTCTGGGTTGAACGAACGGCGCTCCATCTTTTACAGGGACACTTACTTCCACACGATCGAATCTCGAGATCCCCCGGCGTCTCGAGCCCCGTTGATCGAAGTATCATGAACATCTTCGTGTGTCTCTCTCTCTCTATCTATCTATCTTCGTTGCCATACGTCATTTCGCCGGCGAAAATTTCTAGTCGAAAAGCTATTCGCGGCGTGTTACGGCGTGCGCGAACACGAGAGAACAGACGCGCGACCAACGGAAGAGGATTGCGGGGGTGTAGGGGGGGGGGTGGCTAGGGTTGGTTAGGGGTGCGGAGGGGATGGACGAAAGCCGCTCGGGGGCGGTGTACTAGACGTATCGACCAGGTCGGGAACGGTATTGTGGGGTTCTCGACGCGAGGGAGTGAGAGAGAGAGAGGGTTCGCTGGTGCGTGTGTGCAAGAGACATGGAGAAAGATAGAGAAGAAGGAGGGGATGCGAGGGTTGGCGAAGCGAGAGGGAACGATCGGGGATGGAGAACGGAGAGAAGGGAACGGAGAACGATTCGGGATTTTTTGAGATCGAGATAAATCGAGATCGATTGACATTGATCCCTTTGTTCTCTAGTTCGCTGTTAACCCCAGTTGCCCTATAATGTCGAGTCAGATTTCTGCCGAAGATTCCAGAGACTGCCACGTTGAACGAATGACACAAATCCTCAGCCACCCTTAAGAATTAATTCGTCTCGTGGTATAGTTACGTCACTCAAATTTCACTAGGGTATGAAAGATTGAAAAATTTTAATAATTTTGTCGCTGTGACAAAATTAAATCTCACGAATTAGATCGATCTCGTAGAATAGATTATCTACGCGGTTTTAACAAAAATTTAACCCTTCACTGAATAACAATTCCAGGTTCAGGATGACATTGGGCACGATTGAACCTTAATTGGGAGCAGCTCGAGCCCATCGCTAACGGAGAAAAGGAAAGTAAGGAGCGAGAGAGACGCGAACGGAGACAGAAACGAGGAAAACGGGGAAAAAGGGGATGAGGAGGACAGAAAGGGGGGTTGTCAGAAGGGCGGGTTGACGAAAGGGGGATAGAACGAAGGCAGAAGGGCCCGGTGACGTCGATGTGGAGGGGAACGGGGTGAAAAAAAGGAGGAGAAGCACCCTTCAGGCGCTACGTGCGCTACTTTGCCCGTAGGAGGGTGCGGAAGCGAGATATCACGAGGACCCTTTTCCACCTCCACGCACGGGTATCCCTCTCTCTTTTCCTCGCGCTCTATCCTCCGCCCTTCCTTCGTTCCGACCCGTTTTCCACGCTTTTGCGCCACCTTCGGAGCCAGCGGTGCTTCTATCCGACTGCACCTCGCTACCTGCGTGGAAACCTCTTGCTTCAGCGATGCACAGTGTTTCGAACATGCTAGTTGGACCAAATCCAAAATTTAAATTGCTGGAAGAAGGCGGTGATGGTGTTGCCTCGGAAGCAAACGCTCCGGAAATAAAAAGAAATTTAGCACAATAAGATAAAATGCGAACTCTGTCACTGCTCGATTTTAGGTCAGGCAAGAGAACGTTGCTCTATCGATTAAGTAGATTAGGCATCCGTTAGTCAGACCAGGAATGCATATCGATTCTTGTGTCATTTATGACGAAACCTATGAAAGGACCTTAAGAACTATTGATTTACTGGGAAGCAGGATCTAGGATCTTAAATGAAAAACGCGTTAGCGAAATTCACTTTTGCAAGTGTTCTCTCTGCCTTCTTGAAATCGCCTGACTAAACGACTGCAGAGAGGATGTGTCTGCAGACTGCAACGGAAAAGAAGGAAAACCCAGGTCAGTTGGGCCGAAGGCCCTCAGCTTTATCTGCGTTTCAACAACACATGCCTTTTGGGTGTTTCATTACCGATGTCCTTCGGGTCTAAGAGGCCTGGGTTAGGACACACAAACATTTGACCCTTGGTATCTACTTTAACATAACTGAACCGATGTGACGCAGCATTCATTTTTGCCCTTAATACCAATAAACTCGAATATATTTTTTCCAACTTGCCAAGACTATTCAAGGCAGAAAAATTGTTCTATATGGCTTCTGTTTGTTGCAACGAATGCAGACAATTTTTATCTCGCATAATTTTCTTCGCCGATAGGGGTCTAGCCTGAATATAATTTCGCTGAAGGATCCTCGGTCAGCTAATCGTCCCTTTGCAGCGGCAGAAACCTGCTCGACTCGGTTCGATGATGGCGCAGAAGGTATACGAGGCACACTCGTCGACTATCTCGCGTGTGCTCGCGAGATGGAACTCGGCGAGAGAACTCGTTCCCGGGCCGAGCAAGGAAAAGTGCAAGGACCGAGCGAGAGGTTCGAGGAGTAGCCACGGCTAAACCGCGCGAACTTTTAACACGCGACAGAAAGCCGGCGAATCGCGAACCTCTTTTACGAAAAGAGAGCAAACCGCGCATACCACTCGTCGGCCAGTTTCTACGCCGGTCTTTTCCATAAAGGAGAGGAAGTTATTAAAATCTTGATTTATTCCCAGCGGCGGCTGGACGCGTCTCGAACAGCCTGGCGCCGCTGGTCGATCGTTTCTTCGAGAGCAATAAATAAATCGAACAGCCCCTAAACGATGCAATTAGTGTCCAGGTGTAACGAAACGCGTTTGATGTTGTCCCGCGGACGACGCGACGCGACGGACACAGTGCCGCGAAAGATGGATCACGCGATCGCAGGACGCTCGACCACCGGAAATGGAATTAATCCCTGGACGTCGCCGACTAATTGTATACGCAACTCGGCGGCGATATTCAAATTAAAATGTCTGTTGAAGGAACACGGAAAATTTCATTCGAAAATGTAATTGCTACGATGAATCTTTTCATAAATTATCTCGAAGTTCTGTTCTAATTTCGTTGATCCAATGAGTTCGTTTTATGCGAGTGGTTCTAGAAATTCTTTGGTGATTCGACCGCGGTTCTCGGGGAATTTTCTCGGCAAAATTCGAGCAGGAAGGTGTCGTCCAGGTGTGCGCGGGCGCGATGTCGTTCCAGCAGCGTGTCTGGCTCGTCCGCTCGATTCGAATATAGGCCATGAAGAGAGGCACGGGACGAAGGGGACGAAAGGGCGGTCAAAGAGCCGGGGGGAGACAGGGAACGGCTTATGCGAAGGGCGAGGAGGAAGCCCTCGTTCCTCTTTACTCTTCGCCTCTCCTACGAGAGAACACCGATAAGACTCTTGCCTCCTTCGCGACGCTTTCATGCTTCCCGCTATGTCGGCTTCAACGTCTCGACAAAGACGCCTCCGGCTATCCGCCATTTATCGCCCGACGCGCACTACGACAACCTGCGTCGTTCATTTTTAATACTATGTACTGGCCATTCAGCGCTTGGAAAAGCCGAAATCGAAGTACAGTAAACGCTCGATTCTAGTCCAACAGCCGTGTTTTTCACGGACAACTATCGTGCTCCGGACATGCTTTTTGATTTATGACTGCGTCTAGATATCGCGCCGACCGCGCCGAGCGAGACTTCAATAGAGAGCCGAACATAGAGAAGGACAGAATGAAATACGGTCCGCGTCTCTTTCTTTCCGATGCGCTGTCCTTCCTTGCGACCGAAACTTTCACCGTCGATTAAACCACTAAATACAATTGAAACTGTATCGTGTTTGGTCTTGTTTTAATCATAAAAATGCCAGAAACAAGCCAGTGAAAGTCCCATAAAAAAATAATGAAAATTAAGAAGTTTGAACATTCGATTCATGGTGTCAATGGAGTGGTGGTCACACCGATATACCCGAGTCTACATGAGTGTCTTCCGAACGGTGTTAAGTCGATCGAACTCGTTATTTTGTGTTGAAAAAATTCTGAGAGACTGTTAAAATGTCAATAAATGAGTGGTAAAAATTTAAAGATTGTATGTTTTAAGGGTCCTTCAAAAAAAATTCCTAAAAAAGCAAGAAATAGTAGCTCTCACATGGGATGACCCCCTTAAATGAAGAAGTCAATTCGGTAATTTCCTATCAGAGCGTTCTTATAATTAGCATTCAATAATTATGAAATATAGAACCGGTCATCTGACCGTGGTAGGTTTAATGTTAAAGAAGGAAACAGAGATGCTAATGTTTATTCTGCACAAATGTCCTCAAACATTCCCAATGATCACACCACGGAAAAGCAATGAAAATTTGCATGAAAATCAGCGCTGCAATCGCAGTGATTCGTAACTAGAATTATGCAGAGATTCGAGGAGACAGCAGCTGACGACATTGACCGGAAAGCCCGAGCCAAGGGTTAATAACGTTCGGAAGAAGTTTCCGGCCGTTTCAGCGCAAATACGAAACAACAATCTGTTCCGGTAGAGACGCCACCTCGGTCTCGCGTCTGAACGCCGCGCCGCGCCGCGCCGGCACATTTACCCGGTGCAAATCCAATATCGAGCAAGGACGAACAAAGTTTGCCGGTGGGTCAGGTGGCGCGCTCAGAAAGAGAGAGAAAAAGCTAGCCGGAGGGACGAAACGAGGAGGAGGAGGCAGCGCGCCGCGCCGGTCGAAAAAAGGGTGGCTTTCACCCTCACGGCATTTCCATATTTCAGGGGATTCCGGACGTGGTAATACCGGCACCGAGTCCTTCGAGTTTATTTCCTCCGAGCCTACTCGATATCGAGCCGTGGCTCGTTCCTTCCGAAACGAGCCCCGAAAAACGAGAAAACTTCGAGCTACCCCGGATCCTCAGGGAATAACGATGAGAATGCTTTCGAGGAGGAGACCTTCGCCTGCTATTCTCATTGTTACGACCAGGATCCCTGTAGTATAGGTGCTTCAAACTCGAAATTGCTGGTACCTTCGGCGATTTATCGAATCATAAACACTCGTCGATGACTCGAGCATCGTTTCGATAGGAGAACCTCCTTTGGTCGAACTAATCACCAATCCGGGCTTGTTCAGATAAGGGAGAAATTATGCTGGAAACTCGTGATTGATTTTTACAGTACATCAGGTTGTATATGAATCTTTAGGTCACATAGTGTTCTGTGTAGATCTACAAGTTTTCTTTGGCACGTTTTGTGACATAATCAATAATTTAGGGGACGATACAGAGGATTCAACACTGAACTTATTACTAGACTCCGGATCTTTATGCAAAATAAATTGTTTGTGTATCGATTGCAAGGCACAGTAACTAAATATAAATTTATATTTTTCACTAGTAGTTTTAATGTAGTGAAAATAATATATTAATACTCTTAAAGTCTTTTTGGCAAAAATGCATAAAACCCGGAGTCTACTTATTACCATCGATCAAATGACCGGTTTCGGATTTGTTATTTTGCGATTATTCAAATTATAAAACGTTCATAAGAATTCAAATAAATACACGCATCGACGGAAAACAGAACAATTTATATTGCTGCAGAATCACTGTAAAATTACATATGTTAGTTCCTAAAAGTTAAAAACAAATCAAAGTTTTGAAACCAATGACGGGTTCGACACTAGCACAGATTATTTTTCGGCAGAACTGAATAGCAGCCACCCTAGGCGTTTGTACACCACCACCGTCATCCACAGCCGACAGCTATCGATGGTTCAGCAATCGAAAACTATCGACAGGATTGGGTATCAATATTTCCCCAGTGGTATTTGCGAAGCGTCCGCGCATCATTTGCAAAGGACACACCATGGAATCACGGGGCGAATAAAAGAAGGAGGGTCGGCGTCGGTTATTGCGCGCGGGGGTACGTTTTATGGGGTGTAACGACTCGGATGGGGGGGGGGGTGTACTTAGGGGCCTCTGCTCGTCTAGATCTTATCTAAACCGGCGGCTTCCTGGCGTGCCTCGTTTTCGTACGCACGCGAGCCGAAATTAAAGGAGGACACCGACGTTCTTCCCGTTAATTGCATTCTCGTGGCCGCGTTCGCAGCTCGTCCACAGGACAGATAAGCAAATTCGAACCCCGAGAGCCATCCCGATGCGATTCGACCGGTGATCCGGAAACCGATCGGATTCCCAGCAAGATAAACGATCCATCCGACGAATTCTTCTTCTTTTTTTTTTCCTTATTCGCGTTGTCGACTCCGATACCTTTTCATTAGCCGCGAATCTCGAGTGCGATCAGAATTTCTCCTAATAAGGGGCTTTTAACGAGCCTCGATGACAGTCATGACCAGTAGCGATTACGCTCGCAAATATCACCGTGATTCAGAACTAGAATTCAGTATGGTGATGTGTATTGAGAACCATCAGCTGTACAATTATCGATTATTTACATTCTACTCTCTGAAATAATGTCCACCATTTTCTGTGCAATTATATCGTCGTATATGTATAATTCATTAATCTCAAATACATAAGGTGGTTGAAAGATTTGAATTTGACAGTCATGACCAGTGGCGATTACGTTCGTGAATATCACCGTGATTCAGAACTAGAATTCAGTATGGTGATGTGTATTGAGAACCATCAGCTGTACAATTATCGATTATTTACATTCTACTCTCTGAAATAATTTCCACCATTTTCTCTGCATTTATATCGTCGTACAAGTATAATTAATTAATCTCATATACATAAGGTGGTTGAAAGATTTGAATTTAAAGTGAGCAGCTGGCAAGAACAACTTTGTGACTAAATGAACATCCGACAGCACTTTTTAAATTCGTGAAAAGACACAGAGTTTGAGGATCCACCGGAAGAGGAAAAAAGAATGTTTACCGTCGACGCGTCGGTCTCGATTCCTCGCCTAGGTAGACGCAGTCGATAGCGTTCGATTCGAGTCGACCGGGCTCGTTTCCCAGGGAAAAATACCGTGGATGTGGGTTCATTTCGACCCTCGAGGCACGACATCCTGCTCCGCCCCTTGTATAAATAAAGCCGTAAAAAAACAATTTGCCAAGGCCCTGTCTTTCGTGCTGCTTTTTATTAGAGGGAACGGCTGAAGATGGATGAAGTAGTAGAGTCCCTCTCTTCGGTGCGGGACTCTCGATTTTCCCGCCGCGCCGCAGTGTCGACGTCGATTTTCTCAAATCCCTTCGAAACTAATGAAACTTCGCGAGCATCGAAAGCTCGTTTCGCAGTTTGGTCTTTATGGGACATCATCGAGATCTTCGAGTTCAGCGATCGGGAATCAGGCACAAAGCTCAATAATGGACAGTTATCGAGTTATAATCGGTCAAACATGACAAATATCTAAGATAAATATCTAAGATAAATACGTTTCACTTAATAAACTCATTCTTTGACATCAAGGCGAAATAATCGAATCGATCTATCGTTGGAAATCTATCACTGTTTTATTCATAATATCGGTAAAATGATTAGAACACTTTTTAACACCATAGGAAAATTATTTTCAACTCATTGGAATTATTAGAGGAACAAACAAAGAACTTCGCACTAATCATATGGAAAATCTATCCCGGTAAAATCGGTTGGATTTTTCATATGTTGTAGCTTATGATCTACCGAACAAAAGATGTAATGGGCACAAAGCTCAATAATGGACAGTTATCGAGTTATAATCGGTGAAACATGACCAAATTCGAGCTGGCGAATACTCAAATCTCAGGAAGTATTTATCTTTTGGAAAAATGTTTGAAACAAAAATAGTAGGGTTTCGCAAAATCTGTTAGGTGGTGTAATTATTTTTGAATTTTGAATGACACCACCTAACAGATTTTGCGAAACCCTACTATTTTTATTTCAAACATTTTTCCAAAAAATAAATACTTCCTGAGATTTGAGTATTCGCCAGCTCGAATTTGTCATGTTTCACCGATTATAACTCGATAACTGTCCATTATTGAGCTTTGTGCCCATTACATCTTTTGTTCGGTAGATCATAAGCTACAACATATGAAAAATCCAACCGATTTTACCGGGATAGATTTTCTATATGATTAGTGCGAAGTTCTTTGTTTGTTCCTCTAATAATTCCAATGAGTTGAAAATAATTTTCCTATGGTGTTAAAAAGTGTTCTAATCATTTTACCGATATTATGAATAAAACAGTGATAGATTTCCAACGATAGATCGATTCGATTATTTCGCCTTGACGTGAAAGAATGAGTTTATTAAGTGAAACGTATTTATCTTAGATATCGATGATCGGAGAGATCGGTTCAACACCGCCAACGACTATAAATCTTACCGGTTTCTCGTCGTCGCGCGTCGCCAGCCAATTACGAAATTATGTAGCAATTAATTGAATCCGATTAGCTCCCGGCCGACTTATCGACGAAGAATGTCGCGGCACCGGCGACCGATTAACAAGAGCGCTCTCGATCATAACGGTAAATACTTGTTTACCTCGGGATCGCGAAAAATGCTACCGGGTAAAAGTAACAGCCGCCGCGGTGCTCGCGCAACACCAACAATTTCGCAGATGCGATCCTCCGGCCCGTAATGCATTTGCATAAGGACGCGCGGGCGCGCGCGCGCGCGTGCACGTACAGTGGCTTGCAAAAATAAGACGACGACGATGCTTATCTCTCTCACGTTCTTACTACAAAAAGCCAAAAAACCTTTGTATTAGACTTTTCACGATTTAGTTGCGACTCTATACTGTAATTTAAATGCAAATTACTTGACTGGGGAGTTTCGTGCGAAATAAAACTTCGAAGAAACAGGAGCCAAGTAAAAATTTCTTTCTTTCTCTAATATAACTTTAATAATCTAGAAATAATACATTGACATTTTTAAATTCAACACGTTGAGTGCCAACACGCACAAAAGTCATACAAAACAAATTACTTAATTCGAAGAAACAGGAGCCAAGGAAAAAATTTCTTTCTTTCTCTAATATAACTTGAATAATCTAGAAATAATACATTGACATTTTTAAATTCAACACGTTGAGTGCCAATACTCACAACTCGTAGATGCTAATAAAATATGATTTATTTGATAAATTGTAGAAAAAATTAATTCTCAAGTTTGTATCTAATGTTTATGGTAGTCATTAGTGACCGACGTCGAATACCACCGAATATCAATTTATATTTATTTTATACGAATATATTATTCAATTATCGCGTCAGTCAAGCTGTCACGAAAAGATTGAAGCAAAGCGTCCGTATTAATGTAACACGACGCTTCAGCCTGTTAATTAGGTCCAAGCAGATAAAGTACCAAGATAATGAAAAACAGTTTGGACACCGTAGAATCTGCAGCTATTCTATCGTTCTTCGGTGCGTAAATGAATAAAGTCCCTTATTTTTGCGAGCCACTGTAGGCATTAAGGAATGGAACAGAGAAAAGAGAGACATAAGTAGAGGGTAGGAGATAAAGTTAATTGGTTCGCAGGGCCCAGCCGAAGCGGGTAATCTTGATCCGAGGGAAATCGACAGCGACAGGATCGAAGGATGTCACAGCTGTTTTTCTGAGCCGAACGCACCGGCTACGCGAGTAAGTGCATCCTTATCTCTCGATCTCCGATCGGCTGTTCGATCCATCGACGCGCCTTGTCTCAACAGTCGCGCGACAAACGACCCACTGTCGAACGAACAGAGGAAAGAAGAGAAAGGGAAAGAGAGAGAGAGAGGCCATCGTGCGTGGCTCTGTTCCAGCGATCGGCCAGGCTATTTATGGAAACGAGCCGCCACAATTAAATTACTTCATTGTTACGGTACAGGGCCGAGCGTGCCCGCCAATAAGCATCGTTCGTTATCGCTCGTACAGTTTTTACCCGAACGCAGGATCTGTCTCGTGACATTTCCTCCAGCTGTTCCTCGGCTCAGATCCTCGTCGATAGATCGCACCGTCGATCCTCCGCACGCGATAATCGCGCGCCCGGTCAGCTGCTCCGACGCGTCATCGGAAAATTATCGTTGCGACGACGGTGTCGGGCGAGAATAATTGTTGCTCTTGTGCCCGCACACTTGTCGCATCAATTCACGAGAAGCAGCAGGAATTTTTGTTTTTTCACCAGCGCAATTTGTCTTAAAGTAAAATGTGGGGAGGTTTATGTGCTTTTTATGCTTAGTTATCTGCTTGGAATTCGAGCGCGATTCGATCTAAATTAGCGTGTTCATAATTTTCTTCAAGCAATGCTCAAAAGTTTTTTTTTTTTTTAATTGCAGTACTTGCGAAGTTTATTTATAGTCGTAATTAGATTGCGGATTTTACGCGTTTATGGCAAATATAGGTAAGTGAAATACACAGCGGTTACATTGGAAGAATTTGAGAATACTTGTCGTTAAAACTATTAACCCAAATACATTTTTATTGAATTTCTATGCGACGCAATTAATGCAGAAAATTCTTATTTTGCCTAGAGATCCGTAAATTCCGAATCGTCTAAAAAGTAATAAATAAATTTTTTCTTATTTATAAAGGTAATAGCTACAATGTGACGTAGGATTTTTGTGATTGGGTGCCATGTTCGAAAGTTATACATTTTTTAAACGCAAAATTTCGATGAAAATTCGAGTTTTTTTTTAATCAGCTGTCATTTGTACAAAAAATTTTTTTTTAATTTTTCCCTACGTCACATTGTAGCTATTACCCTTATAAATAAGAAAAAATTTATTTATTATATTTTAGACGATCCCTAACGGAGAAGTCATGTACACCATCCGCAAGGATTTTCAAAAAACGGTCCTACTTATCGGCTTATATCTCCGCCATTTTTTATTTTTTTTTAATCGTGAATATTGCGAATTGTTCATAAAACTACTATATATATATGTGTGTGTGTGTGTGTAAAATAAAGATCATTTTATATACTTAATGGCAGCGTCAAAAAAAAAGTTTATTTTTATACCTATTTTGTGTAACCCCTTAAATTTATCGCGACCACGGAGAATGTTTATCACGCATAAAGATCTGCTATCGATATGTGGCTACAGATCATTCGAAGCTCCTCGTTTTAAATATCCGTAACGGGAAAATAGAAATTGCTAAAGACAGCTGGATTCGTCGTTCGCCTCGCTCGATTAAAATTGCGGGCACCGCGAATTGAAATTGCGAACCGTAAAGAGGCAATAATTGTGGAATAGCCAGTCACGGGGGAATTTATTACATAATAATGCGGGCGTTATCTCGGCGGACGTCGTTCTCGATCGACCAACAGGAAGCTGGAAAAATAGAGAAAAACTGGTGGACTCCGGCTAACAGCGATACGCGAATGAGATACGACGAGAAACGAGCGTGTGCCTCGATGCGAGGCAGCCGTTTCTTTACGGATTTTATGGAGGTTCGTAACTTCTGACCCGGTCTGCTCTTTGTCTATTCCACTTTCGCGCGGGGAATATAAATCGACAAAGAGAGGACTAGCGTGGAACGCGACGAGAAGAGCAGAGGCTGATAAGGGTAGTTTAGATTATTAAGTGGGACGGAAGAGAGCAGCTAGTATTGGCAATAGCTTGCCACTTAATTATGAAATATGCTCGTCCTGAATGTTCGTTTCCGATTGATGCGCGCAATGTAAATTCCGAGTAATTGTTTTGTAATGCCATGGTTAATAACATAAATTGCATTTATGACGAAAAAATGAGTAAGTGAAATTTATTGCAGTGCATAACTCGAGAGAATTTAAAAATATCGATGCGTCAGTTTGAGCTGATTAAAGTCATTAAAGGAATAATTAAATTTCTATTTTTACCTTGAAGATCCGCAGTCTGAAGTATAGCGACCGAAGAAAGAGAATGCAAGTATGAAGGAACACGATCGCAAAATTTGAAGTTGGTGCCCTATTTCGTATTGAAATACAGAAAGCAATCGGACACGAACTTTTGCGCTGACCTGATACTTTGCAAAGGGGTATTTAAAGAAAATGTAAGTGGCGAGGGAAGGTGCCCATGAAATATAGAGCACTCTTCGGTGCAAGTACATAGTGCTTTCCCCCCTAGCAGGCAACGAAGTGAAGCAAAATATTTGTCCGTCGGAGCAGATTGGAAAATTGAATGATTAATTATGGATTGGTAATTGAGGGGAAAATACTTGCGAGTGGTAATGTATGTGGGAGGAATAGACGTGGGAGCATGTGCTAGATCGAAGTGCAGTGCGAGAGAGGGGTAAACTAATAGCGGAAAGAGAAAGGAAAGTTTATGGAATTGCAAGTCGAATTAGCGATCTTCCGGTGTCGTTTGCGCGTTTTAATTTATCAGAAAGAAAAATAGAAAAGAATGGAACAAGTCGAAGAATTGATTTTTTTTTTTAAAACTAATTCGATTATTTTGTCATCATCGAATCGCAGTTTCGGCACGATCGACTCTCGTATCCTGTTTCGCGAGACAGAATAATCACCGGTGCGAAACCCGGTGCAAGGGCGGATATCAACTCCGGCGGTTCTATAGCGTTAATTAACAATTAACGATGTCTGCCAGCCACGCGGTTTTATAATTCGCCCGCATCCCATACGTAATATCGCATTTTTCACCTCCGTAATTCACAGTAAATTAAGTTAACGTGCACAGAGGCCGACCCGCATAATCAGTACTCCTTACCCACGAGACTTAACATTCTTCTTGCTGTTTACAATCGCCACGGAACATCTGTACACTTAATCGTGTGCCGGCGGAGGACAGCGCTTAGGCCGACGACGATTTTTATGTGCCGCGTGCAGCTTGGAGGAATAATTGATTCCAAGAAACAGCTGATTCTCGTATAACTTTCGGAATCACTCAACTTTCATTTGCATCGAGTTACCATTTCATGTATAATAAAAATCCGGACTATTTTTAAACAGTTTCACAGAGGTGATCCTCGAAGTCGAGCTCGACAGATTTTCCATTTTCAATCTGATATCATTTCGTAAAAAATAATCGTGCAACAATAAACCTAGGCTCATTTCGAAGCTCGAAGCCTCTACTTTCATGACCCATCATTCATTTTTCTCTACAAAATGTTTGCTTAACGTACGAATCGTTCGAGTTGCGTCAATGGCCTCCGAGTCGAGCTCGAAAGATTTTCCATTTTCACTCTATTATCATTTCGTAAAAAATAATCGTACAACAATAAACTTAGGCTCATTTGGAAGCTTGAAGCCTCTACTTTCACGAACCGTTATTCATTTTTTCCGAAAAAATTTTTGCTTAACTTACGGACCGTTCGAATTGCGCCAATGGCTCCGAGTCGAGCTCGAAAGATTTTCCATTTTCACTCTGTTATCATTTCGTAAAAAATAATCGTACAACAATAAACTTAGGCTCATTTGGAAGCTTGAAGCCTCTACTTTCACGACCCGTTATTCATTTTTCCCGAAAAAATTTTTGCTTAACTTAAGGATCGTTCGAATTGCGCCAATGGCCTCCGAGTCGAGCTCGAAAGATTTTCCATTTTCACTCTGTTATCATTTCGTAAAACATAATCGTACAACAATAAACTTAGGCTCATTTGGAAGCTTGAAGCCTCTACTTTCACGACCCGTTATTCATTTTTCCCGAAAAAATTTTTGCTTAACTTACGGACCGTTCCAATTCCGCCAATGGCTCCGAGTGGAGCTCGACAAATTTTAAATATTTCAACTGTTATAACTCCGTAAAAGAAAATCGTACAACAATAAACCGGAGCTCGTTGTGAAGCTCTACTCTCACGACCCATTATTCATTTTACCCCAAAAAATTCTTGCGCGATGTAGCGGGGACTGTTTTTCAAAGTGGAGCGTTTTCGGGTCTTCCGGTGGTTCGAATGGCCCCGGAGCCGAAACCGGGAGCCAGCCTAGAAAATTGGCCCCGCCCATCCCGTGACGACCGTTCGTTTCCTGTCCGCGGCACAAAAGCTCGTCGAATAGAGATGGAGAGATGGAGAGGGGGGGCAGCTGGTGTACTCGAGACGGCAGGAACATCGAACCCGGAGTCCTGGAAGAATTCCATCGACAATAAGGACGTTTAATCGCGCTTCCCGTCGAGAGAGTGAACGAAAGCCGGCCTGGAAAGCCCCGAAAGAGGCCGGGAATTGTGAGAGATACGCGGCAGTCATCTTCTTTCGTGCCTGCAGGAGATACCGGCGAAGAATGGCTCTGTGTGCTTCGGTTCCTCTTCTCCGCTCGGATTGCTCTTCGTGATAAGCTCTCTTCTTTCTCCTCTGTTCCCCTCTCCTCTTTCAACTTGGCTCTCGTTTCCTTGTCGCAGCCGAATGTTTTGAAAATATGTAAAACGCTCGGAACGAAAGCAAACGCTCTCCTCCACGGCCAGGACCATTTAAATATTCCGGTTCTCCGTCGCCGGCGACTTTCAATTACGCCCCGGAGAGATCGCTCGGATTAAAAGCCGCTCGCTAAATAAACTCGTTCCTATTCTCGCAGGGAACCCTCGCCGACGTTATCCTCCTCCGGACAACGATCCTCTGGATCGCGCGTTCCCCTAGATCTTCGCGCAGGTTCATTGCGAAGTGCGTGCAATGCCGAACCTGATAACTTTGTGGTCACAACACTGCCGATTTTACGGATTTTAGATCAATGGGGCGAAATAGAATGGACATTTTACGAATTTACAGATACTGTTTCATTATTTTTCACCCATTACAATTTTTTTCTTAAATGTACAGGGTGTAAAGAAATGTTTGGCGTATCCTACATCTTCGGATCGATAAAGATCTGTTTAAAAGAGTTGCCGCAACATTGTCCTTAACCTTAAATTTCACGGTAAAATATTTGTATAATTGCATGATGCGTAGAATACAATGCAATAAAAAAATTTGACCATGAAATTCAATATCAAGGACAATTTTGCGGCAACTTTTTTTAACAGATCTTCATCGATCCGAAGATGTAGAATACGTCTACGGCAGCCAAGTCCAAACATTTCTTTACACCCTGTACAGTGACTCCCATTAATATTCGGACGCTCTTAAAAAAGCGACAACTATTTTGATATTGCACCATACGATTTGAACTTTTTTGAGAAGTTACAGCTATTAATTTACTACATGATGCGAAAAGAAATTTTTCCAAAAATTGCAATTCCGAGCAATTGTAACAAAACCGATTGTTCTAACTTCTCGAAAAAATCCAAGTTGTATGGTCGAATATTAAAACAGTTATCGTCTTTTTAAGAGTGTCCGAATATCAGTGGGAGTCACTGTATGTGTAAGTTGCTTCTGTAGAGTATGTATTCTTACTCTCTCTAATTTTTCTCATGAATGCATGAAATCCGCAGTCTGATTCGAAGCATTAAAAAGTTTCGAAAAGTTAGAGGACGTCGCCGAGTAATTTTTCCAAAATGATTAAAGGGATAAGAAAATGTAACTCCGGTGAGTACGGCGATCGACGGAGAAAATGTTGATTTCGCCTAAAGATCCGCAGTCTGCTCATTATATGTATAGTAATCGTTCTGGATCGCAGCCAAAGATAGCGCAAGCCTTCCGCTGCCAACACGAAGATCAACTCTTCTTTCTTTTCCTCTCGGTTCACCGATTGACGCAATTGATATTACAACACGCCAGCGTCGGCGCCCCAGCTCGATCTAGCCTGGAAAAAAACGAGAACCGTCCGGGGGGCGTTTTACTTCGGCTAACTGTACACGACTTTCGTACCACTTTCGCGGTCCTGGGCTTCTACTTTTAATCAATTTGCAACCCCGGAAACGCGGTTTAAAACGCAACAACGATCCGTTATTCCCCTGCCGGTGAAGCGAACGCGAGGATAATGAGAGGCTAGTGTCGCGCCGCGTTCTCCGCGTGTTTCCGACGCATCCGGCGCGCGGCGTCGCGTCGCAGGGAACTGTGTTGCGAACGATAAACTTCGCGAAGTCGGTCGCTGGAATTAGCTTAGTCAGCGGAGCGGTGCGGTTGCTCGTTCAACAACTCGGTTAATCGTGACGTCGTCGGGAGACACGGAATCGAAGATACCGCGGCGTCGAAGGCAGTCGAGAGGAGACACGGGGAGGCATGACGTCGAGAGCATAGTCACCGCAGCAGAATTTACTGTGTCATTTCGCGATGCATCGGGAACGTCTTAACTCTGTCGCAAACTGCATTCTCGGAGCGGTTACAGGTCAATTGCAAAATATGATCGTTGTTGAAATACAATGATACCATAGGGTCTTAGGTATAAGGGGTGGTTTTACGTAAGGACGGAAGGGCCCAGGCGAGGGCATAAGGTCAGGACCGTCGTCAGTCCGGTAGAGCAGATCCCAACCTTGCAAATTTTTTATTATTTACACATAGTTAAATACGCGGAAGCATCTTTATAATGGTAATAAATACAGGGTGTTCCAAAATTCCTTCAACTCTCTGAAATGGGCGGTTCCTGAGGTAATTTGAAGCAAAATTTTCCTATTCCAAATTGTTCGCTACGACTTTGTTTAGGAGTTATTAACGAAAAACACGGACCAAACAGAGCGCAACCTGGACGCGTGTTGGCAAAGATGGTCCCGGCGCGCAAGCAGTCGTCTGGGTCTGTAAGTCTTTGACAAGAGGACTTTTGACACGCAGATACAAGGAAACCGTCCGTGTTTATCAATACATCGTGACGTCGTATCCATTATAAAAACATTGGTGTAGTAGTATAGTAATTCTCGATATATTGCGATGAGTTGGGACGACTTTCGTTGTATTTGGCGGTCAGATACGCGAGGTCCGTCCTTGTTGATATGGAGGTCGTGACGTCAGTCGCCAGATGTTTAACACGATGGGTCGGCGGGACCATCTTTGCCAATACGCCTCTAGGTCGCGCTCCGATTGGTCCGTGTTTTTCGTTAATAACTCCTAAACGAAGCCGCGGCGGACATTTTGGAAAAGGAAAATGTCGCTTCAAATGACCTCAGGAACACCCTGTATACGGCGTAAAGTGCAGTTTAGAAAATAACGTACCCATATAAAGACATTTCCAACAATCTTTAATCGTAATTTTCGGTGCAAGTTCTACCGATTGAGAATACGATAAGAAAAATATACCGAATTAAATGATTCGACCTAGAAAAATGTATCGAATCGCCACAAGTACAACAGGAGAATAAAGTGTCTACTTCCAGTTAAGTTTGCGACGACAGTGAAACATCGTCCAGTGCATAATTTCCTAGACTGTAATTGATTGATAATAGTTACTTATTATCATAAATGCTCGCTCACTCCGAGTTCCTAGGAAAGCCGGAACGTTCGTCATCCTCGGCAGAAATCACGTCGGGAGAGGAAAAAAAGAAAAAACCGTCGACGGTGCGGTGACTATAGCAGAGGGAGAAGAAGTTCCCCTATCGAAGAAGGGGAACCTGGGCACGAGATTAGTTGCCATGGCGTGCGAGCCGCGGGGGTAATGGGCTCCATGATTAGGCCGAGCTTTTAGGGTACGGCCCGGCCATACGTCGGCGCTGGGACTCCATTGATCTTAAAAATCGAATTAGACCCCCGTGCGATCCTGCCCCTCGGCGAAACTATACTTATTAATTATACCGCGGACTACCTATTCTCCTGCAAACGAATCGAAACGAGGTTCGCCCGTCCCCTCGAGCTTTCGTCGTCCTATTCGATTTCGGGCGTTTCGGCTGACACGCGATGCTCGGGATTCGATTGTCGATTCTGCCCTGGGAAATCCGCTTTCATCTCAGCTAGCTTTAAACGCGAAAGAATCGTTTGGAAATGCTCTGTGAAAAGGAACGTGTTTATATGTGTGGAATACCATGGTCTAAATTGTACTTGTCTTGCGACTAGATTGCAATCACGGTGTTACCAAATAAGTTGGAATTACTTCGATCTAGCAGTGCTGGGTACAATTCGAATAAAAAGTATTGGAAATAGTAATTACAATACTTTTATTCAAATAAAGTAGCATTTCAGCATTTAGTTTATTTCCGAGTTCTACATAGAAGAATAGTTGAAAATATCTATTTATTACACGCGTATAGAAGCTATTAACTGAAGTAATATTTGCTGTTCGATGTTTTAGAAATAATTATTTGAAATAATAGTTTTCGTAGAATGTATTAGGAATAAATATTTGAAATAATATTGTTTTAAGGATATATGAAAATTAATTATTTTAACTAGTATTTCGTAGTATTTTACTGGCGATAGTCATCAGAAATATTAATTTTCTTTATAATTATGAAAGGAAGTCGGGACTGACCGCGGCAGTCGGGTGATAGCACACACAAATGATTTCTATGAAATGGTTCTGTTGTGGATTTTAACCACTTACTTACTTTTTAATGTATAAGCATAGTTACGAATGTCTGGATATATCCATAGCTTATTTCGGTGAAAGGTAGCGCTGAAGTTTCATTCCACTAATAATGGCAGAAATATTTATTTCTTCCTGTCGAGAAACACATAATTGAAATACATATTTCATAAACTTGGGAGATTAAATAAATATTTCAAATAGAAATAATATCTGAAAATATTTTTATTTTTCATTTCAAGTACTAATTTTACCCAGCCCTGCAATCTAGGCCTACATAGACTGACAAGTTGCGGATACAAGCTTCAAGTCTACTTTTGCCCAATCATTTCGTGACAGTTAGGATCGAAAAGCACTTAATGCAGTAACATCGATAAGATCGATAGACCGTCTATTATAGACAAGATTGTAGAGAGTGAAACAAATCGAAAGGTGGAAAAAGAGTAGCTTTCTCTTGCGAATGAAAATCGAGATACCCGGGTAGACGAGATCGATTAAAAGGTTCGAAGGTCCAAGTAAAAAGATTCCCAGGTGATAGAAGGGACACGAAGCGTAACAGAAAATTGCGAGGCGATCGGTGAAAGACCAGGTGTCTCTTCGGTGTAAGACCAGTCGCTCTTCGGACGGTTCTAGCTCTTGTCACGAACATCGTGGTTACCGTTCCGCTCGGAGTGGCAGGCGAAACTATAGTTCGCGAAGCAAGCGACACGGGTGTCAAAAGGAATCGGCCAGGTTCGATCGGGACGAGTCGTGCGAAGGGAGAATGTTATGGAAGGGAACCTGCCCCGAGGAGCGAGAGCAGCAGCACCTGCGCGTTTCTCGAACCACTCACGAGGAAAACGTCAAAGTCGGTTCGCGGTCGTGTAAACCGGGTGCCGGGATCCCAACGGTCGACTTTTGCCTGACCGGACCTGGACAGGCGCTCGTCCCGACGGAGCTGTCGGTTGCTACTCGGCAGACACGATGATCACCCTTTTGCTCGACGAGCTGCTTTCGGAACGACACTTGTTGACCCCCGTACCTATCTCTTGCTTCGGGGTGACCGAACCGATTTTTCCGGACTTGTTCCGACTTGTAAGACTTGAAAAATGTTGGGATAACGAGGTTAGGAGATTAAATAGAACTTTATATTTAAGCATTTATTTAAACTCCAACGCACAATGGATTAACTGTCGATAGATTGTTAATTAGTATTGTTAGCACGTAACACGATTGTTGGGAAAGCAACTACATATACTTTAACCTATAATTCCAGCACCTTTATTATTTGCGAATACACGTTTGATCTTTGTAATGGCTCAAGAGCGACTGCCTGCTGGAGGTCATATACAGGATGGGTCGCCACATTTTGCCATCTAGATTTACGTCATTATTATTACGCATAGCAAACAATGTTTCAGATGAAGTTGAATGGTTTTGAGAGGGGCACATTCTGATGGTACATTTTTTTTTGTAGGTGGACGTGTAAAGGACATATGAAGGTGATTAATGTTTTTTTAAATGGAATCATATATTTTTTATTGTATCAGCTGATGCTCCTTCATATTCTTTACAAAAAAGTATTAATCTATTTGTGTAAAAAAATTATTAGTTTAGGAGATATTTTAATTCTAATTTGTTAGGAAATCTCGACTTTCCGGTCAATATTATGAATAATATTGAAGTCGAACCAGAAAGTCGAGATTTCCTAACAAATTAGAATTAAAATATCTCCTAAACTAATAACTTTTTTACACGTGTAAAGAATATGAAGGAGCATCAGCTGATGCAGTAATTAAAATATCTCCTAAACTAATGATTTTTTTACACAATTAGATTAATACTTTTTTTGTAAAGAATATGAAGGAGCATCAGCTGATGCAATAAAAAATATATGATTCCATTAAAAAAAAAAACATTAATCACCTTCATATGTCCTTTACACGTCCACCTACAAAAAAAATGTACCATCAGAATGTGCCCCTCTCAAAACCATTCAACTTCATCTGAAACATTGTTTGCTATGCGTAATAATAATGACGTAAATCTAGATGGCAAAATGTGACGACCCACCCTGTATATTGCGTTAGGAAATGTATACATATCAGTCCTCCAACAGTATAGCCTAATTTTGATAGATGGCGAGGTTGTACCGACGCGCGCATTTTTCTACAACGATATTCTACTTTATTAAACTATTAACACGAAAGAAAAAGTGTGGGAGCTGTGACTAGCTCGGTAGGCTAGCACGGACCGACGGACTTACCTCATTCCTTCTTAGGACCTTTAGTGCAGAAAAATGGCGACGCTCAAAGAGCAATAAATCGCAGGTGAAAAAGTGTTCCGTACGTTACGGTATTGTATACTCCAACAGAAAAACAGAGGACCGAATGAAAAAATCCAAAGCTCTCGATTAGACTGGGGACTTCGGACTGGCTCTACGACTATCATAGGAAAAAGAATCTAAATGAGAGGATTACGAAATCGACGAGGAAAGATAGCTGGATCATTAGCCTGCGAGAAAAAGCGACAAGTCGACCGATGACGACGATAGCGACATCGCTGACACTCGACCGGTTGCCGGATAATTTGTTTCAGACGTCGAGCAAAAACCAGAAAACACGATAATTGCTCGTGCTCGCCGAAGGAAACGAACAACTGGCACGTCGATCCAGTTTCCGCGGTTAATTACTCCAGATTGCGCGTCGTCCCTAAAATTCTCGATTGATCGGAGCGAGGAGAGGTAGGCAGAGGGAGTTAGAGCAGGAAAGAAAGAGGCGAATCAGCGCCGCTCGAAGTCCAGTTTATTTATGGGATCAGCCGTTCCTTTAATTCCGTCGCCACAATTACAATTTCCTCCGTCCCCCCGACGGAGCTCTTCCGCTCTCAATAAAATCGTCGGTTCGATCGACACCCCCCTCGCCTCTCTCAGCCCCCTCTCCCCACCCGTCATCCCCTTAGTCCCATTGTCGTCGGGATCCGTCGACGTCGGCTTTTTCGCGACACGCGCGCACTTTTATCTTGCTTGGCCATGCGTCGTGCATCTCGCCTGACACCTCGGACTTTCTCGAGGGGGCACACGTGCCCCGTTCCTCAATCCCAGAACAACGGGCCCGCCCACTTCAGGACCTGTCTCTCTCTCTCTCTCGAGTCTCTGCGACGCTTGCAACCCTTTCCCAAACCTCTCTGCTCCTGGCTCGATAGTCTGAGCATCCGAGAACGCTCAAATCAATAAATATTTATCTTTGTGTCGATCGTAAATTGTTTATAAGAATTGTGTTAATGTTATCGGCGCACGGGTTCGATCAGTTTTTCGACTAGTTACTGGCAAATTTGCAACTTATTAATTTCCGACGCTTCGGTCTTATTTTAGAGCATTCTCAAGAAAACAATTGCGTTTGCTGTATATATGATGAAACAAATTTAATGGAAAGAGGAAAAAACTTTTTCTACAGCAAACGCAATTGTTTTCTCGAGAATGGTCTAAAATAAGACCGAAACGTCGGAAATTAATAAGTTGCAAATTTGCCAGTAACTAGTGGAAAAACTGATCGAACTCGTGCGCGGATAACATTAACACAGCTCAAATAAATTCTGCGAATTAAATTGTACATAAAAATGTTAGATACCGGGAACAAAAAGTGCAACTAATTATCTGTAAAATATTCCAGTTTCTATCTATCCGCGTCACGAGGAACGTTTGAAATGTAAAAAGAGCAAAGAAAAATTGTTCATTTAAAATGCAAATAGAAAATTATTATCCTAGCACGGAGCATCCTACAAACGTGTGAACGAAACCACTTGTCGGGGAAGTGTCGTAGAATTTCTTGCAACTTCATTTTCCTCGGCTAGGAAAAATGTCAACCGTCCGTAAAATAGAATTTTCTTCGGTGGAACATCGATCACCGAAAGCCGGAAGAAGTCGCGAAGCGAGAGCCTCGCGAGAAGGAAGTCTGGGATCGCGTGCGGCGATCGATGGATCGCGCGGAGCTCTCCGCGATCTCTGTCAGCTGTTGGCACGTGCCAGCTCGGCGCGCGGAAGCGGCGTTTAAGAAAAAGCAACGGAGCGACACACGCGTGTGCGTTCGTTCGTTCGCTCGCTTACGCAACGCAACGCTAACGCAGTTGGCGGATACGAGAAAACCCCGCCGGAGGTATACATACGTATCGCGAAGAGAAAGAGAAGAGGCGTGGCGGAGAAGACGCGCACTCTTCGCGTTTGTTACGTGTTCGCTCGTTCCCGGTACTCGCGCGCACGACATACGTATACACACCTGTTTGTCTACGGTCGCCGACAAAAAGAGATTCCCCCATAAAGTGTAACGGGCTTTTTATTCGACTTTAAAAGCTGATTGAATCGTTAACCGGCGATTACAGCGTCGGTGTCCGCATAAACGCGGCCCGGGAGTCCGTCGGGTCGATTACGCGGTGGACAAATGCAAATTCGAAGTTATGGCTGTTTCTTCCCCTTAATTGCCGCGCGACGTTTATGCGCGCATTCGGTTTCTGTAGGTGTTTGCGGAAACCCGCAGAAAGAGAGGAAACATCTCTGTTCCGTTTAGTAATGTTACTGATATACAGGGTGGGGCGCTAGAAACAGGTCACCTGAATAACTCGCTTGCTTTTTAAGATAGAAGGTAATGCATCGGACCAAACTTACTTGGTAATCTGACGTTACTAAGTTTTTTACAAGTGGAGACGTCAAGGAGATATGAAGGTCAACTCTGTTTTTTTAAATGGAACGTTACTGTTTTTTATTTACATTCTGATAGTGTGTTTCAAGACGAATCCAATGACATATTCTGAAGGTGATTATAGGTCACGCAAGGTCAACTGCAATAGAAAATAAATTGTCTAAAAGCATTCTTCGAACACTTCGACGATTTACATATAACATGTTATTTACCACCTTGAACATGGATACATAGTCTAACACGTATCAATACTGATGGCACTGTCCGATCAATTTCATTTCCAACTATTACAGAGTAAGCTCTTTTCCAAGCATGTTTTTGCATGTCAACTCTTTGCTTATTGGTTTTCCGCGGTACAAATAGAAATTTACAGAATATTACAAAACCGTATTCTAATCGGTAGTCAAACTACTAATAATATTTCTGGATACAGATAAGCGTACAATGTGATTTAATGTTTGTTTATGTTCTGTGACCCTTATCAATAATTACAAGAGCGGTATGCCAACAACCAGAGAAGACACAAAAGTATTTGAAGAGTGCTTTCAGACAATTTATGTTCTATTGCAGTTGACCTTGCATGACCTTGAACGACCATCATAACAGGTGATTGCATTCGTCTTGAAACACACTATCAGAATGTAAATACAAAACCATATCGTTCCATTTAAAAAAAACAAGGTTGACCTTCATATCTCCTTGACGTCTCCGCCTATAAAAAAATTAGTAACATCAAATTACGAGCGCTTCGATACCAAGTAAGTTTGGTCTGTTGTTATTCAGGTGACCTGTTTATAGCGCCCCACCCTGTATGTACGATACATAAATTAATATTGTTCCGAGAACTGTATATATGTTTCATATCCCACATCTGCGGGACCGTTTCATTGTATTTCGCGGTACCTTTTTCTATGGAATCAAAGATAGAACCGCGGCCTTTTGAGTCCGCATGCCGACATGAGCGACTCGGTTTCAAATGTTTCGACGAACTACCGACCTCAGTCGGTTGAAGCATAGCTTTAGTAGAGGGAACATCTTATAAATTAAGATACCTGCCTTTTTTATGTCAAAGTTACCTAGCTTCCCAAAATCAACACATGTTTATGGGGTTAGATGGATAGAGAAGCTTTTATGATTAGAGTATGAACAAAATCTTGAGAAAGTTTACGTACAAAAAAATGTATGAGTAACAATTTCAAGGGCTGATGCTATACATCGTCCATAAAATATTTGAGAATAACCGTCGCTCAAGAGTTAAACGTTCTTCGGTGTACGCAATAAGTGCATAGAAATCGCAGTTCAATTGCAAGGTAGGGAAAGCAACCTACGAGGTTGAATAAGAGGCGACCTCTATTTTTGCGCAAAAGTCCACGGCTGCTTGAAAACACGCAATCCACGGTGTGTCCCGCAGATCTAAATGCACCCGCCAACTAGCACGTTGCACCGTATCGCGGAGCTTTATGCGAGTAATGATCCGCAAACAAGCCCGGCAGATACCAAGTGGAAAGAGCGAGACAGAGAGCATAAAACCGCGAAATTACTCGCGCGAACTATCGCGAAAGGGACGTCGGCCGGCGCGGCGCGGCGCGGCGCGACGCGTCTCCCAATAGTGTATCGTTCTCTTGAAAATCCACCGTCAAAGGGAAAACACACAGCACTGAACACTTTTACCGTTTCCCCGAGACCCTTTCTGTTTCGCCGAGTATTTTTTTTTCCTGCCTCTTTCTCCCCGACACACCGGTATCATAGTTGCATGGGAGCCATCACGTGCAGCTCGCATTAAAACGGGAATGCTTTTATGCTTCTCATAGCAGTTTCATCGATCCTCTTGCCTCCCCACCCCCCGACCCCCTTGGGCGACGCGTTCTCGCCCCTGCAAACGCTCGCTCGCTCTCTCTCTCTCTCTCTCTCTCTATCGGGCGACGAACCCCCGCAGAGCTCGCGAGAAAGGAAGGGCCTCGGCCAAAAATATGCAAATACTTGGGAATTACGAGCCGTCCGAAATGGATCTTCCAGGATAAGGATTACGATTATTTCGTGTTCCTTTCGGCCGACCCCGCTCTGTCGTGCACCCTCCGTTGTCCGTCAGTCACGGGGGATCACGCGACGGACAGCCCTGATGGCTTCTTTCCTTTCTTTTTTTTTTCTCTCTCGCTATGGTAACACTGCCATCGCGGAAAATTGGCTTCGACGATCGAACACGAGGCTTCGACCTCTTGCTACTCTTCTTTCTAGACTGCACGTGTTTAGGGGGTAGTATGTACACGGAGACAACTTGAGGAATCGTGTCAAAGTAAAACATTAGACTTTTTGCTTTACTTTGTGGAAAACCCCACATCCTAGGAATATTGTGAAATACCTTTATTTTATAGCATACCGTGCTCCCTTCAGGTATGAACTTAGTCTTGTAGACACCTCCGACAACGTCTTCATATACAGGGTGTTCGACTACAGGCGGAAGAAAATTTAAGGGGTGGGTCTCCATGACAATATAAGTCGATAATGAGTAATAAAAAAATTGCGATTTCGTTATTTAGTCATGGGTTGCCGCATTTTAGGTATGTAAGGCCGACTTACACTGAAAGATGTCGACTCGTTCGCGATCGTACGACAAATGGCGTGCTCTGGTCACCGAGACCCGCTTTTATAGGCAGAAGTAAAAAGATGCCGCCCATCGCCACGACGCTGTTTTGTGGTACCACGCCGCAAGGAACGCAGCGGCATCGGTACCACGCCGAAAAGAGCGCAGCGGCATATGTACGACACCGAAAAGAGCGCAGCGGCTCGAACACTCGTAGCGGCAATGTGCCTTGATTGTCGAAGGCACACGTGCACAGACACGTCGTCAGCGGCAAACCCTTACAGGTAGATTTTTAATTGTTCACCCTTCGCACTCAGCTATTTTAATTCGAAAGTTAAACATTTCTTCCGACCTAGATGTTCCCTCTGATTTTTTAAATTCGATGGATATGAAATTGATATAATACCTCGTAGAATACTTAGATGTTTAGTAGTAGATACCAACATATTTAATAATGTAAACAATATTTTGAATAATGGTACAGCAATTTTTAGTGGCGAGGAATAGATAATTTTTTATTCTTCATTTTCGACTTATATTGTCATGGAGAACCACCCCGTGTATACATATTTTCACTGTATAATTATTTTCACATAACCTCTCAACAAATCGATTCGACGACGTTCGACACGTTTCCATACGATAAAAAAAAGATTAGTGACAGCCAAATTTAAACGGAGAGCTCTCCTTGCTTAAACTGTTTTATTTTGCGTTTTACTTTCCAGCTGAAAATGCTACGTCACGGGGAACGCAAAATTGCAAGGGTCGCTCCGACGACGGCACGCGTCGATCTAGCCTAAGTATAGCTTGCGCTGGCTATAACGGGTCTATTATTGAACGCCGGGTGGCAGACTGTGAAACGCATCGGAGACAGCGGACGGTTGGTCCGCGTTGGTCGGCTTTGATACGCTATCTTCTGTCTGCCGACACAAAGGCTGCCGAGTCTTAGGAACGTCGCGACCACCATAGAGAGACAGCGGTACCATATAGCCCAACACCATAGTGTACGGGCGGCATGGCACTTCCGATGGATCGTCGAACGGCCGAGACGCACAATCGGTGCAAAATTAGCTCGGATCCGCGTCCCATCGGACGGGAATAGACGACGAAAGCCCGGAGACGTGGGAAGAGATTGGTTCTCGGCAGGAGTGGCCGCCCATTCATGTATCCCATGCATAGCCAATCAGCAGTCATTAAATTAGCCATCCCCTGCGGTGACATCATCTCCCCGTCTCCCCCTTGATCGTTCCACCCTCGTCCACCCCCGGAGATCCTTCTCGACGAACCACCCTGGAGCAGCAAGCGCTGCAAATTCGACTGACAAAACCACCCTACGAGCACCGCCGCCGCTGCTCGCAACGCGTCTCCAACCCTTTTGTCGCCCCGGTGCACCCTACAGACGATGCACCGACACCCCCGGAGATGCACCGACCGATACTCCCTCGATTCCACGCTCGAACGCTCCGGAGATCCGTATCGCGACGTCTTTTATTCGTCTTTGAAAAAACTGAGCTGTTTCATTGGAATCGTGGGGCTGTGAAAAATAGACGAGGGTAGTTTCTGAAATTTTATTCAATATCGTTTCGATGGAGGACAACGGAACTTCTGAACACAATATTATTGCAAAGAATCGTTAAAACGACACATTCAAACAAAGATGCACCCCAAGATCTTGCACAGACCGCACAAAATCAACAATAAACCCTCCCCTCGCACATCAATCGACTCTCCTCCCTCAATCACCGAAAAAAAAAAATAACCTGATCTCTTCTAAAGGAAGAGCACGAGTTCCACGGTGGATGAGCCTCGTTAGACGGGGGTACGTCCGCGGAATCCTCAAGGGGTTGCTGGCTACCGCTGGCCATCGTTAGTCCTCCAATCCCGCCCCTCCTCCCATCCCCTTATTTTTGCACCCTTCGTCTCTGTCTTCCTTCGTCCCGTGGATCCATCCTTGTCTCGATCTCGGTCCCCTCTCTTTCTTCCTCCAAATAAACCGGCTCGGTTGTGCGCGTGGATTCGAGGGGGGGGTGGGGTGGGGGGGCTCGCGTGCAACACGCGTGAGTCATGCGTCATGCGGCGTGGACGCGTGTACACGCGTACAGGCGGCGGCCCTCCGAGCAGATCCGACGATCTCCGGCTGCTCGATCGGTCTTTCGGCTTCGTTGTTCGCGATGCGATCGCCTTTGTTGTCGGTGAGAAGCCCGGCCGTTTACCTTGGGGCACGGGGAACACAGGGGGGCACGGGAATATCGTCGTCCTGGTGACCGCGTTCGATTATGCTGCGGAAAATTTGTGCCGTTCCCCTTGTTTAGCTACTCGCTACGAAAATGGACGAGGAAGTCTCTGTTTGCGTTATTCTCATTTTTGGCAAAGTTTCTTTCTATCAACATTGGGTTTCCGAAGTATTAAAAGTGACATATCAGTTTATAACAATAGCTGGAATTTATGTACCCATATTTTAGGCATTTTTGTAATAGTATACTGGGCGTTCCAAAATTCCTTCAACTTCCTGAAATAGACGGTTTCTTAGGTTATTCGATGCGAAATTTTCCTTTTCCAAAATGTCTGCTGCGGCTTTGTTTAGGAGTTATTAACGAAAAACACTGACCAATCAGAGCGCGACACAGACACGTACTGGCAAAAACGGTCCGGCGCGCCAGCAGAGCCAAAATATGACGAAAGCCGTCCCGACCCATCGTGTTATACATGTGTATTGAAAGAAGACTGTACCCTGTATACCTGTGTCAGGACGACTAAACGTCACGACCTCCGTAACAACACGGGCTGACCTCGCGTATCTGACCGCGCATAAAAAAAACGACGAAAGCCGTTCCGATCCTACTATTCTATATAATAATCCGATCGTACTATTTACACCAGTGTTTTTATGACTGATATGTCACGATGTATTGATCAACACGAACGGTTTCCGCGTATCTGCTACGACGAAAGTCTTCGTATCAAGGACTCACACCCAGATGACTGCTGGCGCGCCAGACCATCTTTGCCAACACGCGTCTAGGTCGCGCTTTGATTGGTCCACGGTTTTCATTAATAACCCCTAAACTAAGCCGCGGCGGACATTTTGGAAAAGGAAAATGTCGCTTCAAATGACTTCGGGAACCGTCCATTTCAGGGAATTGAAGGAATTTTGGTACACCCTGTATTCCAAATATTAATTTTTGCCACGGATGCCTATTTACAGTCCAGCCATTAAGGAAGTCGGAATGAAAGAATTTCGTTTCCCAGTTGACTGCGCGAAGCCGCAGCGCTACGGTCAGCTAATTAAACGTTATCACAGATGCGCGTCGAGTCCATGCGCTAGTAAATCGCGTTTACCGATGTTTGCGCGATAGAACGCGCACGTGCGCACCCCTCGGACGCGGGATATCCAGTCGAACCGAGTTGGATACGGGAACAGATGCGGGGTACATTAATCGAGCGACTACCACCCGGGGTTTCCTACCCTTCTGATCGATATTATTGCAATCGCTATAGCCCTTCGGTCCACCGTCCTGTTTACCGTGGCCAGAGCTGCATGAACGATCTTCAAACTTTTATGTCAATCTGCTCCCAAAAGAATCTTCTCTTCCGAAAGAGACATGATGTTAGTTGTGATGGTCATAAAATTTTTCTTTCGTACAATTTCTATCTACATTTCACACTGAATTCAATACTAAATCTTGATCAATAAAATCGCACGGAACACAGTGAAATATAGAATTAATTTCCCAGAAATTTAGATGGATATCTACGGTAGATAGTCGGCAAGATAACAGGCCTGGGAAAATCTGTGTCGACAGGATTATCGGCAGTCAGATTACGGGCAACGTTTGCCGCCGTTATCGAAATTAACGGCGTCGGGAGACAGCGAAACCTGGCGGCGTCTTTTCGATTAGGTCCCCCGGGGGACGAGATCGTTAACGAGGCAGAAATCCAATATCCGCGAGAATTGGTGGCTGCTCGCGAAATGCCGAGCCATCCGCGAAGTCCATCCCAGCCGAGTGATTGGTCATTCCACAATTTAATATCGACGCACCCTATCGTCGAACCCGTCGACCCATCTCCTTAGCCCTCCAAGTTCGACCCTCGACAGTAGCTTATCTCGCTCTCCCAAGGGATACTCTGTGACTCGTAGTGTCAGGTTTAAAGTGCAATTCCAGTTGTGCATTTTTTCCACGTCTGCTTGGTGTGTTTCGAATCGGCCATCTTTCACCACTAGACTGCGAATTTTTATGGAAAATAAAAATTTTCAAAATATCCTACATTCTTCACAAATTGTATTGAAATTAATGTAACGTCAAACTTTTGTGATCTCTTCACTGTTCTCAATTTTTTTTTAACCTTGATAAAAAATTGCAAATTAAAACGGAGTTGAATTAAAGGACCCAAACACTGTACACCTCTTTGTTCGAATTTCGTTCGAGTTCAACGAAATTGATGTTCGTGAAATACTTAGCACGCTCCCTTTATCGCATACCTCGAATTTCGTTCGATTAAATTTACAGTTTCGCCAACAATAATCCGTCTTCCGTGGGGAGTGGAGGATCGAGGTACATTCAGCTCGGGTCTCGTTTTTTGTCTCTCGCGAGCTGTCAGCGAGGCGCGAAATTAAAGGTGCGTGCACAGAATGCCAGAGAGAGAGAGAGGGAGAGAGAGAGAGTGGAGGGAGAGAAGAGCAAGTCGCGCAAGTCCGGAGGACGTGGACAGGGGGTGGGGGAAGGACGGGGACCAGTTTGCAAGGTGCGCGGACCAGGTGTTGCCTCCCGATATCTCCATCTCCGTCTGCTCGCCCTCGTGTTACAACTTTGTACCTGTAATTTGACTGCTCGGAATCTTCGTTCGGCACCGGCACAAGGCACAAGGCGACCGTCCGTTTTTATTAGCCGGCCCGGCGAACGATCGCGCGCACTTTCCGAGGAATCACTGATCTAAATGGCGGAGATCCCCGTGATCGATCCACCGCTCCGATCCAGAGATATGTAGTCGGATAGAAACTGTCATTTTACGTTTTCTAACGATTTCAGATCTTTCTATTTCACAATTATAGAGATTTTAGAGGTGCATTCGTGGGGAAATTATTGCAGAAATTTCTTCGTTCGAGCACACAGAACGATGAAAACCGCACAGTAATTATTAGAAAATAGTACACACCATACGCGTTTAGACGTTAATAATATTAGCACCAGAGTTGGGCAAAATTTTCATCTAAATAAAAATTTGGAATAACGAATAAAAAGTAAACAAATTTTTTATTCATTATTCGATGGTTCGTGTTTATTAGAGTTGGCAGTAGTTGTGGAAAGATTTATTCGAAGACGCCGAATAAAAGATACAGATAAAAGATGAAAAAATTATTCGAAGTTCGAATAAAGCCACTTCGTATAAAAAAAAAATTTGTCTCTATTCGTTGGATAAATTCTTTTCGGATATAATTGTTTATTCGATGCTCGTCGAATAAAGATACTTTTTATATTCAAACCATCGAATAATGAATAAAAATTTTAGTTACGGTTTATTCGTTATTCAAAATTTTTATTTAGATGAAAATTTTGCCCAACTCTGATTAGCACACGAGTGATGACTCAGATTCACCACTAAAAATTGCTGTACCATTATTCGAAATATTGTTTACAAAATTAAATAAGTTGGTATCTAATCAATTACTAAACATTAAAGTATTGTACGAGGTGGTATATCAATTTAATATCCATAAAATAAAAAATACATCATATAGAATGGAATTATTCTACGTTGGAAGAAATGTTTAATTTTCGAATTAAAATAGCAGCGAGTGCAAAGGATTAATTCTCGCATTGAACGTCAGCTGAGCCTGTCGAAATCGTACAGAAAAATTGAATAGCCGAAACAACTGTCTTCCATCTGCCTCACACATATGGTCCGCCATTAATCCCACCGCAGAAGACATACCGATCGATGCAGAAATAACTGGCCGGTATAGAAAAGATAAAAGCAACGAAGAATACTCTCTTCTCGAAGAACAGTTACGTAAACGTGACATATTCTTTCAGGATGGGCCGATGCGTTGAAGCGAGCAGCAGCAGCAGCAGCAGCGTTTTGCGACGGGCTGTACGCCGAGGTCCATATCGAACCGGCTGTATCGATTAGTCTTGTCCAAAGGGCAGCTTCCTAGGGCGGGATATACTTTCGAGGGCGAGGGTGGCCTTTTTTCTGCACGTACGCCCGACGCCGTTCATTGTCGACAGATCTCGTGTGAACGGTTCTAAAGAGGAGAAAACGGGGCCGAGGGAGAGGGGCGGAAGGTCGAACGAGATATCGTCCGTGCAACCCCCGAGTTCGATGGACCGTTCTACTGTGACGTAATTTTCTGTGCATCCTGGACACCGTAGCTACTTGTCCGATCAAACGATCTCTTGTTCCACTTTGCCGATTTTACGAAAGCCTCCTGGGGAAAGTGGCAAATCGACAAAATAATCTGCCGAACATCTGACCGAAAATATTTTTAATTCATCTACCGAACAGCTGGCAATCGAAAATATTTTTTCCGGATACCTTGAATTCTACGCTTTCAGATCGTTTCGCATTTTATTGCAGCTCGAGAATATCATTTTTATATCCCCAAAAAACTGTACCTCCCCATCTCAATAAAAATAAGGGTAAAGAGTAAAAAAAAATGAATTGGTGGGTGCTATCTACCCTAATAAATTCTGCACCCTTCTTCCGTATCGAGCACGTCACCGAAATTGTTCGATTCAGCTCGCGAAAAATATCAATTCAATTATTTTAAAAAAGAAGCAAGAATTCAGGGAGCGCCAATTCAGGGAGCAAGAATTCAGGGAGTCAAAGCGCCTCCCTCTGAAATTAACAGGCGGGCCCGGACGATTTCCTGCGTCGGAGCGCTCTCTCACCCCCGATTTTACAGAAGCATGACCAAGCATTTTCCCCATTCGATCGACAAAAGGAGGAACCCGGAGGAAAATTCGGGACCCGGTGCCGCAACGAAGCCGCACCGGATGCTGCACTTTCATTAGAGCCGGCCAGCTGCCGCGCCATGCCGAACGGCAGATAATAGCTCGCAAAGAACCACCGGCGGTTATTGTCGTGCGGCGATCTCGCGGTCGAAGAAGAAGAGGGTTGCGAAAGGATTCCGTGTGTTCCGGATCGTCGAAATGAAGGAGGCGTGACAACGGACACGGAATATCGAAATTTCGAGCGTTTCCTGCGCGCGGCTCCTTTAACACCTGATCGCGATCGGTTGGGTACTGGATCACGAAATTTCCGGTCGTTGGAACTCATTTTCAAAGCCAAATAATTTATCAGAGAGCCACTCGGAGGAGGATAAAATGTTCCTCCTTAAAATTATTTCGAATTTGTAGATTGCTGAATATAGAAATTAAGTTGCATTTTTTCGATAGATTAATTGTATTTTTAGAGATAACGAAGCAGAGAACTCGTTCGAAAGTAGAATATTACATTAATTAATCCCTCGTTATACAATATCAGGCAGGTGACTGTATCATCTCATCATTGTCCTAAATATAAATAAAATTCAGTTCTTACAACACTCGAACATTAAACCTAAATACGACCATACAATTAACATAAATATTCCTTCCGTTCTAGGTGGCTTATCGGAGAACAATTAAATCACTGATTAGGAATGTAAAACAATCGTTATGTTCCTCGTAGAATCGCGAGCAAAGTACGAAAGTCGTAATTGTTCCTCTAGACACGCGCGCATAAAAATGTCATTTAGCATAAAAATACGTCAGCGCTGATGCAGATGACGATAAAAATCTACCTAACAATTAGCTCGACGGTTCGCGAGTTTCCACGTTGCTTGCCGCAACCGCAACACGGTTATATCGAGAACGCGAATTATAGGAAGCACGTATCGCAAACGAACCGACGCGATGCGACATTTTAATCGTTTTAATCGTGATTCTCGATCGGATAACGCTTCGCCCGATCGCGAGAGAGAGAAAGAGACTAACGCTTTAGACAGGACTCTTTAAAACCGTACTCTTTAAATGAGATCGACACGCGACCCATTTCAGCCGTGTATGTATTCCGACGAGCCGCACTGTCGCGCGAAATAGAACGCGCCTCCTCTTTATCCGGCGAATAAAACCCCGGAGGATTCGGGTCAGCCAGGATTATGCATTCGCCGTGCTTGGAAACTGTGTTCGAATATCGGAGCAACTTGGCGAACGCGGTCGATTCGTCCTCGCGACACCGAGAAACTTCATAAGATCCACGTCCCGAACAAATACTGATCGCTGATTCGGTGTTGGACACTGTGTTTCAGATAGTAACGAGCATCAAACTGTCTTCTTGGCCAAGAGACTTTAGAATCCTCGATCCTATCTTGTCGAACACGAGAATGGATGAAAATTCTTCACTCGAACAAATCCTTTGAATCTCCAATCGATTCAGACCTTTGCGAAGCTAACATAAAAATCTAAACAGTTCTTCCGATCGAAAATATTTAACAACTACTGGAAGGATTTCGCTCAAATTTGTATGGTATAGTCAGCACATCTATAGTTCTTGCCGGTACCAAAATATTTCTGATATCTGCTATAGTTTTCTTTTTTTTTAAGCTGAAAAAGGCGGAAAAAAATGACGAAACTTCGTACTTAACGTTTAAAACCGTGCCAAAAATTCAATTTTCGATATTTTTATATTATTTTGGTACCGGCGATAGCGGCAGGTCTACAAATCAAAATGCAGTTTGATTTTTTGATATCAGATGATCGAAACCTCCGGAATCATGGTTGCCATGAACCTACTTTTTTTACACATGAGTGTGTTCTGAACGGTGTAAAGTCGATCCGACTCGTTACTTTGGTTTGAAAAAATTCTGAGAGACAGCTAAAATGTCAGTAAATGTGTGGAAAAAATTTCAAGATTGTATGTTTTAAGGGTCCTTCAAAAAAAATTCCTAAAAAAAGCGAGAAAAAGTAGCTCTCACATGGGACGACCCCATTAACAACTGGTGCACGCTCTAATGAATTTCAATGTCAAATCAACCATCTTCGATTTGAAAATTCTATCGAATGTCAAATGGACTCGAACAAATCCTTTGAATCTCCAATCGATTCAGATCTTTGGGAAGCTAACATCAAAACCTAGACAGTTCTTCCCATATAAAATATTTAACAACCGGGGCACGCTCTAATGAATTTCACTGTAAAATCAACCATCTTCGATTCGAAGGTTCGATCGAACTGGACAGCAAGTCTGTTAGGGGAACTAGTTCGTCTGATTTTTTGGCGGGGCAGACCGTCGCGACGAGGCGGTCGGTCACTTAAGCGGCTAATTAATAATGGGCCGAGTGTCCTATCCTCTGAAGGCAATCCTTTCAGGCCGGTTACTCGCAGACGGTGCTCTCAGGCCGTAAACCCGAGCCCCCTAGGGATCGAACGACGGTAGCGGTCGGAAAGACGCGAACGAGCTAGCGTTCGGCGCCGCGAAACACGAGGGGAGAGCGTGTGATAAAGAGTCCCTCGCGAGAGGGGTGTGTCGTCTGCGGCTGGAAATTAGTAACGGCGGGAGAAGGAAAGAGCGAGAAAGATGAAAAATATGGTTCTGGCAAAAGTGTTCGACCGAACAAGAACAGGCCTCCGTCAGAGAAAAAAAAAAGCTGTTCTCTATCCTCGGATACAGGATCGCAAAAAGCGAAGGAGGAGGAGCTAGAAAGAGGAGGAGCTAGAAAGAGGCGGAGCTAGAAAGAGGAGAGGCGGTGAAAGAGAGGAATCGAGCAAAAAACCGTGGATAAAGGACGAAGACGCATGCTGACCTGACCTGAGTTGCGGGTCGAAGGTGGCCAGGAAACAGGAAACAATCGAAGTGTTGTTAGATTGACAGGAGAAATAGGTGAACCGTGGGTCTTCGGCCAAGGTCGATGCCCCTTTAACATGTTAAAGAGAGCTGCCACCGTGACAGTCTCTCTTCCGGTAGGGCTTCTTCGAAGGTTGAGTCGTTTATGCTAGCTATAGTACCGCGCATAGTGCCAGGAGACAGTTTCTCTTATAGATCGTATCGCCTTATGGTGCTACCGTCAGTCTATAAACACGATAAATGCAGACTAGGACTTTTGATATCAACTCCACCACAATTTGTACCGGAAACGATATCTTTAAATATTCAGAACACCTTTCGTTTTCACCACTAGGACCCAATTTCGAGTTTAGATTCTTCAAGAACTGAAGAGAAGTTTGCGCCCGATAATACTATAAGAACAGGAGAAATACGAAGAGTGGGTCCTTGTCCTTGAGGGGGCTGCAAGTATAGCTAGGAGAGGGTTTTTTAAGTTCTAGACGTGTGGTTTTTTAGTGGTGTGGCGGCCTAACTTCCTACTCGCGCCACAAGAGGGACAGGTAGTTAAAAAAGACCTTTGTCGCTGGTACTCGATTCCTCAATGATTTGTATATACAGGGTGGTCACCTAACGTTTGCACCTCAAATATCTTTGTTGTTTCTAAAGATACGTAAAATATGGTAAGGACAAAGTTGTATGGTACAATATGGCTGACACGATGGCAAAAAACAATTTTGTTTTTACGTCATTTCTTTAGAGATATCAAGGTCACCTTGACTTTTTTCAAATGGAACCACCCTTTTTTAAACACCTACAATGATAGTCCCTTTCATTAGGAATTCAATGACTATAATTATTCCAAGGTCATTCAAGGTCACAGACAGAGAAAACGTATAAGATTTAGAATATGAAAGCAGAATACGTTTATCACGGTTGAGACTTGTTTTTGAGTCTCGATGACGAAAGGCGAGACCCGAAAGGGCTCTCTCCACGAAGGATTGCTCCGGTACACCGTGACCTGGAAGCGCGGTGTGGTTTACAAACCAAAAGGAAACCACCGACGGATCGTAGCGTCGGGGGCTCCCGGCCCTACCACTCTTACGCTCCCTAAAACTGGTTTGCTCGTTTAGGAACGCCCCTTTCGTGGGCCCTTTCCCCTTCCTTTCTCGACGACCACCACCAGCAACATTTTAAATACCCTCGGTGAAGGAACACGAGAAACCGTGCGCGCGGGGTACAAGCTGCACCGAGGCTGCGCATTAATGCGCGCGTTCCCGAATAAATCATGCGATTCCGCGAGAAAGAAAGGTATTCTCCTCTCTCTCCTCTCCTTGCACCGGGGAACCAGGTAAAAGGTCGCCGAGGAACGAACGAAGGGATACAATACAAGCAAATGGGGAAATGGGTGTGGCAGACCTTTAGCGAGACGAATCAATTCCGAATCGAATTTATCGATACCTTCCAAGTGTCTCCGGGCATCCCCATGGTAAGGAGACGTCTCTCTCTCTCTCTTTCTCTCTCTTAGCGAACGGCTTCCTTCGGTTATACCTCTATAAATTCACTGGTCTCTCAGACAAAAATGAGCCCCTACAGAGGGACCTGTGGGGTTAGGTCTTGTTTCCAACACACGATTTCCACCGTGACCTCTGGGCTCTGAGATTGTGGGGATACACGAGGCCGTGGAGAATTATTTCTGTAAAACTTCTTCCGTTTCACAGTACGTTGGAGAGCACATTTACTGGACATTTATAGGAAATTTATAGGTGATACGAAAAAATGTTTCAGACGAATAGGAAGGAATTGAAAAGCTCTGTAGAGATCATGTCGATATTTTTTTTATTATTTTGGTACCGGCGATAGCCGCAGGTCTACAAATTAAAATGCCGTTTGATTTTTTGATATCTGATGATCGAAACCTCCGGACTCATGGTCGCCATCAACCTACTTTTTTTTACACATGAGTGTCCTCCGAACGGTGTAAAGTCGATCCAACTCGTTATTTTGGTTTGAAAAAATTCTGAGAGACTGTTAAAATGTCAGTAAATGTGTGGTGAAAATTTCAAGATTGTATGTTATAAGGGTCCTTCAAAAAAAATTCCTAAAAAAGCAAGAAAAAGTAGCTCTCACATGGGATGACCCCGTTAATCGAAAGCGATACCGAAGAAGAGTCTATCAATTACGTTGGTGTACAATGATTGCCACTTCCAGAAACTGTAGGTTTAAGAGGGCGATTTACAGTCTTTACGTATAAAGGGCTCTTGTGGAAAGGGAAAGCGAGGACCGAAGTCAGTCGCGAAGAAACGGTTGTAAGTACCTAACTCGTCGTCCCACTAAGGATAACCACTTTAGTCATAGAGTTATACAACAGGATGTATAAAAATTATATGTCAAAAATTACATGGAGGGATTCTATACCTCTGGATCGGTGGAGATCTTTAAAAACAAATGGATCACACAATTGACCTTGACCGTTTCTTTCATGGTGAAAAAATTTTTTATCGCATCGTAACAATGGTTCCCAAGTTAACCGTTCTCCTAAGAAACGACTTGGAGGTTTCGTAAACTAATTTCTTCCATATGACTACAGGGTGTCCCAAAATGGTATAAGCATGGAGGGAATGATTCTACATGAGATAATACATTGAAAATTTGAAATAAATTTTTTTTAGAGTTTAAAAATTCACCGACCATGCGTGCTCTTGAATAGGAATTGTCTGATGCGTCTGCTCATGACCTACTAATTCTACTTCTTAATATATTAGGCACGCGAACTTGACGGATTTTTAAATACAATTTTCTTGAAAACGAGGCGTCAAATGAAAAAAATGTGTTCTATACTTTCAATTTATTTTGTCATGTAGAATCATTCCCTCAACGCTTACACCATTTTGGGACAACGTGTAGACATATGGAAGAAATTCATTTAGGAAACTTCAAAGTCGTTTTTTAAGAGAACGGTTGACTCGATACCCGTTGTTCCTTTGAGATTTTTATTCCTCGCGATGACTACTATACGATGCGATAAAATGTTTTTCGACCTTGAAAGAAAGGGTCAAACTCAATTTTGGGGTCCACTTTTTTAACAGATCTCCACCGATCCAGAGGTATACAATCCCTTCGTAGCATATAATTTTTATACACACTGTACAAAACTATTTTATATCTTCAACACTGTACACGCGGTGTTATAGCATTTCACTGCAATAATAAAGTCTAACAGATCGGAATAAAATTTTTTTTAGTGGAAATCTATATTTTTCCGACGGATTTTACGCGTCTCGAATTAATTTTCGACCGCGCGAACGGGAGCGATTTCGGGATTAGCGGAGAGGCGAAGGTGGCGGCAGCAGAGCTCGTAAAGTACGCGGGAACGTTCGCGACGTCTCCGCGTTGATATTTCCAGCGACGGAGTGCGGACGGATCGCGTGTTACGCCGAGATTACGCGCGGGCCGAGGCGTTAGTTCTCGGTACTCGGTTCTCGGTTCTCGGCCGACGCAGCTATTCGCGGCGAAAAAAAACGCAACGGAAAATGGGTTAACGCAATCCGGTGGAAGGTCTCGCGATAACGAGGCCGACACCGCGTGCCGTATACACACCGTGCACGCCCCGACTTCCTCGAGAGATCGCGTCGAGAGATCGCCGACAATTGCTCGACGCGAACTGAGAGAAGACAGACCACCTTGCGCGCGATCCCAGAGAACACCCCGCGAGGAAACCGGAACAATTGAAAACAAAGGGAGATCCAGTAGACGACGACGACTGCCTAATCGCCCTAATCGCAACACATCGGCTGCAATTATACTACCCCGTGTGAAAACACGCTCGAGACGCCCTCGCCGGAAAATCTACGCGCGAGGAAAGCTACGTAGAGCTACAGAGATCTCCCATTAATATTCGGACGCTATTAAAAAAACGATAACTTTTTTCATATTGCACCGTACGATTTGAACTTTTCTTGAGAAGTTGGAGCAATTAATTTACTGCATGATGTGCGAAAAGAAATTTTTTTGTCAAAAATTGCAATTGGTCGGAATTGTAGAGAAAATATTAAAAGTTGCATTTTACTAACTTTTTTATATGGGTCTATATTGAAAATTTAAAATATATGTTTTGTAGATCTGTGTCGATTATATGCATTGTAAAAGTTTCATCGAAATCGGTTGATGTGGAAAAAAACGACAGGCATTGAAAGATATATGAATCCTTCCAGAAAATCGTGAAAAATTGCAATTTCTACCATCGTTAAACGTTTGTAGCTCATTGCCATGTTGACCGATTTTAATGGAATTTTCAGAATATGTTTAATCGATACAGATCCACGAAACGTGTTTTCTACATTATCAATATGAGCCCATAGAAAAAAGCCCATAGTAAAACATAACTATTAGTATTTTCTCTGCAATTCCGACCAATTGCAATTTTTTCAAAAATTCTTTTTACTTTACGCAACAAAACCGATTGTTCTAACTTCTCAAAAAAAATCCCAGTTGTATCATCCTCATAAGGTATCGTCTTAAAAAGAGTGTGCGAATATTAGTGGGAGTCACTGTACCTAGTAGTAGACTCTAATGATCTTTCCGTCTTTCGTTCATATAAATGTATTAATGCTCTCGGCGCACGTGTTCGATCAATTGTTGATTAATTAATAGCAAATTTGCAATTTATCACTTAACGATCGAACCCGTGCGCCGAGAGAGCATTAATAAAATTTATTATCAACAATTCACGATCGATACAAGGAAAATATTTATCGTTCGTACGTTTGCTGCTACTAACGTCCACGATGCAGATTCAGCGTGAAATGCTGTGTGCGGCCCGAAGAGGAGTCGACGATCGACCGAAGCGCGAGGTTATCGGGTAATTAACTCCGATCGAAAAATCTGACAAAGAGGAAATCGCGACGGAACGAGATAAGAGGACGATAATTAACAGAGAGACGTCCGACGTGCTGCGGTTCTACTCTCCCGAGGAGATAATCACCGAACCGCTATCTCGAACTTGTCTCATTATCTCATCGCGTCGTCGCAAAGTCTTCGCTGGCGCGCTCGTTTTCTGTCGAACATTTTTTTTCATTGTAAATTTCGCGATTACCGCACGACGCGATAATCGAAGCACGATTCGCGGCTGATAAGAAGACGGTCGTCATATCTGGGGACAGCGCTCTACAGCGATAACACCGGGTCGGGAGTTAAACCTGATTCCTCCGACGTACTCTTCTCCTTCGATTACCTTTTTCACCGTGGGGCATCTTCAAGTTGGAGATTACGTTTGAGAAACCACACTCGGAAAACTTTTTCACAAAAATACTGTAACAGAGTCAAAAAAAAAAAGGATGTTTACCATCGTTCTCCAATAAGCTGAAAGGTACACGATCGATTTTCATTTAACTTTACAACAACGTGGTTTCCATAAAAATATCTGGCATGTGCCTATTTTAGCCGCTGATATCCATGTCGATGGGGTGAGAACGCCCACTTTGAAGGCTGTTTTACCCACGCGACACGAACAATAGCTAAAAAAAAGTACGTGCTGAATATTTTTATGAAAATTCCATTCCCTTGTCCAGACAGTGGACAAATAAGGCTGACGGTCGTTCAGAGATGCCTGCCAGAATAGAACTCGCTTCAATATATCGGGGAAAATTGATAACCCACTGTCGGGCACAATAATACATAGAACACGGGCTACAAAAGATAAACTGTGGATCTGATCTTCATACTGTCAGAACTGAAGTACTTGATCGATGGAAATCAATTTTGACTTGAAACGTCTTTAAGGGGGAAAGGTAGTCACTTAACTTTCCCTAGAATACCCTAGAAATCTGGCCGAAACTTGGGTTTGCGAGATTAGATTTTTCGTCCTTATACGAGCAGATTTTGGGCTGGGTGAGGGCTCGATCTGAAGAGGAAAGTTCAGTGCATAGTGCCCTGCTTAAGATGTAACGAGATTATGTTGACATCTAATAATATGAGTCTGCAAAGTAGGGAAAAAAATCGAGAAAACAACCGCAGAATCCAATGTATTTTTCTGTCACAAAAAGAGTATTTTTTTGTGAACCTGAACAACGCTGAACCTTCCTCTATCAAACGAGCCTTTATGCAGCTCAAAATTTGCTCGTTCAAGGACGAAAACCCGTACCGCGGAAACCCATGTTTCGCCCAGATTTCTAGGGTATTCTAGGGGAATTCTAGTGCGGCTTGTAACACCTTAAAATCACAACGAAACATACGGGGGTACCAGAACAGAAAACGTAACGTTCAGACCGTAACGAAAAGTGTTGGGATGACGAGGTTAGGAGATTAAATTTTGCGATTAATGAGATTAAACTTCCGTCATTCCTGCTTAGGCCCTTTAGTGTGGAAAAATGGCGACGCTCGAAGAGCAATAAATAGCAGGTCAAAAAGACCTTTCGGAGCATTACGATGTACATACGCTCCAACAAAAAGGGGTACATTGATGAAGTCAGCTGCAATTCAACCTTTCGGTACACGAAAGCGCGGTAATTCGTGTGCTTGTGTATAGAGCGCGGTGAACACACTTTACTTAAAGCGATGGGTATCTACAAACTGTATACACAAACATACGAATCACCGTGCTTCTTTTAAATAATTAAGCTTAATACTACCGGAACGATGAAGCCAATGATCGAACTATGCCCTTCGCGTTTTATTTTCCGGAGTTGATCGATACGAGGACGAAACGGCTCGAATGTCCAGAAAGCTAGTCGATCAGGAGAGGAAGTCGATTTTAGAGGATCGATGCCGATTCGAAAGCGAATCCGCAGACAGTTGAGAACACCGGTTATGTTCCTCGAAGACCCGTGTGTCCCTAGCACGGTCCCTCGAATAAAATTCACGCGAGTCGATGCGTGACGAGAAGAAAGCAAGCGAGGTGAGGTGAGCCCGAGGTGAGCCCGAGGTGAGCCCGAGGTTCTCCTAGAGGGTCTAGTAGGTCGAAATCGCGGGCGTCGAGGAACGAGTTTCATTTTCTATCCCGACTCGAGTCAAGATAGCTGGACGAGGCCAAGGGAGAGAGAGAGGAGAGAGGAGAGAAGAAGGGAGAGAAGAAGATCTCTAACCCCGCTATTTATCCCTTGAACCCACTCCACCGTGGCTCTCGTCCCTCCACCTCCTCGATTTCGCGGTCAGAATTTGCGGAATGTCCGAGGCTGGAACCAGTCCATCCGGTTTTTTAATTGCAAAAAGGATCCGCCTGGCCCGCCGAGAGCGGACCGTGCAAACTCGCCACGGACCTAAACCTCGCAGACAGGACTCTCTCCCTTCGGCTCTCCGAAATCGGAAGCCGCATCCTTCGCCTGTCCCTACGGCCAGGCTCGATCGTGCGCGATACCAACAACAACTTCTTGCGATTTTTCCCACGGAACCGTCCTATCCGATCAACCATTCGAATACTGTGTCGGATCTCCGAGTTAGAATCTAGGAAGTAGGAGTTCTTCAATTTCTCCTAGACACGTAAGGGTTCTCGAAGGACTCGCGAATCCTGTTACCATGGTGCTGTTATTATTGAATGAAACAGTCCCGAACCCTACATTATCCTGCACTGCCCCCTCTATTCGCTTCAAAAACGTTGATCGGCTGTCTAGAAAGAACCCCGCACTAATATGGAAAATCTATCCCGATAAAATCAGTTTGATTTTTCATACGTTGTAGCTTATGATCTACTGAACAAAAGATGTAATGGGCACGAAGCTCAATAATGGACAGTTGTCGAGTTATAATCAGTCGAACATGACATATTCAAGCTGCCGAATACTCAAATCTGGGGAAGTACATATTTATTTTTTGGAAAAATGTTTGAAACAAAAATAGTAGGGTTTCGCAAAATCTGTTAGGTGGTGTCGTTATTTTTGAATTTTGAATTTCCTTGAAAAGGTCTGTGAACAGAAATCTTTCACAAAAATCTTTGCGTGTCACAGCAAAGATAAGGACCCCACGGTTCGTCACTCCCGTAGTATTTTTTGACTCTGTGTGTGTGTGTGCGTGTTTGTATGCGTGTGCGTGTTTGTATGCGTGTGTGTGCGTGTGGGTGTCCTTAGGTCCGTGTGAAAATCGAAGGAGTGGGGTGGCGGGACTGGTAAAGTAAATATGTACACTCCCCGAGATTTGAGTATTCGGCAGCTCAAATTTGTCATGTTTGACTGATTATAACTCGATAACTGTCCATTATTGAGCTCTGTGCCCATTACATCTTTTGTTCAGTAGATCATAAGCTGCAACATATGAAAAATTCAACTGATTTTACCGGGATAGATTTTCCATATGATTAGTGCGGGGTTCTTTGAGAGAGTGCCTCAATGGTGATGGAAGTGTAAATCGGGTTATCATGTTCCTGAAAAGTTAAAGGGTGTATATAGCACCCTGTAACTGTAGCGGTGCCTATGCCTGGGTATTCTTCGAATGTATAATTTCGTATATGTAACCTAGTAGTCGCTAATGACCTTGCTGTTGATGCGAATAAAGAAATAATTTAAAAAAAAAGTGCAGAACCCTGTTGCAACGTCTTTGAAACCGAGCACGTTGTCAGCAGCGAATCGAGAAATATTCTATAATTGGAGATTCTACTATTGACACGATCGAACAGCCATCGGAAAGAGCCACCCAGCCGCCACCATTACCGTCGGCCGATTGCTGCTTACTGTTAATTGATCGTTAGCGGTATTCGGCGAAAGGGAAATGGCGCTGGCACGACGGAAATTACAACGGGGAACACAGGCGACGACCTCGCCCCCCCCCCCCCCTGACGAGACCTCGGCGACAATCTTATGCTTTGGCCGGAAGAAAATAGCAATTGCCGACGTTAAAAGCAATTTCGGAACGCCTGAAACAAAAAAAAAGAAAAAAAGAATCAGGGTGCCCGTGTTAATCGAGCGAAAATTGGCGCTGCGGTGGATGCCGGTAGAAGCCAGCCAAAAGATCCAGAAATGCAGAAAAATCTGCAATCTACACGTAAATCGCATACGCTGTTTCCATGGCCGCAGTTACGAACATTACAGTCTCGTACTATTCTCTTTTATTTTCCTAGAGCCGTTAGTTTCCTCGGATTCCATTATTTTTTCTCCCAGGAAAAATCGTTTCAATTGTTCGCTATCGTCTGTCCGACATTAGGCGAATTCCCCTACATCTCGCAGCTCGTCTCGGTCCGCCGAACAATTGCACGGCCTTATCGCGATGCATCTGCGTTGCATAAGCGCGAGCATGAGCGCGTTGCTCCGCGGTCGAGCGAACGCTCGCTCGCTCGCGCGCGCGCGCGCGCCGTTTGCTCTCTCCTCGCGCGAGGTGACGCAAGTAGGCGTGGCCTCGGCGCTCCCGAGGGGCCAGAACGGTGCCCCGAGGGGCACTCGGTGCTCCGGCTCGCCTAACGTACCGCGTATCGTAAAAAGGCTGACAATTTCCGGGGGAAAACGGTCGGGGAGCGTGCCGACGAAGAGATAGAGAGAGTTTCACCGTTAATTGGATCGGATATTTCCAGCCCGGATGGAAATGTCCGCCCTGCCCGGTCCCTTTGTCTAGCCTCTTGTTGCCTACGAAACGTACGCATTCTTCTATGAAGCGACGCGACGGGTGCAACGCTGCGCTGCACCGCCAGAAATTGAATTCCAATCGCGTCGTCCGGTGTGACGCCTTGTCAATTTTCCAACAACAACGTCGCGGCGGCAATCCATTAACTTTGATCTGCGAGCGCTGCTACGTACGGGCCGCTTTTTGTTTATTTTACTGTTCGCTCAGCAGCCTATCCTCTCGCCCAACGAAACAATGGGAAGATTCTTTTGGAAAAAACATTTCCGAAAGCTTCATTGCGGATACTATTTTTTCGCATGGTTAAGAGATACGGCTGGTTCTAACAAGAGGAAAAATTGTAGAGGATGCACGTCTCAGGTTCGATAGTAATAATTAGACTGCGGATCTTGAAATAAAAATTGTTTGCGTCAATTGCAAGGAATAGAAACTTAATTCTTCCTGTTGGAAATATCTTTATATGTGGGTACGTTATTTTATAAACTACACTTTACGCAGTATATACTTTATTACTAATATAAAGATACATTTAACTACGTAAATCTGTCTGTATTTAACTGAGTGTAAATAATGCAATGTTGCGATTTGCTGAGGCTAGCTGCTTAACGACGGTCCTGACTTTATGCCCTCGCCTGGGCCCTTCCGCCCTTGGGTAAAACCACCCCTTACGCCTTATAACTAAGATACTATTGTATCGTAGTATTCCAACACTTCCTTTAATAATTTTAATAGATAAGAAACCATATACATATTGACATTTTCAATCTTCCTTAAAATTTTTCATTAGAATTTCTTAGAATTTTCGTACAATTTTTAACTTCATCTTCTCAATTTTGCTATAAATGCATGTAAAGAAAATTTATTTCTTTAGACTTGGCCGCAGGTAAAGTAGTGACGGTCTTACCCGATAGGAGAATAATATTAAATTGAATTACAGCAAGCATTGTAAAGGAGGAATTGACATCTTAGATAGTAACTTTAAATGTCGTTTCTTCGTTTTCAGGTAATGATGTTGTAAACTGCAAATAGTGTAAATAAGAGGTGTAAAATAATAAAATAAAAATCTTTGGTTTCAGAGCAACACAATATAGTTGGGTTAATTTGTCAATCCTAACCTACCTAATAAAAGATAAAGGGCATTATATGCATAAAGATCCCCAGTCTAGCAATAATTACGGGATGAAATAAACCCTTACTATTAACACAGCATCGCTGATAAAAACAGATATTTTTGAGCAGATTTTATCGTCGCTCGGATCGTGACACTTGATTCATTCGATCGCAGGCTCCAACATAAACGCAGCGTAAAGGTCGCGTGGCGATTATTGGCATCGAAGGCGCGGCGCGAATGACAAACTGCCCACGCATAACAAACGACAAGCTCGAGAGTCTCGTTCGGGTCTCGTGTCCGAAGGTAATGCCCGGTTTTTCTGCGTTCCTCTGGCGTCGTCGCACCGCACCGGCGAGAGTTGTTTCGGAGCGGGTTCCTCTCGTCGTCGCCTCGATCGAGATCGAAAGGGATCGATCCCATCCCGAGCGTTGAATCGCGATCGCGACGTAACGGGGACTTTCTTGATCGCTGGAATCCAATTCGCTCGGCCCGGTTTCTGCCGTTCGATAATCGTGCGTTCACCCATCATCGTCGTCGCTAAGTTACGCGCTTCGTTCGTTGCGATAATTATTTTATGTCTAGACTTTAATTATATTATTGGTTTAACACTTTGACGACTCCGTAAAATGAACATGTTTTCCCCGCGGAAAAAAAGATCGCTGTAATCCTAACCGGAACAGGTAAGTATCGCAGGTGAGTTTCGTCGAAATTGGAGGTTGACTTGCGCAACAGCCGAGCAGGTCCGTGACCGATGGAATCGCACGCGTGCGCGCGCCTCAGATTGCATTTTCGAGCCGCAGAATGCACTCGCGAGCGAGCAAGCGAGCCAGCACGGAATGCAACTTGAAGAGAGTGAAAGCCCGAAAGGCCTAGAACACTTCTGCCGTCTCGGCGAGTGCGAAAACATAGTTCGCTTGCGAAATCGCTAAGAACCGTTGCGAAACGCGAACCTAGGCCTAGGTTGCAGTCCCGACTGCAACGGAAAACAGAGTGCAACCCGATTAGAGTTGGGCGAAATTTTTACCTGAATAAAAATTTCGAATAACGAATAACGCGTAATACAAATTTTTATTCATTGTTCGATGGTTTGAATATAAAAAGTATCTTTATTCGACGAGCATCGAATAAATAATTATATCCGAGGAGAATTTATCCAACGAATAAAGATAATTTGTTTTTATACGAAGTGGCATTGTTCGAACTTCATCTTTTATTCGGAGGCTTCGAATAAATCTTTCCACAACTACTGCCAACTCTAATAAACGCGAACCATCGAATAACCAATAAAAATCTGTTTATCTTTTATTCGTTATTCGAAATTTTTATTTGAATACAAATTTTGCCCGACTCTGACCCCGATGCACCGAAATATCTTACGAAACAGGTCGTCTTGTTCGAACTGATCGGGAATTTCGGAAATTCGGGAACAATTTTGGAGTCGATCGAGGATTGCAATACGGTAAGATTAGTGCTAGTGGCTGACGATGCAGTATCGATCGCGTGACGCGCGGTCGACCGAGGCTATTTCGATATTTCGGGGATCCTTGGCTCTCACGGATCGCCGGCGCATTATGCACGAGTGCATCAGCTGTTGTTGCGGAACACCGGAAGACTGCGGGACACAGGATGCTGTTCGAGGAAGTGAAACTTTCCGATGAAAACGGTGCATAATGTCCCAGAAAATTTCGTAGCCAATCAGGCGTCGTATTCGGAACGCATTTCGTGCATTTTATGCATTTTATGCATTTTATGCATTTGTATAGCAGAAACTAGTATAATCCCTGTTGCCAAAAGGAACTCGAGAGACTTCGCAGTCGCGAAGAACAGATGAAATGCGAAATAGTATAACGGCGAAAATGTCAGAAAAATAATTAAAAGAATAACCATATTTCATACAATTTTGTGATCTTGCGCAACGATACCGATTTTATTCTTGATTTTACAACTGGTTGGAAACTGTTTCGCAAGAAATATAGCAGGGAATGAAATGCCTAATAGATTCTTGCACTTAGGTTTATTTTAGTGGTTACGAGGCCGAGGATAACAAACATCGCATGTGGAATTAACCCGGCGGCCATGTTGAGACCGGTGGAATGACATTATGTAGTCTCTAAAAGTAGGTTGCTTTTTACTGCTCATAAATAACTCATTGTTTCTCCGACACTTCGCGCTTACATGCCTCGACAATAAACCCGCTTAATGGGTAAAACTCCCGTTCATGCGGGACCCGAAAGGCGCAGCAAAATGTGGTCGATACACGATTTCATAGCTAATCCTAATTAACGCTGATGTCACGTTCGGGAAACAGTAAAGCTGTCGCTGCTCGCATCGAATCGAGCGATGAAAGTACATTTCTCTTCAACGCGTGAAAAAGCATGATTTCAACGATGAATAACTAAGCTGCTTATGGTAACGTTAGTACATACATACTCGTGGAAACGGTGAATTCTGTGAAATAAACAAAATGATTATACTTGGTATTCAATTTAGTAGGTCATGAAAACATTTGACAATGGCGGTACTTGCAACATATAATGCACTTACAAAATAATTCAAAGTGATTTTGATCAACAGCTTTCGTCTCGGTTAGAACCGTCCCGATTTTCCGCTCGTATTAAACGTTCCTATTGTGCGCCCACAGCCTAATTAATCACTGCCCACGAGTATGTAGCAAGATAGGGGGTGCTTTTCGTCGCGATAGTCCAAGTTTCGACGATCTTTTCTGGATCGTCGTCGGTGGTCGTGGATCTTGCGTTGCTCGCAGCGAAGCACGTTAACGGCGCGTGAAATCGCTCCCATCGTTCCCAGAGATCGAAGGTAACCGATTCCCGGGAAATTTGATCCGAGGGACTCGTGGATCCTCGCGCACCTTGCCCTCTATAATTACCTACATTTTCGACTAGCCCACGAAACGCAGACAATCTGATATACCAATCGGTTACCGACCAAGCTGAGCTACGAAAACAATCCTGGTAGCCAAATTGTTAATAATTGCAGGAATTAACTGGTGAAATTACGCCAGAATCGTCATGAGAATTTTTAACTGTTGGAATACAACGATACCATAAGGTCTTAGGTATAAGGCTTCCCAACCTTGCACAGTTTTTATTATTTACACATAGTTAAATACAGGATACGCGGAAACACTGTGTCATTATTTAGCATCTTTATATGTAATAGTAATAAAGTATACAGGATGTCCCAAAATTCCTTCAACTCCTTGAAATGGACGGTTCCTGAGGTCATTTGAAGCAACATTTTCCTTTTCGAAATTGTTCGCTACGGCTTTGTTTAGGAGTTATTAACGAAAAACACGGACCAATCAGAGCGCGACCTAGACGCGTGTTGGCAAAGATGGTCCGGCGCGCCAGCGAAGCCGAAATACGACGAAAGCCGTCCTGACCCATCATGTTAAACATCTGGCGACTGACGTCACGACCTCCATATCAACAAGGACGGACCTCGCGTATCTGACCGCCAAATACAACAAAAGTCGTCCCGACCCATCGAGAGTCTAGCATATTTATATTAGTAACAAAGTATATACGGTATAAAGTGTAGTTTATAAAATAACGTACCTACATATAAAAACATTTCCAACATTAACAGAATGTACAAACTGTGGATATCATTGGCTCGTTCGAAGTCGAGAAAAATATTGTACATACAATCTTCGCCGTGAATTTACGACGGGCACAGGATTCCCATTTCGATAGGGTATTAACGGTGAAGCGGGTTCGAGGAACGGAGTCGCGAAAGAAATCTGAAGTCAAGAGGTCAAGACTCTCCGAGCTTCGGAGAAGTTTTCGAGAATTCGCCGGAGAGGAGAGACGACGTTGTTCGAACGTTCGTGTGCTCGTTTCTCGAGGAATCTAACGCTCGCTGTAAGACGCTGTAAAACGCCGGCTCGTCGCGTTTTCATCGGCGTGGAAACGTTGTAAAGTATCCGCGAAACGGCCGCCGGAGGAAAGGTTAATCGAATACAGCAACGGCGGAGCTTCCGGGAAAGGAGCGGAGGTCCGAGAGTACGCGTTTCGATGAAATCTGAAAACCAAGTAAAATAGAAAACAGACAAATCTGAATATCTGAATAGATTATAGAGTTGAAGTACGAATGCTGTATGTACGTGTTACGTTCCGAACAAATTATTTTTATTTCCATCGGCTGTGCTGTGGCTTGACAATGCGTTAGCATTGTGGGATTTCCCTAATCGACCGCAGTCCGGTCTTTGATGTGGCGACGCGATTGTTACACCCTGTATATAGGAATATTTATAAAAAGGGAAAATCGGGAATGACAGTTGAGTTTCAAAATTCCGATCGCAAAACGAATAACAAAAAAGATGGCAGATCAGCGTCCGCGACAAACACGTCGGTCGTCAAATGTGGTTATCCGTGTGCCCAATTTTATTAATAAATCCGTTAAATCCGTTTACGGCTCTTCCTTACGAGATATATTCTATGAATATCTAAACAATCGCGAGGTTCTCAATCGTAGAAACACGTCAGGTTTCCACGCGGATCGGAGCCGCGGGTACACCGGTAATGCAGCGATGCACGGAGGCGGGTAGCCGGTTGTTGGATCAATACCCGGCAAGCTGGCGGCCCTTTTCGTGGCCTGGCCTCGCCTGGCCCTCTCTCGATTCGAGCAACAAGTTCTCCGGGCTCTCCGGTTCTAACGGGTGTCACTCGACACAACCGATCCCTCTCTCACTGTCTCTCTCTCTCTCTCTCTCGCGCGCGTCTCTCCCTGAAACCGGAGGATCACACCCCTCCGGTCCAATTAACATGTCCCGTCCACCCTCCGACGACAGATCTTTTGTCCCCGTCTAATTAGAAGGACCGCGGACTCATTGAAATTAACCGCAACTTGTCGCGCGTTCGTCCGTGGTCCGGTCGACATCATCGATACTTACAGTCGACTCCTATCAGCCTTCGATGACGAAAGAACCGAACGACATCACTGGCAGATTCGTCAGCGGAGATTATTACAGCGTCTTTCGCAACTCTTGGACCTCGATACACTTTAATTACGCTGATTCCAAGCTATTTTAATTTATTTTTCTTTTATTGAGGAAATAAGAGATTTATTACAATTTTCGGAACAAAACAAAATATAAATACGAGAAATTTTGTCGGGACAACTTACAAACTATAAAATTCTTTTGGATCCCGTCTCGTATAGGAGTGCATGGAAACGAAGATGCGGATACCCTAGCTAAATCTGCCACGTCTTCTAATTCTGCGGGACATTTCTCAAGTTCCTTTTACCGATCTTACTTACTGCTGTAAGCAAAAAGGCAATCTTCACACCAGTTCCTCAGTTATCGAACAGGGCGCCTTTAACAAACAATGTATGTTTGTTAAAGCCGAAATAAACCTGTAACAGGTTTCAGTGGCACAATAACCCCTTGCACTACGATTCATTTTACGGTTGCAGTGATTAGAACTTATTTGTCGTTTCTAATTTCTTAGAAAAAAAGAAGTTTGCATGTAATTTATACCTATGCAGTCTCCAATGGTTTCAACAACAAGAAAATATAATTTTGTTTCAATTTAAAGTTTAAAGGAAATTAGTAGCATGAATATTTAGTAGAATATTTAGTATTATAGTGCATGGGGTTTAAAAAAAAATATATATACATATATATACACAGAACTAGTCCAAGCTATGTTTCCGTGGAAATTTTTCGAGTTGATATTCGCCGGTTAATAACACTCTTCTCGGGACCAAATAGCACCGTCGAAATTTTAATTGCAGCGATCACAGCCACGGTGTACTTAACGCTTTTAAAGAACACCACCGAAAATTTAATAACGGCGAACACCGCCGCTAGTATACTTAACACTTTTCGAGGCGTGAACGATTTCCGAAGAACCGAACGACGCCATTAAAATTTTCTTTCATCGACCAAGATGACCGTGTGCCCGACACTTTCTCGAGATCCGTCGAACGCCACTTCTAAATCGAGGGGTTATAAACGGCGAGAATTCCTTCGCGACGACCACGTGTCCTCGGCTGGTTGATAGTATTTTTTCTTTTTTTGTTTTTTCTCTCGGAATCCCGACATCGATATCCCGCGGTTGCGTCGGTGGAACATTAAATTAACAGCTCCATAAATCGGCAAGTTTGCACTAGGCGGCAGAATGGCGCGAGACCGCTGGGGCCGGTTGCTATTTGTCAATACGCGCGTAAAAAGGAGCGACTGTGTCTCTATCTCTCACTCTCTCATTCTCTTTCTCTTTGGTTGCAGCGTTTAGCAACCCTCGGCGTTACGACCGGGAAACGGTGTAATGCATCTAAGACGGCGAGTACGATGCAATTTATATTAATACAAGCGCACTGCTCGGGCATGATCGCGCGCGGCAGTCGGGGCCCTGAGCTTTCTAACTGCGGTTGCGACATCGTTCGCGCGGCGCGGCGTTTTTGCGCGCTCATGGCAACGCTCATGGGAATCGGCTCCGAACACCAACATTGCCTCCGCCTCCGCGTCCACCTTCTCGTTAACCGGCACACTTTATGCCGAGCGCACAATGCGAAACCTTTTTTTTCCGGTTTTTTTTTTCTAGTTCGATGTACGCCCACGCGACAGATACCGAGCCAATCCGCGCAGGGAACTGCACGCAACTTTTTCGCGAATGCTATCGAACACGACTATATCGCAGCCCGGGAACCTGATCGCGCCGATTATATACGTACGCGTTCCGAACGGTTCGCGATAGCAGCGATAATCTTCGTAACAATTCGTAGTTCGATCAAGCTGAATGGCCGCGAGAATGTTGTGTTTCGTTTATTTCGGCGGTAATAAATTCATGCGCAATGTTAGTCATTTTATGATAATCATTGTTAAGCTACGATGGCCGCTGACCACTATGTTAAAGCGCTATTGTTCGAGAAATTTTTAAAGAGGCGAGAAGTCAGGGGTTAAACAACAAACGCGTTGCCTACGCATAGTTATTGAAACCTGCCAGCTTTCACTTTTTCCGAGGCGAGGAAAAATTCTAATCCGATGAACGAATCCTGTTCGATAATGAACCTTGACTCTCTATTGTTTCCGGTATGAGGAACAATTGTTGTTATCGTGGGGGATAAGGGGAACGTTGAGTATAGTAATCAGGAGGATTGGACACGTGGTCCATACGTATACAGATTTGCGGGAAATCAATTGCTAGATCTTTCATCGTTAGATGGAGGAACTGCAAAATAAAAATGTGTTCCGCGTACAATTGTGGGAAGAATGAGTTAAATAAAAATTGATTTCACAATCGTTTCATTAATCTAGTGAGAATTAATTAAAGTAGATATAGATTATAGAACCTGTACGGATTTTTTAAATGATCTTCTCGATTTAATTGGTGGAGCAACGTGTCGTAACTGTTCGCGCAACGTCGTCCTTCGGTACAGCATCGAGTATAGCAGACGAACGTTGGGAGTTACATCATAATTATCCGGGGTGCCGTGGAAGAAGGCGGAAGAAGCGGTCATGAACGCATGACTCCGTGGTTCAAGGTGTGTCGAGGATATTCGGCGCGAGGCTCGTAAACCGGCCGAAACCGGCAACCTTTACCTTCGCCTCGGTTTGCGCCGGCTGTTCCGCTCGTTCCATTCACGAATTTCACTTTCACGGCCACGGCCACGACCACGCGAATCGCGTCGAGCCGAATCGAGAGAGGCGAGTCGAGAGAATCGCGATCGCCCCCGCTACGCCCCGAGGAGCACCGGTCTCCGTTCGACCGGGAAAAAATAAACCGTGATGCCAACGTGAGACACGGATATGCGAGAGAAAGAGAATCGAACCTTCGCCACTCTCGATACTGATCCGAGCTGTGGTAGTGACTCGATTAAGTCTGCCGAGGAGAAACACGTATCGCGGCGAGGACCTGTGGGCCACTGCTCTGGCTCTTCGGAGCCACCAAGCCACGCCCAATTTCTACACGCTATACACGGAGGAGAGTGATACAGTCTAACAAGTAGGAAGATGCTCTAAATAAGATGCTCTAAGCTGAACAAGAGCAAAGATTATAAAGCACTGTGATTCGTTAGAGTTCGGGGCATAGAAACCACGCCCACTTAGGGCACGTTACACACAGAGGGGAGTAATACAATCTCTGATTTAGCAATATAAGCACGTTAGAGATTGTAAGATGCTCTAAGCTGAACAAGGGCAGAGACTGTAAAGCACTGTGATTCGTTAGAGTTCGGAGCATAGAAACCACGCCCACTTAGGGCACGTTACACACAGAGGGGAGTAATACAATCTCTGATTTAGCAATATAAGCACGTTGGAGATTGTAAGATACTCTAAGCTGAACAAGGGCAGAGACTGTAAAGCACTGTTCTTCGTTAGAGTTCGGAGCAGAGAAGTCACGCCCACTGAGGACACGATACACACAGAGGGGAGTAATACAGTCTCCAATTAAGCAATGTAAGCACGTAGAAGATTGTAAGATGCACTAAGCTGAACAAGGGCAGAGACTGTAAAGCACTGTTCTTCGTTAGAGTTCGGAGCATTGAAGCCACGCCCGCTTAGGACACGATACACATAGAGGGGAGTAATACAGTCACCAATTAAGCAATGTAAGCACGTAGAAGATTGTAAGATGCTCTAAGCTGAACAAGGGCAGAGACTATAAAGCACTGTTTAGAGTTCGGAGCATAGAAGCCACGCCCACTTGAGGACCTCGAGGGAGTGGGGACGAATGAGTGGGGACGATCCAATGGTTTACATCTGAAACGAACGAACACGTATCGCCGAGACCAAGTACATACCGTGCTCTATCACAGAAGCCTTGGAGAACTGGAATAACGTCCGAGGGAACCCGGCTGACCGGCAAACACTACTCTCGCCGCAACGAGCGTAAAAGGTTTCGTCGACGCCGGTCCAATAATAGAAGTGACTTAATTGCAGGCGTTCGCTCGCTGCAATCGAAGTATAGTCGTGGCAGTTTATCAACCGCGACATCTGATCGGTCGTTTCGCGGTCTTCCTCGCGGCTTCTCGGTGTTTAGGCATCGATCGCGTGCCGGGCGTGCTCCTCCGTGAGATACGGGAGCGCTATTTGCTGCCCCCGGGGGCAAACGTCTTCCCTGTACTTTCAATTTCAACCCTCTCGATCTCACTTCGAAATTAAATTTCTCGGAAAATTGTGAAATCATCCTAGACTCCTACGTTCTTGGATAATTGTCAATTAAATTCGCATGTATTGAAACTATGAAGTCTGAACGTTCTAGAACATTTTCGGTGTTAACGTAAACGTTAAGGGAACTGTTAAAAGTCTGCGGACATCGTATTCAGCCCGGTTCGGAGATAACGGGCGTCTCCGTCTCGAAAAAAAAACCTCTATCTGCGCTCTCCGAATCGAGTAGAATTCGATTCTCTCGTTCTCTCGTTATCTCGGACGCATTCGAGCCGCGATAACACGCCTCCGAACGGTCCACGGCCCACAGAAAACGAAGTGAACCGTACCGGAGAGGCCTGGCTGCGATTACAACACGAAAAACAGGCGGCCGGACTCGGGCTCGGCCGCAGCGGGAGTCGATTCCCCGATGCAGCCATGAAAATATTACCAGAAGCCCTGCGCCAGAAGGACCGTGCACGCGAACCTCGCAGCGCGCGCTGCGTTTCGAGTGGCTCTGTAAATTACACTAGCACCGGTCTCGGGTCTTCTCGGCGATCGGGACCGAAACGATTCCTAGTGCGCTGTGTTTCAATTTTGAAGACACGCGAAAACTCGACGAGCCCAGATTTCGAAAATTCTTCAATTTCTACTTCAAACAGTAATTTCTGCACTTCGATGATCTTCTAAATATTGTATGCGTTTGTGATAAAAAATTGATAGAAGGAACACGAAACGGTGAAAACATTGGAAGAATTTAGAACGATTACATTATTTTCAACCTAGCGAAGCTACTAAGAAAGGAAATCAATTTTTATGTTGCTCCAGTTCGTTGCAATCGAGGTGAAGAATTTTCATTATACCGCAGTTTATCATTCCATTCGCGAGAGAATTTTTAATAAAGCCCGATTCAACTGTTTTAACGATGCCTGACAAGCCGAGAGTATCGTTTCTGAATATTTCTCGTTGCACGTGAAAGTTCTAAGAAATTTAATTTGCCCGAGACTCGAGATCGATTTTGCCCGTGAAAAATGAAAAAGACTCGGGTAAACAAGGTTTCGCAGCAAAAACCGAACGACGACGAAGGATAGAGAATCGACCAGCGGGCGCGACTGACCTTCTTTATCGCAATCTTCCCGCGAGCGACTTTAATCCTTTACGAGCAAAAAACGCAGATCGAGAGGAGAAAGAAACGGCACTGCTACTTGCCGCGGAACGATCCGGCATTAATCACTCTCGCAGACGTTGAATAATCAGCCGATTCCGGAGGCGGCACGCACTCGTTCGCGTCGGGGACAGTTATAATTATTCATCAAATTCCCGTTTGTTCGTGTGTCAACCAGCCCGAGGAACAATGAAAACGGATATAGCATCGGGAAAATAGATCCGAGATAAAGAAAGAGGAAAAACCGCGAGCTCGTTCAATACGTATCTGCGATCGATGTATCAGCGTGCTGTTACGTTATAGAAACGCATAGCTCGATAAACAGCTCGGGAAACACGTGTCGCTGGCTTATTGCCCGGTAATCGCTTAATCGTTATCTAACGAGAGCAAAACGCTCGACGTCTCTCGCGAGAGCAGCTTCCCTCGTCAAGAATTAGATTTTTAATAATACAGAGACTTGGGAAATGTTTCCGAGAAAAATTAAACATCGATTAGAAAAATCTAAATTCGACGTAATCTACTCCGGAAATTGTCAAAGCGAAACATTAAGATTTTTACTTTACTTTGTGGTAAACACCACATCCTAGGAATATATTGGGAAATGCTTTACTCCCCTTCATTTTTATAGCATGCCGTCCTTTCTTCAGGTATGAAGGTACGTACCCCGACGCCCTCAGTTCTAATTGTGCGCTCGTCTTCTTATACTTAACCCTTTGCACTCGGAGCTATTTCAAAACTCAAACACGAAAGATGTTTCCATTCTATACAATTTTTTTCCTTTTTTTACAAATGAAAGTGATATGTAAATGTCTAGTAGTTTATTAAATACGAACAAAAATAATGTAGGCGATTCTCGGAACGATCGCCGCGGCAGTTAGGCGACGGACGAGCGAAGCGTGTTTGTTTACGTTTCGGTGATACAAGGGTGGCGACGCGGAGGAGGGGTTTGGAGGTGACAAACCTTCCTGAACGATTGAAGATCACCAGTCGAATAAAGAATGTTGTAACAGTAAGACCTCCGACTTCAATTTCTCTACCCTTTGTCGACTACAATAATAATGTAAACAATATTTTCAAGAATGGCATAGCAATTTTCAGTGGTGCCCGAGAGTCGCCATCCGAGTGCTAAGGGTGGAATATATTTCTACCACCGTCTTCATATATAATTATTTTCACATAAATGCTCCATTTTTGGAGTTTCACTTTATTTGTGTATTAGATCAATGCAATATTTCAGTGGAAATCGGGCATGAGCTTTCGCGCTGATCTAATAAATATTTAATAACACGACTCGACCGGGGAGCCGCGCTTGTTAATAAAGCGATTGACGAAAGAGCAAAGTGCCTAAAGAAACGGCGAAGGGGGCTCGGACCGACTAAAAGGGGAGAAAGAGGAAGAAAGCAATGAAATCGCGGGACATTCGAGACGCAGGGGAAGAAAAGGAACAAGTCCGGTTTCGAACGGTGACTGCAAGTGTTGCGGGGACCGGGTCCAGGTCCCCTCGAGCTCGATCTAATTACATTTCGATATAAATCGTGCCCCGGGACCGGTACCCCTGCCCACTTCCTGTCCGCGAACACGCAACCCGCGATGGAGGGGGACACAGCTAGACAAAATACAGAAAGCTCGGAACGCCTTTCGGGATGGCAGGTGGCGAACGGAAGTTAGACGACCGGTTCGGCGAACGTTTACCGGTAGAAGCGCGACAGAGAACGATAATGCGGTTAGCGGGTGACGTTACTCCTAGGAAACGTTGCCTGGGTTTTAGTGTACCACAGAGGAGAACCGTTAGGGTACTAAACTTTTATTGCGAGCCTCCTTTGCATCGGGCCTGACCGCGTTCGTCCACGGGAAAAGTTGGAAAGGTGCGAGGACTACGACGCTCACCTGGTCGATCCAGGAGACTACAAAACCTCCAATGCGACTCTCTTTTCTGATTAACGCTAGAACTACCGAGCCCTAAACGAGAGTGATGTGTATATATTCTTTTATAATAATAACAGAATTTAGTTTATTTAGATTTCGTAGGATTTTTATGGTAACGTGTACATTGAATACAGAAGCATGCTAACAAAATTTCACAAGAAAATACATACATATCTGTAACTTCACGAATCGTAAAAGAAAAAACCGGAAACCAGTCATTTTGACTGGCTCGGTAGTTCTAGTGTTAATCGTCAAATGATACGTTTCTGGATTTTTAACAACAAACATCGAACAGAGAGATTTGCACAACTTTTTATTTAAACAGCATTCCAGCGAGGGTATAGAGAAATATGTTCAGTGCGAAAGATTAATTTTCTAATAACGTACAATTTCTTCGAGAGTCTTGCCTGTTAGATTAGGCGGTCCTAATATCGTCACGATCTTTCCGAGCGAGCGTAACGGGGCGATAATCGTTCGCATGATTGCGTGCACGGTCGACTGAACAACGACTAACGACCAGTGTCCCCGGTTACGTAGAAAAAAAAACTCTGAGAAAAATCACGACGGGCAAGAGAAATCGATAAGAAACCTGGATTCACGGTCGCAAGGATCGCGGGCTCGGACTGCGCGTTCTCTCGTCGCTGCTGCGAATGTAAACAAAACTAATCCCGTAACGAAGCGTATCGACTCCCGAGGTCGACCGTCGCTCGCCGACACGCTGAACTTTCGAGATATCGCTCGCTATCGTACGCAGAACATCCACGCTGTGTTAACTTGCCAGGCGATCCAAACATCCGATGTTTGCTGGAGATTTTACCTTTTTTGTGGTCAGAGGTTCGTGGATCATCGATCACTTTGCGAACACAATTGGTAAAAATTTTTATTTGTATTTGTTGGAGTATACACCGTAACGCACGGAACGCTCGGAGGAGGAAAGGTCTTTTTGATCTGCCTTTTATTGCTTTTCCAGCGTCGCCATTTTTCCGGACTAAATGGCCTAAAAAAGAAGTCGCAGCTCGCACACATCTTATCTTTTCTTTTAATTGTTTTAAATAAAGTAACATATTGTGTTACGTGCTAATAACTTTAATTCAGAATCCGACTACAGTTTTTTCCATGTGCGGTGGAGTTTAAATAAATTGCTTAAATATCAAGTTCCATTCAATCTCCCAACCTCGTCATCCCAACAGTGTTTCTAACAATGTTTATGTATTAGCAGAAGAGGCGTAACCATGGAAAACCTTGATTCAAGGTGAAATTTGTTGTCGACGCATTCGTGGAAACCTCGCACGCCCGCGTTAAATAGAAACGGCAAGCAACGAACAGGCGCGTTAGCGAGGTCCTGTTTAGCGGGGCGTGTGTACACACAGAATATTCAAAGTCGCTCAGGGCAAGTTCAATAACAGCTCTAACGTGTATCCGGCGCCCTTAGCAGCACATTTTAACGCGTTCGACGCGAGAGTCTACACCTGTTGTACCGTTTTCGAGAAAATCGGCATCGACGTGTCCGTTGTCACGCGCGTGGTACTGTTCGGAGCAAGAATAAAAGGCGAGCCATGCACGGACAGGTTGCCAAGTTCTAGAACACGATTGCCGAAACGTGCGAGGAATCTTTTTCCATTGGTGGACTGTGTTGATTGTGGGTGAGGAACATCGACCGAGGACTTTCTATTTACTTAGTACGCTGATTAGATCCGAGTTCGGCACTAACTTCCTACATTGTGTTCTCGCATTTACTCCAATGGTCACACATCCATAACAAAATAATTTTAACGCTAAACCTAGCGAAACGACAAGATTGAATTTATGCACTTTGTGCTCCACTAAAGATTTTTTATTATTTCAATAATTGTAAAACAAACAATCTGGTACCGATCATTTTCACCGGTAGGTTTAATATTAATTTAGACGAAAGTACATGTTTAGCAAATTCTGTATGGAAGTTTTCACGACGTGTTGGAGGCGACGTCGTGGCGCAAGGGGTTTAGAGTAATAGACTGTAAATAAAAGGCTACAGAGAGAGAAGGTTCGAGGAACGAATGCTGGGTCTAGCGTGATAAGTTCGCGTAGGGCGAGGGCCAGACGGAGGGAACGAGGAAAGAGAGGAAGCACGAGGGTCACGTGCAAGAGGAGGCGAAGCGGGACAGAGTGCAAGAGAGAAAAGAGAAAGGGAGAGGGGACTGAAGGGAAACGGAGCGAGTTGGCAGCATCTACGAACCTATAAACACGCCGCGCACACAGATCGAACGCAGCCACGGTTGCCGGTCTCGTAACCGCGGTACAACGACCCCTGGCCTGCGTCGAACGCGCCTTCCTTCGCGCTAATTACGATGCTCCGTCGCGTGTCTCGCTCGCCTCGAAAAATCCCGAAGGCTCCTCCCCTCGTTTTCCCAAAATCCCGAACCGTACGAATCAATTTCGTCCCCGTTCGACGCAGGTGGCTCCTCCCGACGAGAAGGCCGAACTCGCCGGAACGAAGCTTCTTTGTCAAAAAGAACTGGGACAATTACACCGAGACAGTTCCAGTGAAATACGACCATTTTATAAAATCCAAAAATTTAGTTAAAAATTGTAGAATGAGGTTTTCGTGGGAATTTTTGGTTTGAAGAAAATCGGGTTCGAGAGTGCGTCGAATGCGCGTGCATTAGTACACGCGAGAAGTGAAAACGGTGAGTCACGATCGGACGGACTGTTCCTCTAGCACGTGTGTCTCGCGGGTTTTGGAATTCGGTTTCTTTGAGAGCGGAACAGCTCGTGTAAACAAAACTTGTTGTATACGTTGGGTTTGTTTTCATCGCGTATTTTCATCAAAGGAAGAGTGAGCGTGTTAGTTCCGACGATTTTATACCTATTTCTTTTCTATGTCGTTGTGCTGCAATAAACAAGGTTTCAACACCTATCACGTCTCACACTAGTTTCTTAAACTCGACCCAATTGTCCAAGCTATTGTTCTTGGTACTCGTGTGGGTCAAGGCTGGTGCTCCACCAAAATTGAAATACACAACTGCTGCACGCTCCAACTACTCCTACAATCTAATCTTTATTTAGAATTCTGTCGTCAGACCACGGATTTTAAAACAGGCGACGTATTAAAATAAATGGAAACAAACGATATACTTTTTTCAACGTGTTAAAATGATTGAAGAAAGAATCAAACCTCTCATCCCATGCAATGGATTCAGAAGATTTTTATTTTCGATCAGTGGCGGATTTATACTTCTGCCTCCTTCCTCGCTTCCTTTTAAGCTTTCTCCCCTAATAAGTTAATCAATAGCATAAAGCACAAAATCACAAGTACTACCCTAATTTTGTTATTATTGTTGTGACCTGTGCCTTTGGTATTTTTCTAAAAACTTTTATTCTAGATTACAGACCTATCTAGACAAGCCTCTATAAACAATCAACAAAGGATGCGATAAATTGATCCTCATCATCTACCGAAGGGAGATAGCACTGTACAAACATTCCCCCCGAGTTTTCCTGCCTGATGCAACAAGATACCGCCGTTCTATAGGAAAAATGATTAAAGTCGAAATGAATTTTTAAGAACCGATCAGACCATGAGATAGAGTGTCTAGAGCAGGCATGTCGACAAAATCGGTAACCTACATGGTTTTTTATCTTCTGACAACACTGGATTTCTTAAAATTAAAATTATAAATAGTGTGTTAGATAGATCTACTTATAGCCTGATTTTTGAGAATTGAGACCTCAACTCTCGGAAATCGTACTACAGTTATATTACAATTACTTAACCGCAATAATTATTATATATAGTTATTTAACTGGAATGTTAATGTTAAGAAATGTGTTTCTCCTTTATTTCGAGTCTTTTCTCTGTTTATCGCGTCCCCCGAATTAATTTATAACACTCGACGAGGCCCTCGGTGGTAAACGAGTTCAACATGCCTGGTCTAGAGCCTAGCAGTTGAAACGTAGCAATAGTTCGCGAATCGGAGCCCTAGTGGAGCTAGCGGCACCGTGGCTCGGGTCTCCATCATCAGTCCTGTTCCGCCTCTTGGTCCTGGTCCGTGTCCGGGCTCCTTGAGGCGTTCCGCGAACCGTCGCGGAACACGTACAGTGAACCGTATGCATGTATGTATACACACAGGTTGCGTCGGAGAGGCTTTTGCACATATTGCATCGGATGGTATGGTATCGCATGGTATCGCATCGCGCATAGGTATGTATACGTATACGTCGTTCTCACTCACCTGTCGGAACTCTCGGAGCTGTCGTATCGATCGGCGCACCGTTTCTTGCCGCAGGGCCCGACCAGGGTGTCCTCGGCGGTCCTAACCTGTCCCTTGAAAGGGCTGCCCTGATGATGCCTAGTGGCCATGCCGTTCGCTGTAACACCAGCAGCCGCTGCACCAGAACAAGCAGAAACAGCGGCAGCGGGAGCAGCACCATCACTACTACTACCACTACTACTACCACCACCATCACCACTAGCATCACTAGCGATCCCGTCCGTGCTACGAGCGGCGTCCAGCTCATCGTGATCGGCCCGCACACAACCACCACCTCCACCGTTGTTGTTGTCGGCCACGACGATTTCCTGCTGTTGTTGTTGTTTACCGGTCGTCTTGTTGTTGTTCTCTTTGCCGAGGCGGATCAGCTTCCGGTCCGAGTCCTCGGAGTCGTCGTCGTCGTTGTCAGCGTCGTCCTCGTCCACGAGGAACACGGTCCTCGAGCGTCGACCGTCGCCCGAAGAGGAGCCGTTACTCTCGGCACCGCTGTTCTTGTTATTGTTGTGACTCCCATTGATGTTGCAGGTCTCCTCGATGGTTTTCTTCTTCGTAGTTGTTGTTGCTGTCTTCTTCTCGACACGGACACTCGCGCGACACTTCTTCGAAACACTGTTCCCGTCCAACGATCTATCTTCGTCCTCTTCTTCCTCCTCCTCTTCATCTTCGTCGTCGTCGTCGTCGTCGTCATCGTCATCATCGTCGTCGTCGTCGTCGTCTTCTCCCTCCTCCTCGTCATCCTCATAATCGTCGCGCATCGGTGACGCGAACGGCAGAACCCGCGTCGTATCCGCACCAGTTTGTTGAACACTCTCGATTTTACTAACCCGCTCGCCGTTCACGTCCAACAACACCGTCGTCTCGTCGTGCTCCCCGTTCTCGTTGGTGTTCGACTCGCAACGATGGTAATGATTGTTGTTGTTGTTGTTGTTATTGTTGTTGTTGTTGTTAGTCGAATGACGACGAGGAGCATACGCGTGACAATTCCGACGGGGTGGACGGTGCTGTTGAGGTTGAGACTGAGGCTGATGCTGGCGATGATGATGATGAGGATGACTCTCGAGCGACGGAGCGTCTTCGTGGATGCGTCTCGCGGTGTCCTGACCCGTGCTCGGGGACGTCGTCGCCGACTGTACCTCCTGACGTTTGTGTCGGTTCCGGGTTAAACGGGAATCACCGTCCCCGAGGTCGGTGGCCGCGTCTTCCGCGGACGGACCGTCTGCCATCTTGTAAACGAACACACTACTGTCTGGCAGAGGCCCTATGGCACGAGCACGGGCCGCGCCACCGCTAGCTCGCTTCTACGGCCCGGCACGGCTCACTTAACCCCTCTTTTCTTCACCGTACAAAACCACCGCCACCTCTCGCCGACGGCTACCCACTGACGACTACCCCCACCACGAGCGACGTCGACGCCTGCCCTGCAAGCCGAGCCCGCACGAACAACCTCGACTCCCGACGGCCGATGCCGACCGCGCACGAACCCGCTCCCACTCCGATCGCGCCGCGAACCCGCCCGACCTCTCGCGATCGACTCGCGAACCCCATCCCCGCCGCGGGAACATTCGAATCGACGATTCTCACCGCTGTACCGGTTAGTCGTTTTTGAGTACGGATATTGGATGATCATATTGCGGTTCTGTATATTCTTTCAGAATGCTTTTACCCTTTGCACTCCGGAGCTATTTTAACAATAAAACTACCGAGCCAGTCAAAATGACTGGTTTCCGGTTATTTCTTTTACGATTCCGTGAAGTTACAGATATGTATTTTCTTGAGAAATTTTCTTAGTATGCTTCTGTATTCAAGTACATGTTACCATAAAAATCCTACGAAATCTAAATAAACCCGATTCTGTTATTATTATAAAAGAATATACGTCACTCTCGTTTAGGACTCCGTAGTTCTAGTGTTAATTCAAAAACGAAAGATTTTTCCATTCTAGAATATTTTCGTTCTATACCATTTTTTTTTTTCATTTTTTGCATATGAAACTGATATAATATTTCATGTAATATGTAAATGTCTAGCAGTTTATTAAATACGAACAAAAATAATAATCTGAACAATATTTTTAAGAATGGCATAGCAATTTCCAGTGGTGCCTCAGAGTCGCCATCCGAGTGCTAAGGGTTAAGCTAATATATACAGGTGAAAATATTGAGGAACGTTAGATCGAATTATTGTGGAAATTATTATGAAACAAAATTATGAAATGGAAATTTATTTTCCTTCCTAATATGTTTATTTGATTGAAAATAATATAATTTTTTAATTCTTCTAATAATTTTACTGTTTCAAATTACATCTACTCATTTTTGTCTTAGAACGCATAATGACGAAGAACAATTCATGACATAGTATTCAAGAGATCATTCCACAACAAATAATACCAATTTTGATGAATTTCATTCTATATCTGTTTCCTCTTATTTTATAATTTATTATATACATTTTATTAAAACAATATTGATCCCAGGAGAGGCGAGAACCTCGTCTTTTTATTATTCTGTTAGATACAATTGAAACAATATTTAGGACAGGAATGTAGGACATAATAAACAATGCTCGCGAAAGTGCTAGAACAAGCCGCAAAGGTGGAAATACCCAAGACTAGCAATAAACAATTATTTCTCTGTTAGAAACCCAGTTTTTCTTTTTGTTGCTACTTGTCCAGACACTTTCGTGGACGTCTCCTTTCAAGTGCACCAGGACTTCTTGAATCCAGACTCTCGTTTATTTAGACGAAATCAACATTTTTCTGCGACATTCCGAACAAGCGTTTCGCTACTATAATACTGTTGAACGAATCGCTGAACCATGAGCACCATAGGATCCATTCACGCCCTGGAATGTAATCCCGAAACGAAAGGCGAACCCGTCCGCTTATTGCGCAGAGACAATGACGAGTAACGATTATGTTACCCGATACAGTACTCCATCGAGCAACTTGTTTAAGAATCGTTTCGGAATCCTCGCGAACTCCGTTAATCGTTCTCGATATCGAGAATCAGCGTCGCAAAAGACCGCGTGAAATCTAGAAATCTCTCGAGTCGACGTTATCCTGCGAATGTGCGATCGTTTTATCGACTTTGTCAGTAAATCCCTTGACGATTCTTGGAATGTGCGTGCACGGAAACGCGTTGCTGTAGAAAAAATGGGGAGAAAGAAGTACATAACATCGAGTACCGTTTTCCAGCTGGACAGAGATAGGCACGAGGCAGGCACTTTACATGTACTTTCCAGCGATCGCAGTTCGCGCTCGCATGAAATCCTTCGAACGAATAGGACCCGCGAGAAAAATCCTACTGCTATTACAAATAGTTGCACGCTAATCCCTACCGTCCACGTTCCCCTCATTTTCTACACCGATCGAGTATAAAAGATGAGGATCGTAGGCCTCTAATGTAAGCTTCGATTCGAATCTCTAGCCTACGGACCTCTCGGCAGAAGAAAAATCGTCTGCAACAGGCGAATACAAATTACTTTCTTTCTCTCTTAAAATAATATACATCGTTTAACGTTTCGCCGAGTCGTTCTCCTCTCAAGGTCCGCCGGCTAGAGATCGCTATGCTTGACGATCGTTCGCGTCGCTATATAAAATTCACGCGAACCGACGTTTCGATGACAATGTTCACGAAATTATTGTCATAATAGATACGTAGTGTTTCGTGTGATAGGTATACCGGTATGTACAGAGTCCACAGTTTCAGCAACGATCACTTTCACACAGGAACTCGATCTTTGAACAACGTAACAGTTTCCGTAACACTTGCTCGAGAAACCTCGGACCTCGAGGACAACGCTCTCTACCAAAGTGTATAAAAGAATATGCATGTAAAAATCTGGTAGCAAACGAACGATAGCGGTCCACAGTCATCAGCTTCTCGATCCACAATTTCCATAAGCGAAAGCAGAAATCGCTCCCTTCGACGGAATGTTTCGAAGCTATTCGCGCAAGCTTCGTCCATTATCGACCGTCGTCGATTTTCCTCTGGTTTTGGTTCATGCATGTTTCCGATGCTTATCGAGTAAAAAGTTCGTATGTACACTAACAATCGTCCGTTCCGACTCTTGACGGTCGTGAAGAATCAATATGCTTTCGCTCGACCATACGAATGGTCGGTAGTCTGTTTGATAAATGTCACCGGAGTTCTCTCGGGCCCTTTACGAGGGAATCACGTCCCCGAATCTTAATGAAACTCCGCGAGGACGTAGCTCTTGCAAAAATGTTAGTCGCGTGTCTTGGTTCAGCCATTTTGCATATTCGAGAGATGTACTTCGAAACATTTCAATTGTAATAACTAGGCTGCGGATTTTATGCATTTATGATAAAGATAATTAGCTCGAGTACAAAACCGTGACAACATTTTCAGAATATAAAAATACTGTATCACTTTCAACTCTTCACAATTATTAGAAAAATAATAAATGCCTACGTAGCTCCTGTATCTTGCAGTTACTATAGACAATTTTTATTTCGCATGAAAATCCGCAGTCTAATCACAACTTTTCCAGAATGGCGGGGAGAATAGTGAATATTACTTTGTACAGCTTTTATAGATTGGTGTTACATACAACATGTGAGAATTTCATCGAAATTGTTTATGGTCGCTATGAGCTACAAACGATCGAAGATCGGCTTTTCGGTCTAGAACTGATCTTCACGATTTTTAATCGCATGCAGCTCATATTGGTCGATGATATTTTCAACATGGATATAACTGACATAAGTTTATACAATTCCATCTTCATCACAGGTCCACAATTCCCAACCAAAAAAAATCCTTCTACACATCATCTAGTAAACTAATCCTTTTAGCTTCTCAAAACATCTCAAGTCGTCCATTACAATTTTAATTCAAATAATCATTTCATCTCATGTGTCCTGCTACTTTGTAAGGTAAACTATTTTCGCCGTTAAATGAAAACTCTATGTGAAAATCTATATGAAAATTCTATGCGGGATAGTTTAGTTCCTAGGGTTAACAAAGTTTCATAGCGCGCATACATTAATATTACACGAGTCACGGGTACGTGTCGAATATTTTTTCAAGAACCACGTCCCCCCAGAGTTTCATTAAGGAGTCGTCGTTCGGAAACGTCCCCTCATCGAATCAGTTCCAGAAGGCAGTTAGGCCTCGAAGAAGAACCACCGGTAGGTTTGCTAGAGCCGATCGTTGTCGATCTTGTCTTCCCGATCGCTGGCAACCATCGACTGTCGCGAAGTCGTTGCCAATTCCGACAGCAACAGCTCTTCCGTATCCGGTGCGCTCCTCGACTGCCCTCCTAGAAGATTCGTCTGTCCGCTGGTGCTCCTAGCCAGCCTCCTTAGCAGCTTTTCTTTCCTCTGCTGCTCCTTTTCCGTCCGCAGCTTCGTGAACTCGTCGTCCGAATTAATGCTGGCGGAGGACGAGCTCTGAGTGCTGATCAGATCGTCCACTATCACGCTGCCAGGATAACTCAAAGTCGGGTCGTACGCCACGCTGGATCGTGCCGATTGCGTTGTCCTTTGATTCCTGGAATTTGACCAATTTCACTGGGGCATCATTCCGGAAGTCTCTGGATAGGAAAACCTAAATTACTGTGCTCAGCGGTAGTGGGGACTTTGGAGGTGCTTCTAAGCTACTTTGGTCTGGTCCCTAACAAATCTACTTTTCCCCATCTCTTTTTCCTCGTCGCCTCATTTAACACGTCGTCTGCCGCGTGAATTTTGGGGGTTGCATACAAATGTTGGTTATTTCGTCCCTACAAACGATCAGAGTTATTAACAATTATTATTGGTTACTTGATAATCAAGTTTGCAGCTTACACTATAATTTTATTCATTGCGGAACGATCACATCGCTATAACTAGATTGCGAATCTTTGCGCAGAATAAAAATTGCAATAAACAGAAGCCGTACTGAAATTTAAAATTCTCTACAAAATCCGCTGTCTAGTTATGACAATTACTTTTAAGCAAGTCAATAGCGCCGGTCACCGGTGGCCACCAAGGCGGTGAACGTGTTTATCAAAGAACAAAGTAGGGTCGGCGATGTCTCTAGTTGAATTTTATTCTTTCGATCGAACAACGCGAAACGGGAGATTTTAATCGGCAGGAACGAGACAAGAAAGAAAGTCGTTCGAGGAAGCGATTTAATATGCAAATGCGACGAGCAGGTAACCACACGTTCACGTGGCTATTAGCCTTGATCTTGCCGCGCACCTTATGTCAATGCTGCTTTCGTGCGTATCCCCGTCGCTGATCGCCAAGCCGGTCACAGGCGCGCTGCATGCGAATATCTCCCCGTTTCTGGAATGTTCGGTGCCGGGCACGGTCATCGGAGCACTGGGAGGCGGTGGACCAGGCGAGAATATGCTCTGCACGTGGGGCCTCTTCTCGGACTTCATCGACGTCATCGTACTCTGCTCGTCAGCCTCCTCCTTGATCACTCCTATCCTCATCGAGCCTCCTCCAACTATTTTAAAATATTTCACGAATCTTAGTTAATGAAGATTTAAAAAAAAATAGACACCTGATTCACAGTTTCCTGATCTTTTAACAAGTACATTCTTCGATTACTGGTCAACAAGTGTACCAAGTATGGAATTAATGTACAGGGTGTAAAGAAATGTTCGGTCTTGGCTGCCACAGACGTATTCTACATCTTTGGATCGATGAAGGTCTGTAAAGAAGAGTTGCCGCACAATTGTCCTTGATCTTGAATTTTAAGGTCAAATATTTTTTTATCGCGCATCATGCAATTAAAAAAATATTTGACCTTGACATTCAAGGTCAAGGACAATTTTGCGGCAATTTTTTTTAACAGATCTTCATCGATCCGAAGATGTAGAATACGCCTATGGTAGCCAAGACCAAACATTTCTTTACACCCTGTTCTCCTCTGAGAGACCACTTGGAACTTCCAAAAGTGGTGAAAAGCGAGCAGCGACTTCTGAATATTTTAGTTCCATCGAGAACGAGGGAAGTTAGACAACTGGAAGCTGAAGTTTAAATTTTCACAACTGCAGTTTTAACTACATGGGAAGTTCATTGAGAAGTTCTCTGTGAAGTTCATTGGTGAAACTATGATCTTCTGCAAAGTAATGGACCTACCGACGACCCGGTTCTGCAAAGATGCAGTGGAACTGGACGCGGCCGGAGTTTTGGTGCCGCTGAACACGGTGCCGTCTGGTCTATCCTCCTTGCTGAACAACCTCTTCAGCACGCTGGTCACGCTGTTCACTCTCGTCAGAGATCCACCTATGTTGCTGGGCGTCGAACCACCGCTCAACGTGCGATCTCGATTGCTCACTCGACTGGCGCTCCTATAAACGAACATACGCTTGTTGTACCCGTCAAAATTATTCCCGAGACCAAACCTGCACGCTTGTTCCGTAACCATGCAGAGAAACGCACATGCATAAGCGGACATGTATTACCTCGCGATCTTGCCAGTCTCCGTACAGCTCCTGGATAAGCGATCGAAGCATATGCGCCGGAACAAAAAATTTAGTAAGCGAACATGAAGCTATGTTCACACGTCGCTCTAACAAGTTCTATCATTTTCATTCCAGACTCTACTTTTTGTCAATTTTTCTACACAAGTCCACTGCAGAAACGGTCGATTAAAACGCTGTTACCGAAGAATCCAGGAAAAAATCCTAGTTCTAAGTCTACAGTACATACAAGCTAGTAACGAATGGGATAAATTCAACTTTCCTAGGGGTCATTCCATGCCGAATAGATCACTTTTTGCGGTGTACCATCTTCGATTTTGTTCTAATTGAAATATGTTGTAGTCCATGCGGAATTGGGGGGGGGGGGGGGGTTAAGTCATCATTTTGCCGATTTCGAATTTTTTGTAGAAATGGCAGGTCTTCAAAGTTTGCGATGTTAGCCCATTTTGGCGAAAGTAGGCCTCACTTACGCATTTTTATCTCAGGAACTGTTTGTCCGATTGAGCTATACTTTCTTTGTTTTATTCCGAAAGGATTGGGCTATTGTGAAATAATTTTTTCATCCTCGGTAATTAACTTTATAATGTCAAAAAATTTAAACGAATTCAGCCAGTAATGTAAATTTTTTTAAAAATATATGTATGTTCCTTGAAGTTTTCTCTTCAAAATAAGACCTTTTACAAAATGGCGTTTTACCAGTAGTTTCCAGTTCTAAAAAAATTCATGGACTACAACTAATTTCACATGGACTACAACATATTTCAATTAGAACAAAATCGAAGATGGTGACCGCAAAAAGTGATCGATTCGGCATGGAATGGACCCCTATGGTTGAATTCAAACTCAAAGAATGAAGTCTACCAACTAAAGGATTAATTAGAACATTCCGAGACATGAATTAAATGAATTGTACATAAGAGCTAGTAGCGAAGGGGTTAATTTGACTAATCTTCCGCTTGACTTCAAAATGCATTCTACGGTGGAATAATAATGAATGGGTTCGGTTTAATGAAACGAGCCGGGGTACGCATAGATGAGCGAAGGAACGGAAAACGCTCTAGCCAGCGAAAAAATATAAAAACGACAGAACTTGAAAGAAACTGAGCGCATCGCGTGAGCAAATGGCAGCAGCAGCGCTGTTCCCGGTACCAACCTTGACATTTTTCCCGTAGCCGTGAAGTGGATGCCGGACGCGGCATCGTCCGCCACCATTTCGTCGATCCTAACCGAGGATGGTTGAGCAGGAGGTAATTGAATTCCGGCCGTCGAAGGTTGCGGATGATCCTCGCGGAATGCCTTAGCCTCCGCCGTGTACGGAAGCTCGGTGGGGAAGACCTCGTCCCAATACTGATCGCGGATCAACTCCGGATGCTCGTGGTGCATCTCGTCGACGATCAGGTAGCTCACCTTCCGTCAAACAAAATTGATTTTTTCGTGAAAAAAGGAACTCAACTCTGTTCTTCTCAACCATTGAACTCGGACTGTTTCAAATTATAGTATTATTTAGTGGTGTCACTGACAAGCAACACTACCCAACTGATACTCACTGATTTGAATGAAATTTAACGTACTTATTAAACACCGAAAAATATTAAATACGTGTTTTTATGTTTCGACTAAAATGCTTTTTAGGGGTAGAAAGCACCCCTCAACCTCTGCAGATGGAAACGTTTGTGGCTAATTATTTCTTAGAGGATACAGTTTCTGGAAAAAGTGCTAGATCCAGAGTTGTACAGTTCAGAGTGATGCACTTTTTAGGGGTAGAAAGCACCCCTCAAGGTCGATTTTCAAGGACGCCTTCAAGTGCATCACTCTGAACTGTACAACTCTGGATGTAGCACTTTTGTCAGAAACTGTATCCTCTAAGAAATAATTAGCCACAAACGTTTCCATCTCCAGAGGTTGAGGGGTGCTTTCTACCCCTAAAAAGCGTATTTAGCCGAAACATAAAAACACTTATTTAATATTTTTCGGTGTTTAATAAGTACGTTAAATTTCATTCAAATCAGTGAGTATCAGTTGGGTAGTGTTACTTGTGAGAGGTAATTAATGTGACAAATATTTTATATTATGACGTAGCAATTTATAGTGGTGCCACTCTTGCGGGCATTTTTTTTGTGGAAAAAACGAGGAGACGCAGAATAGATAAATAGATTTTCAAAAAAATGTTGCTAAAAATACTGGCGGAAATAATTTATCTTTCGGGGGCTAATTGGACACCAGGATTCACTGCGACGAACTCGACACCAGAGGAAAACGACTCCGTTGAATCCGACACCGAGGGAAAACGACTCACTTGCAGATTCCTGTCGATGATCCAGTTGACTTCGAAGTCGTCGTCGTCCTCGCCGAACGGATTGATCAGAGTCTCGGCGACCTTGAGCCAGCCCATGTAGAAGAAGAATTGTAGGGTGGTGAACACTGGGAAGTAGAGATCGATGTTCGACGTGGACGAGGTCTGCACCCATTGCCGGCCCATCACGCTCGTCAGAAAGTACGTGTACACTGCCAACGTTACCACCTGCATGTAATAACATCTGCATAGAGAATCTACAGCTTCCATGTTGATCAGAATTATTTCACTGAAAGTGACTATTTTCCATTTCTTTTATAATATGCATTTTATAAATCCTGTTGGTGTACAACGATTGTCACTTCCAGAAACCGTAGGTTTAAGGGGCGGTTTACAGACCTTAGGTATAAGCACTTATGGAAAGGGAAAGCAAGGACCGATGTCAGTCGCAAAGAAACGGTCAACCTAAGCGCGTCGTCCCACGCAGGAATACACTTTTACACTGTAAACTAGGGTGGACCTTAGTTATACTTGGCGAAAATTATTTTTCAGATTTTTTTGTGGGAAACCCCGTAGAATGGTGCCACTGGACGAAAAAAGAATCTGTGCGAAATTTGAAAGTGATCGAATAACGGGAAATTGTTTATGTATCGGAAAGAAACATAAAATATTTCAACGTATAAAGGGATCTTTTTTTAATGCTATAAAAATACTTTTAATAGTTTTTTGTATGATATACTGTATTATATGTATAATGTACATGTGCATATTATGTATATGTATATTTATATATATATATATATCTTTGCTACTTATAAAAATATTAAAAAAATTTTTAGACAAAAGTTGTACTGTTTAATAAATTAAATATAATGCAAAAGAAAAAGAAATTTTTTAAATGTCAATTTTTGAGATTTCAAGATCACGAATTTTTTTTTTGAAATCAATGTTACTTTTCGTTTCTATATTGTTATAGTGCGTAAAAAGACAAATTCAACGATATATAAACATATATAAGATAATATACTGCAGCGGAGAAAAGAGAGTTACAAAATTGAAAAATTTTCACAGTCAATGCGGCACAATTTCCCGTTATTCGATCAATTTCAAATTTCGCACAGATTATTTTTTAGTCCGGTGGCACCATTCTACGGGGTTTCCCACAAAAAATTCGTTAGTCGATAAATAAGGTCCAGCCTACTGTACACGCGGTCTTATAACTTAACCACTGCATTAATAAATGTCTAACAATTCCTCGTCTGAACGATCTCGATAACCGTAAAATTAAAAATATTGGAACAAGTTGTTCTTCCGACCATGTTTGTACCAAGAATCCAATTGATTTTTATAAATGACGCGACACCACGGATGGAACATGGAACACTGTCGCGTGCTGTGCATTATAAATGCATCAAGTTTTGAATTGTTGCTCGGCCGCACGTGAAGCGAGACGCGAAGTATGGAGAAAACTGCGGATAAAATGAATCGGCTTGCGGTTCAAGGTGGACGCGCCTACCTGAGTGTAAACCAAAGGCACGCTGATGGTATCGTAGTGCATCAGACTACCGCAGAGACCGCGAAACTTGTTCAACTCGTCGATCAACGTCTTGACGGCGAAATCGTCGCGGATCCGGCCCTCCTTCCTCGCGCGAGTCACGATGCTCGAGGCCCATACGATCGGCAGCCAGTGCTTGCTCGGCTTCGGGAATTTATCGTTCAGGGTGTGGAAGATCGCCACCTCGTTCTCCAGCAGCAGACCAGCGTCCACGAAGTGCTCCAACGTCGGGAAACGTTTTTTCACGCGAGGCGAAACCATCGCCAGAACCATCGTCAGGCACACGCACACGTACCTGCAAAAAGATCCGAAGATCGAGACAGGAGTCCTTCGTGGGAAAGCTCGCACGCGTACAGAGTCCGCGTTCGATTCGATCCATTAGCTAGAGTACCTACACGTCGCGACGGTTCGGATTTCTTCGTGCTTTATGCCCGACGCCGAACAGTCTGCGACTTATCTTACGGTGCTCAAGGATGTTTGTTAATGACTGCTGGTCGATAGATTGCAAATCTTTACCCGGAGACTCTAATGTTTGCAGTTTGTTAAACTGGCTGGAGTTGTAATGATTCTGCACTGGTTTCTCAGTGATTAAAATAGTTCGAAGTGTTCAGAATTGCAGGATTGTTCGGAATAAAAGGAAAATTGCTCTTCGTTGAATATATGATTTGTTATGCAAAAGTTTTCTGCAATTTTTTGGAGTAGTGTACTATGCAAATAATGAGGATTTCTGGGAACTGCAGCCGCGCCATTGCAGTATACAGGGTGGACGATTTATCTGAAGACATTGAAATATCTCGAGAACTGTGCATCGGGTAAAAAAAAGTGGAGAAGAAATTATTTCAAAATCTTCAATGGGAAACCCCATTCTCAACGTTGTATTTCTCTATTGAAGATTGAAGTTTCTGAAATAATTCCTTCTCCTACCCCCAGGAGGTGGGTGTGGGTGGTCAATTATGGTGTTATTGAATAGCATTTAAAAAAAAAACAAATACTTCTACTTTAATTTTTCTGATCAAGATGTGTATTATATATCCCCATAATTTTCAATGCTTTTTACCCATTTTGATTTTCGTCGATTACAGCGCCATCTGTGAACCAAAATGCAAAAACTCGTAGATCAAATTGGGGTACTTTTTTCTGGAGAATCCAAATCTAAAATAAAAAATGAGGGTTCCCATTTAAGTTTTCTATCTTCCCCCACCTCCACCCCCAAGGGGTGGCGGGGGATGGTCGAGTTTGGTATCATTGGATGTCCCCCTTCGAGACGAACAACTTTCATTACCCACTTTTTTTTGATCCGATGCATAGTTCTCGAGATATTTCAATGTCTTCAGATAAATCGTCCACCCTGTATAGGAATGTAGGAATGTGCGCAACGCTGACCGAAGCAATTGTTGCGGGTATCGATAGCGTTATCGAGCAGTACCTGACGATAGTTCTACGCATCAATCGACCCCTCTCGTCGTTCCCGTGAATAGTCGCCGACACGAAGACCGCGATCGAATCCGGCCACGGTATCATCATATATTGATTCCACCATCTGGTCATGACGATGCTAACGTAGAAACCAAGGACGAACGACAGCGGTATCAGGTCGCTGTACTCGTTGCAGTAGGCCACCACCGCCTCGAAGGTCTTCTTCTGTTCGTCGTCGAGTAACAGCCGGTAGATGCTCGACAACGAGTAGTAGATCACTAGGAACAGGGCCAGGTCTATCCAGACGAGCTTGTAAACGCTCGCCCGCCATCTAAAATTCAAGCAGACAAGAACAGCAAAATTTTAGCAATCGGACGGAAATTCCTTCGATCGTGTTTTCAATCAGACCACTCTTTCCCTCTTTATTGTCTTCTATCGATCGGAGATAAAAAAAAAACGGGACTAGCGAACGTCATACGCGATAAACGTGCTTGTACCTGTTTCGACTGTAGACGCGATAAAGTTACTTAACGCTTAGACAATCAATCAAGGAGATCCACTTGTGCCACGATACGTCGACGCTCGTAAATCGCTCGACTGTGAAAACGCTATTTAATACCTTACACCGCACCGTTGTTGCGTAAAACGCGAGAAAATTGATTGACAAACACTTTCTCGCGAGTCGATCCACCGTCAAATATCAGCAATATTGCATCCGTTATTTTTAGAAACGAGAACAGCCTTTCGATCCTATCTTTCCCAGATAAACTTAATCGTTTGCGATTAGTTAGGTTTGTAGATCTTTCCTCTGTTCCAGTAGATCCGCAAAGCAATTTTCCTCCGTTCTCGTTGCCCCCGGACTCGCTATTGGTCGCGCAACGAGCGGTGGGGGGCAGAACTGCGACCAAGGGCGTGGCCAAGTCGCGACGCTACGGAGGAGAAGCTACACCGACTCGTTTATCGATTACTCTTCAATATTATTTTGCTACAAGAAGTTCGCAGAAGATTGTGATCTCACGCGCATGATATCCGACAGAAAATTGACTTGGTCGTTCGCCTAACTATTTCCTTCTTGCCCGAGGTCTCGCGGCCGCCACGGTCCAACGAAAATGACAGACAGCTGAGCAACGCGTCCAAAGGACGCTACACGAGACTGCGTAATCTCGCGAAACATTGGAAACATTCCAGATCAATTCACGCGATTTTCCTTCCGTCTCGAGATTTCCTGCGCACAAGGTCCAGAGTATTTATCCCTCTACCTACATACCGGGTCGTTTTGGACCCTGATATGATTATTATAAATCGTAAACTTTCGAGGTCGACGTCCGGCTGACCAAAGGTCTCCCATTGTTTATCGTGTACACATCAACTTCTTCCGATTTCGTTTCGCGGATTCACGGACGACCTTAGTTCGCGACGCGTAGAAGTGGCGCGAAATCGATCCGCTGCTCTAGGCCAATTGCAATGACCTCTTTTACCGTGTTTATGGTTATCATTATTCATTCATTAACGCTAACTCGCGGGTATAGCGTCATCGGTGCGCACGAGTAACTTCGCTTTTTATTGCAATGCAAATGTGACTGCACCGGTGAACACGGAGAAATTACAACCATCTGGGAACTGCTGGCACGACGTGCGGATTATTTTTCCACGAAAAGATACAATTCTCAGCTAAACTGGCGAGGAGTGATCTCTGAACCTGGATCATGTGATGGACAATCATTCGGGCCGAGTTTCACGGTCCATCGACGAGGAAATTAGTTAAGGCTGGAGGAGATAGTGATAAATATGAATCATCGACGCTGTGGCAACGGCGTGAGGAAATACTTAACACGGTTTTGTAAAAATAATGTTCTCGAAGCTATCGAAAAAATTGGTGCATCTCTTCGAATTTTGTCACAAAAAAAAAAGAAATATGAATGTCTTGATAATTTAAGGGGTTACACCACCTTGGCGCTTGAAAAAATAGGTATAAAGATAAATTTTTTTTTTTGACGCTGCCATTAAGTATATAAAATGATCTTTATATTACACATATATATATATAGTAGTTTTATGAACAATTTACAATATTAGCCGTGAGACATAAACCGATGAGTAGGACCCTCTTTTGAAAATCCTTGCTGATGGTGTACTCGACTTCTCTGTTAGGCATCGTCTAAAACATAATAAATAAATTTTTTCTTATTTCAAAGGGTAATAGCTAAAATGTGACGTAGGGAAAAATTTTTTTGTAGAAATGACAGCTGTTTGAAAAAAAAACTCGAATTTGTATCGAAATTTTGAGTTTAAAACATTTATAACTTTTGAACATGGCAACCAATCACAAAAACCTACGTCACATTTTAGCTATTACCCTTTTAATTAAGAAAAAATTTATTTATTATGTTTCAGACGATGCCTAACAGAGAAATCAAGTACACCATCAGCAAGAATTTTCAAAAGAGGGTCCTACTTATCGGCTTATATCTCCGCAATTTTTTATTTTTTTATAATCGTTAATATTGTAAATTGTTCATAAAACTACTATATATATATATGTGTAAAATAAAAATCATTTTACATACTTAATGGCAGCGTCAAAAAAAAAAGTTTATTTTTATGTGGTGGTGTAACCCCTTAATAGAAAGAAGATAAATTTGAAGGATGGGTCCAAGATGGCCAGAAATTTTTCCCGAAAAACATCTCCAGAGATCTAACAATAACTAAAAAACATTTCCAAGGATTTTCACATCCATTGCAAACTTTCCCGGGCGGTATGGAAAAAATGGTAGAATCACCGAATTACCGTGCACTTCGAAGCGTGACGCATAATCAGGAGTGTATTGCTGAGCGTGAAATTGCCGACAGGGTTCCATTAAGCGAACCCAAATGGGATCGCGGTGGATAGGCGCGCGTTACATCGATCTCCCTACGAATATGTTGAATAAAACCGAACGTTAGTGTGAAATAGCCCATCAGCCGAGTGGACGATCGACAACGAGCGAAAGAGTTTCTCGATCGGATCGATCAACGAACTCGCAGCCCGCGATTACGAAAAAGGAACGATCCGAGCGTTGTTCTGCGGTGACGAACGATCCTTCCGAGAAGAAACGAGCGACGCCTGTGCAATTTCGAGCCGGGACGAGCGGCCGTTGCAATAATAGACGGGGTCGCCGACCCGGAAGTGCGACACTATAAGAAACCAAGGGACCAATTTCGAGAAAGAAGCTCGATGAATCCGTCGGAAGATTTTCCTCTACGTTTGCTTAAAACGGAGTGCACGCTGTCTGTTTGTTTATAACGAAACGGAACGAAGACGCCTCTCGCTTCGTTTCTGGGTGATAATGTTGACGTCGCCGCTCCAGCTGGCAAACAACTGTCTTTTACGCGGATCGCGTAAGCCATGGATGAATTATTGCCCGACCAATTAATGCGACAAGTTCCGGGAATTCCGCGATACGATCTTCTAATCCGCGAGACTCGGCTCTCCGATCGTGACGCGAATTCTTGTCCGAGGAATTCGCGGGGAACGCGGAATTCTACGGGAACACTGTTTCAACTTTAATTAACACATTCCCGCCGGAAATTGCACACATCAGTTTTTAGAATCTTCGCACTCCGTCGTAGAATAAATAGATGAAATGTTAAAAATGGTTCTGGGGGACCTCGGAACATTCTTCGGAGAAGAACCACGCAGTTCTTTTGCGAGAAAGGAATCCAGCTTGTAAAATATTGGAAGATTGTAGGAAGTGATCCATAATACAAATTGATAGTCTAGGCTTGTTCTTACTCTCCAATATTATTTTTCTCCAGAAATCCTTTTATAGTGCACACTCTTTCTCAATTTTGACAGAATTAATAAATAGATGAAATGTTAAAAATGGTTCTGGGCACCTCAGAACATTCTTCGGAGAAGAACCACGCAGTTCTTTTGCGAGAAAGGAATCCAGCTTGTAAAATATTGGAAGATTGTAGGAAGTGCTCCATAATACAAATTGATAGTCTATGCTTGTTCTTACTCTCCAATATTATTTTTCTCCAGAAATCCTTTTATACTACACACTCTTTCTCAATTTTGACAGAATTAATAAATAGATGAAATGTTAAAAATGGTTCTGGGGACCTCGAAACATTCTTCGAAGAAGAACCACGCAGCTTTTGCGAGAAAGGAATCCAGCTTATGAATCGTTGGAAGATTGTAGGAAGTGATCCATAATACAAATTAATACTTGTTCTTACTCTCAAAAATTATTTTTGTTCGGAAATCCATTTATACTACACACTCTTTCTCAATTTCGACAGAATTAATGTTTCCACATAGGTGGAACAATATTTTCTCACCACTCCAATCATCATTCGTAGAATCTTATCTTTACGACGATCCCATAAAATTCGGTGGACAAATTTTACTGTACTCGTATTGCAGGTGGAGCGAAAAAACAGTATGACGAAGCGCCGCGCCGTTCACTTTCTCGGACGTTCCCAGGAGCAAAAGCATTTTTTTGAAAAAAAAAGTAGTAGAGATGTGAAAGTATAAATTTTCTCTCGAAGTTACAAGAAATTGTACGTTCACAATTTTTAAACAAGTATTTACCGATCGTCCAATATCGATCGTCGGTGAGTCATTTAATTGAACAACAGTTTAATTGGCATTCGAAGGACATGTTGAATTTTCTTGGATATCGAGATTAAGCATCGCTGTGTCCTCTTCGGAAAACGCTCCGGGGAGTCTATTATTTACTCGCTAATAGACCACGGGCTGGTGACATAAGCAAATTGCACGTCTTTATCGACGCTTCGCGTCGGAATCGGTAGAAACGCGATCCTATTCATTACGACATTCTCGTTTGGCAGCGGCAAGTGGAAACTCGACTCTGTTCCACGTTGTATGTATGTATCGAGAGTTGCAGAAAATTCCATCTGCCAACCGAACATTTTTAAAGCAATTCTTTCCATAGAACCTCGACACTTCAGTAAGCTAATATCTAATCGATACATTCCTTTTCTAAACATCAATGAGTCAACATTTTCATTTCTTTTGTACTATTTTTCTTTCTTCGTTGCATTTTCCTTTTTCTCTAGCGTTAGACTTTATTTCCTTATCTTCATTCTACACCGAATCTACGCGTTTCTCTCTCACGTTACCGTAATCTATATGTAGTACGAAAGCTACATATACAGGGCACTGTGAACTTCTGCGGTTAGTGGCCGCTGACGTCACACACCAGCGTTATTTGATTTCCTCTATCACCACCACAATTCTGCTAAACTGTTTATAGCTCGCGTTAGGATATTCACGGCTCGAGGGCCGAAAGACGCTAGCCCTTCGGTTCATAAAATTGTTCTACAGGCGGCGTCTCAAAGAATAAAGAAAAAATCTAAGGGAATTTCCTTCGGATCCCATTCCGGTTCTAACATTAACTTTGTCGAGCGTTCAACTAATGTTATAGATTATTCAAAATGTAGGCGGCTAGCAACGTACATACATATCGGAGCGCAAAAGGTGAATCGCTGTTATTTTTAATTTTTCATCACGTTCAAATAAGAAACATAAGCCTCAACTAAACTTTTCGCGTATACATGAAACTTCATCATCGTCAGTGGTACTTTACCCGAATAAAAGTGTATGTATATGAACTTCAATTGTTATTGTATTTATTTTAGTGACTTTTCAATCCTTTCTATTCACGAGAAAATTTCACGGATAGCCACAAATACAGACCTTATAAATAAGCTGCTCGTATCGTCAGACCCTCTGATTACCAGTTTAACGTACATTCCGACAAAACGGAAAGGAATTCTTACTCAAGAAGTACTACAATTACTTGCAGTGCCTCCTTAAATTATACATTGTAACAGAAAATATAGTATTGTTATTGAAAAATTTGTTCAATGCGTTTCTTGAAATGTATTTAGTTTGAATAAACTTTAAATATATTTATGTAAGACCGTGTTTGTAAGTGCCTTGTATCATTTAAATTAAATACCCTCTCGAACAGTAATTTGCAAGAGTTAAAATACGTATTTTCGGTCAATACAATAAAAGCCATATTAAAGTAATTAGAAATCATCATATTTTGAGTAGTTTAAACAAGATACACGATAAAAAAAAAAGAGAAAAGAAACAACATCATTAAGAATTTAATTCCCCTAAATGATCGAAACGTCACACTGTGCGGCGCTGCGACCTTCCTTCCTCGCTCGCCAAGCCCGAAATCGCTTACCTTAGGAGTAATTTTAGAAAGCAACCAAGCCCTCTGCAGGTAGCGACTTCGGCGGTGTAAGTGACCGTCATCTCTCGTTCCGGCGACGATCGAGCGCTCGCGAAACGACGAAAGTTGGCTCAGCTGTCCCAGCGGTCTCAGCTGTCTCAGCCGCCCAGTCAGAACTCGCCAGGAGGGCCCCTCGCAGGAGTCATCTGTTCCCCGTTCCGTGCCGCATCCTCTTCTTCGCCGGCAGCTCAGCTCCAGACTCTCTCTTTCTCTCTCTCTCTCTCGCTCGCGTCAACTCTTGCGAACGCACGATCGCGGCCACACACTAATTAGTCCGCGCTCGGCCTTATCACCGAGCACTTCTCTCTCTCGACGACACACGCACAGGCGGCAACACCACCGCCAAGGTCATCCTCGAGGCGCAAGGTCTTCGCGCGCGAGAACCGATTGCGCAACACGCTGCTGCACCCGACGCTCCCTAGATCCTTCCGAAAGTAGTCTCGATCCTCCCGAACAGCACGAAAGATACTCGTCAAAATATTTGGATCGATGCTCACGACCTTGACGACGATGCTCTCCGCACGATCGCACTGAGGGCACGTTTGTGTCGGAGCTACGGGCAAATCGAGAGAGCTACGGTGAGAGCGGGAATAGACAATATTGTTTTAGAACTGTGGAAGCGTTTATGTCGAAGCAGTGAGCACAACAATGTCTCCTAGATGATAATAGGTGGAGTGCTCGGAAGACAATCAGCGCTCGTATCAATTCGTAGGTACACCGCGGTGTTTCAGTTATGTTTTTCTTCTTTAAGATTATTTGTTATCTGGCAATCGATACAATATTCTTCTGACCCTGGTGTTTCTAAGCATTGTCACTTTATTCTTACTACTGGTGTTTTATAAGATTTCTTTCGGTTTTTATGAGACTTAAGGATGTTCCGGAGGTATGTATATAAAAACGCAACAAAATTTTTGAAAATTTCACAAGATATAATTCTTACTAAATTCATGCAATTACCAAAGTTTGGGTTCGATTCGCTGCACCGTTTAAGAATTATAGCAACTTAAAAAGTTTGCACATTTTAACACGTCTTCTTATGGAGAATTCATAAAATTCCACTTTAAACCCTATTTAAACCTTGAAAAAACGCAACTAGACACTCCAGTTTTTTTTATATATAGTAAATATTATGTAATTAATTATGTTCAAAATTTATTAGGATTCGCTAAACAGTTACAGAGCAAAAAATTATAAACTGTTACAAAACGTCAAATTTATCGTGTTGTCATCTCAATAATAACCATGAATATTGCTTTCTGAAGTATTTTTAATTTATTTAAATATGTATTTTTAACTTTTTATTGCATAATTGTATATATTGATTTATGATCTTGATGTACAAATCAGGGGGTACAATTATTCGCAAAAGTCACTTACAATTTTTTAATAATATAAAGACAATTTGATTAAAAAATAAATATAACATGAAATTCGCTAATTAAACGAAAGCTTTTTAAATTACTCTATTTTTTAAATGCAAAATATAATAGTGAATGGCTTTCATTGACAATATATATTGATGGATTTCGAATTTCTTATACTTTCGTCTCCCATTGTACCTCCAGAACATCCTTAAACTGATTGGCTTCTAGCTCCTCCAAATATATTTATTACTCATTTAATTAATAACCGAATTGAAACTGTGTTACTCCTTCAAACAGCTCTGTTTTAATACCGATAAGCGAACGGAATTATAAACGCAACAAAGACGATTATTTTAGCAGCATTATTGTAGCAGCTCCAATCAAAACATACCCTAACTCCGCGAAGGCTAAGAGCTATGCTCGATATCGACAACACTGGGTCTTAATTGACGGCTCACGCTACGCTTCCGTTTCCCGAATGAATCGTCGCCACTGTTTTCCCTCGGGTCGCTCGGACTTGATGATAATTCACAAACGTTTCACTGTTTTCTCTCTCTGTGTGTTTCTCTCCCTTTGTCTGCGGAGACTCGTTGTTCACGCGAGCCTAGAGCCACTCGTCCGTTTCCGCCTCGGACCACTCCACAGGTGGATCTGCAACAACAAGAGCGCCGGCCACCACGGCTACGATTAGAGATTGCGTTTCACGATGATTCATCGACTCCTTGTAAGAGTTGAGTTGGCATTTTATTGCTCCAGTTCCAGATACCACCCTTATCTACAGTCCGGGGAAGCCGTGACACCGCTAGACCAGAGGCGGAAGGCAAACATCTCAGTTTACAATTTTAGATCCCCCGACTCCCAGGAATAAAAGACGGAATTATTTGTTTAGATTTGTGAATGATTATTTTCGTTAATCTGTAGCAAATTTGGTTAGGATCGTGGGCCGTCCGTCAGATTTAAACTTCCAGATTTCAGGTGTGAAGGATACCACAGACAAAAGTGGTATAGTCACATAGTCCAGAGATTTATGATTTTTTTTTTGAAAGAAGTTTAACCTTTTTCAACCCATCGATCATTAATCTCGAAGACAATATAGAACTTCATTTAACTTAAAATTCTTGGCCTACTCAGTTCGACCGACATTTATTTCTCGATAATGAATCGTAACACAGCAGCTAATCGGCGATTAACGAGTCGCTAACGATACCGGGATTTATCAATCGGTGAAAATTAATCCGGTTTCGGAATTGCTATCGCCGAACGAGTTCATTGCTCCTCCACGAGCACACTTGAGATTTTTCGTTGATTTTTATTCGCATCTCGAATCCGATGCTCGACGCTAAATTCTAACAAATGAAAGCGACACGACGAAATACTGTTTCGCCGATAAGCTTTTAAACGCGTATTAAAATTTATGCTCTCCGCCATTAATACGAGATTACAAGATATCATTGCACACGCGCGGCTACGAATGCACGACCATTAACGTTTCATTCCGTGTAAGAAAAAAAAAGCACTTATCCTGACCTATGCATTATACAGTGCGGCTTTTCATACGTTTACGAGCAGACCGCGGGATTTGATGCATTTATCGCACAGATGGGTAGGTACGATTTCAAAGAGTATAATGATTAAGAATCATGTGGACATTTTTTATTTTGCATACAGACCCACTGTCTATTTATTAGTTGCACACGATATGCAATCTTAACGAGGATTAAATAATTTTTTCATCGTCGGTCTCTACATAATACAATTTTCCACGTGTAATTCAAAATAAAGACATAAATTTTCATGAAGTCTAATTGAGTCGTTTAAATGGTGCAAGGATAATGAGTCGCGTTAAAAATACAGTAAACGCTTGATTCTTGTCCAACAGCCGTGTTTTTCATGGACAAGAATCGTGCCCCAGAAGTGCTTTTTGATTTATGACTGTGTCTAGATATCGCGCCGACAGCGCCGAGCGAGACTTCAATAGAGAGCCGAACATAGAGAAGGACAGAATGAAATACGGTTCGCGTGACTGTCCGCGTCTCCTTCTTTCCGATGCGCTGTCCATCCTTGCGACCGAAACTTTCACCGTCGATTAAACCACTAAATACAATTGAAACTATATCGTGTTTGGTGTCATTTTAATCAGAAAAATGCCAGGAATAAGGTAGTGAAAGTCCCATAAATAAATAATGAAAATTAAAAGATTTGTAAAATCGATTCCTCGAGTCAATGTCGTGGTGTTCGCACCGATGTACCCGAGCCGACTTCAATCGTCACCTCCCTGCGGAGCGACTCGGCGTTGACAGGCAGTGGAGTGGGTAAGTACTGGACAGGAATCGTGCCCACGCTCCGGACAAGAATCAAGCGTTTACTGTATATAGAAAATGACTTTCAGCACTTTTGCATGAAATGGTAAAGAATGAAAGCGAGGAACTCATGACCCAGAACGTTCGCCATAAACGTCCGTTACGAGATTGGCGTAGACTTCCAAGAAACGAAGCCTTTTTAGCCTGGCCGAGGACAGTCGTCCTAATGTCCGGGAGAGGTTGATAGTGAATGAGCGTGCCACGTTCCGCGGCCGCTAGAAAAACGATGGCAAACGGCCGAGAGGCCTTTGTCGCACGCTTCCGTTACCGGTGCAATGACTCATTTTCGTTCTATATTTTCACGGGCCGGTGTATTCAGGCCGCGCGGCATCCTAGCCGTTCTCGATCGCGACACGCTCGAAAACCAACGTAATCGCGATAGCACGATACGTCCGATTCGTAACCTTGCTTAGAGATCCTTATCGCGGCCCGTTATCGTGTTACCGTCCTACTCCACATTCGCGTCGGCGAGCATCTGTTAACGCACTATTCGCGGACGACAGGTTGTGCAACGAGAACTCTGTCATACCATTAAACCCGTGCAGTTTTCATTAGAACATTTTCTTCGTAATCACTGGACTGCTAATAAGTCGGAAATTATGCACCGGTAATAATCACCTGAGACTTCTATTTTATGTTTCGTCCACGAATTTCGTGACGTGAACGCGCAAACTGGGTGAGTATAATTTCAAAAGAATTTAAGGATGTTCCGGAGGTATATAAAAACGCAACAAAATCTTTGAATATTTGACAAGATATAATTCTTACTAAATTAATGCAATTACCAAAGTTTGGGTTCGATTCACTGCACCGTTTAAGAATTATAGCAACTTAAAGTTTGCACATTTCAACACGTCTTCTTATGGAGAATTCCACTTCAAACCCTACTTAAATCTTGAAAAAACGCAACTAGAAACTCCAGTTTTTTTTTATATATAGTAAAAATTATGTAATTAATTATGTTCAAAAGTTATTAGGATTCGCTAAACGGTTACAGAGCAAAAAATTACAAACTGTTACAAAACGTCTTTATTTATTTATTTTCTGAAGTATTTAAATATTTATTTTTAACTTTTTATTGCGTAATTGTATATATATTGAATATCACAAATTTATTATCTTGAAGTTCAAATCAAAAGGTACAATTATTCGCAAAAGTCACTTACAATTTTTTATAATATGAAGACCATTTGATTACAAAATAAATATAACATGAAGTTCACTGATTAAACGAAAGCTTTTTAAATTAATCTATTTTTTTTTAATGCAAAATATACTCATGAATGGCTTTCATTGCCAATATATTGATGGATTTCGAATTTCTTGTACTTTTGTCTCGCATTGTACCTCCAGAACATCCTTAAGAAAATAATGTCAATTTCTTTGAAAAAAAAGGATAATTTGTGTTTATCCTACATCTGCATTTAACACTTTTCAGTATTGATTAAAAATGAATAGAATTTCATTTTCAGCTAAGAACAGGGATATTCGCCAAAGAATTAAACTGCTAATCGTGGAACACGGGTGCTATTCATAGTAACGACGCTTTCAGCGACGCTTCATTGTCATTTCGACTGACAATTTCTATGGCAGAAGAAACAATATGCACTGTGTTCCAACAGTACATAGCGAATGTTGTATAAATACAGCCAAGCGCGAAGAGTGACTGTGTCGTTTTATGAGATTGACAAAATTGAGTTTACTCATATAATTTTTATTATATAATATGCGTCCGAATCAAGACATTTACTCAATTGTTTCGCGATAAGGTCACAGACGGCCACGGCCGCCTCGGTTCACCGCGGTAAACGCTATTAAACTGTGCCTCGCCGATTCCACACACGAGTCGGCTTATCGTACGCGAGCACCCAAGATTTACGGCTATTGAATAAACCAACAGACCCAGATGGTTTCGGAGTAACGATATTTGAAAGAATTCCGACGAACTCCTGCTCTTGTTATGTCGCGTGATCTTTCAGTCAACATATGCGCTCGACCAGGAAGATTAATCTCAGAGTGTGGTGAATCAGGCTCTCAGGTTTTATCGGTGAGCAAAATGAACCCTTTGTAGCTTGAGATTAAATTTCGAAAATCTTCCTCTTCGAAATAAAAAGATTATTTCGTCTCTTAGTACGTTCACTAAGCTGAAAATAACATAATAGTGCCTACTTTTGTCATAATTGCATAAAATCCGCAGTCTATTTATTACTGGACCCTTTTTCGTATATTTTCCAAATACAGACAGTTTTTCAGAAAAAGGAATACTGCCCTATTAAATGCGAATAAAAATGCTTTCGCGTGTTTGTGCCCGGTAAATAAATATAACGTCGAGCAATAAATAGTCTAACACACCCTAATATGTTTTTCACACGCTGAACTATCGATGTCCCGAGTCGAACAAGCGTGCAAACTAAACACAACGTCTGAAAGCGCTATTAGCTATAGATATAGCCACTATTTGTATCGATTACTTCATCCCAGTTATCTAGGATTGGCTCATCTAGTAATTTGTGAACCTATCGATCATTGGAATGGTTTCCGCGAAACGGGGAAAAAACCTTTGAAATTATGTTCGTCCACGTTAATCGTATGTCGAATAATATCGTTTGTTGTCGGCGCAGCCATGCGTTCGACGCGTGAAACAACGGATTATAGTTCCGAAGAGTCTTCGAGGGAGCACCTCCGGCTAATGCAATCATAGCGAGCACGTGTGCGTCGCGCAGTCATCGTCGGGGGAAACCAAGATGACGCAGAAGAGAAAGCACGGTGACCGTTTTCAAACAACGAGCTACCATCCCGTTGGTACCAGTCCAATTCGGTTCTTTTTTAGTACATTGTACAAAAGAAAAATTGTCTGCATTAGTTGCAGGGTACAGGAGCTATACATAGACATTTATTTCTTTCGCCAATCATTTTCATAAGCTGACAGTAACACGGTATGACTTTAAAATTCATTGAATGTATTCAATTTTATGTTTTGTTTAGTCATTTCTGCTATAAATTCATCAAATCGGTATAATTTGTTAAAACTACCCCTGGTCTAGCCCCTTCCACTTCAAGGATGAATTGTTCGACGATAGTAGAATTGTTGAGAGAAAAATGTATAATTGTCAATTTTTATTTTTATTTTATTTTTCACTGTCTAATAATGTTCGAAGGTAACACGGTCTCTCATGCGAGAAGATCGAGCCTAGATGTCAACCTAGAGCTACATGTACACACGTGTGCCGGCATCCTTGAAGAGGTTAAATGTCACGGAACGGCCAGAAACGCTTACTTGTTTGTGGCCGGTGTCCCAGCAATCGAGAGTGAAGCTATTCTCCGTGAGAAAACGCTTTTAATGAGATCGTAATGACCAGGAGAATCGGCAGTAGAATTGTTTGGTCGAACCTGTCCGACGCATATGCACCGGTTCTACTTGTGTATTTTTAACCGGCCACTTGCGTGTATCAGATAAGATTTCGATATTTTTAAGTAGCAAAATCTCGCGCGTGCAAATATAGAGGTGTTATCGGACAGGGAATGTTTGCAAACTTGAAAGGATAATGTTTTTAGTACGATCAAGATAAATCATCGGAAAAATCGTCATTTCTCACGGAGTCGAATTCAAATAATTTTGCAACGCGGCAAAAGTTTGTAATGTACACAGTTGGATACAGTTAGAGGATATTTTAGTTTTATCGATACAACGACAAGCACCTTCGATTTCTTTGTCTAAACGCACGTCGGCAACCAAGTTCCACGAAATTAATCTATCCTGAATAACTCACTTTTGCTATCATATGTTAAGTAAGACAAACTCGGTTGCGTGCTATCAAATACAGATAGAGAAAGATAGCAATGACCATGACTACCGTTCACTCTTCAGTGTTCGACCCATTCAACAAATTACTTGACGATATTTTTAAAACTGTCATAGATCACAACGGTGAGAACAATTGTGCACCAGAAGTTTCGGAAAAGTAGAAATTGCATAATATCCTGTAACTGTTTCCACCCTGAATAAAAAGACCGAAAATCTTGATTCCATACCTATCATAAAATATTTAAATTTCTTTGGCCTCGATAATTATCTAGAAGGAAAAATTTCATTTCGACTTGATAGAATAATTAAAAAATAGATTACATATTTATTAGTCTCCGAGATCTGTGTCACGAGTCTAACTTGCTATTAATTGGCAGGGGTTGAAGCGCGATAAAAAATAAAATTCTCTTTCCACTAACGCGAAAAACCAAAACCGGGCGAGTCATCGGAAGTCTCTCTTGAATTGTCACCGAACCTGAATCGCGACTGCTAGGACACCCGGTACCCTCAACTGCAGCCGAGAATGCACCGACTGCACGGTCACCCTTTACCTGTCCGCTTTGGTCAGGCGAATCTGAGAGCGCGAAAACCCTAATCGATCGGACGACGCAGGTGCTGAGAATCCTAGGAACACCCCCGATAAACCACCGAAAATCCCGAAGGAGCTGGATCAAAGCGGCGGAGGCCGTCAGACGGAGTAGAACGCGGACCTCGTGACAAAGGAGTAGACACCGAGGCCCGGAACCAGTCGTCAAAGGTCCGCGGCAGGTTCCCCTCTCTTCGGGGGAGTTTGTTTAACAGGTTCGGAACCGGATCAGCAAATCGCCTGGCCACTCGAGTTGTTCTCGAAGCGTGCACGATCACGAGAGGAAACCGTCGACGACGTGTCCGCGCGAACTCGCAGCTGCGCTGTCTTTTGCCGAGCGAGCACCGAGCATGCACTGAGAGAACCGTTGTCGCAGCACGCCAAAAGATCCCCCCGGCGCTCCGCCCGCTGCCTTTCGATCCTATCCCCACCTACAGCCCCTGTTTCCGCATCGGACAGTGGTTCTCAGCAGCCTGATTCACCAAACAAACCACTGCACCTCAGCGATCCTCAACCCTTTCTCCGAGAGACACTCGGTTTTGACTGGGGGTGCAAGAAACCCGAGGGGGTTGAACTCTTTCTAGGAGTTGCATAACTTTTACGGTCACTGGGACCTCAGCGTCTGGCTGGGCTGGGAGCACTTGGAGAATGAAGCTTGGAGCTTGAAGTGCAATGAATATTCATCCCCCTTTTCATCCCTCTGATACCCCATTTAACTTTGCGAAGATTTACTGCGCGACGTAGGGACCATTCAGATGATTGCAGTTGACGCTGACCGCATTTTCCTGCTGCTTTCGATACTTTGAATCGAGGATTTTTTTGTTTTTTTGCTGCAGAAAAATATTATTTACTAAACTTGTGACAGAGATAGTCGATTTTTTTTTTAGAAAAAATATAGTACCTTTTTTGGCAGCCATGGTCCACATCGAGGGACCGCTAACAACCCCCAAAGTTAAGGGTTGAAAGTCGTTCGAATGTTCTATTGTAACGTCGTTGGCTGGTGATGTTCAATCGGAGACTATTATTCGAACTTTGTGTCGCCACTCTGCAATCGTTTAGCGTGCCGCTCGAATTGCGGTTGTGGCAAAACGTACTCTAAAAGCGAGAACACTTTCGCCGGTAGACTTTCCCGGAGAAAGCAAGATCGAGGATCGAGTTCGATCGATCTTGCGAGAGATCGTGACGCGATTTCTGTAAAAGAGTTGCGTCACTCGGACTGGCAAGATCTAGGCAGATGAGCCACGAGCCTCTTATTCAAGCAACATTCGAATCACCGTAAACTCTCGTAACGAGTAGGTACAGGAGCCGATTAAGCAACGGCCCCGTAGTGTTTGTTATTCTATCGTGTCTTGTAATTTCTTACACTCTCGATCGCGTATGTCTCCCGCGTGTTTACGAATCATTAAGCGAAGTTTGTTTATGTAAAGGTCGTCTACACCGTGTATGTGGCAATCGAACCGATTACTGTCTGTATGTATGTTTAACAGAGTGAACGTAACTCTGTTCGAAACGAGATGAAATTATGCGAGACGTACTTACAGTACATATACTTACGAGATTACTCTTCGATATAAATTATGTTATCTGTCATGTACTGAAGTATGAATGCGTAAATTTCTGAATTAACGATGGTAGCGCCAATAATCTAATTATTTTGTGTAACGCCAATCAAATTTTTCAAGTCGAAGATAAAATTGCTAAGTCGATAGAAAAACAATTAGCGAACACAGCTATGATTAAAAAGCGTGGGCGACAGTTCTCGTGTTACAGGAACGCAGGAATCTGTGGACGTTCGTCATGAATAAATCAGAAAAATGTAAAGAACACTCGGTTTACTATCGTCTCTACAATACACGGAGTTGCTGTCAATCTTATATCAAAATACTATGTCAACACGTGCAACGTGTCGTCGATAATGTTGAATATACACATGTATAATAGAACCTCTATGCTGGCAGAACGCGTTTATACACGTAGGTACATCTCCGAAATTACGTTAATAATACAGTCGCGAGCGTGGGAGGTGTTTCGTGTAACACCCGCCCACGGTTACAGCGTAAACATACTATTTGTACAACGTTAACTTCGTACGGGACAATGTACATACGCTTGGAGGCAATGATATAGTCAGGTGGCAAACCCAGCGAACCGTGTAACGAAGCTTTCAATTCTGACCACCTGTACGAGCTCTAGAAACTTCTGTGAGCCACCGTTCTCTTGATTCTTTTGGCCTGAACTTTACTAAAAAATCAAATTTAGTACGATCTCAGGCACTTGGGAATTCAATCCACTATTGCCACTTCCCCCTCCACAGGTCATAGGACCAAAAAATACATGGAGATTCAAGTTCTTGTATTATTTAAGGCCCGAATTTTGTGTAGAACTCAAATATTGAAGAGGCCCAATCATCTTAGGCACGTTGGAAGTGGAATCACAATTGCCACTGTTTCTTTTATGTTTCATAGAGCCCAAATTTTCATGCGTCTACAGTTTTTATGGCGCTATGTAACAATTTGAGATTAATAAGCCTACGACAGTCCTGTGCTGTTCAAAAAATTAGCAAAACTGGTTCAGAAAGAAACTACTGTAGGAATTGTCTGCTTCGCGCAGCACTGGTCCCAGTGTTCCCCTATCATCCCACATGTTCTAACCGCAATTTGCTTCGCCGCAAGGTTTGCTACCTTTTCGCACCGATACCTCCGGGTGTATATTACACCAGTTACAGTGTACATTTCCTGTTTTCTTATTCCTAAGAGGACACTTACGACCTGAATTACATTCTACTTAATTCGATATGCAACCCGCGTCTCGAACAATAGTCCCGCATGGAGCGCTCTCTCTCTCTCTCTCTCTCTCTCTCTCTCTCTCTCTCTCTCTCTCTCGCTCTCTCTCTCTCTCTCTCTCTCTCTCTCTCTCTTTCGCACTGGAACCGCCGATGCACGACGATATCGTTAACGGACTAAAACAGTCTTGGTCCCTAAAAGTCACAGCCATCAAATGCAACGAACAACGGTAGTCGGAAATGTAAAGCCACTCGGATTCAACTGAAAAGACACTGTTCGAAACGACGATACATCAATCGAGCTGGTCTCCGTTAGAACCGAGGATGCACACTAAAATTAACGTAAACCTCCTAGCAATACTTCTTCGAACCTTAGGAACAGTACACGCTTGAATCGCGACAACTTGCGCCGGTCCTCTGCCCAAGGTCTCGACCGAGGCGGCGATCTTGAAAGTGTCGATGGATCTGCCTGAACGTGCTGACAGTCTTGTTGGGAGTTTCGAGGTGTGTCATGCAACGATAGTGGTCAGCGCGTCGTTTTTGTTTCCGGTTCTAAAACACGAGAAACGGAGCCAGCTGACGTGACCTGAACGGTCGTTTAACTTCCAACGATTCGTAGCGTGCATTAGTAAATTATAATTAGACAGGGGATCTTTATGCAAAAGAAAAAAATGATTTGCATCAATTGCAAGAAACGGAGGGACGAAGTAGAAATTTCTTTCTTTTCCGAACGACTTCAATAAGTTACAAATATCCATATTTTTAATCTGCCTAGTCCTACAAAACTGCATCTACTTATTTCTGTCATAAATGCATAAGATCCGCAGTCTAATTTTAATCATCGCGTACCTTATCGTGGCGTGTTGGGTCGAGCGAGACCAGCCAGCGATAAAATTGTTCTCGCTTCTCTCGGCGATTCGTTGTCGATGGCTTCCGGTCTTCAACGGCGCCTTGAACGAGGCGTTTTGCGCGATGTCCGGCGATACGGTGCACTTTATGGTCTTGTACAGTAACCTGAGCGAACAGAGCATCGACCGTTATGCATAGAATTTCGATGGTCAGTCTTTTAAGTTGAAAAGGCGTACCTTGGTAACAATGCTAGAACACAGGTTAGTGTCACGGTGAGCCAGTAGGTATGCCTCGTGACAGCCATCTCCATCACCCAGTATGAGCAAAGTAGGCCCATACAGTTCACGCAGACTACGTTGTATATCAGACAGAATCCGAAGAACACGCCCAGGGATCCCAGTATAGCTAGCACGTGGATTACGGTCTGAAAGTCATACGTCGTTTTATGGTATCAAATGTGTTTCATTAGAAAAAGAAAAAGAAGAAACGTCAAATTACCCAAGATCGAGTCTCTATGGCAACGTGGACAAGCATGACGACGATGCAGCAGGTCATCACGGTGGTTCCGAATTCCCATATATCTACGGCCGAATCATAGTACACCTAAACCAAACGAGAATTCATTAGAGAACTGGAAGCTCGTCTCGAAACACTCGGATGGATGTCAAGGCTATATACTAACAGAGTAATTTATGAAAAAGATAACGATACTTTGATACAAAGCATCGGCGATCGTTAGCCAGAACGAGTGCGGCCGATAGACGAGTCCGAGCCGCCCTCTTTTGTACAGGTGGGGCATAGACATTAGAACAGCAGGTGAGGCTACTCGGTCGTACACGCCCATCGCGAGGGGCGGCATCGACGTGAACATCAGGTTGTACAACATTAAGTAGATCTGGTCAACCATCACCGTCCCGGTGAAGCCGCAATACAGCTGCGAAAAACAATCAGTTGTTCTATGGAGCAATATCAACGATTGCAGAACGCGTAAAGAGAAAGTGGGCGGGGCAAGACGGGGATAACTCCCGCCACTTTTCTCTGGTCCCTCCCATTCTTATTGGTCTCCCTCATTAGATCCCTTAAGTTTTATTATTCTTAGGCTCAATCTTTTATGGACAATCTATCAATTTAGTCTGCCTTTTACCGTTAGGCTCCTCCCATCGATTCCTATTGGTCCCTCGCGACACGCCCCCTCAGTTGCTCCGCCCATTTTTCCTGGCTCCTCTCGCAAACTTCAATTTTTCTCGATAAACCTACGCTACTGTAAAATATACGTAAAATATGCTATACCTGGAACCAGAATACAAGGAAGACGAATGTGGCGTTCTTGTGGAAAAAGTACAAAATCATCCTAGACAGACGATCGTAACACCAGTGTCCGTGCAACAGTAGAAGCCTGCTAAGCATCGAGAATCGTGAGATGGCGAAGTCTGCGGCCATGACGGCTTGTGTACCTTCGTGTCCCGAGATACCGACTCCCACGTCCGCGGTCTGTATCATACTAACGTCGTTCGCGCCGTCCCCTATCGCCAGGGTTCTCATTCCTAGTTGTTCCTTCACTATACGCACTATGTATGCCTGTAACGCAACGGCGTTTAAATCCTGTATACTCTCACAAAACATCAACAACACGAAACCATCAGAAGTTTACCTTCTGAAGAGGCGTTGCCCTGCAAGCCAAAACACTGGTGCACATTTTCGTCAGTTCAAGAAACGATGTGATCAATCCTGATCTCGGATCCAGGATGACTGTCAGTGTTTTCCCATCGACAACCAACGCTCGTTGCTTCGGCCAAGGGCTATCTATCCTGTGCGCATCAGTCTCCGCTGGATCGCGGTTAAACATCGCCGTCTCTCTGATATTGTCTCTCCAATCGTTACCGTGAACCATGCTGTCCCTTTTCGCAGACTCGAGGTACCCACGGATCAAGGACTCGGCAACAGTCTTGGACCTCGCTTGCAGCCATAACAGTTGCATCGCTGGTGAAAAAAGACGCGCCGAGTATGCAATGTTCACCGCAGTCTCCGGCTTGTCTCCTACCAACAGAAACTGTCCGTCAGCTCCATAGACACGTAAAGCCTGGAATCGCGTCTTTCAATCATCTCCATCAAGATTCTATACCTGTCAGAACCCAAACAACGATCCCAGCGGCCACCAAGTTAGCCATAGTCTCCGGCACTCCAGCCTGCAGTTTATCCTCAATCCCAGTCGCTCCTAGCAGTGTCAAATGAGACTCGAGGATCGCGTACGAGTCCTTGATACGATGCTCCCGATTGTCCATCGCTAGCTCGGCCTCGGTGTGCGCTTGCCGCCAGGTTTCATACTCCTGCGCGGTCAGGGACTTTTTCGCCATCACCAGGGTCCGGAGACCTTGTCGCGCGTACGATTGCAAGTGCTGACGAATTTTTGACGTGGTGGCAGAGTTCTCCTCTTGGGCAGTCAGCGAGGAGAAGATGGTGGTGTCCGCTCCCTTGGTGTACAGTATCAGCTCGTTGGTAAGCGGATGCCGCACTAGGATCGACATGCACTTCCTGCTCGAGTCGAATGGCAGCACCTGCAATTTGTGGTAAGTTAGCTACCGATATGAGGTTAGCGTCTACGAAGTATGAGGCTGAGACCGATAAAGAGAGGAACAACAAGAATTGCGTATCGGTTACAGGAACGCGAAAGAAAGGTGATTGGTAATCCTTGGAGAAAGTGAGCAAGGTAGTAGGAGCAACATGCAACAGTCCATGACGAGCTTACGTGAAGTATTTCGAAAGTGAGGATAGATTTATCCGGCAGACAGACGATCGCGCTGCGAGCCGTCCGTTTCAGCAGTTTCACGTCGTAGGCCCGCGCCGCGTTCACCAACGCGAGTTCGTCGGGACTTTCCGCTTCGTAGATCGCCGCAGCGGGTAGCAATTCGTCCCCGTTCTTCCTGGCAGCGTCGATAATGGGACTCAGCGGGCTGCGTCTCTTCTGCGCGCCGTTCGGCGACAGTTTTCGCCCCAGCAATCCCATTCCCAGGCTCGGTATGGACGTCACGTTCAGGAACTTCGGTCTACAACCGTCGGATCCACTAATTACGCTTGCAGTTATGTGCGTTCTTCGATGCGCTCTACAACGCCTGATTAGTCTTAACGGTATGCACCGTGAGTTCAGAACGACTTTATATAGACTTGTTTCTACTAGATTATTGTCAAGAGAAAGTGTACGAAGTGTATGAATGAGAAATAATATGTACCTTCTAGAGTTCAACTCGTGAATGAATTTTCAATCAATGATTATTTTTAACCATCTGAATCAATCTACAGGGTCAAATCAATTTTTAAACTCTTGACTCTTCGCGTGGAGAAACTCACCTGGGTACTTTGTTGGAGAGTTTGGTGGAATTATTGAGAACAGACTCTCTCTCGACCATGGAGGATATGGAGGACACGTTGTCCTCGAGGTTGTTCGGGTGCGAGAACGTGGCCAACGGAATGACAGGCGAAGGGGTCAAGCTCCTAGCCTCTATCATTCGCGTGTACCTGGAAAGAGAAACGGGAGGGGATCGCGTGAGAATCGATTCGAGGCGGATCGATCCGAAAGAATGAACCTTGTACGAACCTTCCTGTCTCGTCTCCGTTCTTCTGCAGCTCTTCTATCACTCCGCTAGAGTTCATGATGTCGTAGTGGGGTTGAGAGTTCACCACGACTGTGTTGCATATGGCTAACACTACCAGCAACTCCTGCAGATTGTGTCGGAACGTGCCGATCAGTAAATCCTCCTTCAACCGTGAAGAGGGCATCAAATTTTCACCTTCCCCCGTGTGCGAATAGTCCTGACCACCAACGGCGCATCGTCTGAACAGCATTTTGTTCTCCGTCAGCGTGCCGGTCTTGTCGGAGAACACGTACTGGACCTATAATTCATATAACGAAAATAGCAAAATTTCTTGAAGGCAGTTACTCAATCTGCGCAGAAAATAATCCCAGAATCTTGAAGATGTGGGAATTACTTCCTAATCATTTATTCTTCCTTAATAATTTTAAATAATCACTCGACCAAATTATAGGGGATATTTCAAAAAATAAATTCGCAAGATATCTATCTCTATAAATGATGACATTTCATTTTTGTTTCCGAGGATTACCGAGCACCCCAGAATCCTGAAAATGTGGAAATTACTTCCTAATCATTTATTCTTCCTTAATAATTTTAAATAATCACTCGACCAAATTATAGGGGATATTTCAAAAAATAAAATCGCAAGAAATCTATATCCATAAATGATGACATTTAATTTTTGTTTCCGAGGATTACCGAGCACCCCAGAATCCTGAAGATGTGGAAATTACTTCCTAATCATTTATTCTTCCTTAATAATATTAAATAAACACTCGACCAAATTATAGGGGATATTTCAAAAAATAAATTCGCAAGAAATCTATCTCTATAAATGATGACATTTAATTTTTGTTTCCGAGGATTACTGAGCACCCTCTATATCTTCGACCGGCCAGGTAGGGGAACGGCGCAATAAAGGATCGCTACTTGATCCATATACCATGTGGCACCGAGCCGATCAATCTGTGCCCTCACCTGACCCAATTCCTCGGTGATGTTGAGCGCACGGCATTCGGCGGAGCGATCCGCGTCCGCGTCGTATAACCCCGCGTCGTGCCCGATGTGATACACCTGGCCCACTTTCGCCATCTCTATCGTCACGTACAGGCTCAACGGGATCATCACCTGTAGGATGATCACGAACGTCCAGAACGTCAGCATGCTCTCGTAGCTGGGCTCCTGGAGGATCGGGATGAACGGCACGAACGATAAACCCGAGTAACCGGACAGCCACAATCGGCAACCGATCGCGCCGATCACGCACATAAGCAACAGGATCATCACGCACCAGATCACGTCCTTGTTCATCTGTTTCTCCAACCTGGATCGCTGGAAGAGGAGCAATGTTTTTCTAAAAAATTTTTTTTGCAATATTTTTACAAATTCTGTTCTTCTTTGACTTTATGAAAGTTCAATAAATTTTAACGATTTTCTTGGACTGCAAAAATGCTCACGATATAGAAGCGATTACAATGAAAATGTTGTGAGATCTGCGTAAATGCGTTCTTCTTATTTATCCATGATGAACGAAACTAGCAACTGGTGTGTGTACTATTATGAAAATCTCGCTAAGTCTGTATAAATGCAGTGTTGTTTTTTAATGAGCATTATCATTTCCACGCACGATAGCCAAGATATCTAGGATTAATATAGTATACAATCATCTTCTGGATTTTCTTGCAACTATAATCTCGGCGGATCTCTAGTTAGATCTCTTTTATTATACTTTCACTTTCATAATCGTCTCAAAAACGCACTGCACGACTTCCAAGCAGTGTTTTCTCTACTTGAAGCGTTGTAATTCAACAATTACGAACTCCAGGACGTACCTTGTACCTCGGTCCGCCATTATTCAGCATCGCCTTGGTCTCACGACCGGCGTAGATCACTATGCCCTCCACGAAATCAGTATTCTTCAGCAAACACTCCCTGAGTAAGAGGTTCTCCGTAGAAACAGGTACTCTGCCGCCATTAGGATGAACCACTGCTCCGTGAAACCTTCAAGTATCTTTTAGTGAACATCTCTCGCGCTTGGAAGATCGTTGTCGAAGTATAGTGTATACCTATAGATCCTAGTGCTCGGTTGATCGACCTCGATCACCGAACGGAACTTGGCCGGCTGGAAGGTGTCCTGTAGATCAACGAATCCTCGGACCACCTGTCGCTGTTTCAGATTGGTCTCTCCGTCGAGGTTGCAGGTATCGATGTATGCTAAGCCCTGAGGATCGCTGCTCCGCAAGAGCAACACGTCGGCCGGCACCAGTTCGTTGTTCGATAGGTGAACCAGGTCACCGACCTTCACGTCTTTCCACGCCACCTTTGCATACCTGTCGTCCTCCCTGCAATCAGGCGAACCGTATCATCGACGTAACCATCCCTCGCCACCGGACTTCGCTGTCTTTAACCGCCTCAGGGACGAACAAAGCGAAAGAAAAATCATTCAATGTTTTATTTGATCGAAATGTCAGTGCTCCCATGCGACGACCCTTTTGCTTTTATTCTCGGAACATTCTTTAGCGAACAGCTCTCTCAAGCAATTTAACTATTTCAAAAAATATCTAAATGATTGGAACATATTTTTAAATAACATTTGATTAAATAAAATCGTGAACAACATTTTACGAAATTGTGAATCGTAAACGTTGAAATTTTACAAAATAGTCGTCGCCAAGAAATGTGTTCAGAATTAAACAATAAAAATAAATCACAGAATTATATGTCGCGGACACCATAGCGCGATTCTACACCCCCGATTTAGTCGAAAATGATTAACGAACCCCCCGAAAAATTGACCTTGAATGTGAAAAACAAGGTCAAAATAAAGCAACATTTTTTTCAGTGGTCAGGATTAAAAAAAAATATAGATATTTTTACCTTGTTTTTCATGTTCAAGGTCAATGTTGCGGGGGGTTCCTTATGTCATTTTCGACTAAATCGGGGGTGTTTTATAATCTGACTCGAATTCTAAAACTAAGCTAACAAAAGAAAAAGAATTGTTAGTCAAATCATTGTAAAACATACATTTCCATTTAAAAAATTTTACAGAACTTCATGAAAGCGATTAGAATATATTTGTATATGTTTTGAACAATTTCTATGATAGCACGTTCGTCGATATATTTATCAAATAAATGTCACACGAGGACCTGTAATAATTTTATCCGGTAATTCTAGTTCAATACAAATGGTCACGTATCACTGTACAAATAAACAATGTATTTATCAAAGAAAAATACGTGTACCACTTTGATACATTCATGCTTTAAATTCTCACGAGGATGTTCATCGAAGGACAATGTTATTTGCAAAAAAAAAGAAACATTTATTCAAACGTGCATACACGTACGTGCTCAATCATAAATACAGTCTGTGGTCCACCGTTTTCCAATTGTTTATTTGAACAGTGATACGTGACCATTTATATTGTACTAGAATTACCGGATAAAATTTTTTCGTACTACGCAACTTTTAAAGTCTGGAAAATATTTCTCTGAACGTAGGAATGTTTAATATAACATAATATATTCTTTTAATACAGAGAAGATAGGTATAACTTAGGAAAAACGCTGAAAAAAGTGGTTTTTATTTTTTTCAACTATGACGCACCACTCTCAGGGATTTGAAAAAAATTGTGCATAATACTTATGGTAATATCTCATTTCTGAATTAAATCTGTAGGTGTGCTCTTTCGATTTGTATATGAAATCTGCATTTTTTCGATTTATTTCGTGTTTTTCGCGTTTTACAACCAGAGTTTGCAACGGAAAAATCTGAAAATGATACCTAATATGTGGCTTGGTATTCAAAATGTGTCAGAATTTACAGATGAGATATGGGGCTGTAACTTGGCAGATCTGGGTCTTTTTGGGTAGGCTATCGAATAGCCAAAGCTCGATTAGAAACTCGTCGGGGGCAAATTTCACCACCAAACCCGACTATAGCCTTTTCCAGCAACCTGATTGTCGTCCATCTTTTACAGACACTCCATTTGAGTAACTGCATAGCCTGAGCTTCGCGTTGCAGCCCTTATAACAAGATAACGCCGTTCGATTCCCATCTCCGATTCGCGAACACAATTATGTGTCGAGTTTCCCCCGGAACCCTAGCAAGCGGCGTGATTGTACGGTTGCATCTTCTAGAAACGGTTCTGCCATCGTGTCACGAGGTTGTCGATCGAGCTTGCATCCTATCGGGCATCGTCGTCGTCGTCGTCGTCGTCGTTGTCGTCGTCGTCGTCGTCGTCGTCGTCTGCCCAGCATTTTTCCCTCGACAGTCGCATTATCGAACCTCGAGAGCACGAAGGAATCTGGTGGTTCGATCTTCGATCCCCTCTGGCGAAAGTTATCGAAAGAACGTTGCCTGGACGACGGGAAATTGCCGCGCGACAAAAGAACCTGAAATTGTTCGGTGGAATGCTTTCTGCACTCTGCATTCCAATACCGAGGAAGATGGCTTCCCTGTCCTCCCACGCGAGCACGCTTCGATTCAAGTTTCCGGGTCTGATCAGATACAGACTGTTACCACTGACTGGTGACGTCAAAGCTATCTGGATACGTTCGTTACATGAGAATTTTGCGATCATGGAAATGTCTGACACAGAAATACATACAGACCCATCGATGGGTCTCGATGCTCGAAATATGGAGCACCGGCTACTTTATTATTACTTTCGTACTAGTCACGAAACTAATTTGTTGCAATTTTATAATTACTTCCAGGCACTTATTCTTGAAACGCAGATGGTTAATTTTTATACGCAATGAATGAAGTTCTAAATCTAATCTTGAATCTAAACAAATTGACTTTTGTCATTTTTCGAATGCATACTGATTTTAATTTTATCGCCATATTGCAGATGACCCAATTTAAAGAAAATAAAAAATTAGTGTCTCGATTATTCCCCAGAGGATCTACGAGCGAAACTAAAATATTTGATTGAAGATTGATAGATATTTATCTTTACATCGATCGTAAATTGTTTACAAGAAATGTGTCGATGCTATCGGCGCACGGGTTCGATCAGTTTTTACCAGTTACTAGCAAATTATTAATTTTCTCAAGAAAAATTGCGTCTGTAAACTAATTATTCAATATATTAATACGTTTTAAATTATCAATATTAAAAATACCAAAACTTACTTGCTGTATGTATGATGAAACAAATTTAATTTTAATGGACAGAGGGAAAAACTTTTTCCTCTTTTTCAATAAGAAAAAGTAGAAACACGTGTGAGTTCCATGTCAGTAGACAAACAACCGAGACAAAACTGTGGAAAACATTTGAAGGAGACTACTTCTCATTGATCTATGTATTGACCAATCGATATTTGGCGGTGAATTCGAAACGTGGCAAGACCTTACATACCAACTTCAAGATATTGTATACCATCTTGGTGTTATGGTAAATTTTTATACTTTAACATACAAATTAAATTCAACCTGATTAACATACAATTAAGATTGTATGTAAAAAGGTAATAATTAGTTGTTTTGATAAAGCAACAAAAAGACACATTTATATATTAGAAACAAGAAGATTGATAGTGTGGGACAAGGCTGATAGAGCTCACGAATAGGGCAAACTTCAGTAGCTCGAATTTATTAAGAGACTCGAAATCGAAATCACCGAAGATTCTCGTCGAGCCCTTTTCGCTCGCAATATCGTAAATCAGAATGGCTGTTCGATAGAAAAATAGAAAGCTCGAAGAGCGAACTCGGCAGACCAAGCCGTCCTACGTTAAAATAAATCAGAACGAAAACCGTTCGCACCTCCCACAGTTCCCGACGGCCGCTCTTGACTATTTTCGACCTAAGCGTAAATCTCACGAAAATAGTCAAGATCCTCTTCGGGGACCGCAGCGCTCGTAATAATATTTCTAGAACAGAATTCTGTTTGGAATCGGACATAAATTCGAAATGCGGCCGTCTAACAGTCTGGGACGTGACCGAATCGATCCGATCGCGAAAGGGACGAAGATTCGCTTCGCTTTCCCGTTCTGCATACAATATTCAACACAATAAGTAACTGTCGCTCGAGTGATTTTCATACGCGTTTCGCGAATCCGATCTGTTAACCCTTTGCGCTCGGAGCTATTTTAACTAAAAAACTTAAAATTTTTCCATTCTATACAATTTTTTTTCATTTTTTGAATGTAAATATCTAGTAGTTTATTAAATACGAACAAAAATAATCATGCGAACAATATTTTTAAGAATGGCATAGCAATTTTTAGAGGTGCCTCAGAGTCGCCATCCGAGTGCTAAGGGTTAATCGGGACAGGCGAACTTAATTAATCATTTTTCTTCGGTAATTCAGTCATTGCTGTTCAGTAATTTTCAACGTAATTCCACCAATCAGTTCTCTTAATTGCTTCCCGCCGCATACTCTACGTTGTATTTGTATTGATTGCGTCGAAATGTCTATTTCCGCAATTTCATTGGTCTTATCTCGCGTCTTTGCAGATGCTCGTAATTAAAAGATCAACACAGTCTTATCTACACTACACAATTTATTACTTTCAACGAAGGAATTTAACCCTTTACAAGCTGATAACATGTTGCTATATCGGAACCGACTAATGGACATGTAACAACTGTCCTTCAGAAAACATTGGTGATATAATGGGTAGGATAAAACAGAGGAGACAGATTAGACAAAGTGGCCCGGCAATAAACAAATTTTTCGTTCCCTGTATAAATCGATTCGAAGGCCTGTCTGCTTAATCGTTTTGATCGTATTCACTATCGCGTTAATTCGACCACTGAATTAAAACAAACGACGAATCTATCGGATCTCCCAACGTCATCCTCCTCCTCCTCCTCCTCATCGACCTCGAAAATTGTTGCTAGTCTCAAGGTCGACGTCCGATACGCTTGAGAAATTGGTTTCTCGCGTGGGTCGAACATCGCCGGGTCAACTTCGAGCGTATTTGTTGGACGCCACGATAGCGTTCGTTAAAGGTATAATAATCAGGGACACGCGGGTCAAATAGCCCAGCGATCAATGATCCCCATCCAACGGCGAAAAAATTGCGTAACGTTGACCTCTCGAATAAAGTCTGGGTCGGGTTTGATCACCCTTGATACATTCCCCGATCTATATTGGCGAGTGTGGAAAAATGGCGTCGCCGTCGCTCGAGTATGGACAGACCTTGAATCAACGTGAACGTTGGTCATCTGTGCAAGGTGTATTTTCACTGTTCGTAAACAATTAATCAATCAACCAATATGGGTCTACAAAATATAGTTAGAATAAGAGGACTGGGGATTTTTATGGAAAATAAAAATTGTTCGCATTAATTGGAAGACGTAGGAACCAAATTTATTTCTAAATTTTTTAATCTTTCCGTTTCTGTTATATTTTTACTAATTATTAGGGGTGTGCGAGAACCCGAAATATCGGGAACCCGATGGTCGGGACGAGTCGAGAAGAGGTCGAGTCGGGTCAGGTCGGGTTCCCGAAAATTTCGATATTTTCGAATTTATCGGGATTCCCGAAAAAATCGGGATTCTCGAATTTATCGGGATAATGAATAGTATTCATTAAAACGAATATAAATGATTACTGGGTTCTCGGAATTTTCGGGAATCCCGATAAATTCGAGAATCCCGATTCTTTCGGGAATCCCGATAAATTCGAGAATATCGAAATTTTCGGGTACCCGTCCCGATCCCGAAAAAATTTCGTGTTCCCAACCCGACCCGATATTTCGGGTTCTCGCACACCTCTACTAATGATAAATTGTTTGTCCCAAGACATTGAAGGAGCAAGGCTCTTGTAAATTCGAGACAACTCGCGAAATTCGAGGACACGAGCAGCGGAAGCCGCGCGCTCGCGAATACTGCAAAGAAGCATTCTTCGCGATAACTGTTAGGGTAACGAATACCAGATACACCGTTCGTCACGTGGGCGACGGAATCAGTAATAAACCGAAACCGTTTCGATTTGCATTTTCCTTATCCCCGAGGTCGCGTGACGCCGCCTTCTCTTCTCCGGCAATACGGGCAACGCCGGTTAGCATTATTATTACGTGTTTTCAAGGATGAACAGTTAACGGTGCACAAAGGAGCAGTCGTCCACGTGGCTATTTTTTTTTCCGTGCGCGTGTTCAAAGCGATTTGTCGCGCAATCCTCCGTCATTACACCGGCCGGATTCTTGCGCGAAAGAAAAATTACCTCAACGCCGCGCCTACATGCGATCATGCCTATTATTTAAAAAATCAGAGACTGATTCGAAGCCTCGCAATCAGATTTTCCTTAAAAGCAACAGCAACAACTTCTTTCAATCATTCCTATTAGGGTTTTTACTTGTGGAACAAATTTTTATGTTCTTTCAACCCTTATGAATCCAATCCAATTCAATTCAATTGGACTATAGTTGACGTTCTGGAAAAATATTTAGTTCTCACGTGCAACATTATACAAATTACTGATGTTTAATTATGATTTTATCGGTACAATGTCAAAGAATTTAAGGATGTTGATGTACCATTTTCAACTTATTATTAATATTATTATTTATTATTGCTTTAAACCATATAAGGTTTATATAGCATATACATTGCAAATTATACTTTTTCTGTTGGCTCATATTGAAAATGTAGAAAAACACGTTCCGTAGATCTGTATCAATTAAACTTTTCGGTACATTTCATTAAAATCGGTCAACGTTGCAATGAGCTACAAACGTTTAAAGATGGTAGAAATTGCAATTTTTTTACGATTTTCAATGCCTGTTGTTTTTTCCCACATCAACCGATTTCGATGAAACTTTTACAATGCATATAATTGACACAGATCTACAAAACACATTTTTTAAATTTTCTATATAGACCCACATAAAAAAGTTGTAAAATGCAACTTTTAGTATTTTCTCTACAATTCCGATCAATTGCAATTTTTGACAAAAATTTCGTTTCACATCGTGTAGTAAATTAATTCCTCTAACTTCTCAAAAAAAAGTTCAAATCGTAAGGTGCAATATCAAAAAAGTTATCGTTTTTTTAAGAGCGTCCGAATATTAATAGGAGTCACTGTATATCAGCGAGCAAAAATTAGAATTGAAAATCTTTTACTAGATTAAATTGACCCAAACCGTGCGCAAACAAAAGTATACAGTTAAATAAAGATCATGAAAGCACTTTTATCAGGCATCCGATATATAAAGTATCAATAACATTAACAGACTCGAAGATAACGTAACTTGTTTTTATACTTTGCGTTCTCCGTTTCGTCATAAAATCTGCACTCTGGTAATGGCTTCGTGCAGCCAGGAGTCATTTTTCCGTGAAACGTCGTTCTTTCGGCGGCCCTGTTTTCATTCGCGGAAACAGGGAAGTCTAGCAGAAAGGTTTCGAATTTCCACGATAACGAACTACTGATAAATCGGCCGCGGGTGGCGGCAACAGGGCGGGTAGCCTTAGGAATTCGTTTATGCAACGCGACTTTCGCATAGATAACGCCTAGTTAGATAATGGGACGTCATTTCGACTGTCGTGTGTTGCACCAATCGCGGTGACCACACGTCAAACATCCGTCGCGAGTAATTTTCGCGATAATTCGCCGGCGAAAATTCGAAGGAGATCGACTAGGCTGACTAACGCGAGCTTCGATAACGCTATCGGAGGCCCAAGGATCGACAGCGAACACCTCGATCGCTTCACTGCCGATCGTCGATCGTGGCAGACATGGCCCGAACGAATGAAACCCGGAAAATTAAAAATTCCATCACAAATTCCATGTTTCTCGCATTTTCAGAAGTTTGCCAATTCGGAGTCACCAAAATTTATAAAAAATGAAAAGTGTAAAATATGGCTGAAAAAACATCCATTGATGGTGAATAGAATCGATTCATGGGACGACCTAGCATATCCACGTTCAATCACGGATCGGATTCAAAGTTTAAACAGCGATATCTCGATTCCGGGAAGTCGAACAGAGAGCGACTTACGATGTTCTACTGTACGTTCACGATAATATCCAAAGGTAAACACCGCTCCAGCGAAAAGATTAACGTATATTACCTTCGCGCGAGCATTTGCACGGTGAAATTCGGTTGGGTAACGAGATCGAACGCTTATGGCACGAACGTGTTTCGGTGTGCACAAGACGTGGCCGTTACAACTTCATCGCCTTGTGTAACGAAACGTACAAATTGCAGGTTGCACGAAAAATTCCTGTACGAAAGAATTACCGTGTGCACCGCCTGACTAAACACTGTTCAAACATGTTTAAGCAATGATATTATTAAAAAATATGCGGTCGCCTTTGGTAGAGTCTAGAGAATCGTTCGCGCGAAACATCTGCATTACTTTCACAATTACAGCATAGTAAATTTGAAAATAAAACACAGAGAATCCTACGAATATTTTCCTCTTGGGGTCACAAAGTCTCGATAGAAACAATGTTAATACGTTAATAAATTGTTAGGTAATTGAATTATGCAGGAAAGGCCCTGGAAGGGATCTTTTCGGTGCATAATTTGTTGCTTCGAGGATTGAGATTAGGATAATAACGACTTAGCTGTATCGCCCGATGACAAGCACCCTGCTGGACTATCGTTAATTGAGGCAGATAAAGCTCGAGGCTACCGATATTTCCCCGGGTACACTGTTTTCGAAGGTGGTGCACGCGGAAAGAACCGCTTGTTATTGATTGGACGCTCTCCACGTGCGTATTCTGTGACGCTGTCGCCAACTATACAGGGTGTCCCGCCATCAGCAACAAGGACAACAATAATCTATCCTAATTACCGCGCGGTATCGTTAAAATCATATTTATACGAGTAAGCTAACGCGTCGGGTAATTAGAATAACGCTGCGTTTGTATGTAGCAAACGAAATTATCTGTACAAAATTGCGAAATAGAAACATTAGCTATAACGTTGCACATCGATATTGTAAATTTAGTGAGTTTAGGTACGTAGTTACGTATTGAATAATAGTTTACATAAATTTTAATTGACCCGTGAGAACGCTTAAGGGCTAATTGTTTTGTAAAGAGAGGTGCATCGCGTCTGACCATTTATGACTGTTTCTACTAATCGTTCGTATGAAATCGTAAGTCAATTTCCAGAGGCAATTTTCTAGAAAACCTGTTCTATATTTCCGAGTAATTTTCCCGATTGTGATCGTCTGCTGTCGTGCCGTTCTAATAATTTATTTGCTTCAAGAGATAAATGTAGCGTCTTATAACACGGAGCTGCGTTTTTAGGAAAAATGTATCGATGCAACAAGTAGAAACTGTGAGCAATGGGCGGACTTGTTTGCCAAGATCTGTGAAATATTCTTATTTCAAAATTGCAGATGTTTATGAAGGTTCATAACTTGGTGGGAAAACTTCAAGGAAAGGTACAGAAAAGTTCGATGTCGATACAGTCATTTTTCCAAAATAAAAACAACAAGTTGAATTAGATCCTACCGAACTCTGTGAATGAGTACTCTCGAGCATTTCTATCAATGGAAAGTGAATCTTTGCGTTTTCATAGCGCGTATGCATTATCACTAGCTTCCATGTGCATCATATTTGCATGCTATTCCAACAACTGATTGTTCCCGAGTTAGCTGACAAATGACAACAGTTATTGCACATAATAGCAAATATATTATTCATGAAGATATAACTGCTGTTTCTCATACAAACATGACTCGACTTATCGTTTGACTATCTAGTCAAAAATATTTTTACAATAATCGGCGAATACAGAAATGTTGATTACATGCTAATTAGGTTCGAGGCATTCAGGTACTCGAAAATGTTCGCGATCAAAATTTCCTCTGAAAATTGTCTGCGAATGTAAAACTGTTGATTGTAATTACCGTCTAATTAGACCTAAAGTATCCGAAACGCCCGGTTCACGCGATATCCCGCAAGTGCAAGATACGGTTCGAGAATTTGCAGAGGGAAAATCAGGTGTGAAGGGAAACTAGGGTAAACAGATAAGAAACGAACGCACGAATGCATTTTCATGCAACAGCACGCTAAGCTAAAGGTTCGAACACAATTTTCCCGAGCACGAGCTCGGCCAGAAAATTCTAATGTCGTACATTTTTTTTTTACTTATCTTCCTCGCGTCGATTCGCCGTTCATCCGTTCATCGATTGGTCGATGGGTGCGCCGGAGCTATCGATACAAGCGGATAACAGGTCCGAATATAATTCGGGAACGACCCAAATCTTAATTCTTCATCTCCGAGAGGAAGAATTCCCTTAAGAGGGTCACCGTTTCATTGGCTAATTTATTCTGGAGCCGGTCGAATGTCCGTGGCACGAGGACGAGCGTGACACACAATACCGATTCCACGCTTAAACTGATGTAATCTGTGACGTCAGCGGCTATTTAACAGACACCACCGAGAACTTTGTTTGGAAAGAGAAACACATACATGTTTTCTCCCATGATCCCTTTATGAAGTACATTCGCATACTAATATTCTGTTGAACGAAAGGCTTCTGTTTCGCGATTAAATTGGAAGGTGAAAGAAAAACATTGCACATTTTCTGTTGCAACCATTCTTTCAATATCAAATTTCGTTTTTAATTCATAAACTTGTTTTTTTCCGCAGACGCATTCACTCGATTCTGAGGATGATTTCAATGTAGATCGAAACGTTAATCGATATAATTTGCATATAGGCTATCTCGGTGTATGTTTTGATCGAACCCAGCGCCGAAATCATTTTCGTTTAAATTGTTATACAACAGTTACGATCGATAGTTCACACCAAACACGAAACATCGAACGATTAAAATCAATTGAATCTTTATGCAAAATAAAAATTGTTGGCATCAATTGCGAGTACCAGTAACAATCTTAATACGATATTACAATATTAATTATTACCTCTAAAATTAGAGGTCTGGGTAAGCTTAAATAAAAACAAATATATTGAAATTCTTAAATCCTCTTAATGTCCGCAGTCTTGTAATAAATTGCTCGAATCCTTAACTATTGCAGTGAAATTAGGACTATAATTGAAATTGCCCGAGAGAGGAGAGAAGCGACTATCGATACCAGTGTGCATCGGTGTCCGAGATAAAAATAGCGGAACAATAGTTTCCTCCTTGAAATTTCGCGCCTCTCTCGTCGGCTCTAGTTTCCATCGTGCAGCAACAATAAGGAACGCGTGGGCGTCGTTTCGCGGTTTCGTGCTCGGTCAGAGAGACACGCACATCGCGGACGAGTTTCGATCGTATCGACGTTGTATATCGAGGTATATCATCGCGTGTATTGGCGCGCCTTTATCGGCCAGCTCGATAAAGATACAATCGGCCCTGAAATTGGGTAATTGAGAGACCACGGGCGCTTTTTACGTCGATTGCATTCATAACCTCGCCCGATAAAATGTTTACCTGGCTCCGATAAATCGATCGACTGATATTCTCGCTGACGCTCGCTTTCGAGACCCACATGTCCCAGGCTATGCGGGATTCCCGGCGAAATTAACCATCGATTCTTTCCGAAAATTTCGATAAACGTTGAACTCGACAGACTTAAGGAAATTTTATTCAGGCTCGTGGATCGCTCGGTTTCGATCTTATATGATAAGGATCGTGCGGAACGATCCTTGGATGTTTTATCGTTCACGAGATGGAATTACCCGCGCGCGTAAAACAAGTCCAATCTCGATTTGATTCGGCTGGTAACGTTCTAGCGATAAGATCCTCTTTTTAATTGATTCGGAGAGCCGTCCGTCGATTGAAATGTTCGCCACTGAACATTACGGGAAGCTCGAGCTTCACGTGCCAAATTATCAGTTGAATTTTAATGAGAAATTGAATATTAACCCTAAACTTATCAGATGACCGGTGTTATAGTTCAGAATTATTGAAATTGTAACAATTTGTGGAAAATAATGTAATCAATCTGCTTGTCCAAGCATCTATCGATATAATTACGGGCAGACTCAATTTTATTGTTGCCATTTTTATGAGGCGACGAGATACTTTCAATGCTTAGTAGGTTGTAAATTATGTAAATTGAGGTAAATTTCTCAACGCGCAACCATATATTATAATCACACAGCAGATCTTTATGCATGAAAAAGTTGTCTGCATCCAATTACAAGAATAAATAATGTAAATTCATCTGTTTCTTCTATTTTGTCTGTTCACCAACCGATGTTTGCCATGAATACATAAAATCAGCAATTATAATAATAATAGCGAAACATCCAGATAAAATCGATCTCGCTATTCTCCTGAAGCAATGCATGCGCGTCACTGTTTACGCCTTTTTGTAGTAGGTTTGAATAGTTGCCTTTTTAAGGGGGGAGCCCTGTGTAAAATGAAATTTTTTAGCATTTTTTTTGTTTAAATCGATAGACCCTATGAATACGATAAAACAAGTTAGAAAGCTATCAGAGATGTTCTTGTACGTTATTTTCAAAATAAAGTGAAGAGTTGTATTGAACAGGAGCGACACAGTCTTGATTGCACTAAAGAGGCTCGTGCTTCTCGAAAAGAAGAAAAAACGGCTGAAATGCAATATTTTGATAAAGAGGAAGATCTGTTCTATGGCCCCGGAATCGCAGATTAGCGAAAAACTGCGGTTTAAGTTAAAATGAATTACGATTTTTTCACAATTTTTCTGTTACACAAACTTTAAACGCGTTTCTCTCGAAACGCAAAATTTCGCACGCCGTGCAACGTAGCTCGTAAACTAATTACCCGATCTTTATGAAACTTGATATATATATTCTATAAACAATTGGCTTTAGCATAAAATAACCATAGCTTAAAATAAAGTTACTATCAATTATTTATATCAGAAAACACGTTTTTTTTTTCATAACGTCGCCATTTTTGCAATTTGGCAAATTTTAAAAAAAGAAAAACCTCATGCCGACCGTTTTTGCATAAACTAACGATTCCATTTGGATTTTTTTTTCATATCATTTTTGTGCACTGTACGTTGCACGGTGCAAATACAGGATGCCATCTTCAAGCCGTTATTCCACGATTATTGTTAACAATTAAACTTAAAAAAATATATATTTTGTTATACTATAACATGAATAAATGATACCTGAAATTTCAAATTGATCCACGCATTACATTTTTTAATTCTTGAAAAACAGGCCATTTACACAGGGCTCCCCCCTTAAATCCACTTGAAAAGAGGTCGAAGATTCTCGTCTGCACGTAACAGATTTACGGCGGCGAATTTGATTAGAGAGGTACGGAGATTAATGGGCGAGAATAGCGGAATTATTCCGTTCGGTTCGGCCGCGCTATCGAATGTTTTATTAATTGGGCGGCCACGCCTCCCTGTCGTCGTCGGTTCAAAGAATGGAGAGCTGAAACGAGCCACGCTGGCGCTGCTCGAACGATGGGTTTCATTGTCGCGCAGTACCGGCTCTCTCGGTTCGTCGTATCCAGGAAAGAAACGAGGAAAACGGCTCGAGGGACACGGCAACCGGTTTTATTGCCGTGCCTTCCTCCGGCTCCGCTCTGCTCCGCTCGGCTCCGCTTTATTCCGCTTCCCAACGTCTCCTCGGACGAACACAGGCTCCGTGAACTATCCTCTCTCTCTCTCTCTCTCTCTGTACGCTAAGCGCAATAATACCTGCCAGGTGAAACACCATCGGAATTCGCCCTGATCGCGCCTAATTCAATCTCCGGCCCCTTGAGTTAGTGTTTTCTTTAACGCTGCGGCCAGGATGGTTTGAACATTGCGAATTAATCCTTTGCACTCGGAGCTATTTTAACTCGAAAATTAAACATTTCTTCCGACCTACAATAATTCCATATGATTTTTTTCATTTTCTGTGGATATGAAATTGATATAATACCTCGTACAATACTTAAATGTTTACTATTTCATTAGATAAGAATATGTAATTAATAAGCAATATTTTAAATAATGGTGCAGCAATGTTTAGCGGTGCCTCAGAGTCACCACTCGAGTGCTAAGGGTTAATGGTTTTGCAATCAAGAATAACATAAAAATGAAATTGATATAATACCTCATACAATACTTAAATGTTTACTATTTCATTAGATAAGAATATGTAATTAATAAGCAATATTTTAAATAATGGTACAGCAATGTTTAGCGGTGCCTCAGAGTCACCACTCGAGTGCTAAGGGTTAATGGTTTTGCAATCAAGAATAACATAAAAATGAAATTGATATAATACCTCATACAATACTTAAATGTTTACTATTTCATTAGATAAGAATGTAATTAATAAGCAATATTTCAAATAATGGTACAGTAATGTTTAGCGGTGCCTCAGAGTCACCACTCGATCGCTAATGGTTAATGGTTTCGCAATCAAGAATAACATAAAAATTAATTCAGTGGAAAATTTACGTATCAAAATGCAACGATAAATCCGGCACGAGCTTTTTTGCACTGACCTAATATTTGTTCCAGTAAATTGAACAGGATTGCTAATCTGTTCCAATTGTTCTCCATAATTGTATGTTATTTCTGCAACTGTCATGAAATCTAATTCTGTCGTACTGGCACGGACTGTGAGACGAGTTTTGATGAATTGTAATTCGAATATGCAAATCTGTGTATATGAACCTTCATCTCTAACATCTAACATTGCATCCCTGTTCATATATTGCATTTTACGCGCGCTCTTCCGCATAACTATATAAGTTCTGCCTCGCGCTTCTTTGCTCGGCCACCAGAGAAGTAACAGTGAAACAAATGGTGTGCTCGAGCAGCTTATCGCGGTCGCAACAAGAACCGCAAACAATGAACACATTCATGGAAAAACTCGTCGGTTTGCGCAATCGTTTAATGAGAAGAGCGAACGAACAATTTTCTGATAAACTTCCACACAGGGAACAGAACGGGACAGACACTTTTAACGAAACTCGGTCTCTCACCGAACCAGAGTTGGGCAAAATTTTCGTCTAAATAAACATTTCGAATAACGAATAAAACGTAAGAAAAATTTTTATTCATTATTCGATGGTTCGAATATAAAAAAGTATCTTTATTCGACGAGCATCGAATAAATAATTATTGTCAAAGTAAAACGTTACTGTACTTTGTGGAAAACCCCATATCCTAGAAATATTTGAAAATACCTGACGCCCCTTCATTTTTATAATATGTCGTACTCCCTTCTAATTGTGCGCCCGTCTTGTAGACACCTTCCGACAACGTCTTCTTATAGTTGAATATATTTTCCACATAACCTCTCAACAATTATATACGACGAGAAATTTATAATAAAGATAATTTTTTTATACATAGTGGCTTTATTCGAACTTCGAATAATTTTCTCATCTTTCATCTGTATCTTTTATTCGGAGGCTTCGAATAAATCTTTACACAACTACTGCCAACTCCAATAAACGCGAACCATCGAATAATGTATAAAAATATTTTTATATTTTATTCGTTATTCGAAATTTTTATCTAGATCAACATTTTGCCCACCTCTGCACCGAACAAATAATTTTCTGACGATTCTCGATTTAGAATGAATTTCGGTGGGCGGAGCAGCAAACAATGTTCCAACAACCTGCTGCACATAGAACAGAAGGGAGAGAGACACGTTTTATGAAACTTGTGTTCTGGTACGGCAGAAATAATTTTGCGACGATTTAGAGAATGGAACAGCTATTTTCTATGAAACTCATTTCGGCGCAGACGAGCAAACAATTTAGCAACAACCTTCGACGCGGGACGGCAGGATGGAGAGAGACACTTTTGATGAAACTCGTTCTAGCGCGGAGCGACAAACAACTTTCCGACAATCTTTCGCACAGTAAAAACAGAATGGCACGGAAAGTTTCAAAAGTCCCTGCGTTTGACGATTCTCCGGCGATTTCAGGGTTGAATCCCGTTCGCTCGCGGAGACGGCTGGCCGACGTTGAAAGGAAGCTAACGGGGCTGACAGAGTATGTATGTATAGCGTTTTCGAGGAGGGCAGAGGAAAGGAGGTCGAGGGAAAATCGCGAGCCGCGTAGGCCGGCAGTCGAACCGTGAACTCTTCCCCCCTGGAACCCGTTGTCCTCCTCCTCTTTCTTCTCTTTCCTCCTCCTACTCTTTCTTCATCCTCGAGGCAAAAGGAACGCCGCGCTCCGTTATTCCGATCGCGATACACTGCTCGATGCACCTCGCGCGATTAACGAGCGTCGCGAACTCGCGCGGACCTGAGGACACGCGGAGACACGCGTCGCTGCCATTGCTGGCAATATTAGCATCGCTGCAGCAATGTTAGGAGCAATGTTAATGTTAGATCGTTGCAATTTTGGAAAATTCGAAAATTATGGAATTCTGGAATGATCCTGTGGAAACTGGGACCCGAGACTTGATTTTTGCGATTAAATAGGTGCCATTGCTGGCAATATTAGCATCGCTGGAGCAATGTGAGGAGCAATGTTAATGTTAGATCGTTGCCATTTTGGAAAATTCGAAAATTATGGAATTCTGGAATGATCCTGTGGAAACTGGGACCCGAGACTTGATTTTTGCGATTAAATAGGTGCCATTGCTGGCAATATTTACATCGCCAGAGCAATGTTAGGAGCAATGTTAATGTTAGATCGTTGCCATTTTGGAAAATTCGAAAATTATGGAATTCTGGAATGATCCTGTGGAAACTGGGACCCGAGACTTGATTTTTGCGATTAAATAGGTGCCATTGCTGGCAATATTTACATCGCTAGAGCAATGTTAGGAGCAATGTTAATGTTAGATCGTTGCCATTTTGGAAAATTCGAAAATTATGGAATTCTGGAATGATCCTGTGGAAACTGGGACCCGAGACTTGATTTTTGCGATTAAATAGGTGCCATTGCTGGCAATATTTACATCGCCAGAGCAATGTTAGGAGCAATGTTAATGTTAGATCGTTGCCATTTTCGAAAGTTCGAAAATTCTGGAATTCTGGAATGATCCTGTGGAAACTGGGACCCGATACTTGATTTTTGCGATTAAATAGGGGCCATTTTGGTGGACTATTTTTCGCTGTAACAATTAAGCCCATAATTATATAAGTGGTCTAAGTCATATATATTCTTGTTTCGAAATATTTAAAGGATTACATTTGAAACATTAAATGATTTCTATATATGTTGAAATAACAAGCATAACGGTTCATTTTTGACAGTATCGTAAAAATTACATTGATTTAATTTAGTTTAAAATAATGTGATATGAAACAACTGATAAACTCATTCTTTTTAAATTTTCACTTAGGCCACTTTCGTAATTATGGGCCCAATTAACTCCTTGCACTACGATTTATTTTACGGTTCCAGTGATGGTGCTTTCTTGTCGTTCGCAATTTTCTCGAGCAGCGTTATCCCAAACTTTTCCTACAATGGAACACTTTGCAAACCCGAAAATTTTAACGGAACACTTATTTTTTAGGTTGAATAATTTCTACTAGTAAAAATTTTTTTAAAATTTCATTAAAACATTATTTATTTAGTAATTATTTGAAAATATAAAACTATAATATAATCATTATATTCAATACGAAGTAGAAGATCTTTAAATGTGTTCGGCGTAACATAGTTTGGGAAACCCTGTCCGGGAACGGCGTATTGTGCCTATAGTGCCTATGTATTGTTCACAGAGTTGGGCAAAATGTTCATCTAAATAAAAATTTCGAATAACGAATAAAAAATAAAAAAATTTTTATTCATTATTCGATGGTTCGCGTTTATTAGAGTTGGCAGTAGTTGTGGAAAGATTTATTCGAAGCCCCCGAATAAAAGATACAGATGAAAGATGAAAAAATTATTCGAATAAAGCCACTTGGTATAAAAAAAATAATCTTTATTCGTTGGATAAATTCTCCTCGGATATAATTATTTATTCGATGCTCGTCGAATAAAGACACTTTTTATATTCGAACCATCGAATAATGAATAAAAATTTTTGTTACGTTTTATTCGTTATTCGAAATTTTTATTTAGACGAATATTCTGCCCAACTCTGATTCTCCAGTAGCTATCCATATCAACAACAATAAAATAAAATCTTATTTCAAAATCTTCATCACGAGTCTGACTGGATGTAACCTTACAAGGGTTTGAGGAAGAATTTCTCAGTTCGGAAGACCACGAAGGGTTAAAATCTGAATCTACGAGTCAGGTCCACGAATCATGTACAATTGGACTGTCTTAAAACGACGCAGCCCGGAGACAGCGTCATCGGTCGAAACGGATTAATCGTCGGCTGGAATTCGTGGCGAAGGTCTGTCCGTTCTTGACATTGCCAGCGGGTTGGTCGGCAGAACGATCGGATCTCCTCGGTGAACGAAATTAAGCCGCAGCACGAAGAAGGTCAGCGCGTGCGTGCGCTTGTGCGCTCGTGTACGCGTGTGCGCAACCGCGGGCAGATAACTGGGTAAAGGTCGCGCTAGCAACAACTCGGAAGAAACGGAGCGAGATCCCTCGATTTGCCAGCACCGAACCAACTGCAACTGCCACACCGAGAATATCATTGATCGATTCGATCCTGAACCCGGATGTTTCTGGGCTCCTAAATGAACGTCCAACATCCTTTCTAATCGCCCAGATACACTCCCGACTATGGCAGGTTCTACGATCCTTCGGGACATGTGCTTCAACAGGTTCGTCGGTGCTTGATGATAGATTGTACCATCCCTCAATAATATTAAATTTTGTTATAAAATTAATTTCATTTTAATTTTTTTTTTCAAAAAAAAAAGCTTCCTCATTTCTTTTTTACTTAGCTTTGGTTCTTCGTGAAAATGATGACGTTTCACCCACAGCCGAATTCGATTCGATTCTATGCACATTGGCTGCCAAATTTGGAAAAATCCACCCAAGGCACGTTTCACTTTTGCGATCCTTCGGGACGCGTGCTTCAACAGGTTCGTTGCCACGATATACCGGAAGCAATATATGGTCTTTGAAAATACGATGAATTGTACGTGCAATTGTACGAGCTTCTGTTCTCTGTGCAAATGAAGAGGTCTGTTCGCTCGCGTGATTCAACAACGTGATTCGGTGCGCACTGGCTGCCAAATTTGATAGAGACGCCGACCCTTGGGCCGCTTTTAACTCGGACAGAGCGTAGAATCTGTCTATGTATGCGAGCATTCTACAGGCTTGGCCAGTCCAATCATCTAATAATTAGTTTCTTCTTTTTGTGCTCGAATAAATTTTACATGTTACCAATTGTCCATTAATATACAGGGTGTCCCACCCGATTTTCACATCTTGATTTTCTCGCTATTGTTGCTCGTAGCAAAAAATGTTTCACCGGAGGCTTGAATGGTATTGAGTGGAAAATATTCTGATACTATTAGTTTTTTCGTGAGTGTAAAGGTCAACTTATGACGTATGTATGTCAAAAAAATTAGTAGTTCAGGGGATATTTCAATTTAAATGATTCTAAAACAACCATTACTGTCGACCAAATTAAATTAAATTTGTTTAAACCATTAAAGTCATAGTACGACAGTAATGGTGTTTAGAATTATTTAAATTAAAATATCTCGTGAACTGCTAACTTTTCGACATATATATAGGTTAGTACTTTTTTGTAACAAATGTCTATCTGCATCGATTGATGTATTTAAAAAACCAAGTTGACCTTTGTATCACCTTTACGCGTCCACTCACGAAAAAACCAACAAAGAAGTTTCACTTCAATAACATCAGAATATGCTCCACTCAATACCATTCAAGCCTCCGGTGAAACATTTTTTCGCTACGAGTAACAATAGCGAGAGGATCAAGATGTCAAAATCGAGTGGGACACCCTGTAGACTGACCTGTCCAGTGAATAAACATTTTTAATTCCATGCCACCTATTTAATGTTTAATAATTACATCAAATCTGCAGTCTAATGATTAATCTTGATGCAAAATGAAAATTGTCGATTACAACAAACTCGAGCAAAATAGACATTGATTCCTTTTCTTAATAGGCTTGATCAGAAATTTAAGCATTTATGACAAAAATTAGTAGATAGTTAGAAGAATTTAAAAATACGATTATATTATTTCCAACGTATTAAACATATTGAAAAATATTCCAGGTTGCTGCAATTCAGGTAGACAATTTTTATTTTGCATAAAGATCCGCTGTCTACTAATGATCGAACACAGCCCCAATCTATAATTTCTGTTTATTTAAAAACAGATTATTAGTGTGGCATTCTCGGTGGTTTGCCAAGGTTCGGCTCGCATGGATTCGCCTATCACGGTCACGAACGAACGGATCGTCGCATCGCGGCCGGGATCGATGGATCGCGGATATCTCCCGATCAGTGGACAGCCGTGAACGTGCCCGTCAATCGCGCCTACATCTGCTGCGTAACGGAGGGTGCCGCAATGAAACTGCATCGTGCATCGTGCATCGCGGTTGACAAACGTTTCCAGGAATTCATCGCACGAGACCTAGTTTATGCGCTCGCGTTCCTCGCGGCTCTCACACGTGCCTTTTCGAAACTTTTAAATTGTACCGCATGATCGTATCGCCGGGCACCGATTATGCATCGTCTTGAAAACGAAGGTCAAAGTAGCTTCGCGAATTCAAGAAAAATGATCCGATTCGGTTGCAGCGCTGATTCGATTTTTTTAGTCGGGTTTCGCTGGCTCGAAGCTCATTTTGCAACGCTGTGTTAATAGTCTTTTATTCGAGATCGTTTTGCACGGAGAAAGCCAAATCAATCATTTTCCATATAACATCGAGTCGGACGTATAAATATTAATCATTACTTTTATGTCAAGATAAATTTCTTTGTCATTGGTATCGATCATCGATCAATCGTCAGATACAGCAGGCAAATAAATTCTTTGTTTAATCATTTTTATCAACATGAAAATAATACATGTCCTTAAATGCAGAAAATCCGCGGTCTAGTTACAACACGTAGAAAAATATTCAGGAGACACCAAAATCCTTGTGCAAGCGCTTAGGACTTAACAATGAAAGAGGATAAAACCAGGAACGGGAATGAAGCAAAGGTCCGGAAAAGTGCGACAGAAATTAGCGAGAAAATCTCGCGAAGGTCGCAGAGTTCCAGCGACAATCTCCCACGAGAGTGCTTCCGCTAAAAAATTCTTCTGTAATCCCAACCGCGAAGCTTTTTGCGGAAGCTTTAAATCCCCCGGAGATCCAGAAATCGCGAAGTACATATAGTATTAAATTGAACCACCGCGGGAGCATATCGTGGCCACTGAATCTCCGCGGACATCCTAATCGCGGTAAGAAGCTTCGCGCGTTATGGCCTGTGCGTGCAATCAAGCCGTATCGATGCAATTAATTCGTAACGCGGTATTGCACACTGCTGCGCGTCACTGCGCTTCGAATAAAGCCGAAGAATTCGCAAGCTCGAGATCGACGATGATCGAGGCGCACAAAGGCGAGGAATACGCTCTCGATTGATCGTCGAGAGTTCCTCGTTATCGCGACCGAGCCTCGATTAATTATTCAAGAGATACATCGCGCAATGGGCTGTCTAATGAGCCGATAAAATTGAGAAAGAAACCGACCGCGATGCGAATCGACGCTGAACGCGAAAAACAGACGTCGATCGATTGAAAGATCAAGTGCAGAGCAACGTTAACAGTGATTAACGACTGGGAATTCATTAATAAATTATTTAATGGTAATTCCATTCGTAAAGAGGCAATGTACAACTTGCGAGTATGTACAGATTAATATTTGCTAACAATCGTATAATACACTCTACTGCCAAAGACGATCTCCATCGATTTCTACTATAAATAATTACTGAATCTTCGATTGAAGATCTTCATCGATAAATTTACATTTAAAATAATTACCAATTAATTTGTACACTTAATGATTAGTTTCTTCCGAGATTATTATACCAAGCAGTGATCGACTTCCGCTGTCGTTAAAGAAGCTACACTATTGATAAGGCTTCCAGAAGTGTTAACCAGTTGAGTTGTCGCTAGTAACAAACGAGCTTGTTCTCGCAGTTGTGCTCAAACATCGTTGCGAGCCGTGTTGTAATATCTAGGGTAGCGTTGATTACATCACGGTTTTGTTTATCGGAGCACGGGGATCGCTTTAGGTTCCGATTATTCAGATAGAAACCTTCATGTCCGGAATTACGTCAGTCGTCGTTGGCAAGGTGTCTCTGTCGTCGACACTTCGAGGCTGTTCAAACAACAGATACGCTAAGCGGAAAAAATTGTTTGCGACCATCGACACGTGGCCAGCGATACCATTTTAATTGAATTGGGACAATGTGCTCGAGCATACATGCCTCGTAATTACGGTCCGCCTTGTATGTATGCATTTATGCGTGGAAAATTTTCAGCCGCGAGGGAAACTCTATGTTAATGGCGATTAACGGTGTTTTAATCTTATTTAAATCGCCCCGGTTGGTGGCACAGTTTCTTCTCTTATTCTGCGTTATGTGAAATTACGTGCGGGATTTTTCACACATTATTTACCGGTGATTATGTATTCTACAATTTTTGACAGATCATCAAGATATCATAATGAATTCGTGAAGCACACGTAAGGTAACCTAATAATTTCTCTCGATTATTATTTTAAGAATACGTTTCCACTAGCATTTAACCGACTATCTGGAATTCTATGAACGTTTTCTCGCAACTAACAATTTCGCACTCGGCGCAGCTAATTATGAGAGATTCTTATAAGGATCAATTATTCTCGAGAACTCTCCAGGTGGCTCACGGTCGCACGACAACCGTTTAATTGTCTTAAAATGGGCATCGTTTTGCAGCCACGCTCTTTATTCGGGCGAAACGAGCCTATTCGTTTCGGAGGCCGCGCATAAAGCGTGAAATCTCTGTTCGAAGTTATTGAGCAACCGTATAACGCTCTGGGAAAAGTAGAGAGGAATAAGAGCCGTCGGTGGCAGTATGGGAACGCCTTGGAAACGTTTTTTCAAGCGTCGAGGCTCGCGCGGATGACAAATAAGGATCGTCGCGCAACGATGAGACCGCGTTTACGCGATTGCGGCGACACTGACGATGATGACGAAAGCAGGAGAGGCTCGCGAGATTGCGGCTCTGCGACCTCTCGTGCTCTGAGAGCCTCGGAATTCATTTTTAACCGTTTAAATGGCCCCCTTTTTGCATGACGAATTCAGAGAAGCTTTTACGTTCGCGACTTAATGTGTCGAATTGCGACAGAATGACAGAACATCTAATTTAAAGATGCTTTCGGCGCTACCGTTTCGATCAGTTAATAACAATAGCAATTTTGCAAAAATATTATTTAATTCTGTCCTAACATTTCGGTTCTGTTTTGAACCTTTTTCAAAGGTAGAGATTTGCGTCTACAAAAAAATATACAGTAAACGCTTGATTTTTGTCCAACAGCCGCGTTTTTACCACGTTTTTACCACGTTTTTATTAGCTCGCTTTCTTGTCCGTTTGTCTGTCTGTTCAGTACAAATTTTGCAATTGATTTTATTCATGGACAAGAATCGTGCCCCAGAAGTGCTTTTTGATTTATGACTGCGTCTAGATATCGCGCCGACCGCGCCGAGCGAGACTTCAATAGAGAGCCGAACATAGAGAAGGACAGAATGAAATACGGTTCGCGTGACTGTCCGCGTCTCTTTCTTTCCGATGCGCTGTCCTTCCTTGCGACCGAAACTTTCACCGTCGATTAAACCACTAAATACAATCGAAACTATATCGTGTTTGGTGTCATTTTAATCAGAAAAATGCCAGAAATATGGTAGTGAAAGTCCCATAAACAAATAATGAAAATTAAGAGATTTGTAAAATCGATTCCTCGAGTCAATGTAGTTGGTGTTCACACCGATATACCCGAGCCGACATCAATCGTCGTCGCCCTGCGCAGCAACTCGGCGTTGACAGGCAGTGGAGTGAGTAGGCACTGGACAAGAATCGTGCCCTCGCTCCGGACAAGAATCAAGCGTTTACTGTATATACATATATAATACAGTATAAAGAATAGGTGAATTGAAGAATGATAGAACGCTGTCCCAGACGATTAAATGAATAAATTAATTTTGGAAATTGAAAACAGTGTCCATTAAACAGATAGGCAGAAGGTGCAATCTTCTCGAAAGCAGCGAGGAATGCATAAATGCAGAAATGGGGAGATATATTTCGACGTTTCTGTCACGTCTCCAGCGGAACAGAGGGAGACGAGAGAGAGAGAGAGAGAGAAGAGAGTAGTGTGCATTGTATCGGTTAGCGACGATTGGACTGCGCGTTATTTATAATGCAACTCAATTCCGCAGGGTTGACCGAGAGCGATCGATGCGCCACGATTCCAGCACGCGGGAGACAGCCGTTTGAAAAATAATACTCGTCCCGACCTTGCCCTTCGTGTTCACTGCCGCGCCAACTTCCTTTCAATTTGCTCGATGAAAGTACGAGATCTTTCCGCGAACGAACCCGCCGCCGTTCCTGGAATTAATCATCCCTGACTTATTAACCTGTTAACCGATTTGCTAGACGTCGACGCTGCGCCACTTGACCCTCAGCCTCTTTCATGTATTTCAATATTTTAGTCGATCCTCGAGCCGCTCCAGCAATTGCAACCGTTTCCTCAGAGTATCGGGCCGCAGAAAATGATTACTCGACTGTGGACCTTGATGCCGGATAAAGATCGTTTTGCATCGATTGCGGGACGCGAGATTCTTTAACAATTTAAAAAAATTTTTAATCACTCGATGGTCCTCTTTCTAAACTTTCTTCTATGCTATATTTTTCTCCTATTCATTTTTCTTATAGTTCCATGTGCAATTCAGGACATACGATTTTCAACATATTAGAATTATTAACCCTTTGCATTCGGAGCTACTTAACTAAAAAACGAAAAATTTTTCATTCTAGAATATTTCCATTCTACACAACATTTTTTTCAATTTTTGCATATGAAACTAATATACTATCTCATGTAATGTGTAAATGTCTAGCCGTTTATTAAATACAAACAAAAATAATGTGAACAATATTTTTGTAAGAATGGCATAGCAAATTCAATGGCGCACTAAGAGTCGCCATCCGAGTGCTAAGGGTTAAGGGGCTGCGCACACCCAACTACCACCACCACCCTTACCACTCACACATCGATAGATCCGCATATATGTATACGAAATGCAAGGGTTTACGGCAAAATGCAATTAGCAATTAGAAGTTCAGACCCGGTCGATTATGTTTCCTAAGAGTCCTGGCCAGGGTGGTTCAGAGCCCAAATTTCATATTTTTACGTTGTTGAAGAGTAATTTGTAATAATCGGCAGAATACTTTTTGTCACAAGTCAGCGCTGCCGATTATTGCAAATTACTCTTCAACAACGTAAAAATATGAAATTTGGGCTCTGAACCACCCTGGCCAGGACCCTTAGGAAACATAATCGACCGGGTCTGAACTTCTAATTGCAATATTGAGGCGTCAGTTTCTTTTGTCGTAAACCCTTGCATTTCGTATACGTATATGTGGATCTATCGATGTGTGAGTGGTAAGGGTGGTGGTGGTAGTTGGGTGCGCACAGCCCCTTAATGACGAGAACGAATTTTTACACAGCTTCTATATTCCAGTATGTTGGAAATTCTTATTTCACGTAAATAATGTATAATTAACAGAGACACGAATCGTGTCCAGCATTTAGCGAGTCCGGCCAATTCGACGGCGCAGTTGGCGACATTAGAGTGCAAAGCATGAACTGCAGTTCTCTTCCGCGAAAGGATAAGGAGAGAACACTTTCTTTTCCTCGTTGGATCGAACGTTCGCCGGCGCGCATCGACCTACATGCCAGTCGATCGAAGCCGATCGGAATCCGCGGATTGAACGAGCACCGAGGCGCGATTCCCGAAACACGCGTCCGGCAAACCGAAAATAGGAGCTGGACGTTGTCTTTGGCCGTCGTCGCAGCTCGAAACACTCGCGTTTACTTTTCCGCGAACGCGTCCCCCAGCTTGAAACCAAAACAGAACCGAAAAACGCGACGATCCTCCGATCGGAGCGATTCGGTCTGCTTTGAAGTCCCAGACCGAGGCTAGAAATACCGAAGGCGAACGTTCTCAGCGTAACAGCTCTTTAGAAAACCGAACAACAACGTGTGCTCGATTGCCCGCACCGGTTTACCGCCGTTCCGCACGATTTCCCGGACTTTTACGCCTCGGGAGACTAGACCGATCGCGATCCGATCGATGATCCAAGGAGGATCTACCGCTACTCTTGCTTATCGTAGGAAAAACGATCTTTGGGAATTTTTCTCGAGGACAATTGTGTACCTTTCGTAATCGTACTTCTTGGATTTGAAAGAGGTTTCATGTGGTTCTTGGAATTTTTATGTTGAAAAATATTAATGATTGGCGAAGATACGACCGCTACTATTACTCTTATAATCTGTTTATACATACATATATGCGCACATGAGTCACATTGGGATATATGGATTCTTGCTATGTTTATTTATCTAAGGTGTAGCTCATTCGAAACTATGGCAGCCTACCACGGAGCGTGGAATTATGCGAAAAATTCAATACAGTATTAGCGATATGTATTTTCTTGGAAATATCTCGAAAACTAAGACCGAGCACCGGGTAATGACAAAAGTTGTTGAGAATGTTGTCCTTGACAACATATGTCAAGGTCAATGTCATCGGAGCTGCCTCCTCTAAACCGTAATATTTACTATTTTCATTCCCGGAGACCCTCTGCGGAGGCTCAGGGTCATTCGAGGATCTCGAATCTTCGAGTGCCACCTTTCTCGAAAATAATAGATCGTTTCTCCAGATTTAGAAATTAAATTTTTCGCTAATTTGTTCAGCGAGCGAATTGAGATGTATGTATAAAGCGTAAATGCTCGTTTCGTCTGATAAATTGTCTTGATTTTACGGGTCTTCCGAGGCAGCTAAATTGACAGTCAAAGTGTTAATTGAACCGTGTTCTCGTCCAAGAAAATGTTGCTCGCGTAAGGTGGTTGCCACTTACCCGACGTAGACGCGACAGGTGAAATTGTTGACGCGGCGGTCGCTGGCGAGCCTCCGCCGATCCTCGAAGTAATCTTTCAGCGCCGTCACGCCCAGCACGAAGATCACGGGTATCATGGCGACCTCCTTGCCGAAGGCGTTTATGGCTGGCACCCAATTAAGCAGAACGATAAATATAAAATACAGATTGGCCACGCGGTGAAATTGCTCGAGAAGGTTGCGAGGTAGGAAGCTCAGCATGGTGTACTTCGTTGTGCGTACTCTGAAACCAGAACGAGCGATCCGGAACTTTATTCGGCTTCAGGACTGTTCATCGTGATCTACTAGTCACCTAACTCGTCCACTTCGTAAACGATGGGAATTGTTTCTATTCGATCGTAGAGTAGCACAAAATGGAAGATCATAAATAGACTGCGGATTTTATGCATTTATGACAAAAATGGGTAGATGTAATTTAAAACAGCAAAAACATTAAGACGATTTAAGAACGTCCATATGTTATTTTCGATTTATTAAAATTTTTATAGATGGAAAGAAATGTTTATATGGTTCCTGCGTCTTGTAATTAACGAAGACAATTTTTATTTTGCATAAAGATCCGGCAGTCTAATCATAATTATACTGCGAATTTTTCGAAGGATCGTCTTCCGATACACTTGTCTTTGGCAACATGTTGCGAGCAATTCGTGGTTTCGATTCACATTGATGAAAGTCCCGAAAACTTGCTGAACCTTTCGTTCGACGCCCCTTCGGTTGAAAGTCGAGGGGTCAAAGTTGATAAATCGAGGGGTTACCTATTGTTCACCCTTTTCCCATTGGGATGCTGACTCGGCGGTGTCTTGGGGGGCACCAAGTGGTTCGGCACTATGGTCCTGAGACGAGGTTCTTCTGGCAAGGGGCCGCAGCATCGCGACCAAAGTTTTCTCCACCAGGGTGGCTCCGCGCTACGTCTTATCGTGTATATCGACTCCGATCTGTGGACACAGTTCAAAACACTCGTTCATCGGCTTGGTCAGATCTGACACGGATCTGCTAATCTCCAACTTTTTGCTGATCTCAAAACCAATTACAATCAGTTCAATTATCCTACAAGGACTCTACCTGGAGGATCAAAAAGATTGAAACGATGAAGAGAAGGACTCTACTTGGAAGATCGAAAGATTGAAACGATGAAGAAGAAGATGAAGAACAGGAGTCTACCTGGAAGCCTGTCGCGAGTGACCCCGAAAAGAGGGAGTCCTCCCAGCAGTGGTGGGCCTGGGCTCCTCCCTGTGACCAGGTGGTAGTATGAAGTCGGTTCTGGAGCCGACCCTGCTGTGTCCGGTGACCGTGTGGCCTTGAACGTCGACCACCTGACCTTGGCTGAAGGCCCTTTGGTGTCCCGGTTTCTTGAGGGCGGAAGGTCTCGCGCCACCGACCGCAGAAAGGGGTCCCAGGTAAGATCCCTGGAGTCCGGAGTTCGTCAGGCTCTCGGCGAGCACTCCTCCATGGCTGGCAGACCTTGCGTGGGTCATCGGCCGGGGCCTCCTCCTGATCCTTGAGGTCTCCGACGATCCTGTGTCCTCCTCTTCGCCTCTCCCGAACAAATTGCAGGTGGTCGCAACCGTCCCGACTGTCCCGACTGTCCCGACGACCGCCGAGCTTTCGGACGCGGGCCCACCGGTCGGGGCCTGCGAGCTGCTCCCAAATTGAGGACGACCCGGACCCGGGAACACGTAAACCGACGCCTGCCGGTCCATCTCCCCGCTCGCTGCTTCCTGCGCCCCGGCTTCGGACATGCTGGCACATCTGCGAACAGAAAACGCACCGGAATCAGCTCGAGAACTGCGAGAAGCGCGCTCGGGCCCGCCGCGACCCGCCCTGACTCTCCGCCGACGGTGGGAGTGGCCTGGCCACGCCCACTTGGCCTGCCGGGGCATTCCACGCGTGGAGATTAAGCGCTCAATTTAAGCTCGATTTAAGTGCGTATGACCAAATCTATTTTTTACCAATATTCGTAATTCGCACATACAAGAAATTACCAATAAGCTTGCTGATATTAGTAAATCAACGCTAGTACATCGACGGTTTAACAGATTCGGAAACACTGTTTCGAGGACACATTTCCAAAAGTGTATTCTTCAAGAAAACACAGTGTTCTGAACTAGAATGTAGCTTATCGAAGCTAAGCGACGCTCCTCGGGTATAAATCAAATTGACTAGTCTCGAGATCGCGGTTCCTCAGGTCCAAGGATCCAACTAGCAAGACACAGACTGGCCGATGATGATCGAGTACCGTCAGGGTGGCCGGCGAAACGTGACTGAAGGAGGGAACGACTCTGCTCGAGGAAATTGGAGCGGTTAGGGAGGCTGGAAAAACTGGCCAGGACGGCCAACGTTGCCGGAGATGAGTAAAAATGGCCAAGTATGACAAGGGTGGTGCGGCCAAGAAAATTAGGGTGGTTCGGGGGGAGCCAGAAGGTGGTGGCCAACGAATACTAAAGGAGGGCAGAGGTCGTAGCAGAGATTGGCGGGCTGGTAAAAAAAATCGACGGGATCGCCAAGGCTTGTCAGGAATGATCGAAACACTTGCTTCGTAAATTAGCAAAAAAGGAAGATCTCTGTTCGTGTTCTTATCGGTACAAAAAGCAAGGACGAGTAGGATACTTTGTCGTATTTTTCGATAGAGAACTATCGGAATAATAGAATCAGTGTACCCTAACACCTTTGCACTCGAATGGTAATTCTGAGTTGTCAGTAAAAATTTCCATGAAATTATCCAAAACAATTTTTATATTATTAACCCTTAGCACTCGGATGGCGACTCCGAGGCACCACTGAAAATTTCTATGGTATGTATTCTTAAAAATATTGTTCACATTATTATTTTTGTTCGTATTTAATAAACTACTAGACATATAAGTATTGTACGAGGTATTTAAATCAATTTCATATCCATAATAATATGACAAAATCATATACAATGGAATTATTCTAGGTTGGAAGAAATGTTTAATTTTCGAATTGAAATAGCTCCGAGTGCAAATGGTTAAATTCGTCTGTATTTTACAAATTACTAAAAATTACTAAAATATTCCAGGTTGAAAGAAACGTCTCGATTTTGGGATAAAACTAAATGAAAAGACGAAAATTAAGTAAATAGACGAAATCGTAAGAAGCCGCTAGAGCTAGAAAGACTCGGTTATTTCAATCGAACGGTTTCCAATCGATTGCCCCCACCTTGATCCTATGGACCACGTCCGCGTTAAAAATTAACGTCTCCCCCGCTGGTTTATTTATTCGCTCTTCCTCGCTATCCTCACACGGTTCTCCGTTACAGAAACAGAAACCGGAAGATCCAATGAAATTTGAAGTACATACAACAATCAGCATGAAGGGTAAACATGGAAGCGGAAGTCGATCGAAAACGACTCTTACAGAACAATAATTTAGAGTATTTTAACAGATCGTTCGTAAGGTATTTTTAAAGATTTCCTCGAGAAACGCTCTTAGATATCTGGCACATTCTCGCGAATCGCCTCGGTATCGTGTGTCTAATCAGATTTTCCACGCGATAAATAAAACGATTATTTACGTCGCGTGAACGCACAGGCTTGAAATGCACTTGCGATGCACGCGGACGCGGCTCTGTCGCGCTTTTGCAGCGTTTCCCTCGCCTTTTGCGTCGGAAAATCGAGGCGAGAACAGCGTTTCACCTCTGCGGAGACAACCACCTCGACAAACGTGAGAAAACACTATTTTCGTGTGGATATTCTGTGATCTCTCGCCACGCTGGCAAAATTATTTGCGTACGAATTTTCGCTACAGTCAATATTTCCTTTATATCGATCGTAAATTGTTGATAAAAAATGTGTTAATGCTATCGGCCCACGGGTTCGATCAATTGTTAATGATTAATGGCAAATTTTCAACTTATTTAACTTCAACGTTTCGGTCTAGTTTCAGACCATTCTCAAGAAAACAATTGCGTCTGTAAATTAATTATTCGTTATATGAATACGTTGTAAGGTAAAGATAGTCACACTACCAATACTATCTTACTATTAATATAACGAATAATTAATTTACAGACGCAATTGTTTTCTTGAGAATGGTCTGAAACTAGACCGAAACGTTGAAGTGAAATTTTGCCATTTAATCATTAACAATTGATCGAACCCGTGCGCCGATAGCGTTAACACATTTTTTTTCGCTACAGTGTTCGCAAGATTATCGGAAATATGTAATTTTCGTCAAACTTCTAAAATCTGGTGGCATTTACTTGTCGGTTTGGGTACAAAGTTCTCTTATTTGATTCGCGAGAGTTTCAATTTGACGCGAAACAGAAGCACCGTGAAAGATTTCTTATTCGAACTTTGTTATTGCAAGTTTGAACCTGGGATCTCACGCAGAGGTATAAATAACCGAACGAGAGTGTCAGTGCTCTCTGCAGGCCGTCGTTCTGCCAATAAACAATGAAATCCGCGGAAACATCGCTTTCAGCCAACTTTTCACATTCAGTTGAATCAAAATTATAGGAAATTTTGTCATGTCGTGTACATTCATGACTGTACGTACATATATGTAACCAAGAAATTTTACGATCCAATAATACACGAACAACTTTCGGTTGAAACTAACAATTTCGATGGCCGCTGTCAGCCGGCTCGCAGAGAAGCTGTTGGAAGGCGACGCGACGCATCGAGCACGATATGCAGGAAAGCAACGCATAATGCATTTCCAGCCGAACGGTCCCGCGATCCTGGGTGCACTTGCACTTGCCCGACACAGATACGCTATTAATAAGATTCCAGACAAACGCAGAGGGGAAGAGAGAGAGAAAGAGAGAGAGAGAGAGAGAGAGAGAGAGAGAGAGAGAGAGAGAAAGCTTTTTGCGAACCAGTGGACACCGCAGAAACCGATGGATTTAAAGCGTCGACGGTGCTTCCGGAAATTTTATAAAATATTGCGAACCCGCTAATCAGGTTACCGAATAATCCAATAGCGGCCCAAACCGGATCACACTATCGCCGTTTCGTCCGACGAATGCTATCCCACGAGTTTACCACAGTATTACAACTGGTAAGACATAATTGTCTCTTAACCGATCGTCGATCATCGAAATTTCCTGACACGATTACCGGAAATATAAAAATTTTCGGAACCCATCGATTTATCATTCTCGGTAAATAAATGGGCTAATTTGTTTTATTAATTGCTGCTCGATAAGATTGTAGCAGAATTTATGATCGCACAATTTCAGCAATTGCGCAACGATATAGGTATTTGTATCGTAAATAATCTTCGATTATCGTTAATAAGCACCGATAATGAAGCATCTGTGTTAACATTGATCACCGGTTGAATACTGCGGTATGGAATCAGTGTCTGTCCCTCTGTCAATCGCTGTCCGTGTTTCGCGTTTGATTCCCGATGTTTCTGTTAGGTACACATTTTATTCCACCCACCAGCAAACCTGATAAAATTGCTTTCCTATCCGATTCTTATCAAACATTTACAATCCGTACATCGAGGGCCTCGAGTCGAATATGTCAATAATGGTGAATATTCCACAAGTTTTGTCTTCGAGAACCTTTGATCGTGTTCCACGAGGAAGAACTTGCTCTATAGCCCAAAAGGAAAATTCTCGACAGACGAGAAACCCTTCTAAACGAATAACAGAATCGCTTTACAAGTGACCATATAAATAAAACGAATCTTTCTAGTCGAACATTAAAGAAAGATGTTCAACATGGTCGAAATGATCTTGGACTTGGCACTGGTTCAAGGAAGATTAATCTCATTCACTCTCCGTATTGGAATTTTCTACTTCCCAGCATTATGTGGAAAATTCTAAGGGAAGAAGCGATTTCATAAAAGAATCTAGGTAAGAAAAATCAAGTAAAATTTTTAGACTGCAGATCTTCGTAGAAAATAAAAATTATCTAGATCGATTATGAGAGGTAAGGTTTCCTTGATTCTTGTCCAACAGCCGTGTTTTTCATGGACAAGAATCGTGCCCCAGAAGTGCTTTTTCATTTATGACTGCGTCTAGATATCGCGCCTAGATATCGTGAAGGACAGAATGAAATACGGTTCGCGTGACAGTCCGCGTCTCTTTCTTTCCGATGCGCTGTCCTTCCTTGCGACCGAAACTTTCACCGTCGATTAAACCACTAAATACAATTGAAACTATATCGTGTTTGGTGTCATTTTAATCAGAAAAATGCCAGAAATAAGGTAGTGAAAGCCCCTAAACAAATAATGAAAATTAAGAGATTTGTACAATCGATTCCTCGAGTCAATGTAGTGGTGTTCACACCGATATACCCAATCGTCGCCGCCCTGCGGAGCGACTCGGCGTTGACAGGCAGTGGAGTGGGTAGGCACTGAACAAGAATCGTGCCCTCGCTCCGGACAAGAATCAAGCGTTTACTGTAGTTCGTTAACCAGCGTCATTTAGGTCCGGAGCGAAATTTCACTTTTGACTTTATTTTTTTTTTTTTTTAATATTTTTGATTTTTCCTGCTAATTTCTCTCTAAACATTTTCAATGAAACCTTGTTACGTATACGAATTCGAGGGTCTGGAATTTTTTAGCGAGCAGACGACTCGCCGAAAAAGTTCAATTACCCCGAAACAATTAGAACAGACAGGTTAATCGATCGGCCCGCGTTTTCGGCAGGACAACCGGTCACTAACAACGCGTTGTCGGGCTAATTAGGCCAAAGTGGATTAAACGATCCGAATCAACGTCGCGGGCCGGGCTCGGAACGTGTTCGACGAGGGTCGTACGACGTGTATGTACGTCCGGGGAGCGTCGATCACGTGGAAACGAGGTGAAAAGCAGGAGCAAACAATCGTCTCGACGATGGAATTACACGTCGGACAGAACCGCCGATAACTATTGATGGTAGGACGCAACCATCTGCTGGACAAATATTATCGGTTGAAGGAGGACGACACCGGCAAGATTACGTTAATCGTGTTTACTTTGGGACGATGACAAACGTCGGGACACGACTTGTAGGCTGCGAGGAATCCAGATCCATGCGATCCGCGGAAAAACTCCGAGTAAAACTGGCGGAAACGTTCGCTGCGTAGCGAACATGATCGATTAACCATCCGTCTGCAACCTCGGCCGTTTATGTCCCGAGAGAAATTTCACTCTTCAGTTTCTATCTTTCCAATACTTATTTTTGCCCATTGATGCTACAAACATTTGACGTTCCAACGATTATTATATTAAAACAGGGACATCAATACGTATTCCAGAATTTTTTGTAGATTTTTTAAATTATAGTAAAATAATTAGTGTGTGCGTGTAATGATATTTGGTCCCCTCAGGGTTTCAAATTAATTTACCACTTCTCCCCCTCTTCCACTCTTATTATCGCCTAATTTCAGCGGGACTTTTTATTACGGTGGGTTCCGAACCACCTAGTAAAATAATTAGTGTTAATACCCTAAGAGTTTTATAGCGACTGTGTCCGGTATCGTTCTGTAATTTAGGCAAGGTGAAACGCATTTATCATCGTCGCATTCACCGTTAAAGATCCGATGGTAAAATGTATAAAAGGAGATGTAAGATTGAAAGGATAATGCATTTTTCTCGATTCGGAGGAGTTCGACAATGAACGTTCAGCAATCTGTTAATGGACTTCTCGATCTGAGCGCAATGCGATCGGAAACTGCAATCGCGACGCAACAAGTGCTCTCGAACGACGGAACGTGACAGTTTCTCTCGGGATTATTATTTAAAAAAGATTGTTAAGCAGCTTTTCTATACGGTGTGCAGACGTCGAGAGATCGACTGATAGGCTTCCGGAAAGTAAAGTGTTAAGTCGATGATAATGATAAAGAGCAGCGCGAGAGGAACGGAACGTAAACCATCAGAGATAATGATAATAATTAAGATGACAGTACCGTGTACACAGTGAGAATGACAAAAGACGTTTTAATTGTTGTCTAACTACACTTAACAGATATTAAAGCTGCAATTAATATTTTTTACAGCGTTTCTATACATACATCTCAAACTTCGCGTTCTTATTTTACCCTAGCTTCCCTTATGAAATAATTAGCAAATTACAATTTCAACAACTCGCAGATGTTTTAAGGATGTTCTGGAGGTATATAAAAACGCAACAAAATTTTTTAAAATTTGACAAGATATAATTCTTACTAAATTAATGCAATTACCAAAGTTTAAGAATTATAGCAACTTAAAGTTTGCACATTTTAACACGTCTTCATATGGAGAATTCATAAAATTCCACTTCAAACCCTATTTAAACCTTGAAATAACGCAACTAGAAACTCCAGTTTTTTTTATATATATATAGTAAAAATTATGTAATTAATTATGTTCAAAATTTATTAGGATTCACTAAACAGTTACAGAGCAAAAAATTATAAACTGTTACAAAACGCAAAATTTATTGTGTTGTCATCTCAATAATGACCATGAATATTGCTTTTTGAAGTATTTAAATATTGATTTTTAACTTTTCATTGCGTAATTATATATATTGAATATCACAAATTTATTATCTTGAAGTTCAAATCGGAGAGTACAATTATTCGCAAAAGTCACTTACAAATTTTTATAATATGTAGACAATTTGATTAAAAAATAAATATAATATGAAATTCACTGATTAAACGAAAGCTTTTTAAATTAATCTATTTTTTTGAATGGCTCTCCAGAACATCCTTAAGCATCAGTAGTCCTAAATGGTAATCTACAGAATTCACAAAAGAATTTTTGGGAGTGTTACAATGTAAAAAAAGTAGCCTTTGTCTCTATCACCTGGCAAATCTTTCAAACACCCACGAGTCTAAATTATGACGTGTAGAACCCACGAAAAAATCTAGAGAAAAATGTGAAAACAGTTGTTTGAGGGAGTCAGTCCTCTATCTCCATCAGCTGGCAAATCTTTTCAGCACCCCCGGAATCCAAATTATGATGTATAGAGTCTACAAAAAAATCTAGCGATCGCCGAGGTAACGGAGAAATCTGAGAATATAGGGGTTCCCATAGACTGGTTCTTTATCAACCGGATGGGATCTTGAATGGCGAAATAAATCACTGGTAGAGGCTCGCGAAAAGCTTTCGTAGGTCACGTGTAGACGCGGGTCGGTCAGAGGATTCCGTTGGTGATCGATAACAGTCATCGGGCCGTCGTGAATCCCGAGTTCTAATGTAAACGGACAATATCAAGGGTAGCAAGCAAGGCTGAGGGACGGAAGTGGGTCGTGCGAATATCGACGCTGCCCTAATCGGCAGGGTTGGCTCCTCGGGAGCGATAACGAGCCATTACCGCACGGAACACGGCTAGCGCAATCATTCCGTTCGAACTGACACTACCAACTCCTATCAATCGCTCGGCATACGCCGATAACGTGTCGAACGGTCTTAAAAATTTCAAGAGCGAGTGGAGCCCGCCGGGTAACTCGATTCTAAGGTCTGCTTGTTTTATCGGCTTGACCCGAATACGCGGGAATATTTGATTGCGCCAAGAGCCATCGCCTATTCTTAGTTTTCTGTTTTGCCAAGAAGTACCTTCGAAAACATCTTTTAAACAATTGACGAACAAATCAGTAATTCTAAACACAATCAATTGCATGGTTATAAGATTGGTTCAGCGTAGGAGGATTAAATGCATAAAATTTGCAGTCAACTAAAACCACTGCAAGTATCCTCCTCTCTCAGGATCCACGGTGATTCGATCCAGACGCTGCACCGGGACGACGCACAGTGGTCCCAAATCGCTAAAACGTGGTCAAAACCTCATAACGTATTAAAAAATTATCGGTTCTGCTTGAAAATTGGTATTAAGCCGTTTTTCGGGTCGCTGATCACGACTCTGAACTTGAAATTAGACATTCTATTCAAAATCTGTTTAAATTTTACAGAAAAACTTAATGCACATCCCTCACAGTTTGACAAGAAATGCAACGAAAACTCATAAAATACCTACTCTGCATTACAAAAAACAGTGGTACGACCAAAAGTGCATTTGATTGCAGCTAATTTTTCTTGGAATTGCAAGATAATAGTATAAAGTAGATGCTCCAACAAGTTTTAGCATAGGTTGGTGCGAGTTGAAAAACTTCTACTCTAAAACGTCAAAATTTATGCCTTCACTTTTCCTCTCTCTTTTGCATACATGGTTATCAGTTAACAATAAACATTTGGCATTAAAAACTATGCAACTTACCTCCACAAACAGCATCCATAATGCACAATTAAAATCGATAGCTTTCAAGAAAATTTGTACACTGTGCACTTAAAATTCGCAATGGGCTTCACAAGCGTAAGAAGGTACGGTTTAATGAACTCGAAGTTCGGACTGCGACTGGTGGTCAGATATAAAAATGCGACCTTGCTGTTTACACCCATTTAGAAACACTCTTAGAGTAACCAACCCAATAATTAAAACTTACCTAGCTAAAAGTTCATTTTTAGGGTTTTGGCCACGTTTTCGCGCTTTGGGACCACTGTGCGACGCGACGCAACGTATGCACCCGTACGATGATACAAAAACTTTAAAAAATTGTGGGAGGCGCATCCGCAGCATTCCGCGGGTGTTTTTTGTCAGAATCTCTTTTGTATAGTTTGAACTTATTGCAAAGAAAAGTTTCGGGACTGAACTAGTCCAGACCTGCTAAGTTCTGCTCTATTAAAGTCCACTAAATGACATAGAAAAATAGTACTTAAACAATGTCTAAAAATTATTGTGAAAGGACTTTACTAACGAACTTTGTGAACATTAATGTAAACATTTATTCATATTAATATAGAAAATCGGGCATAGAAGCTTAAATATTCTTATTTGTTGCTCCGACACAATTTTCTTTGTAACGAATATAAACGTACAATTTCGCCGTATTACGGGTTCGAAGTTTTCACGTATTGATTTCTATGCTTGTATCGCTGTTAAATGAATTGTTATGGGTATAATTACGGTCAGTGAACATTCCCAAAGAATGTATACATACATATATGAATGTTATATCTATTTTCTGACATGACTTTTTTTCACTGTGGCGCTGGTCGCAATTAGGCTCCTTTCGCTCCGACACGTATCCAGCAATGAAATTGATACCGGTGTTGTTCGAACCAGGTAACGTGGGACTCGGCCGAGTATTTTCCCCAGCAGAAGGAAAAGTTCAAGTTCGAAGCGCTTTAGCGTGGATGCATCGCGTGCCGCGTGAACTTGACTCGCGTCGAAGCACCGCCACTCGATACGCGAGTCTCTCTCTCGTTATGCTTATGCAATTTAACGAACGGAGGAGCCTCTCTCGAACGGCCTTCTGGACAACGAACACAGAGAATAGGGACACAGCCTCGCTCTCCGAGACCCCGTTTCTATTTTTCCGCAAGAATCTCGCCTCTTCCCGTGTGCTCCGTGTCTAGGAGAGTCTCTGCGAGAGGCTCGATCGCGGCGATCGCGGCGAACGTAACCGGTTTCATGGTCGCAGACCGAGACCAAAGCGACCACCGTTCTCGAGGAAACAGTCCTGCAAAACGAGACGCAAAACCACGACCCATTCCGGGCCGGTAACCTTCGACCCCCTCGGACACGTTCGCGAAAGCTGCGAGTCCGATCGAGGATGCAAAAATCGGATCGGTGAATCCGGGGATCGGAATCCACAGCTTGTACAAAAATATGATAAAAATATGCTTCGTGGAATTTCTGGTTAGATCAAATGCATAATATTCTTAGATGACGTTACTGGAAGTAACTTGTTCATTCGCAATTAAAATTGCTGTTGCCGGCGAAGGATCCATTATAAAAAGTCTTTAGTCACGGGCTCTTAAAAAATTATGAAATAATCTCCGGTAGGTATGGTGTTAATTTACACTGCCAGTAACGCAACGAATATTTATTTATTTTTTTTAAATACAAAGTTCCACCAGAGGGCCGGTTTAAATTTGATATCCTCCACTTGGTTTTATTTCATTTGCGAAAAAGTTGCGTCGGACTTTCTCGAAACGATTCGCTGAAATAATCGTGCAATTTTTCGAGGGGTATCCCGACAGCGTTTCACGACTGGCTCTTAATTATGACGAGAAAGTCTCATTTAAATGCGGAAGCGTGGAACTGTTGTAGCGAAACGGTAACGAGATAGCCCGAAGAAGGAAGAGCGTTTAGCGAACGTCTCGTGGAATGTCTATAAGAAAATGTTCAACACAGAGAACCCAATAAGATGGATTTTACCCCTTGTCTTGTGATATCTTCACTTGTGAAGAAGATCCCGAACAGAATCTACTCGATACAAATTCGTTGGGTTTCTCCAGAAACGATATTGGCAATGGGGAATCCTGTTCGGACACGTCCTGCGTCCTTATTTGAATAAATGAATATATTCGTGAAACAGAAGTTGGTACGCGCACGTTGAATAAAAGCGTCGGAGATCAATCAGAATTCCACGACACGGGGGTCCCGTAGATGTTCCACGTTCACCGTTCGACACAAACGGTGCCAAGTGAAAAAGAAACGGTAGGCTCGTGGCAACTCCTTCATTCCTGACGAGATTTCAATTTGCATCTTATTCATCGTCCGTCGAGCAAAGTGCAATCGTCCCTGAGTTAGGCGCTTGCACGGGGGAAATATAAACCGTCGAGATAAATCAACGTGTTGCTCGCGATATGCCTGTAATTATATCATAACAAATAACAGCGGAGCCTGATTTCTCGGAATTATGACGTAGTGACATAAATTTACGAATCCGAACAAATAATTCCGTCCCCCGTTTCATGTCTCAAAGAATTTAAGTTCGTATTTGAACTATTTAAGATTTCGCTGTGAGCAAAATAAAACGAAAAATTCAATTGCTCGCTAAACAACGTCCCCAAGAACTAACATTCGAGCTCGCGGAACTCGGCGACTCAATTTCGACGCATAAATAATGCGACACCCCTCTGCGTGTTCCGCGATATCAATCAGCTTAATCTTCGTGGCCTAGCCCCGCTGCACGTTCGGATTTTAATCTCGATTTTAACGTGCTCGATATTTTACCGCTAACCTGTTGACCGGGAGAGTTTTCAATTGCGAGCACTCGCGAAAGCGGTAAATTACGGTACAAATTCGAAACGCACAAGAATCAAATTTATATAATAAATAAAAATATCTAAATTCTGGCCAGTTGTTCCGAGCGAACGTCTCGCTTGCCTTTCTTGATTAAACGGGTCAAACGCGCCGACGTTTGACCCTGTAAATTACTTCTTTCCCTTCCACGTCGGTAAGGAAGCCTTTAGTCCCCCATCAAAAACAGCCAGCACGCTTTCAACCCCATAAATTACTTTTCTACCATTCTACGTCGGTAAGGAAGCCCTTATTTTCCATTTCGGAGCGAAGGCACCGTACAATTCGCATTACTTCAAATTTATTAACCCCTTGTACAACTATAACTCTACTTATTCGAAAAGTTACGCTGTATTATAAGTGGAAAGTTGAGCGTACAACGTAGTTAAATACAGAGAGATTATGCAAGGTGGTTTTCTCTTTCTTTTACGTGGATAAAGAAGCTTTCGTGCCGCAAAATATTACGGATAAAGGGTGCTCACATTTTGTCCAGGCTCCCAACGTGGTCCACGTGGCCTTGGTAATGGTCGAGGAGGCACGAGGGGTGGCGGTGTTATCCCCCACGGTGTCTTCGAACTCTGAAGGAGCGTCTCAGATGCGCTCACCCCTCTCGGACAATCGTACGCGAGAGCAGTGGCTCGTGGGGAAAACCGCGAGGCTCCTGTGTGTATCTATAATATGTAGGTGTACGTGTGCGCGTAGTTGAACACGAAAAATCTCACCGGTAACTTTCGCGTGTCTCCCTTTGACAGGGAAAATAACGGAGCGCACAGTCGCTCGCTCTCGAGTGTCCACTCAGTGCATTCCTCCCGGGAAACTGGTCTTGCCACCGCACATTATCGCGGCACGTCACCGATACCCGACGCGAACGAATCCGCACGAAGCGTAATGTCGCTTCGAGGAGCCCGCGCGAGGCTCCTTTTGTACGTACGCACGACGACCAACTGCAACCCGCGACCCTAAACCGTGTCAGCTTATCGCCGTGCACGTAGGTACTGACAATTCGTATCGGCCGGACCACCAACCGTCGCCGCGAGAAACAACACGGACGCCATCTGTCGGCGCCATTCTATTCTGTGGACGCGGAACATTTCGCAGAGGCGAAACTGCCGCGCTTTTCGCGTACCAGTCCCGACGCGCATGCGCCTGCGACCACTTTTGGGATATTTCACGGTTTTGTCGCGCATGCGCGACGATTTATCAGCATCAGTGAAGTAAAAGTTTGGCTAGAATGGGGTGCCTTGGTCACCCCGCTTAATTTCGCGAAATGTTCTTTTTATTCGATTTTGAAATATGAATGTATAACGTGTGTATGTTATATCAAAATTTAATATGTATGCACATGTAATGTGTAATATATAAACTTCTGAACTCTTCCGGTAGTTGCCCGCCAGTAATATAGTTCCCCACTACTTTCCCCACAAATTTAGGATGTAGACATGTTCCTGCATTTAGATGCGCATGCGCGGAAAAACTGTGCAATGTCCCAACACTGCTTGCGAACAGTTACATTGTATACTGGATGCCCAAAAAGAGGTGCGTAAAAAATTTAACTGATGATTCTTCGTGGCAAGAGTAAAAAAATTATGATTCCGGACTCATTTTTAAGTTATTAAAGTGGACCAATAGAGGCAAAAGATGTCTTCAGTTCCGTCCTGCGCACGAAATACTATTTGCGCATCAGAAAGATCTTTAGTGGTTAGTAATTTGGAAACGAAGCTGACATCGCAATTTTTTAATTCTTAATTTTCGTCTTATATCCTGAAGAAACGACTTTAACGAGACAAAACTTGGAATACCCTGTATATCTCTAGAACTCCGTACTGCGGACATCGAATGCGCGTGCGCGCACAAGTGTGTCCACCGTAAATAAGGCTTCGGAACTTACTAAAATAAATTTTAAATTCATCTCATGAATATTCATTTACATACAGTCAGGCACAGTTATGTAATTTTAAATTAATGAAATTGTGTATATATGTATATTTAATATTGTGCTTGTATCATTCCAAATGCCGCGTTTTCCAACGTTTCCAATTTCTCCTGTGCAACCTCTTCTTCATCATTCTTACAGATGCGAAACGTCGTGTGAACATCGAGAATCATATTTATCCAATTTAGAGAAACGAACATAAAAAATTTCATAGGCTTCGCATCTACATAGTGTGGTACTCCGCGCCATTTAACCCTGGCCAACAGCGGCAACGAAAAGTCCCTAGACGGCGCGTAGCTCGATTTTCGAATGTCATCCTGCGATAATGACTGAAATTAACGAGGCGTAATTACGGTTAATTCGAACAAACAAACAAACGCGCGAAGAATGAATTCGCAGATTCTCGTAACAGAGAGTTGAACTTGTCCATGGTAATGAACAATTCATTACCACATTCATTTATTAGATATACAATCCCGGTGTTTTCTTTCGTATCAGAGAGTTCGTATATTCTTATTACACTATTTCTTGTGGTTCTTACCTAGCGTTACACTTTGCTCAATTTCTAGATAAAAACGCGATTATTACTAGACCGCAAAAATGTTGCGTATCAACAAACTTCAAACGACATCCTTACGCTTCGATCGGTGAGACATCAATTTTCCTGTTCTACTGGTATGGAATAAAACAATTCATAAAAGAATTATGCATAACGTAAGAATGACTTTAATGTAATAAATTGTCTATAAAAAGATCCAATAATGCGATGGACTATCGCGATGAAGAAATCTGTCGTGAGACGTAGATCCCGACGCCGATCGACATTTGAACTGGTGGGGAATCGCGAGGCGCCTAGGGAGAGTCGGATGCGGCAGTAGCTCCACCAGCGGTAGCAGCACCACTATCGTTTCATCGGCAGCTCCGTCATCGGTAGCCAGCAGCGAGAGCGAGAGAACGAGACGAGGTCTTCCGTTCCGGCATAATAGTCGTGCGAGTTGGCAGTCGCGTGGTCCTGTGTGCTCGATCGTTTTCGTTGGGATTCCGTGTGCTCGACGACACAGAGTCTCGAGAGAAGGCAGGAAGGAGGAAGGAACTGGTGGGTTCGCGGCTAGTTTCGCGTGCGTACGGTTGGATTCAGTGATTGTGTGGTTCGCTTCCTCGATCCGGCGACATGAATGAAGAATACGACGCGATCGTGCTGGGCACCGGGCTCAAGGAGTGCATACTCTCCGGTATGCTGTCGGTCAGCGGGAAGAAGGTGCTCCACGTCGACCGCAACAAGTACTACGGCGGCGAGTCCGCCTCCATTACACCGCTGGAAGATTTGTTCGCGTAAGTGTCGCGGAAATCGCCGCGCAACGCGTCGCGGCCGCCCGACGATCGTGTCGTCTCGGGTCGCGATCGCTTTTAAGGCAGGATCGCAACGAGATCCGCCGGCGTGCCAGCCCGCCGATTATTCACGTCCACGCATGATGCGATGGCTCGTCTTAAATATTGATTTTTTTTCCCGACACGGCCGCCTTTTCTCTGTCGCGGGGGACACAGGATCGCGCGTAGCTCGCCTGCGGCCGAGTTTCTCCGTCGAGCGTGTCCGTGAGACGAACCGTGACGTATACCGTCACCCGCGATAATGCGTCGTTGCCGTGCGGCTGCATCCCGTCCCATCCCATCCTATCCTATCCCTTTCTCCAAACGATTCCACAAGGTTGGCTAGAATGCCACTCGATACGAACCCGGGGGGAGGGGCCCGCCCCGTGAACCGCGAGCCATTCCACGTCCAATTCCAATTTTCGCCAAACCGTTTTTTTTTTCTAGCGAACACCGCGGACCTACCGCGTCTCGAGACCTCGAATTCCGCAATATTCTGGAGCACTTAGCTAGCTACGTTCGCTGCATATTGATTGTCAATCCCCGAAATCCCAGTGGACCTGCACCACCCTTTCACCGAAACCGCGTTTGCCTACTTCGAAGCTGAAACAATTCTATCTCTACATATGCAACTATTCGTTGCCAATGAAACTTTATTTACTCGCGGATCTGATTGGAAGCATTTCAGTCAATACTTTGGAGGTCCCCTACGAATTTTAGGGCGACCTCAGGAACTCGGAAAGGAAAGTTTCTAATGTTCCTAAAGGAATTTGACGTGAATGTTTATTGCGTCTTAGAACGCAGACTTCGCGAAACACGGTGGCAGTTTTATTTTCCTGGAAGAACCGTGCCGAAACTACAGTTAGGTTCGGCAAAGAAACGGCTCGCGCCCGATCGAACGTGGCAAAATCGGCGGCTGTAAGTACCGTTCTCCTTTGCACAGCGCAAAGAACGCCGCATTGTTTTCTCTTCGAAAACACTTTTTCTATGCTCGACGCTGACTCTGACCCCCCACTTCAGCGATATTCTTTCTCTGCAATGGGATACTAATTCATCGGACCGTTCAATGTTGGAATCGTCGGGCAAACAAAATTATTGGTTTGCCGCCTACCATCGACGCGGATAAGAACGCTTTTCTTTTTTGATCGTCGGCGAGTTTTATTGTCGTATGCGTCAAACTATGACGTATAGCGGGACTTGCAATCACGCTGGTTCACGCTTGAACAGCTACGAAGAGAAAATATTAAGTAACAGAGTGGCCGACGCACCGTTACTTGTACGCTACCCTCGATCCACAGAATTTAACATATGCTCGCGTGTCTGTGTAGATTCGGGATTAGGCATTTTATAAAATTTCGTTGTTTCAAGATTTCTGAGAATATAGTTCCCGCTAAATAGTCTTATACAGATCATTCTATAGGTTGAAAAAAAATTCGAAAGTTTGTCTTCTTTGGTCCAAAAAAGAAGAGAAGACGGATTAATTGGCAGATGATTAAGATAAAGAGAAGCACAAAGAAATATTCCGTTCTCTGTGGAATCTAGAGAGATGAAAAAATGAATACGATAACGCATCCGCGTCATTGCACTTCTGGCTCATCGGAAAGAGAGAGAGATAATGATCGAGTGTCCGGTTGTACTCAATAAATTGTAACACACATCTAAACTAATCCGCTCGTCGCAACCATTCCCTCGACTACGTTGCACTCGCCGTATAATTCGATGCAACGACCGTTCGAAAACAACGTGAAAGTAAAGGGAAAACTCGGATACGTACTGGAACGATGAATAATCAAATTTGTACAATTACTAGGCGAAATGCAACTTCGTCTTCACGTTACCGCGAACGAAGATGCGCGTTCGTGTTCCTGTAAATTTTTTAACGGAATATTTCTATCCGATTAAACGGTTCGGTCGATACTAGATTGTATTGATGAGAATCTCTTCTGCCTCTCTCTCCGTCCCGCGCGGTTTAAATATGTAACAGACTGAAACCCGACGTACGCTCAAATTTCGATTTGCTAACAAATTCGTATTCAGACCAGTCCACTTTCTGATAAAAAATTTTGCGATAGGATTACTTCGTTATGCCTTGGGTGTTGTCGCGATAGGGGAATCGTACGATGGAACAGCGGTTCTCAACTACCCCGTAAAATTTAATTCAGAAATTGATTTTTCAATTTTATGTATTATGCTGCAATTATGGTATTTCGAAGAGTTTATAGAACCTTTTTATGCTAAAAGTACAGACAAAATTCTGAAAATTGATTTTTCCCACGAAAATGAATTTCTCAAAAATTGTCCGCGTTCGCAACAAGCGTAGCTGTGTATTATTATTGCAGAGATGATATATTGCATAATTGCTCGGAGATTAAACGTCTCTCGAAAGATCAGGTGTTACAGGGAGAGATTGGCATATTACAAATGGTGGTACCTAAATTGCATAGACGGAAGCGGCAGCCGGAAACTGTTATCGTTAATTTTCATTTGTTGTGTTATCTAGGAAATTCAAGGCTCCGCCGCCGGATGAGAGCTACGGTCGTGGCCGCGACTGGAACGTCGATTTAATTCCCAAGTTCCTGATGGCCAACGGGTTGCTCGTGAAGCTACTGATACATACGGGCGTGACACGTTATCTGGAGTTCAAATGCGTCGAGGGATCGTACGTTTACAAGTCCGGGAAGATCTCGAAGGTGCCGATCGACCAGCAGGAAGCGTTATCCAGCGACCTGATGGGCCTCTTCGAGAAGAGGCGGTTCCGTAGCTTCCTGATGTGGGTGCAGAACATGCAAGAGGACAAGCCTGACAGTTGGGATGGCTTCGACCCGTTCAGCAGTAACATGAGCGCTCTGTACAACAAGTTCAACCTCGACAAAAATACTCAGGACTTCACTGGTCACGCGCTAGCACTTTATAGGTACACAACCGGTTGTCGAGATCAACGAAAAAACAGTCAAGCATTTTTTGACCCCTGAGTAGGTCTTCAAAATTAATCCTCCTTTGGAGCGTCCAGAGCGTAACGAGATGATACAAGTTTATGTAGATCCACGAATAGCGGCATCGATAAACCGTTGACCCGTTGTCCTTTATAATTTCGTAATGTTAGACGGTACAATTGAAAACATAGGGCCGTGGCAGCCCTAGAAATCCACTTGGGGGTTTAAAATGCCTTTAATTTCTTCAGTTAGTAATGGCTAGACTGCGGATTTAGGAGTATCGATAGATTTCTTACAGCTTAATAAAACGGCCAAGGAAAGAAAGAAATTCTTATTTGGTTCCTATGTCTTGTAATTAATGCACACGATTTTTATTATGTATAAAGATCCGCAGTCTAGTTGTGGGAGATGAAGCACTCTAATGTCTTGGTTTCATTATGCTAATGGGACGTCTGACGGTTTCAGGGACGACGAATATATAGGCCAACGTGCAATTACTACTATAAGAAGAATTAAATTGTACAGCGATAGTTTAGCGCGTTATGGAAAATCACCGTATCTGTACCCCTTGTACGGTCTGGGCGAGCTTCCTCAAGGCTTCGCCCGACTTAGCGCCATTTACGGTGGAACGTACATGCTGGACAAGCCGATCGACGAAATCGTCGTCAAAGACGGAAAGGTGAGCGTCCACGGGACGATGTTTACAAGCCGACCACAACGTGTACAGCGAAATTGACCGTTGATTATCGATTTTTCTTTTGTAGGTCGTCGGTGTACGTTCCGGAGACGAGGTAGCTCACTGCAAACAGGTCTTTTGTGATCCTACGTACGTACCTGATCGCGTGAAGAAAGTGGGTCAGGTCATAAGATGCATTTGCCTCTTAGACCACCCCATACCGAGCACAGGAGACGCTCTGTCGACGCAAATCATTATTCCTCAGAAACAAGTATGCAAATTTACTATTTCTATGTTGGCTAATTTTCTCTTTACCTAAAACAATGTCCACTCCCTTTTTATTTTTTTTTAACCTCCTGCACTATGATTTATTTTACGATTATTTTACAATGATTAGAACTTCTTTGATGTTTATAAAGTACTAGGGAAAATAAACAAAATTTAGCAGATTTTGTTCGAAGTCCTCATTATGAGTCTGACTCGATGTTAAATGAGAAGAGGTTAAATGCAAATTCGCAGTGTAATGAAGGAAAGACTAGTTAACAGAATGTAACGGGACATTACAGAACATTTGTTTGTCCCGCAGGTCAATCGCAATTCGGACATCTACGTGTCCCTGGTGTCGCATACTCATCAAGTAGCTGCGAAAGGGTGGTTCATAGCCATGGTGTCGACCACGGTCGAGACGAAGAATCCGGAAGCCGAGATCAAACCGGGTCTGGACTTGCTCGGCCCTATCAGGCAAAAGTTCATATCAGTATCCGACTACATGGAGCCGACCGACAATGGTTTGAACAGTCAGATCTTCATATCGACGACCTACGACGCGACAACGCACTTCGAGACGACCTGTTTAGACGTCCTCGACATATTCAAGCGGGCCACCGGCGAGGAGTTCGACTTCAAGAAAGTGAAACAAGACCTAGGCGATGAGGACCAGTAACCGTGCGACAGCTAACCGCTGCTGGTCATTACTCGAAAAATAGTTCATCCTGAATTTAACGAAAGAAAAAAAATGAAACGAAACGAAACAAGAGTGAGCAACGTAATTTAATGCGTAATCGACCGACCGCGTCGGTGTTTAATCGAGTCTCGAGGCAGATACGATCTGCCGATAAGATTCATGCCTAATAATTCTAGATTCTCTTTCGCGGAGAAACTACTACCAAGGGCAGAACGGAATATTTCGAACATTTACCTTTCCAAGTTTGTCTAAATACCATTCTACATGCTATCCTTACATTACACCGTTTTCTTTTTGTTCTTTTCTTTTTTTCTGTCTGGAATATACAGAGATACGACATATTCCGATAAAAGGGTTGATAATGGAACTTGTACCGTTTGTGATTTGAGTATTTTTCGATACATTCTGAACGGGGAACGAAATAAATGTTACAGGACGACTCGTGTGTTCTCCATGCATTTACCAACCACCAGTGCGTTTCGTAGAGTAAACGTAACACCGACGATTGCCACCACTTCACATATACACGATATATCGTGTTTCGATTGTCGACCGAAAGAGCATAGATAAAACTGTTCATCGAAATTGTTGTAAAACGTTATAGTACAAGAGACGAATATTAATTAACAAAACCGGTAAAATCTGCACGCAAACGTCGAGGTAGCGCGTTTAGTCGTAGAAAAACTATATCATACTCTTGCACATTTAGTTCCGGTATCGTTTCAGACTCGAGACACACGCATTTCACAGGAATGCAAACCGAAAGAACACACCAACATAAACCGAATCTCTCGCGAAGAACAGTTGCCTGTAACTGGGTATAATTACAGGAGAGAATCTATATTGAAATATTAGGAGGGCAGAAATGATCGAAAGAGCGGCCAAGCATATAAATATATAAATTAAATAGATATATATGTATATTCTTTCTCGTTCTCAGATATTAGAAGAATGGGAGTATAGAGAAGGTGGAGTCGTTGAAACGTTGTTATTTTATGTGAGCTTGAGGGCCAGACTATTCCCTTGTCCAGTATTTATGATCATTATCGACATACCAGGAACATCAACCAAACGCCAATCTCTGATATCGATGAAACTTTGCATATTCAAAAATGTATCCAGGTTAGAAAGATGAAATTATCTCTCAAACTCGACACCTGGCTTTTATAAAGAATAATGTGGTGAATGAGAAATTTGTGAAAAATCACAGACTGCGCTACAGTAGTAAATAATTTTTTAATCAATATTTATTATACGTTGCATTGTGTGAAATGGCTAATAATATAAGTAGTGGAACTGCTTAGGGTATTTTTCCAAATTTTCGAAATATTGTTGGCCGTGATATAAATGTACAAAGTTTTATTAACACTAAGTTAATTAATTTACAATTATTGAGATTGTAAAGATGCATCCACAAGGAATTATTTAATAAATTTATTTCTTTAGGTATGTATTATAAAAATTTGGATAGACATGTCTCGTTGTTTTTTATAAAGTAAATAGTCAATTTTAGTACCCGGTAAACCGAGTGTTAAAATCGGTGATTAACGTTTGGATGATGCTCCTCGTGAGAGGAGACGGATCGATAGAGGACAACTATACACGGACATACATATTGTTTTTAGGACCGCTATATGCGTGTGCATTAAATGTATGCGTGCATGTTTTGTTACCGAGTGATTGGCTGTTCCTCAGAACTTTTAATTCGCTTGCATTCTTGCTTGGAAAAACTATAAGCGCACCGCGGATTCGTGTCACGTGCGAATCCATTGGAGGTACGGCCACGTGTCCTGCCTTTACCTTACCTAAAGCGTTACTCACGTAACTGTAATGTGACGGTCGTCAGAAAAAAAAAATAAACGGTATTGTATTAATTTCAATGGTTTGTATTCCTATCGTAGAGGGCACGCTCAGTCGTCCGGAAGTTTCAGTATATAAATATTATTATCCCGGCACCCAACAACCACTGTGCCATTGTCAACAACGGGCGACGAAAACACCTCACCGGGAAGCCTCTCAGTTTTTGTCAGTCTTTTTGTTATAAAATTATAAATATACAGAGTGCCGTCCGTGCACGCCACGAACAAAATGTTGCCCTCGCACCAGGGAGTAGCAAAAACCGATGACTCCAAATGCAATGCATATTTCACAGTGGGCTCGGTCTCGAACTTTGCATTTGGGGACTCCAAGCAGTACACATTTTTGTTCTGACTAGCCAGAATAATCGTCTCGTGTCCCGTGAACGCATCATCGTGCTTCACTATGTACGAGAACACATTGCCGTTTATTTTGTGCTGCCACATCTAACAATTGCGAAACAAAATTAAATCGGAGTATTTTTTATTTACAAGGCAAGATCTCCAGTTCGTAAATTCTAAAAATTATGAAAATTTTCGAAGTCCCATAATTTTAAAAATTTCTAAGCTGGCGGTCTTGTCTTGTTAATGACCTTTTAACACAGTGTTACCTTAGCATTGCCTTTGATGTCGAAACATATCAACGTTCCTGTTACAGAACAAAATAAGGCAAGCCCGGTTTTTAACGTTACTGGCGAGACAAAGATTGGATCTGTTAATTTGTGTTTCCAAATCACTTTTCCCGACGACTGTCCCAGTGCCACGCAAGAACCGTCTAAGGCTCCGAACAACACGCTATTCGATGGTAAGTGTAAGCAACCGGAAGCACTGACGCTCCCATTTCCAATCTTTTCTTTCCAAATTTCAGATCCATCCTAAATCAATATCCTCTTTAGTCCACTGTCGAAGATACAATTCAAAGAATATTAATTTTGTACCTTTGCAGAAAGGCAGTATATAAAACAGTCGTAAGAACCAACAAATAAATTTGTCCGTTCTTCACAAAATATTGCTGAACACTTTACGACATCTCCCGTTTGGTGTTTCCAAAAAACTTCTCCCGTTTTTAAGTCTAAACAATACACGTTCCCATCATGACATCCTGCGGATCGAGGAATTAATAGTCGATTGATAAATTGATTAACACTAAGTTTACTGATGGGTGCATCTTTACAATCTTAATAATCGTAAATTAAAAATATTAGAATGCGTCTCTCGTAAACCTAGTGTTAATTACAATAACTTACCTACTATACCCCTAAAATTATCCAGAATTAAAACTGACGCTTCAATTCTGTTAGGTAGCTGCACCACAAATGCAGGAAAGCAGCTTTCTTCTTCCAATAGAATTGTACTTATCAATCCGGAATGTGAACCAACTGTTGCATAGGTCTTTCCACTAAAGGAAATATCGGATAATTATCAAATTGAACCTCCATGTCTTGTATCTAACATCACTGCTTTAATTTATACTTGCTTCGAGTAATGAAAGACAGTTGGTGACGCGTCTATGCACTTGCGTAAATCACACGTCTTTGATATCTCAATTTTCGACACTGCATTGCATCGTGTTTTAGGTGTTTCATTTTTAATTGCAATGCTGGTGTTTAATTTCCCTCTGCATTTATGCCATTGATATGTACAAACTTGGCTCTCCGTGTTTATGGATTCATCATCTTTTGCATTGTTTGATGACTCCTCATTTTCGATTACAGCTTGAACCAAAGGTATTGCTTGATTCTCGTTAGAAAAATAGTGAAACAAATTGTTTGTTGAATTATTGGAACTGCTCAGTAGAATTCCTTTTATATAGTTGAGACATTCATCAATGGTAGCATCGTTCAGTAGCATGCCAATTAATTCAGGAAACTCCCTGTTCACTTCTTTGGACATTGCATTCGATATTTGCAACGCCGTTATAGACTCGCCACCTAATTTTACAAATCCGCCGTTCCCACACTTTAATCTGTTCTCCCAAATGGACTTAAAAATTTGTTCGGCATTTTGGATATCTACATTAGCAGCTGTATTAGCCGCCTGTTCTTCAATGTACCTCTTTAAAAATTTTGTGGAGATTTTTCCGCTTGCGGTGAACTCGAAATGATCCAAGAAAAAAATTCTATCTGGTCTGTACAAGGATTGCAATTCTTTTAAGCGTTCCATCATGTCGACATTCATGTTGTTATAATTTGTCATTTTTTCTTTAGTAGACACACATAAATATAACTTATGATAGTTCTCATCCCATAACGCATAGCAATTTTTAACGAAATCCACTTGCAATGCAAATTTTTCGAGATCTGCTAGATTGATCTTATTCCCGAATCGTTTAATGATGCTGTTATTTCTTCCTTCGTAAAATATTCTACCCTCTTCATCGATCTAGAATAGAATTATACTATTAGTCGATAATAATTTAATTATGTTTAATAGTATGCTTACAGAGACAGTATCACCGCTCTCACGAAATACTGGTAGTTCCAAGTCTTGAATATTTTCGTTGTCTATCACGCAAATTCTGTTATCACTGCCTACATGCAAACATATAAAAGTTAGCAATAGTAACTACGCACGAACATCTTTATTATTACCAAAAAATTATATACATAGTAACTACCTATGTAAAGGGAGCCCGTGCCATTTGTTACTACTTCTCCTTTTTCACTTCTAACTTGCAGCAGAGTTTGTGACAGTGCTTGACCCAAGCAGTGTGCATCAGTATGCTTATTTGCAATCGCAACTTCGTTAATACTAGCCCAACAAGACACCTCGGTGATGCCATAAATATTATATATTCTCGTATGATTACGTGGATGTTTCGCTTCAAGAAGTGAATCTAATTTAGGGAAAGGTTCTCCACCTAAAAGAAGAATTCTAAGGGAAGTATCATCACTCAGAATAGTGGATTTTAATCTTTCGGTTGTCCAGTTGTGCAAGAAGACCGATGGGGTCGTTTGCAGCACAGAAATGTTATTGGAATGAGCTTCTTCCAAGAGTCTGAAAATAAAGAATTTTTTATGGAAATAAAAATTATCATGTAAAAAATATATTATACAAAGTGTCGCTAAATTGATAACGAAATAGATCGAAATATACAGTACGCAGAAATGGCGAGCACTGATCAGACTGGTTGATCGAACACGAAATGATACAAAAAAATTTTTATGCAATTTCTTCACTAATTTTTTTACTCGGAAACACCGAGTATATATTTATTAATAATATTCACCTATCAGTGTTATTTTTCAGGGCCCCCGAGGCCATAAACAATGTTCCAGCAGACGAAAGAGCCAGAAAAATTTCAATAATGCTCGGATCGAACGTGAAACTTGTAAATTGAGCAATTTTATCGTGTTTCCGGATGTTCAACCTTATACTCAAGTCTAGAATATTAGGAATTATGGAAGCATGAGTCACTTTAACAACTTTTGGTTCACCAGTTGAACCAGACGTAGTAATAGCATATGCATAATAGCCTCCTCTGTTGTACGGCTTATCTTCCTTTTGAATATCCTCGAATTTTATCAAGTAAATACTTTTATTATGAATTGCAAATTGCTTTACGATATCTCCTTCTATTATGTCTTTGCAAAATAAGTAGCGTATGCGTAATGTTTCCTTTAACTTTGCGAATTCTGTCGTGTTGGACGGTATGTTCACAAAACTGTGTTTGCTAGTTAAAATCCTACAAGAAATTTAATTGAAGAATGTTTTTCTCTTCGAATTCATATTTACTTAATCGAATCTCTTACCCAAGAATTAGAGAAACCACACAATATTCAGGAACATCGCAATGTATACCGAAAAATTCGAAGCCTTTTATGCATTGTAAGTAATCAGAGAGCATAGTTTTCGCAGTAAGAAGTTCTTTATAATTTATGTAAACTGTATTGTCTAAATCATGATATTCTATCGCTACATTTTCAATTTCACTCCAGTTGCAAATATCGTGCAATTTTCGTATTATATCTGATGGCGCGTTGCAACCAGGAGAATCGTTTTCCTGAACAGCATCTGCAATAATTGCTCATCAAGTCAAAGGTCAAAGTTGTCACTTGTAATTCTAAAGTTACAATCGATTTATTCACCGTTTGCTTCGTAATTAGCCATTTCCGAATATAACGAGATTCAAGGTTCTTTCTAAAACAAGCTATTCTTTTCCTTTTCCATTTATATTTTTATTGGAATCGAGAACTGTTTCAATGCTTATCATCTAAAGTAACATTTTCTACACTCTACAGCTGCAACGAAGGTTATGTTCGAACATTTTCATTTCACATTCGTTATCATTTATTGAATAAACCTGTACGTAAAATTTATCCGTTATACGGAATTATATTTTCACACTTAAATAATAATAGTATTAATGGATGAAAAATTTCAATTTCTTTATGAAAAAGAATCCATTATTTACGTTCGAGATTGACCATGAATCGAATATGCGCGGGAATAAACTCTCAGTTTCGATCACATGAACAATTATTTATTTTAGAAATGTTATCACGCTTTTCATTTTAGCAAAGCAAAAATATAGTACTCGGTACATCGAAAAGTAACTCGTGAGTTTATTAACATAGAGAAATGTTTATAAATGAAACTGTAATTTTCGTTATAGTTTAATATGACTATTCAGTGTACAATTTCATTTAAAACGTACATTTGCACGAACGTGTTCGATAAACTGAGAAATCACCAAGAAAAGAAATCGGCCTTATATTCTAAGTAAACGAAACAGATATTTTGCGAATCTATGATCCTAAATATACTGCAGATTTATGATGCTAAGTAAATGTAACAATGGTACAGTAAGATTAATTTATATCCATGTAACGTTTACTATGCATAGTAAGTAGTATTATTAAACGTTATACAAAGATTCAGGATAAATAAATCATATACACATAGACACAAATTTTTCGGCATTAAGTAACGACTATTTGGTGTATTAATCAAAAGTTGAATAACCATTAAGAAACTTCTCTTAGAATAATCGGTGCATCGTCTCAGAAATTTGTCGAGTATTAAGACGGAATTCTGAAGTAAAACAAAATGTTTAACGCTCTCGAATGTTGATCTACTTTTCTTCACACCATTCATTCTCTTTGCGCACTTGCTCCTCCTCTGTTGCACTAAAATCATTTTTAATGTTGAACGTTTTTCGAATTTCGTCCGGTGTTTTTCCCTTTATCATGTTGGCGACTGTTTTGCATGTTACATCTAAAAGCCCTTTAATGTCAAGGTAATTAGCAGCCAGAATTAATTCGAACAGAGTTCCTTGGTCGACCTGCAAACAGATTTGTTTTTAAGATGGCAGAAAGCGACGATTAACACATAGATGATTAAAAATATAGTGTATTACTGAAAAATTAAGAAAGTAATAATATTATTTATGGGATGACCTAATAAATACAGCACTTCGAGGACATTCACCTTCAAAAAGTCTGCGTCCCAAGAACTGATATCGTCTGTGCGTTTTTCTTTGGTTTCCTCATCTTCGTGAGGGGGTGGGTCATCCTTGTGGTAGCTTGCCCACTGCAACACTTTCTTGAGAATAGCAGAGTTGACGTTTGGCAGAGGAACAACTTCTTCCTCTTCGTCGTCCATGCCAAGGTCCTCCAACATGGTCTTTATGGTGACCGAGCATTTTGCAATGTCAACATCAACTTCGAAGACCTCTCCATCTGAGCTTTGTAGTTTGATGTTAGGCATCTGAGACAATATTTTCAATGAATAATCACGAATAAAATAAAATGTCGCGAAATTCGCGCGCCAAGGAGTTTGCGATAATGTTTTTTGCCTCCCGTTTAGAAAACAAAATAAACTTCCGTTTGAATTCAGTATCTTGTATTTATCAATGAACGTATAAAAGCTCTTATCTGTGCTGTAAATGTATTTTTATCATAGCGATGATATCTGTTATTTGGATTATGTATAAATTAAAAGGACTGAGCTTTTTACGAAGACGAAGTGCTTTTGTGGTTTTGTGTACACGATCGATCTCCTCGATTACATTTGTTGAGACAACACTCGTTCAGATCTTGAACACCAACAAGCAACGAATTTTACATGATTTTCTCACAGACGTTCGCTTGAAGCTGTGTGTTTGCAAAAATAGATAACCACTTCATCCATGCATCACAACATCAATGGCGAACGACATATTTGTGACATGTGCCCGAAACATCGACGCTATTTCCGTGAAGCGAGTGTAATGTTAAAGCGGGATCCGTGGGGTTCGAGAATGTTAGAAAGGTTTCGAATATTCACCGTGAAAACGTTAACTGCGATTAATACGATACCGCATCAAATATTTTGCTGTAACTGTGGCGAGCTAGCCCCTGGTACAGTCGATCCTGCTTCAACTTGAACCGTTCTTTTATTTCACTCTCTCGCTCTGCGTCGATGTAGCTTCTCTGTCCGAGGTATCTGCCGTCCTTCCGTATCCATCAAATTCTTCGTTCTTCCTCTCTCGCTCTTCTATTCGCGTCTCGTTTTCGTAGTTTCTGGATATACGGATGGATCGCGATCGTGTGAATAGCGAGTTCGTTCAGTCGCTGTTATATGTCGCTACCGGACTGCGCACTGTGGCGGATGTCGATAATGTAGATTCCTATATTGTGAAATTTCTATTTTATATAGGTATATTAGTTTTCCATTTTGTCGACAACATTAATGAGTAAATTTTGGCACAGACTTGTCACAACAACTCGATTTCTTACGAAATAAATATTGGAACTAGATCCACGAGAACATCAGATCATATACAATATACAGTCGATGTGAAAAGTATTCATACACCTTTTAAAAACGAATAACTTTTTCAAAATTCGACCCAACAGCTTGAGTTTTTTTGAGACGTTAGAAGGATTAGTTTACTAGCTAATATGTAAATAATTTTTTTTTTATTGTTATTGGTCGCAATTGCGAAAGAAAAAGTAAAGGTCACGATTTTTAAATTTTTTATCTGTGCCTGTAGTGAAAATTTATAAGGTGCATTTGGTAGGTATAAGTAAGTTATATACATGTACAAAGTTTCATTGAAATTGGTTGACGCATAAAAAAGCTATGAGCATTGTAACATGTAAAAATCTTTGAATTTAGGGTTTTCGAATAATTTAAATCGCGGATTCTTACAATTTTTGCTATTTTCAATCATTTATATTTCGTAACAACCTCGATCGATTTCGATGAAACTTTGTACTTATTTACATATTAGCTAGTAAACTAATCCTTCTAATGTCTCAAAAAAACTCAAGCTGTTGGGACGAATTTTGAAAAAGTTATTCGGTTTTAGAAGGTGTACGAATACTTTTCACACCGACTGTACATACATATATATGGTCCAAGATGTCTGTGGCTCAATTTAAGCATTTCATGAAATTAATTCATTAATTTTTCTGGATTGTAGGTAATGACCTGTAGGTAAAGGTCACATTGTGTACATAGCTGAATTCGTTTAGATATCGGCTACAATTATACACGGAACAAAATATGCAATATCATTTAAAAAAAAAAAGTTGGTTACCTTGAAAATACCGAAGAAAAGGCACAAAAAAGAATAATATTATGATGGCGATGTGCGTCCTTCGATACCATTAAATTTCCCATGTCGCCAAATGTCGTGTCTTTAAATCCAACAAAGATATTCAGGTGTTCTGTTTCTTCTGACTAATCCTGTATAATTATCAGATACCGTTTATTAAATAGTAATTTATCGAACACAATACACTGATAAATTTATTATCTCTGCTTGTTTAACGATTATAAGAATTCCTTTTGCCAACGACGTTGTCGAGCATCCCGTTGACTATCTTATCACCTAATTCTTTAGTGAAAATGGCTAATACTCCTCGAGATACAGAGTAACTTTTATGCATGATCATTTGAAGTTTAAGCATTTTTATAATAAGAGTGAAAAGAATGAAGAGTATTAATGTAAATCGATCGTAAAAATATCTATAAAAATTAGCCAGCGCAGTGATAAATATAATGTCCCCATTACAGATTTCTGTTGAGATTTGCTAATCTTGCGTCATCATCGCGAAACCTACGGAGCTTTTAAACATATACTTACTGGAAAACAACAAATTTTATTTGAATCTCGGCCAAAGGACTCGTTCTTCGCATCTCCTACGCTTTTAACGATCGCTGTGCGTAATACATAACACGGTATTGCACGGTCTTCTCGCCGAAGATCTCCAACGTTTAGCGTATTATTTTATCAGTAACCGTGGTGTCATTGTTATTAACAGTTGCACAACATCCGCAATCTTCGGCGTACTCTGAAATGAGATCGGAACCAGGACTGAAACTTTTGAAGCTTCTTCAATTTATCGTTATTTCGATCAGCTACCAGGTTCTGATAGTCCTTCGTTGACTTCCACCTGCCCTCTATTTATAGGAATATCCCGATAAAAAGATTGTTTGCGCAATCGTGACTCGATCGACAAACACCGTTACACATCACAGCGTCGAATCAGTGAGAAATTTATGGAAATATATTTCCCGCAAACGGTACGGTAATGGCTTCTCAGCGAGACCTTCCGAAGACACGCTAAAAATCCGACTTCGTAACATCCTGGCCTCTATTCAGAGCCCTACGCTTTTCCGTTCATTGCATTATCCAACTTTTCTGTCGAATCAGGACCGACAGATTAACGTGATTAGTGGTCCAACGGAATCCGGATTAGCTGAAAAAATTGACCCTTGGCAATACATGTTTCCCCCTCGGTCTAATGTAATCATTTCTCCTACGAACACAACAACTTTTGACAAAGTATCGGACAGTCATAACGCTTCTCTGATACTTGCAGTCGATATAGAAGTGATACACGACGAAGTTCTTCGAGCCTACACATTGAACTTTGACTCTTTGTTCTTGAGACAAATTGCTGTAGGGACAGAAAAGGTCAGAAAACAGAAATGTGTTGTTTGTGCACGATGCTTCAACAGAGCTGTTTAACCAGATTTAAAAATGAATGTTTGTATTAATATAGCGAGTGTTTCGAGTTTGGTAAGACCACTCGGTGCCATACATCGTGAATGGTTAATTTTTGTTCCATTAGATAAATTACATAAAGTTTATAAAATATTTCAGGTGAAGCAACAGCTGAAGTGTTGAAGACGAATTGCCCAATTTGCGTGGTCCTGTAGGAGCGGTGTAGTGAAACCGACGAGTTGTTAAAAGAGGTGACACTGGGATTGTCAACCGTGCTGTGCATGTAACACAAGTTTGTTCAGCTCCGGCCGCTGGTAAACTGACATTAATGCGCTTCTCGGGTGCGCATCGAGTCGCTGAAACTGCTCGGGGTGCTCGTTGACGACCGACCACGCTAGCAAACCGAATGAACTTTTTAAAATGTCACTCGTACCTAACCCAGCAATCCTCTAGCTTTAATTTGAGCTCTCATAACTTCAAAAATTCCCGCGCAAATACATTACAAAAACGATTTCTCTCATCCCCTCAAAATGCAATCATTTTTCTCACAGATACCAATTGTTCAATATGATATCTAATTTTCCTTCAGACTTAACTGTGCCTATCATAAAAGACGATCTTTCAGCTTTAATTTGAGCCCTCAAACGTTCAAAAATTCTCACGGGAAAACATTCTAAAATCAATTCGAATCAACCTCTCCAAATGCAATAATTTTCCTTTCAGATATCGATGGGGATATCACGATTTTTCAATATGATATCGAACTTTCCTTCAGACTTAACCTGTACCCATCATAAAGTACGATATTTCAGCTTTAATTTGAGCCCTCAAACGTTCAAAAATTCTCACGGAAAAACATTCTAAAATCAATTTGAATCAACCTCTCCAAATGCAATAGTTTTCCTTTCAGATATCGATGGGGATATCACGATTTTTCAATATGATATCGAACTTTCCTTCAAACTTAACCTGTACCCATCACAAAGTACGATATTTCCGCTTTAATTTGAGCTCTGAAACGTTCAAAAATTCTCAAGGGAAAACATTCTAAAATCAATTCGAATCAACCTCTCCAAATGCAATAGTTTTCCTTTCAGACATCGATGGGGATTTCACGATTTCTCAATATGATATCTAACTTTCCTTCAGACTTAACCTGTACCCATCATAAAGTACGATATTTCAGCTTTAATTTGAGCTATGAAACATTGATAAATTCCCACGGGAATACATTGTAAAATTCACTCGACGAACCCCCGTAAAATCGGGTCAATGTTGTACGAGCTGACGTATTGGCTTTCGTGTTTCTTCTAAAACCTAAGTGCCCCGAAAAATCGATTCGGGATAAAGCCTCGAATCCTCTCGGGTATCAGTTTCTCTAAGCGATTTTGAGTTTTCTTTCGTACCAATATGGGTCTATCATAAAGTAGCGAAGGTAACGGGCATTAATGCGTTTCTCGGGTGCGCAGCTAGTCGCTGAAACTGCTCGGGGTGTTCGTGGACGAGCGGCCGCGGCAGCTAACCGAATGAACTTTTTAATACGTCAGTCGTACCGTTTCAACGGTGTCCTGTTCGTTTTGCTAGCAGCCAGTTCTGCTTCTACCGCGTATACGGTCTCGTATTTCGCTCGAGATTTTTCGAGAAATGGCCACGCTCGTTGCCCGGTGGGGCTGGACGAAATGCAATACAATATTCTCTTCGTTTTTTTTTTCCGTTCGTACTCCTCCCGATCGAGGAGAAAGATAGAGAGGGAGAAGGGGTCGGGGGTTAAAAGAGGGAGAGAGGCTGGAGAGAGCGTAGGTTGCTGGCGCCCAGACCAGCTTGGTCTGACATTCATAGATCTTCGGGAGAAGAATTGCTCGGTTAATGGCAGCGTATAATTTCACTCGAAATCGTTGGCGTCACGTTCCGCCTCGTTTTTTTTATTATCCCGCACGACCGGGAATCATTACGCGGATAATAACCGAGCGATTTTTTCCAATCGACTCGCACCCGACACCTCGTAATCGCGAAATATACGTGTCCGGTTGTGTACCCGTAGGCGCCGGGAAATATTCCGCTCCTGTCCTGTACACCCTGGAAAACAGAACATCCTCCTCTCTTCTTCTTTTTATCTTTATAGGATTTTTCCGTCATCCACCGTCCCCCCGTCGAATAAACAACCGTCTGGACATCGAAAACTGAGAAATCCAACGAAGCTCGCTGAGAAACTCGAGGAAAATTCAGAGGTTCACATTTAGCGACGACCTGCGGATCCTCGAGCAAATTGGCTGCGTAAAATGCTCCGTTTCATCGAGTCGCATCTTCCCGGAAACTATAGACTGTTTTCTTAACATCGTTTCCTATGCCATTCAATTTTTCAAGAAACAATGTAGAAGGGTCGAACACAAAGGGACTTTTAATAGACTTGGCTTGGCCAAATAGTTTTATCGCGTGAAAACAATCTTCGCTTCGCTGGGTTAATCTTTCGAAGACGTACATATATTGCCCATTTCATTCGATAATATTATTCTGAAGTAACATATACATATAATGGTACAGCGCTGTACCACGTTTATCGCTAAGAGCACTTCTCCCTCTGCATCCTCGTCGCAATTAACAGCCACCGGTTACCAATCGAAACGACAAAACGCCCTCTCAATCTGATTTTCCCGTAACTTCATAATACCGTGACGCTGGTCCATCTCCCAGTCCCATCGATTCCGAAATATGTAGACTGTTAATCCTATCAGAGACAAGAAAGCGACCGTGATGCAAGAAAGGAGCGAAAAAGTGAATTGATATCTCCTCGAGGATAACATTTTTCACTATCGAGCGAGAGTACAGTCCGAGGGAATTAGCTTGACTCGCCGCGCCGGCTCCGTTTAACTCGCGCGTCTGTTCATTATCGGCTGTATCTACTGGCGTTACCGTCGATAATCACGTGTTCCGATTACACGGATTCCAGCGAGATCGATCAACAGGAGATAATACCGTGGTATCGTCTATGTTTGCGATAAGTGGTCACGGTTGACAGTAGCTGGACATATTAGATATTATTCGGTGTGATGCGTTTGCAAATTGTGAATTTTCTGCGAACGGACACCGAAAGGAACAGAATCCACAATTACGACAATTTGACTAATTGAATGACTAATAATGGTATGTGTTATAATTCTAATGACTGCGGATCTTTCTGCAAAATAAAAATGTTCTATGCCGATTCTGGGAAGAAGAGATTCGATAGAAATTGATTTCATCCCTTAAGTCTAAACACCTCTTTATTGAATTATTTAGAACTTATTTAAAACTCTTCATCTAGTTATTCTCAATTTTTTGATAATCCAGACCAGTGAACGAATAGATTCGTGCGGCTCGATGATCCGGCGACTGACACCTGTTATTTTGCATCTGTGAGCAATTTTGAAGTTTAGTAACTAAAGCTGTCTAATATCAAAGCATTTGAATATAAAATAAAGCAAAATAAAAATGTTCTACACCGATTCTGGGAAGAAGAGATTCAATAGAAATTGATTTCGTCCCTTAAGTCTAAACAGAGTTGGGCAAAAATTTCATCTAAATAAAAATTTCGAATAACGAATAAAACGTAAAAACATTTTTATTAATTATTCGATGGTTCGAATATAAAAAGTATCTTTATTCAACGAGCATCGAATAAATAATTATATTCGACGAGAATTTATCCAACGAATAAAGATAATTTTTTTTATACTATACGGAAATATTTATTTAGATGAAAATTTTCACCAACTCCGAGTCTAAATAATTCTCCGATTTTTTAATTTTTTGCTATTTTTTATTTCATCCAATTTCTTTATAAAAGTCCGCAGTCTAATGACGACTTACAACGGAATTAATTTGATTTTATTTACGTCGAATGTAACGAACGTGTTTATCAATCCGCTCTTCTTATGGCTCCCGTTACAGGTTCCGGAAGCGCGTCGACTCGTTGGCGATCCGCGTAAAAAGTACATATATAGAAACCGCGAGTAAAATGGCAAAGTCGGTTCTCGTCTCTCATTCACCAAAGTGCCTTGAGACCCACGGACACTCCTCGATCCGAAACCAGCTGGTATAGTGATCGCAGCTCACTTGACCTAGTTCTAGAGATTTTCGGTAGCGGGTTTATTAATTTGAGGCGAGAAAATGCCGAAATTGGTATCGGGGGAAGAGGGTAACGACTCGGAGCAATATCTCTCGCGACGTAATCGGTTTCGCGTGTCATATAGTGGTGATAAATGCCGAATTACGCGAATCCTTGGTCGCGGAGGCGCCGCGACGTCTGTCGTCCTTACCTCCGCGACGCGACGCGACGCGCGACGTCGCGCGCTCGCTTTCTTCCCGATTTCTTTGCGTTCTTTCGCTTCTCTGTTTTCTCACCTTCTCTAACGCATCGGGGCTCGGATAATTGGAAATTAATTGCCGCCGACTGCGGTGGTCGTTACCCTTTCTTATTCCGGTTCTGTTATTTTTTCCGTGGCGGAGCAGAGTAAGAAAGGTCGTTACGTTTTCATCGCCCCCGGATCACCGTTTTCGCGAAAACGAGCGAAACGAGAGGATCTGTTAGGTGTGCAAATAAATTCGTTTCCTTTTTTCGTGAAAGTTCGCTTTTATCCGTAAGGGGAGCATTTTTTAGTTGGCATTTAATTTTCTTTTAGTTCGATCATTTTGATAATTCAAGAATTATATATTCGATCCTTCTCCAATCAATGCAAATGCACGAAACCTGCGGACCTGCAACATAATGTAGGTTAATATTGCAAATCGGTGACGTTCCGTCGCAGGGACCGTGTTAGCAAACAATGCGAGTTTCCCTGCACGTGAAAATTAAAGGGAGAACCGAAGGAAAACGAGGATTTTCCGTATTATTCATAGAAAAGATGCCAAGACGAAGCGAACGACGGCTTTTTCGCATTACACAGACACCTGCCTGCCAAGTCTTGCCTGTCGGTTTTAATGAGGCCTACGCGCGCGCGTTTGTGGGTTAATTATTTCTGAAAAAAAGTCTCGCTGCTGTAATTCTTACGTTCGTTAACCATCGCCGCTGGTAATTTCTCGAGTGTATTCCTCGATGTTGATATCAATGCGATGCGCGTGTTATCGGCTGTGAATAAGTCTCGATCGGATCGACGCTGGCAGCGACAGCAACTGTGGCTGTTTCTCGTAAAAGCTGCGAGAGAGATTTCTTTATCTCGAGAACTGGCAAACGGATTTGTTTAATAACAAGAGATGTATTAATGTTCTCGGCGCAACGGTTCGATCAAGTAAATACATAAAAGCAATTTTGCTAGTTTGATTAAACTTTCAACGTTTCGATCCTAATATGAATCTTTCTCAAGAAAGAAGAAAACTGCGTCTGAAAATTTTAATAATTTTTTATTATAGTATCGTAATAACCAACAGATTTGAATACAATGTCAAAATACTGTATACAATTACTCACTTGCTTTATGAAAATTTAAAAAACGGAATTGAGATATATAAACTATAAACACGTGTTGTTTCTATGCCGATAGACAAGTTACTGTGGCACAGACTTCTGCATGGATTTGTTTAATGTTAGGCATGGACTCTCCGAGGCAGCTGAATTCATTTATTTGAAATGTTGTTTTGAAATAGAAATTTTCTATTAATTTCTGTCTTAAGGATTTATTCTGTCTGCTCAGGATTATCATTGTTTAGACCTTCTTCGTCTTCAGAGCCGTTTATCTAGGCGCGTTTCTATTTCATTACCTTCTTAATGTTGTTTGTAACATTTACTGGTGTTTTATCTTGTTTTATTTGCTCTATCCAGGTCAGTTATTCTCGTCTTCATTCTAACCTGTAACTATTCCAACTTTGTTTATCTGGCGTAGTAAAGACGTTGTTGCTATTATCATTATTGTACTGCACAAAAATTTGGGACAGCTAGATAATACAATATAACGAAGCCATTATATGAGTGTCCATGAGAAACGAACTGGGTAAGAAAGATTTACTCGGCAATAAAAATCGAACAGCCTGTTTATCTTAGAATTTATCAATTATGATGGAGTAGCATGGTGCAGACATTTCAGAACAGCCCGAGATGATTTCGGTTTCAAAATTAGGCCACCATATTTATTAGCTTGCTCCAATTTCGAAGTAAAATTGAGTGTTTCTCTAAGTATCTCCAAAGATATTGATGAGTCAGTTTTATAACAGCAAAATAATGTATTACCGTCGGCCTGATTAATAGATGATGGATGGAAACCGCGAGATGGTGGAATGCAAGGGATGGAAATAAAGTAGGAGAAGGTCTCTTTCACTCAAGCGAATCCGAAACGATCTTAATACATCGAAACACAATGCTGGAGTACGTACGAATGCTCTGAAAATCAATCGAAGCCGTTCCCAAAGATTACTAAAGTAACCTTCCTAATATTTCCTCTCGTTTCCATCTGTAAAAACAGAGCACTGTCTTGAAATACCGTGCGAAACATTTATGGTCCTGGTGAAAGGATACTTCGCAGAGTGGACCATTTAACACATATTTCTTACGGTCCTCTAAATTGTGGGTCCATTGCAAAATTATTATACTCCGAAAGAACAATTTTTACACGTAACAGGCGCGACACAAAACACAACACGTCTGAAACAGCTGTTGCATTTGGAACTAACAATCGTTAAGCCATTTTTAAACAATACGTTTAAAATTATTCCGAAGTTAAAAGTCATTGATAGACTGCGGATCTTTATGCAAAATACAAATTGTTTGCTTTCACAATTACAATATGCTGAATAAATTCTAATTAAATCCCTCTAATCTGTTTACTGCTTGAAATTGCACCACAGTAACGAAGGATTGTTCTTAAGAAATTCGCTGCGGCGAATAGAGTGGAATAATTTTTTTGAAGATGCTTCGCTTGTAAACGCAAAATAAGGGACGTTCGCGGATGTTCCGTGTAGGATGAACATTATTATCCTGGTGGGCAGGGCTCGCAGGCGTAATCATTTACAACAACGAGCATTCCTGCGACGCTCGGCTGCACGCATTGTGCTCGAAGACTATCTTTCCCGATGTCAAACTATGCTCTCACACCCGCAACTTTTCCCTTCAATCATCGGCAACGTGAATCTGCGAGCTGCGACGCTACTCGAGCGCACACGTTGTCCTTTTAATTCGGTCGAGAACTATACGCTGTAACATCAATCCATCAGCGACGGAGGATGCGACAGGATAAGCTAGCTCGAAATGTTATGGAAAAATTCCTGGCCGTCGCGTACCGGCCGATCATTGTTGCGTTGAAAACTGCGGAGAGACCGAAGTTGTATAATGGACAGCGGATAATTGAACGATTGTTTATTCACATTTACCATGTCGTATAATTTTAGTTTAATTGCATTATTGCAGCTTTACATGTTCGGAAATTGGAACCTCGCGGCGCGTTGGTGGAAGAGTCTCGATGACGTCATGAATGGTATCGCATCACACAGACTGGGAAAAATATTATAAACCATTGTTTCTTTTTCTGTTCAGAAATCGAGAGAGCTCGTTGATGGAGGAGCCTCGATGACGTCACGATTGATATTGCGAATAATGTGTAAGTCGGTAAAGTAACTCATAGTAGAGTACGAATGTACATGCACATTCATACTCTAGCACATAAACATCGTAAAATGGCAGGATATATGCATTTACAACGAACAAGAACAATCGTGGGGAAAGGAAAGTTCATCGCACGGAATCCGTGGATAGAGTTCCCAAAAAATCCATATTTCTGGACAACATTGTACAGGTGCAATCACTACAATTATACTAGGCTCTCGAATGTGTCTGGTCACTTCTCCGCTGAACGATGTGCTTGACTTTTTCGGGGGAAAATGGGGTCCTTGATTTTTCACACGAACCGTTCGGTTCGCCTCTCGTCACTCATCGATTTGTATCAATTTTGAAACTTTTATCAACAACTTCCCACGAACGCATCTCTGTAATTTCAGTAATTGTAAAATCAGAAACCGATTGTTTGACCGCGGTATAGGTTTACCGTTAAATCGGTAGAAAGCGAACAATTCAGTTTGCCTTGGGTCCCAAGATTGATTGACCAAGGTCAATTCTAGACACCAGTGCTCGCAACCATACCAACCCAATTTTTCAAAATCAATTTATATCCTTGCTTCATTCGAGTTGTATTTTTTTTTTTTTGCCACAGTTGTCGTGAGATATTTAAATAAACGGCATTATCATGGGATTTTCAAGATGCCGAAGGGTTCAACAGTCTCTTGAAAAACGACCACCAAAGACCAGACAGTCGAAGACCGCTGGCTCCGGACCGAAACGGAAAGAGCAGAAATCCAATATAATCAAACGGAACTCACCATGTATTGTCCTCCTCGTAGAAGTCCTCGAGCTTCGAGCAACGTGCAACGAGTTGGTCGATCAAGCGGTGACAATAGGTGACGCGCTTCGCGGCTGGTAGAAAAATCGGCGGAAACAACGACGTCGATCGTTCGATAGTAAAAGGAAACCGGAGAAAGTGCTGGTGGGATGGCCGAACTGGGCTCCATGCTGGTGACGTGGCTCCATTCACGAACTTTCATTCATGAATCTATGTAAGGGGCTGCCGAAAGCAGTTTTTCTTGGCGGAGCGTCGCGGTTCCATCGACGTGGTTTCTGTGATATCATCGTTCCGGGGTGGAGACTCGCTCCAATGACGTAACGGGTAGCGATGGAAAGAGAAACACAGAGGGTGAGAGAAGAGAGAGAGAGAGAGAGAGAGAGAGAGAGAGAGAGAAAGAGAGCGAGGGAAAGGGTGTAGAACATACACGGGGCGGCCGTTAACAACGTGGAGGAGGAACACGTCGGTGGTGGGTACAGCGGGTACGGGCGGGTACAGAGGGGGACCTCTTGGTGGCACAGAAGAACGCCGCCGAAGAGGGGCGAGTGGTTGCAGTATAAATGTGGCTCGCGCAAGCTCCACCAATCACTCGCCCTCTGACCTCCAAACTCAGAGGCTCCCGCGGTACCAATCCAACCCCCACTCTTTCTCTTCGTCGTACGAGACAGAATCGCGAAAGAAGCCCCCCGCCAAACGACTCGACTCGACTCCACTCGAATCCGCTAAACTCGTGACTCGTGACTACGACTCTTATTGAATCGGACGCTGACCACCTGGTACCAATCACTCTCGACACCTGCTACGCTCTTTCATCCACCGGAAAAGACGCCGGAGGACTCGACGCCGGGCGCGCGTGCTTCGTTCAACTCCGATTACCCCATCCTCGAGATGACGACGGTGAGTGACACGCATTTCACAACTTTATTTTATCCGGAGGTTCAAGGGGGGTTTTTTTTTTAAATAATTGTTCTTGTGATAGCTAAAATATGATATAAATATTATTGATTCAATTTAATCTAAATGTCTTGCAAACACTGCATCGAGAGTTGTTTCTGATCTTGTTGTCGCTTCATTAGGATTATTTACCATTTCCAATCTTAATTTACTTCTAAACATTAGCAGACTGCAAGATGTTTCACTTCTGCCGCGTATGGTTTTCCACGCGTATGTTTTTTAAATGTAATTTTGTAATTTATATATATACCTCTTCTTTTACTTAGATATTTATTTATTAAAATAATTGCTGGTCGTCTTCTTCAGTTTTCGATTGGTGCTTCTTGTAGGAATTTTAGGGTTATCGCAGTTTTTTGGTACTTTTGGTGTTCGGTATGTCTTTTTCTTTTAACATTCCTGCACAGAGTCCGACGTGTTAGAGACTAATGTGTTGTTTAATTATTCGCGGTCGTCTTGTTCATTTTCTACCTGGAAGTTTCTGATCGTTTCGTTTCTCGTATAACGTGTTGAAGAACTATGTTTTGTCTATATTTTAGTCCATTTTCTTGGTCATTCCTGCTTGAAGATTCAGAGACTTGTTCTTACGAAACCCATCTAGATTCCTCAAATTCTCATATCGTATCCTCCCCAGTATTCTCGGGAAAAACGTGTGCTAAAAGTAGTACGTAAAAATCGCTTGGTTCCTAAATTAACACTTTGAATGGCACGTTCCAATTTTCATTTCGTTCGGTAAATTGCTTCGCGGTCACAAAATTTTTGAGGCTGTCGTCTCGGTAGTCAAAGTGTGTATCAATCCTTCTCGCGCCAGTCACCGTCAATGTCATAGTTTCGCTAAGTAATCGTTTCACTGGAGCCAACGCAACGCGGCGATCTGTCTCCATAAATCCAAAACAAAGTTACTTCTAAAATTATCAAATTAAGCTTATATAAAGTACACAATTTTAAAAATTACAGAATAAATTCCGTGCAAAGTTGTCCAATTATTAACATCAGGTACAGTATACCTTTTGCAAAAGGTAAAATAGTTTCGGCAGCAAATGGTAGTCACAATTTCGGATGAAGATTGATTTCGCCAAACCTAATAGTTTGACACGGAGTTCCCCTTTCCAATTAGAAAAAGCGTCGTTCCATTCCCGAGGAGTTTCGCCGGGTGTTTGTCGGGCACTCAACATCTTCGGGAAATTGAACACCGTTTCGTGTGGAATCCTCGCGGAAGACGTAACCGAGAGTATGTGTGTATCGGTTAACGCGAACGATTCCGTGGCTGCAGGCCGCGGCGCGCCTAATTTGCTTTAAAGTATATAGTGTCCGGGGTTGAGGGCGAAGGGAAACAGAGGTGTGACGTGCACGAGGGTTACGACGAGCACAAACATTTCGCCCGTCGTCCTCTCTCCCGTCGTAGAATACCGTCGTCCATTTTCAGAGCTTTTAGAGCTGCTCTGACCCGGTTCCTAATGTCTTCGGATCGATTTTGAAGTTTCGCGCGCTTTCCCCGGCACGGACTCGATTAATCCGTAGAATTAATAGATGTGGGAATGCTTTCGGAAAAGTTTACACATCGGTAGAACGGAGAAGTAATTGAATTTTAGTGTGCTAGTTTCGAATTTGCGCAGGTATACACGGTGCTGATTTATCGAGAGAGTTTCGTAAAACGTGCGGGGGTGAATTCAAAAAGAGAAAACAGCAAAAAAGTTTACGCGCGGTCCTATTTTCGTGTTACAGCCTCTTTTGTGTTCCAATATTTTTTCGCATTTACATATATGTATATGCGACGTAGGCGTGCACGTCCGTGATATTGCGTTTGCGGTTTGTAAATTAAATATCCCGTCAGAGGGTGAAACTGGAACTCTGTAATTTGATTATATTACAGCCAAATTCGGTTTCCTTAGTTTTGCGGATTTTTATGCAGCAAGTGCTTTGGGTAAAGACTCCTGCGAAATTCGGATTATCTTCCACTATTTTTATAAAACTAGCATATAGTTCGATAATTCTGGTTTTTGTTCAGTTTAATTACCACATGTAATGTTACAGTCTTTGTGGGTCCAAAAGTATTAAGAATCGTGTTAAACTCTATCGAACTTTATATTTTAGATCAGCAGTCTATTAATTACTTTCGAACTCTTGCGCACTGTTCAGCAACTTATGAATCAAGTTAAAAAGTTGAGTACGCATGAAGGTGCTCATCCGAGCTGTTAGTCTAACGAGATCCGCAAGGATGATCGTTGCAAGCGATTTCTTAATGCGGAACGCATCGAAATGGCTGCTCGAGCCGACTACTGGAAATAAATCCTAACTATTGTTTCAGTGAAAAAGTTCGTGCCCGATCTCGCATTAAAATACAAGGAATCGGGCAGGAACTATTGCACTTCGAATCGGAATAGAAAAAAGTTGATCCTGTGTGAAAAGAAATATTTCTATTAGATAATTCGACGCGTTCGCCGGTAAAGCAATCGTTCGCACGACTGTCGCGTCGTCGGGAACGATAATCCTCCGGGGAGGATCGTAAAACTCAGAGATCTATTTTTATTTACCGGGGATCGGGAAATTTCGATGCGCTTATTTCCATTCCGCCAGACGGGGACACGACACTCCGGAGAACGTTATGGCGAGATAAAATACGATCGGCAATATTTCATCGGTTGCCGGATCGAATTGAATCGCGAAGGAAACGCTCTAAATATCTATCTGAAGCACCGCGGGATATATGAATGACACCACGAAAATGAGAATTTGTGGTTGTTTCGATCATCGATTCCATTTTATCGAGCGGGGATGCATAAATATGCAGTGTCGACATAAGAAAGCCACCCGAGAAGTTCGAAGGTGACGCGTAGTCACAATTGAACCTGGAATCGCGAATAATAAAAACTGGAGGAAGTACTTACATTCATTTCGAAAAGGTCTTACAGTTTCATCAAGCCACTGTTCAGGACATTAATTTTAATCCTAGATAACTGAACTGTGACGACTACAATTAAAAGTACGAATGTAATTGAACTCTTTTTATTTAACAACTAAAATAGTTTACTTAGTAAAGGAGCAACATACATGAAACGAGATAGTGTTGTTTCGTATTGAATTTATTTATATCAACAGTCGATTCTACTAATGATCAGTAGAAAATTTTCAAAAGATGCTAGATTTTTATTTATTTCAGTCCTGCGAAGGGGCTACTGAAAATAAGATTATATTTGATTCCATTAAAATTGCATAAACATCCGCAGTCTAATGATTAGTTATCCGGGATTAACAGTGCGTCTGGCACAGAATAGAGGAATGAAGAAACAAAAAGAACCAGAGACACGAATTGTCACACAGTTTGTGAAACTTTGGACTGGAATAGCCGAACATAATAAGTGGCAAACTTTTGCCAGCTAATTGCATCGCTCCCAAATAGACTCGCGTTATCGGTGTTCGCGAACTCGATAAAACACCGTTCCACGGGAATCATTGACAAAGTGGGCCGCAACAGTTCGCTGAAACGATCCCTCTGTTTCCCTCGTACACCCTCCGGCGATTGTAAATGGTATCTGATATCTGTGGCAAAAGAACACGTGGGAAAAGCACCGTTTTCGATAATAACGCGGCACATCTTGTCGGTAAGATACCGCCCGCATAATTCATGCATTCCACGTGCGACGCGGGATAAATATCTCCCCTCTTCATTCAGTTATTTAGAACTGATTTAAAACTCTTCATCTAGTTATTCTCAATTTTTTGATAATCAAGACCAGTGAACGAATAGATTCGTGGGTCGATGATCTGGCGACTGATAACTGTTATTTTGCATCTGTGAGCAATTTCGAAGTTTAATATAAAAGCATTTTAATATAAAATAAAATTTCTGTACACGTCCTGCAATTTGTTGATCAAATTATTTCTTGCGAAGAAAACGGTGATACACGGGCAACAGCATAAACAGTCTGAATATCGTATTTGCTGATTTGTCGCAACAATGAGACAGCCCCATTGTCGTTTTGAGTTATAGCTTCAGGAAGAAGAACGGTTCTTGATTCACGGCATTGAGAGACGATAATAGAACGCCTCCGTTCCAGTTCGATATATTTTCCAATACCGATTCGCCATTTCAATATGCCGTTCTTTATACAAAATTACAAAACAAGTTTCTTACGGTATCATAAATTTTTATAGCTGTTACAAGTCGAAGGTACTTTTCGTCTCGTACTCTTTCGATACAGTTACGGATAAGTTTCGTTTTGATACTGTACAAGCGAACTCGTGGCGCCTAGGATTTTCGTCGCAGCACGTTACTATAGTCGACAGCGACCATAACTATTTACGAGCGTAATTTCGTTTATCTGATTTTCTGGCTTCCATAATAATTAGAGCGATCGAAACATACGGTGGAGATACGACTGATTGGTAACGCGAATGAGAATCGATTGAAGGGGTTGTTGTATAAAATATCAGCATATTTTATTTACATAAGAAACATTCGCGTAGCTTCTACGATTGAATCGCAAAAAAATCTTAAAGCTAGGAAGCTCGTATTTTTCATCAAAATTAAAAAAGAAAAGAAAAAATATTAAAAATTTGTTAAAAATACTTGATTGTACGGGGATACTAACTAGGTTATCGCCCAATGCAAACGGGGTTTAAAGGATCGGCGGGACGGACGCAGTTTAAAAGGAAACGCGGAGTCCACCGCGGCCGGAAGTCGCGTGTCGATATGCACTGGCGGGATAAATTCGCGTGGACGGGGAACGAAAACGCGTTGAATTTGGCTCGAAAAGAAGCCGCAGCGAACGCAGAAACTGCGGGGACCCGAAGAGGAAAGGGTGAAGAGGTTTTTGTATGCCAGCAGACGCAGAGACGCCAGGACGTCCCACATCCGGGCCGTGGTTGGGGGTTAAATCGCGCGTTCGTGGCGCTTCTCCGCCTCCGGTTTTTGCTCACGTGTCCTCCATCTCTCTCTCTCTCTGTATCTCTCCTCTCTGATTATTTACGTCGTGTTTCTGTTTGATCTCGCGAGAAAATAAAATCGACGATCGATCGCCGCTGGATCGAGATAAAAGGATGTTGCCGGGGTCTTGAGCGATCGCCGCGTTTCCTCGCTCTTGTCTTTACAACTCTCGTCCTCGGAAATCCGCTTCAACAAGAACAATCTACGCTTTGGATAATAGATGTTCCGGATATCTGAGCATTCTCGACATTAGCGATGGGACCGAGACAGAAATCCGAGCAACTCACATTTCAACTTTGATTTTTTCAACTTCGAATTCTGTTCGGAAGCAGTGAGGATTCAATTAGTATGTATTTTTAGTTTCGGAAATACTTGTGTGTAGTGATTAGTATATCTGAACATACTCGCCATTGATTGCAGCGAGGTCAAAATTGGTGCGAGGTGCTCGATCCCATCGCTGGTCGCTATCAGCAACTTCCCTCCCCTGTTAATTCGCTCATCTAAATTTCAAACCCTTTTTCTTCATCTTCTTTTCTCCTAAGTGGTTCCTCCTCGATCCTTTTGTTACATCAACGCCTTCGCAACAGCATTATTAAACCGGCATCCGTTCCCCATCGTAATTTCATATCGCCTGGCAGAATTTCTTCTTCCGTTCGTGAGAAGCACCGCGACTTAATAACCTTTCGTCTGATCCTTTGTGCATTCGGTTGCACCTTCCCTTGCAACGCGAGAACGGTAAATTAATAATTTACGGTTCCGCGGATTCCTGGGTTTCGACAGTGCTCTTCAGACGCCTACGATGTCGTCGAATGGAAGTCTTTAGGATTCTCGATCTTCAATACAGGGTACAGTTGTTTAACAGGAGACCCATTCCCTAAAACAAGCACGACTCTCGACTGGGGACGCTTTTATTAAAATCGATTGCGTTCCAGAAGCGAGACATTCATTTTGTTTCGTGTATAAAAAGTGTATAAAAAAAAAATAGTAGAAATTTCATATAGAAATTCAATTTGTAAAATAAAACAGGAATTTCATACATAAATTCAATGTACAAAATCAAATAGCAATTTAGTATACATATAAATTTAATAAACTGAAACAGGAATATGCGCAAAAATCCACAGTCTAAACTTTTGCCTTGCCAGTTTATAATGTAATGAACAAAATTGCTTCAATTTTGTACAGTTCTTTGTCTCGTTAGACAGCAGCTACACGTGTGGTAGTAATAGGTCGAGGAAACTCGCGAGAATTCACCTGAACAAAACGCAGGCAAATTGCTCCCACGAATGTTTACTCGCACCCCTTGGCACACATTGTCGCGTGAAAGGCGTTTGATTAGTTACAGAAACAAAAACCAAACGGAGCGAACCATTCCCTTATTGTTGTTTCGCCGTTTCGTTTCAGTTGCGAACGATATAGAGTGCGTCGAGTCCAAGAGAGGAAGAGCTCGATCATTCTTTTCCCCGTCGAGAAGACGAAGTTCGTCGCTAAGTAAACGAGGGATCGGGAATATTTTTGCCCAGCGACGACGCGACGGTTCCCGTATAACGCGAAAAGTTAGGGCGATCCGTTCGGTGTTACACTTTTGCCTCGACACGGGGGTGAGGAATGGGGTGCGTGGGCGGAAAACATCCGCGATTGCGAACGAACGCCTTCACTGAATCCTGTTAACATGATAACCCGGCATGACAAACGGCAATCGAGGCAAGTCATTCGATAGAACAAAAACTCTGCTCGAGGTTTACGATATTAATCGCGCATTTCTACCGACTTAGAAAATTTTCATTCTAAGGGTGTTCGTCTACAGGTGGGAGAAAATTTAAGGGGTGGTTCTCCATGACAATATAAGTCGAAAATGAAGAATAAAAAAATTGCGATTTCGACTTCGTTATTTAGTTATGGGTTGCCGCATTTTAGGTGGATTTTTAATTGTTAACCCTTTGCACTCGGAGCTATTTTAATTTGAAAGTTAAACATTTCTTCAGACCTAGATATTCCCTCTGATTTTTTAAATTTGATCGATATGAAATTGATATAATACCTCATAGAATACTTACATGTTTAGTAATTGATTAGATACCAACATATTAAATAATGTAAACAATATTTTGAATAATAGTACAGCAATTTTTAGTGGCGCCGCAGAGTCGCCACTCGAGTGCTATGGGTTAATAACTAAATAACGAAGCAGGAATAGCAATTTTTTTATTCTTCATTTTCGACTTATATTATCATGGAGAACCACCCTTCAAATTTTCTCCCACCCGTAGTCGAACACCCTGTATATGATTTCTTTCATTTTATAAATACGAAACTGATATAATACTTGAATGTTTAGTGACCTATAAAAACAAATTTACTTCGATTCTGTGCGATTTTCGGGAGTTATTGCTTATAGCAGCGAACGTGTTAACCCTTCGCACTCGGAGCTATTTTAACTCAAAAACGAAAGATTGTTCCATTCCAGAATATTTCCATTATATACAATTTTTTTCATTTTTTGCATTCCACACCGATATAATATCTCATGGTAATATGTACAATATTACAACAATGGATAATGAACAATATTTTTAAGAATGGCACAGCAATTTTCAGTGGTGCCTCAGAGTCGCCATCCGAGTGCTAAGGGTTAATAGGCTTCGGCTAGGTAATGTTTAATTTTTCGGCCGACGATTGATCGAGCGTTCGTCATCGAGATTCGCGGAACGTGATCATTAGCCTGCAGCGCGTGCCGAATATCCTCCGTTAATGATCACGCGATTGTAACCAGATATAAATGCTTTGGGAAATCCGATTCCGTGGCGCGAAACCTGCGAAAGAAATGATCAAAGTATTATAAATGTGCGAGTCTTTGGCAAAAAAAAATTGTTCGATACCGTAATTTTTAATGTCGTGTCCATATATCGGATACATTATGGAAAATGCGAGATTTTTACGAGACGTACGTGCCTCTCATCGGTAAGGGCGTGTCTTCGGAAAATATCTCGGCAAACTCTCTATCACGCCCCGAAGGTTTTTGTCCAACTACAAAAAAGGTTCGAGAGCACCTTGGGGAATTGTTTTTTGCAGGATTGAAGCGATGAGCTACGACATTATTCTTACGGTGTTCGATCGCGTCCTGTTAATACGTGACGTCCCTCGGACAAACAACGACGTGGTTCCACGAAAACGCAGTAATTGATACCGGGGAATGGGTTCCTTCGATAATTAATTCTCTGTTGAGGATTGTTACCGGTACCGGTGTTTACGGTCGACTTAATCGATGCCCGGACGACCATAAAATTAAATTGTGCGGGACCTGGTGCCGTTCCAGCTCCCTTCTTTTGCGGGAAACTCCAGCTTCGATGGGGCTGACTTGACGGAGGCGTCGGCGGAATCGGAACAACTTGCCGAATAAGATCAGCCACGAATGAATAAATTCTTACGCGTACGTTTGTATGCGCTTCATCACCCGGAACTCGTCAGAACACATTGATCCACTGCGATCCAGATTGAATGGTGTGATCAGATCGCGGAATTTATACATTTTCGAGAAAAACGAGCAGCTGAAATGCAAACAGAAGCGTCAAAAGAATGTGGTCACGTTATTTTCAACCGATTAAAATAATAAAAAAGGACAAACTTTCATCGGAATACCTTTGATGGAAACAATTTATACTTTCCAGAACAATTTAATTACCACGATTGTCCGGATTTCTTTGTGCGTCGTTCGATGCAGTTCGCGAAACTCGGAATTTTTCTTCATTTTTAGTACTTCGACTTCGCGAGAACGGTCTCCGTGACTTCGTTATGATTTCCCGTTGTGTACCGAACAAATTCCCTCAATTAGGATTTCTAACAAATGAACGTGTCGATTGAAATTCCAATTTCAGTCGCGCGCACACGAAATCACTCGTTGCGCGAGTGACGCACAGTGTGTACTCCAAGCATACCTTAATGAAGAAATAGGGGCAGGAGCACGAGAGGCACCTTGTAAAGCAGGCGGACATACCGTGACACGTTCGAGCATGTAACCGTAAACTCGTTTTCGAACACTCGTGCAATGTTTCTCAATTAAAAAGTCGGCCAGATGTTACCTTTCGTCTCCCGGCGCGAAATAAAGCCGATACGGGAGAACGCGCATCATTGTGATCGTATAATACACGTAATAAACTTACACCGGTTCCTGGTAGTTGGAGATTTTTATTACTCGTCAGAAATATCTCGCAGCTTCCCTGAAGCACGCTTGGGGATTAATATCAATTTTATTCTTACTATTTCTAATCGCGAGACTGCGGATTTTTCGCATTTATGTCGAAAATGAACATCCAGATCTAGATTGCAGTTCTTTATGCAAAATAAAAATTTCTTACCTGAATTGCAACAAACTGGAGTGAAATAGTTTATTTTCTTCCCTATTATGTTTAAAAGGTCGAAAATAATATAATAGTGTGTTTCAAATTTTTCTAATATTTTTGCTATTTTTAATTACACCCACTCATTTTTGTCATAAATGCATAAAATCCGCAGTCTAATCTAGATTATTAAAAAGTCTTCAAAAATCGGTGAAATATACAGGTTCACAGGACATAATATTAAATGTACATTAACATCCGTTGTAGATCCGCAATCTACAAATTACGTGCATCGCGACTCTCAAAAACGCATTCTCCGAAATGCGGAGCAATCTCGCAATTGCGTCGAGCGTCAAAGAATTAAGTAATGCAGTTTGATGGAATTGCAGTTTATCGATGCGTGTGTAAGCGAAGATAATTTCGCTGCTGACGACGATCAAACTGTCGGAGGAGCTCGTCGACGGCTGACAATAAATATTCCCGCTGATGCACGACGAACGCATCACTGTAACAGTATAATACACGTGATAAACTTACACCGGTTCCTGGTAGTTGGAGATTTTTATTACTCGTCAGAAATATCTCGCAGCTTCCCTGAAGCACGCTTGGGGATTAATATCAATTTTATTCTTACTATTTCTAATAGCGAGACTGTGGATTTTTCACATTTATGTCGAAAATGAACATCCAGATCTAGATTGCGGTTCTTTATGCAAAATAAAAATTTCTTACCTGAATTGCAACAAACTGGAGTGAAATAGAAATTTATTTTCTTCCCTATTATGTTTAGAAAGTTGAAAATAATATAATAGTGTGTTTCAAATTTTTCTAATATTTTTGCTATTTTTAATTACACCCACTCATTTTTGTCATAAATGCATAAAATCCGCAGTCTAATCTAGATCACTAAAAAGTCTTCAAAAATCGGAGAAATATACAGGTTCACAGGACATAATATTAAATGTACATTAACATCCGTTGTAGATCCGCAATCTACAAATTACGCGCATCCCGACTCTCAAAAACGCATTCTTCGAAGTGCGGAGCAATCTCGCAATTGCGTTGAGCGTCAAAGAGTTAAGTAATACGGTTTGATGGAATTGCAGTTTATTGATGCGTGTGTAAGCGAAGATAATTTCGCTGCCGACGACGATCAAACTGTCGGAGGAGCTCGTCGACGGCTGACAATAAATATTCCCGCTGATGCACGACGAACGAATCAGTGTAGACGTTGCATCACGCTTCCGTCCATTGATTCGCGCATTGTCTTGCTCTTGCTTTTCGGTTAGAACCGTAGAACCCGGACGAATTCTGTGACCGATTGGTTCTTGCTCTCGCGAATTCCCGGAGAACCGAGTAAACGGCGAAACATCAACCGCTGCGTACGGGCGGTAGCTTTTTCGGGTCGTGCTCGTCGATCGGCAATCCATTTGCATAATTTCCGTAATTAGGATGGCCACCAATTAACTAAAATTAACCAAAATTAACCGTGTGCGATATTGTCGCACGTTACCACCTACCATCCGCCCGAAATTCAGCGGTTCCTTTGATATATTCCGGGTTAATATACGCCTGCATCGAGTGGCGTCATCGCTGCGACGTGAAATTACAAAGTCGTTGTTTTCGCGATGCTGGACCCTATAATCCGAATGACAATAGCTCATTGTATATTGCATTGCTTCGACACTCTTTCTCGTCGCAGTATCCTTTGCTCCTCTTTTTAGTGCTCATTATAACTGCGCATGACTCTTACTAGAATTTTCTATGATCGCAATTTCTCAGAAAGAAGCTCAACAATTTTAAATAGTGTGCGGAACGTATATAAATATTCGCATTTAAAAGAATTTCATTAAGGTACGACACGTTTTACGCTAGATCTACGGCGCCCGACAAAATGGCGGGTCTCAGAGACTTTAACTTACGATCATTGAGTTTGTAAAGACGCATTTATGATGAATTTATTCAACAACCTATTAAATCTATTAAAATTCACGGTGATAATAGACGCCTTTCGTAAACTGTGTTAATTTCCCGCGCCTCGAGGTATCCGATTGCAAAATAATATTCTGCAAAGTGCAGCGTGCGCGTACAGTGACGTATGAGCACTTTTTTCGTACACTCGTTCGGGGAGTAAAACCAACAGCATCAACGGTCCATTAGAGATCGTTTAAGAAAAGAACACTACGAAGGTGAAAGAAACGAAGTGTGGGAGGGTTGAAAAGTCACGCGTTCGACCTTGCTGTTCGGAATGAACGTTCGAGGAGTATTAATATGCGGAACGACGAACTTATTTTCACGACGATAATCCGTATCGGGACGATATGCAAAAAACCAGTCCGGAAAACGCGTTAAAATTCATCTCGCGTACCAAGATTGCCAGCTTTTGCGACTGTCTACGTGTATACCGTTCGATAGCGTTTAATCGATAACGATCGCATCGGTGATTTGCTCCAACGATTTCTCGCGAGACCCGACAATCGGTCTTTGAGATCTAAATAGAACCGATCAAACACCCGATACATATATTTCAAGCGTGCCTAGGGGTGGCGTACGGGCTCTTTCGATAATCTGACAAAGATATTTTGCGAACAAATGTTAATCAGTTTTCAGTCGGCGTTGCAATTCCAATTAACAACGATTGCTATTACATTTGTGAGTTGTAAATGTCACACTGCTTTACGACACCTCCGTGTGACTACCTTAAACGATTTCATTTTCATCGAACGTTTGCGTCGGTGCTTTTTCGCACTCGATAATCAAACATACAGCATTCGAAGATGCACCGTACGCCTCCGCGTTTCCAATGCCGATATGGTTTTAGCAATATCCTCTCGGGAAACCCGATGCGCGAACTGGAAATTGATCGAGTGATTCGGTTTTGACGCGCAAACTGCTTGGCACAGTTTAGTTATCACGTTGATTTTATCAAAAGAAACAAATTTCCATCCTAGCTGCTATTCCTAGCAATCGTCGCATAGAATTCGAACGTTTCATAAATAGTTGCTGTGCATCAGGGATAGTAGAGCGCAGAAAATCGTGATCGAAGTCGCGATACGAAGAAACGAATCCATTTACAGACTCCGGCGAGCTCGAATACGTGTCCTCGAGTTCTGAAGTTCGTTGTTTTGAACGGTATCGTCTTGAAACTTTCGAAGAGCGAAACTGTGATCGTAACTCCGGCCGCTTGTTTCTCCGATAGAATGCAAAAGTTACACGTCTACTCGTTATCCACGGTCGAACGTGCCCGCTGTTGTCATAAACAGGGGCGGTCGCCTAAATCTTCCGAGACGTCCCACGCGGTTCTCCGCGCGATACTTTCCGAGCGCCAGGATTGTTAAGCGTGTCGCAACATGGATGACTCCGGCAAGTAACAAGAGCCGCATCGATGAGAGGACAAACTCGCCGCAAATTGGCTCATGCAACTGCAACACCGACTGCAACCGCAACCGTTCCCTTTTTCCGCTCCGGTCGCGCTGGAAAATAAATGGGCATCTGATATATCGATTTTGAATGAAAATACTCGATGGCCTGTTCCCGTTTGCTGGCGGAACGAGACTAGCGAAATTTAGCAGACTCGACCCGCTTCGTTACGCGCGCGAATTTACAGGACACTTATTGATTATTCGCGGTCGTTGTTGTCCCGCTTCTTTGTTCCCTATTGCAACAGGTAGACCCTTCGATCACTCTCTTCGAACCGTTCGAAACAGCTGGTTCGCAATTGCAATTGAGGCGTTCCTTTCTGCAACAAGAAAGCGTTTTGCTATATACCCCATTTCATTTAAAAGAATGTGGACGTTCAGTGGATTTATTGTAAAATGGAGTTAGCTCCGAGCAATGGTGTTTAACTTTGTACACTCGAATTGCATCTTTGTTCATTATACGTGGAAGTACTTGTTCTATTTAAATGGAATTTGATTAGCTTCACTGCCAGCAACTTTTTCATGTCCTCTCAAAATGGTTTACGATGCCCCCAGAGGGTATAGTAAAGTGTAAAGGGTTAATATATCTGCTACAACAAGAGGCAGCTACTGACAATCTGAAAACTTGATAATCTCCGTTCTACAATTTAATCCTGCAATAACATATTATTGACTAACAATGTCCATCAGTTGGCAAGCTATTGAGCGACTATTAATTCTGTGTTTAGGCTGTGGCGTACGTCCAACGGTGCATGGTGGTTCTCGCCATTTTCCTGTGCTACTTCCACATCCGGGGCGAGAAGCTCGCAGAGCAGGTTGACTGCGAGTGAGTATACATGTGCACCCTCTTGACGCTCGCAGGGTCGTCGAAGAGTCGTTCAAAACTTGGAGGAGCGCCACTTCTGATTCGAATTCCTCGAGACTATTTCGTTTTACGAAGGAGAATCGTATTTTTCAAGAAAAAAAATCCTGGCGAACGACGCTCCTCGACATTCGTTTCTCTTTTAATTAATCCCTCATTCGCCACCCACGCGAGCATCGATTATATGCGTAATATCGTTTCGTCGACATTAAAACACGGTCTTCTTCGAAACCTTCTAGAAAGCACCCGTTCCATATACAGTGCAGAGGCTCGATGTCGAGGAAACGCACGATGTATCCGAACATATACAGGTTGGGTTGCGATGGCAGCGAAGGGAACGTGAACTGCATCAGGGAGCTCGAAGAAAGATATCGCATCCCGTATAGTTCGCTATCGCTGTCGAAACTGTTGATGTCTCTCCTCGATAACGTAAGTCTCCTTCATCTTACAATTAGAGTCTTCAATTTTTTTTTTAACACGGTCAAATATTCGAACTATGACTCTCGACCATCTAACATAAATTTGCAATTAATCTCAAGAACAAATTAACAGTAATTTAGAACACAGAACATAAATTCATATTACCCGATACTCGGTCACATTTCAATATGTATACTATACGTATAATCGCTTTTATGCGTCCTCGATATTAATTGATTTGCGTACCTGAAATTAATAGCGACAATAAATAATTATCTCTTTAATTGTTCTTTGTGCGAACAGTATTAAGTATTGACGGAAATACAAACCAAAAAGTCCTGTATTATTTTGTAAATTAGGCTTCTGTTCTGTAGATATTAACATTTTAAGAGCGGGCGGTTCGCGCGCTCTTTAAATGTCAGTCAGCTGACCGGTCGGTCATACGCATGCGCGTACAATTAGGCCTCCGACCAGAGCCTTAGACACTCTGCCTCTTAATTCGTATTTCCATCGATCGTATACATATTATGAGTGTTCTGAATTTTGAATGAGAAGCGAACTAAAATACAGAATGTCGAACCAATTCTGTTGATTTTGATCGCAGGATCTGCAAAGGGACGCGGCATACTCCGCCCGTCACAAACAAAGGAACAACGAGATGGACGAACGAAGGCTACCCTTGGAGAACTTTTTGTCGGAATTGGAATCGTCGGACACCAACTATTAAATGGACTGATCTGGAAATAAATATTTGCCCGACTCGTGCAAACATTTTTCATTAATCGAACTTTCAGAAATGTGTGTGTTTTGCCCTCTTTCTATACTGTTTACATCGAGAATAAAACTCCCTTCTTCCTACTCCCTCGCTCTTTCTCTTTGCCCCTCCATCCTCTTGTGACCGTCTCATGTAACCATTCCTTTCGTCTGTCCTCGTTTTCCGCTGATACTGACATCTGATTGAAAACATTGTATCCACGCTATTAACAATACATTGTCTGCTGAAGCATTAGAAAACACGTTTAAAATTCGCAGAAATTCCTTGGACTATCCTATCAAAAAGAAAGTACGAAATTAATCATTGTCGACATCGTCGAACCTCCGCGTTAGGCGACTACTAGACTGTGGATCTTCCAAAGTTTCAAAGTTAACTGTAAAAAAGATATGTTAAATAAAAATGTACTTCTTTGTTTAATCATTTCAATAAATTTAGAATAATAATTTGACAGTATTCTTAAATTCTTCTAATATCGTTACTATAGTTTGTATTTCACCCACTCGTATATAAATGCATCAAATCCGCAGTCTAGTAATTACCGATTATTGTAATCGTCACTTGTACATAAACGATTATTCGACAATTAGACATAACCTCGTTACGTTCGAAAGCGATGGTACAGTATTAATCGAAATATTTATTTCCAGATATAATTTCGTGCGTTCTTGATGCGTTTAACATAATATGATAAATTGCGCGTAATATTCTGTGCGATCACACGAGAGATATCTTGACATGTAAATCTGAATATATATTGAAATTTTACAAGTTCTACAATAAATTCTTAGACTTATGTAGCGAATGAAAGCATACGCTCAATAATTTATTTGTGCTTGTTGCGAACAAGCTGACCCCATTTCCTCATTAATCGAAACAGTTCCTTGGTAGAAATGATTACTCTTCAATTATTATATGTCCATTCGATGAACTTGCGCGAAGATAGCTAAATAGATCATTCGAATTTTATCAAAACTTACTTGGAGATTTTCATTGGTCCCTTTTTTGCCAGGTAGGGCCGTACTTATTCAAAATAATGCTGGGCAAAAGTCCTTCAAGCCGTTCTTAATCTTGTAAGCAAGACGGTTTCTTCTGCTTATCGTTTAAACGATTAATTTGACGATTCGCGAATCGAAGGATTTCACAATAAATTCTTTTCAGTCGATCCAATTGAAAATTTTAATCTATAAACTCGACAACCCGTTTCTTTCCCCAAAAATTTCAGTGTCTCGTTACGCTCCTGAAAATGTCACGTGTTTTGTATTTTTCTCTAGCTTCAAGTCGTCGAGCACATGCATTTACGGTTGTGTACCGGAATACATATGTTCAAAACAATAAAAGAAATGTACGTTTAGTAAATTGCATCGTTTCAGTCGATCGGTACAATGAGTGTTATCATAAAAAGAATTTTAAATTGCAGACGCGGCAATGTTCGAAAATTGTTCAACTTGAAATTATATAAACAATCGAACCACGTGTCGTGTAGCAATGATGAGTGGAACAAAAGAAATTTCGTTACATTTCAAAGATTTCCAGAGGAATATGAACGGTTTCCCATTCACCGAACAAGTACAAACATTGCGTATAACCAAGACGTACCTCCAAAAAATGTCGGTGTAAAGTTTTCCGAGCATAAGCGAATGCATAACTTTTTACGAGAAACGTTAAATTACGACGAGACTATGGTCCCCACTATTAAATCGACATTCATTGTTACCGCGGAAGAAATCGAGACGTTAGTTAACATGGACTGGACGAAAGAAAGTACAATGAATTGTTTAAACGCTATGAAAAAGTTAGCGCAGTATCATTTAAACGGCTCGTGTCTGCTGGACGAGATGTACGAAAATATTTTAAGCAATCTTACCACAAAACTACCTACATTCAGCGACAAGGAAATCCATATGTTAATGCCGTATCTAATTGTAATCAATAGCAAGTGGCTAGAAACAAAAGCTTATGGTCCATTTACCAAAGAATTGAGTAAACAATGCATGGAACGATTTTTTACTGCGGACGTCAACGTGATATTATTTACACTAGATGCATTTTATCAACTGCAGTTATGTGCTGCCCAATATATGTGGCGTGGCTTAAGAAAGGTGGCATCGAAACTATTTAAACTTAATGGAAAAAACATGGTTCAAGTTCTATTTTATATGAGTATGTGCAGAGCTCCCAATCTGCAGATGTTCGAAATCGAGTGTCAATTATTAGAAAAATTATCAGAAATTACACCGGACGAGTTAGGCATCGCATGTAGAGGCTTTTTTATGTCAAGAAGAAAAATTCAGAATCCACAGTTGGTCGAGCAGATCTTGACGAAAGTTACAAATAATATAGCTACCATGCAAGATTTGACCCTAGGCGCAGTAATGAAGCAAATGAGGTAGAGAAAAGGTAGTTTTTATTAAATAACTTTGTTTATTCTTATCAAAATAACTAACACATATGTACATGTTTTTAGATACAGTGCTGGTCTTAATATTCAAGAGAAATTTATTGAATGTCTGGAACAATTTCGCTTACAAATGGAAGACCGCTCATTGCTCCTTTTAATGCATGTTGCTCAAACAATGGCTTCTCTACGTGTATATGATCCTGTTGTAATGAAGTATATTACAGAGAGGTAATTTATGTTTAACGTAAAACCATAGTGATAATGATATGTTTAGTCTTAAGAAGATTAATATTGAGATTGAATGTAGATTAGAAAAGGAATTTTCAACGGCAAGATTGAAAGATATTGAAAGGATTCTTTATGCTGTCTGTACAATTACCCCATCTTCTGAATACCGTGATGTTTGTAACAGGATTATGAATTTGATATTGTCAACATATAAATCCACTAGGGCAGCTGAAATTATGGAGTAAGTTCGTCTTGAATATGCTCTTACCAGGAATTAAAACAAAAGTTAATTTGTTCTATACAATTCATTACAGACATCCAAAAATTATTTTTCACATTCTCACATATTTAACATATAAAAAGATCTATTCGGAAGAGCTGCTTAGATTTGCATTTGAACCCACGTTTCTACAACAAGCACACAAGAACAATATGTGGCATGTAACAAGCGATTTCTTAGTTCTTGCTTGTACTGTTGAAATAGAATTACCAGATTATACAGGTCCACTACTGAACGACGAATTGCGTACTATTCTAGTAAAGGTATTATTTAATAATTCTTTGAATTCGACTAATAAATTCGGAGCACACCGAAAATATCTTTGCGCTTGACGGTATTATTGTTGCAGAAATTTTGTGCTAGGGAGACTGTCGATGAGGGCTACGCTTATTTGAAGTTTCGAACGGAACTTTTATACATGTGCAAGGTACGTTCGTTAAGAAAGCATACCCAAAAAAAAATTTCAAGCTACTACAGATATTTTTCGTTTAAATTAATTACAATAGGAGGTGTTCGGACCAGATGTTCACGTCGATTACATTCTGCCGCATTATTATATCAGCGACATTATCATTGGCTTCGATGAGCAAAACAAATGCATCCCAGCCCAACCAATTTTATCAGAAATGCCAAATGGAACGATTAAAAGAGTACCGAATATAAAGTGGAAAGTATTAGTTCCATTGAGTTATCATTCTCGAGTAATAAACAATGGCGAATATAGCGGTCCAGTGCGTGCAAGACTCAGGCAACTCCAATCTATCGGATATATACCAATTCCAGTAATATTTCGAATATCTTGCAATTAATAATTAATTTATTAAAGCATAATGTAAACAAATTTATCAAAATTCTTGCAGCTCGATAAAGATGAGTGGGACAACCATGAGACCAAAAAGGAAAAATGTTCTTATTTGCAGAAATTAGTTTTGGAATCTGAACCCATCGATTATTGGAAAGATTAAATTCCGTAATATGTAGTCAGACAAAAAGAACAGAAATAGTGTTACTTATTTTGTATTCATTTCCCAATGGTATGATGCTTTAGCTGAAAGAGGCAAGTATCCTCATGATTTCACGTTGTAGCAGAAATTTAGTAATACAGTTTTTATTATAATTGATCGCATTATTTACATTGGCATGAAAACATATTTATATAATAATATTTACATATTCATATAAATGTATATAATCATTAAGTAATCACATATCTCAGTTCTATGTAATTGAAATTAATGAATACAAATTTCATTGTAACTGTTAGTCGAAATAGCTTTCCATATATTTTTTCGAATATTCGTAGGTAACGAATAATGTCGCCGTCGCTGGTACCGTCCTTATCAAGCATGGTTTCAAACCATTGTACAACAAAGTAAAACCTTCTTTCCTGACAATGTTTTGCATTACTTTTAAAGCCGGTTCTTTTAGATTTTTCACCTTCGAACAAAATTTGTAATTTGAATTTCGCGCTTGTTACGAATACACACGCGTACGTTAATGACGCACGAAACTAACCTGTATCCTACTTTTAACTACGTCTGCTGGGAATATTACGAGCCATAGTAAACTGCCGCCAACGGCACCAGCAACCATAGTTTTCTGCCAGCCGATATCATTTCGACTTTCATTTGGTTTTGCGAGCAGTTCTCGTGTGATTTCGTAACCTCCAAAGAAAAAGAAATATCCAGGCATTTCACGTGCTATGGTCGACGACAAGCCATTGAAAAGGCCCCGTACACCTTGTTCCTTAATAATTTGGTTTGTTAATCCCCATGAGCTAATTTGTTTCTAAAAAAAAAAAAAAAGCATAATTCAATTACCGATGATATCGATGATATCATATTTATGCCTTATTGTAATTCGAAGGATTTGCCCTTTAAATTACCCTAGCTAAAGTCGTCAGTTTGTTAGTTTCTTTTTCGACTTCTCTCGTCGCTTGCAATTTACATTTTATCAGCTCCGTCGGGCATAATGTTAACGAGGAAAAAAAAGCTGCGAAAAACCCAGCCCATGCATTTCCTAAAGGCGTCATGTCCTCCACCTTGTTCACTCCTACAGAAACATATTTTTGCAAACTAGAAATAGTAATCTCGTTTCCGCGCGAGGACAATAATGACTTTACCTAACATATTCGCAAGGACTTTTTGACATCCCCCGTATGCTGCAAATAGAACTGAATTTTCTGCAACATTAGCAACCACTGCAGGCACAGTTCCTGCATATAAACCACGTATTATTCCATCCGTTTTCAACGTCTTAACGGTACAATTAACCATTCCATTGTACATGGTAGGAAATGTTTGCATCTTTACCTTAACAGTGTCTAATGGTTGTCCGACAACCACAAGTGCTATCCCACCTTGAAATAATAAATAAAAGAAAAATATAGAAATACAGAATATTCGCGTTTTCTTGATCTTAAACATAGGACACTTTCGTTATAAGTTATAAGTTTGGGATTTCACATGTCAGTTACAAATTATCGAATCGCAGCAGAAAGTTTCGAACGGATCACGAAATTTTTACTTGATTAAGATCTTGTAATAACTAATTTTATTCCACTTTCTGTAAATTAAATTAAGAGTTTCGATATATATATAATTGGATATGTAATTAGAATATATCGCATAAGATATATCACGTAATCACGAATTAAAATTGTAACACAGCTTTGTATGAAAATAATAGACTTTATTCGAGGTTATCGATCACTTAATTCGCGTTAATGCTGTTTTGAATATTGTTGACAAATATAAAAGGTGTTCAAGAAGATTCAAATTCATTAAGGTGTGTTTTTACCAAGTGTTCCAGCAACAAAATCCATTAGACCATCTTTTACGGCCTTTAAATGTTGGTTCCCATCGTTTGTTAATTCGACTGTCATTGTTATTATTATATTAATAACCGATCTTTGGTTTTTTAATGAAAAGAATAGGTTAGCACGTGGTTTCACTGAGACTGTAGCCTATCTACTGCTCCCTATCCGATAAGAAACAAGAAGGAAAGTCCATTTGTTGATTGCACGAGTCGTCTGGAACTCTGAAACTTCAGCTTTATAAATTCTGTATTTACACAATGATATTCACAGCACAGATTTGTGGATATCTTATGTAAAATACGCACGCGCGTTTAAATAGAGACATTGTCTCTCAAACGTCGCGCTCCGCGACCCCTCTGACCGTCAGAGTCTGACGTCGCATTTTCTTTCCCCACCACCTCATTATGCATCGATCTGTGCGCAGGCGTTCAAGGAAGAGAACAAACGATGAGCGGGAAATACAAAATCGTCCGTGTGGTTGCAAAGCGGTACATTGAAAAATTAGAATTTTACGTATATAAAACTTGCGTATTTATTATGATAATATAATGATAATAAGTAGTAATTGTTAAAAGAAATATTGAATAAGAACCATGTAAATTATTCCATCAGTAAAGTTGCGAGTTCAAGTGTTACATTATTATCAGCGAAGAAAAGAGAGAAGCTATAACTTCGCTTAAAAATATAATTTATACTTCACATTCTAATATGCAATTAAAATTAATTGAAACAGGTTGAAAGTTGTCACTGCTGCAGCAAAGTTCCTTGTCTCTGGCAACGAGGGCAGCACTGTCGCGGTTGTAAAATGACAGCCAATCATTGGAAAGATAACTTTTTCTTAACCTTCCCCTAATGCCTCGTTGTGCTTCCTGAATTATGAGACGTTAGCGAGGAAATTGATCATGAAACGCACACATGTATGTCATTGATAAAGCGAGGTATTATTCATTGATTGGTAACAGTTCAAGTATGATAACTGATAGCGATAAATGTGGAAATCATAGTTCACGTATTCTTCGGGTGTATTAACTTTTTTATTTATTTAACGACTCGTTTGAATCAAAAGTATATCAGCTGTTTCGCTTAGCTTTAACTGATAAGCCGCTTCTGCGATAATACTATTTTTCTCTTATGTGTTTCTTAGTCATCCGTTTTTTGCATTTCTCATTATTTTATTTACAAAAGCTTGCGAAACTGTAGAAAAAATTAAAAGGAACTCGGTTTACATAATTAATTCCTTATCACACACTGATTGCCTACCTATGTAAACCTATATCTAAACTTTATAATATAATGTACATCCGAACATTCCGAACAGCTTCTACAGTGACGGTGACGAGTCCGCGATAAAGTATGAAAATCAACAATGAAAATTCGCAGACATATATAGTGACAGTTTTTATTGAACTTATTTCAACGTTACGAGACAGACACAAGCAATATTTAATGCAATTAACGATATAACAAACAAAATATAAAATGATCAATGAAACTTAGCCATAAAATTTTTCATTTATTCTATGGTCAATCGCAAATTAATTAAAGTAAGCATTTAATCATCGATTGAATAGATGAGTGAGTTACTTATTTATTACATAAATATTTGACTGTACAAGTTAAAAGGTAATAACTATAACGATGAATGATTATAATACATTAGCCAGCGATCGGCAACATAATTCCACCAGTCGATCGGATCGACCGCGCAAGTTTCCGCGATTAATCCTCACTATAATATAGTAGCGAGCATTAATTAATCAACCAAATGAATAAATATTAATCGATTAATGCGAGACTCTGTTACGGAGAGAACTGAAATATCAAAACGGTTGTCATGGAAACGCAGTGTTACATCTTTCAAATCTCACGTTACCAAATGAATGTCTCCGACAACTTCAGCTCGATTCTGACAAGGGACTGAAAGAAATGTTCACTGAAAATGTATATCGCACCGAGCGTGCAGCTCGTATCCACACACGGAGCAATGTAATTTCTCAACAAGCCGCTCGTGGATCGTTCCGAGGAAATTCGGGACCGCGAAAGCTTTAGAGTAATTCAGGCAGCTCGGTAAAGTCAGAAATGTTACTAGACCGATGTGTTCAAGACATATATATGTATGACGTTCGCGACATTCTGTAGTTCCAAAACATGGATTTTCTCGCTTACATTCACGATTAAATGGTCATCGTTTCTGGATTTGTTTCGACGATCCGTGCGCCGAGTTCCGTTCGAGTTACGAGAGGATCGCAGCGATTCATTTACAATGATCAGTACCTTTACAGCACGAAAATAGGGAAAGTGTGCGTGCCTATAGTAGAACTGCCATGATAGATCCGAACGCGTCTTCGTCCTATTCGAAAAAAGTCCGAGATTGCTAGCAAAATGCGTGTTTTCTATTGTCAGGAGAGTTTCTTTAAGGTAAGTGCGGTTCCAGGATCGAGATGGGACATTTCGATCGTTCTCGAGTTTCGTTGGAAGAACGGAAATTCTCTGGATAAATTGGAGCGCAGCGTGCCTCTAGGAGCGCTCTGGCTCGTCTGCGCCATTAGAGTTCGCGAGCATGATCTCCAGATATTCGTGTTATATTGTTGAAACAACACCTAACACCGACGTGACGCTACTCCGGTCCCCGCACATGCTTTGTCCCTCGATTATTTAACGTTTCCGCGACTCGCAAACAAATTCACCGAAACGATCGATGCGTCGATGTCCCGAAAAATTTTTAGCAGTGCATTCTTTGCCGAACAATATAATTTTTCTCTCCATTACTTTCTTCCGTTTCTACCTCGTCTCTTCTTACCTGTTCTGCCTCGAAACGTCACCATGCGAACCTAAAATCAGTGCATTATCTCGTAATGATCTTTCCGTTTCTTTGGTTCGATGTGTCTTGTGTCACTGATCTTTCCGTGATTTGTCACACTCGCACTCGTTTTGTCCAGTTAAAATGTCATTTTCGAGCGGACGAGTGCCGACTGTAAATAAGCGTTCCTAGCATATATTCGAGGTAATTTCGTTCGTATGGTTTGCACAGTTAACACAGGATATTTAATATCTATGAACATTTTGTCATTTGTAACGGAGAGATGCGAAATAATTTGTGTTTGTGTGTGTATATATATGTGATGTGGTTAGTTTTATGTTGTTGTGAAAAGTAAAACGAGCCCTTTTTTTTCTGCAGTAACAGTACAGATTACAGAATGGTGGTGGATTGCTTGTCCATTCAAAGCTCAGCAGCTATAGTACGGAAGCAGGAGCGAAGATTAGGCGGGTCGGTGGGTGCCAAAATGCAACCTAACAATGTTGGCAGTTGCGGTGGCATGACGCCCAAGGAACTCTCCGACAACGATGACCTAGCAACTTCTCTCGTGTTAGATCCTTATTTAGGATTTACCACCCATAAAATGAACATTAGGTAAATATTTGTGCGAGGAAATCAGATATTCTCGTAGCGACTCGAATCTCTATAAATATCATTATTTCATTATAAAGGTACAGACCACTCAAAGCAAATAAAGAAGAACTGAAAAAAATTATCTGTGAATTTATTCAAACGCAAAATTATGAGAAAACATACAAAAAGTTGATGGGTGGTGATTGGGGTGCACGACTTCCGCATACAAAATCTAAGCAGCAACAGATCAATCTGGAAAAGCATGTGAGTCCTTTTTGCAAAAAGAAAATATTTAGATTGACCTGTTTTTAAGTCCGCTAAAACCAACGACATTTTTTATTTTTGTGTAGATTTACCGATACTTACGAGTTTTCGACAAGGATTCTGGATTTGCAATAGAACCGTGTTATAGATATTCTCTAGAGGGTCAAAAAGGTGCCAAAATTTGTGCAACTCGAAAATGGTTGAAGCACGACAAAATATCTTGTCTAGTTGGTTGTATCGCTGAGCTCAGCGAAAAGGTTTGTTAGCGATGATAGAAGAAGTGGAGGGGAACTGAAATTTCCATTTACTCAAGAAATGACGTTTCAGGAGGAAGCAGCGTTACTTCATCCCGGAAAGAACGATTTTTCTGTAATGTTTAGCTGTAGGAAGAATTGTGCGCAACTGTGGTTGGGTCCAGCAGCGTACATTAACCACGACTGCAGGGCTAACTGCAAGGTCAATAAGTATAACCAATTTACTTCTCTTGTTACCATACTGCTGCTATTCGCTAATAATTCATTCCATGTAATTTCTATGAAACACAGTTTGTGGCAACAGGAAGAGATACAGCTTGCGTTAAGGTACTTCGCGACATCGAAGTAGGTGAGGAAATAACATGCTTCTATGGGGAAGACTTCTTTGGAGATGGTAACTGTTACTGCGAGTGTGAAACCTGCGAAAGGAGAGGCACTGGAGCTTTCGAAAAGCAAAAGCCTGGCGAAGAGCTCTCTTCTGGTACTTTCTATAGTTGACTTCAGTTCGAATTGTTCAACTTCGTTTATTAATTTCTTCTCGTGAAATAAATATTTGTTGCTAACAAATGGAAAAACTGTTGCAGGATATCGTCTAAGGGAAACGGACAATCGTATTAATCGTACGAAACATAGACAGCAGCCATTGAATCGCAATAAACAACAAGCAGACACTGCGTTAACAGAAAGAAACGCGGTGCTGGTTGGTAACGCAGCAGTTGCACCACAGAGTCTCAGCATGAAGGAGCTACGGAGGAAGGGTTTGACGAAGTACGACGCGGAATTGTTGATTGCGCAAGGTTGTCGATTTTCTGACATCGCCCAGCAACAGCCGAGCATAAACAATGGAGAGAACGTGCTGCAAGCATCACGCCCGCACCCATCCGCCATTACCAATTCCGTGACGAGGAACCTACGAAATAAGCAGCTTAGTAAATTCGACAATAACAACGGCCATCAGAACAATGTGAAAAACAATCAAACCCTTAGGGCCTCCAGGTGAGACTGCACCTCATTTCGAGTAACTACAGTATTATCTCGATGTACATGGTGTCTCTAATCATCTCGAATAATGACTAAACATTACTGTATTTACTTTAGGGGAGGTAAATCTGATCACTTTGACCTTGACATACGTTATCAAGGACATCGTCCTAACCTAATTTGAATAATAGATAACTGGGACAAACATGACTAGGTATAATTTAAAACAGGAACAACATTACAAGAATTTAGGAGGCTCAATGCACTATTCTCAACCTTTTAAAATTATCGGAGAAAAAAAGAACTTTTCATTTGGCTTTTATTTTTAGTAAATGATGCAGACAATTTTTATTTTGCATAAAGGTCCGCTGTCTATTGATAACATATGTCATTGTCAAGGTCATTGAAGCCGTCGCCGACGACTAACCTAAAATTCTGCTTTGCATTTGATTCGCAGGCTACACAAAAGAACGGAAACGAAAAAGAGCAGAGTCTCGGAAAAAGCTAGGTCTCCCTTGAACGGTTCCATAGCGAAGAACATCGAGATAGAAGACATAAGTCACCGCAAAGAGGATTCCGACAGAGTGGAAGTAACCGAAGAAGTGGTATACTCGAGACTTCATAAACCGCATTCGGAGAACACCTTGAACGAAGAGATAGACGACATTTGCCATGTTCAGTCCTCGCACCATGACATGATAGAAGAGTCGTCGACTTGCTCCGACGTACAGAAAGAGTGTCCACCCACGCTTCTGAAAGATAACCGAGAATTGGATAGCGAATCGTCGTTCGACGAAAAAGAAACAGGCGACGTAGAAGTTAACTCTAATTCAATAGGTAATGTTAATGCTTCCGATTCTAGAAAAGATCATTATAGTACAAATACCTGTGATTCAGTTCATGTAAGTTCCATACCCGAAGCAACTCGTTTCGATCATTTAGACGTGGCTAGTAACAAAGAATTAATCCAGCAAGAGAAATACCAGTCTAGGACTTGTCGCTATAGTTTATCCCCAACCGGACATTCTGAGGACGCGAACAGCGTGTCCGTAACAGCAATAAAGTCGGACAGTTGTCTTAGAAATCTTCTAGAACTGGAGGAACAGCAAGACTCCAACGAGAACAAAATAGCCAATTACGAACCCACGAAAACAGACGATTTCTGCGAGATGGAGGAGCAGACGCCTCCGATTCGCGTAAAATCGCCTGAGAACGTCATTATCGAAAGTGATAGAAATATTCCCGCACTGTTCACCGCTCAAAACCCTACCAGGGAGCATAAAACCAGCGAACAAATCAATTCGGCCACGTTGATCAATTGTCTGGTGCAGAACCAGGCTGGCAAGTTCAATAAATTTATTCCGGAGCCCATAAAATTCTCTATGAACGACGAGCACAGCGAAACAAATTTCATCGAGGACAACTCGAGCATGGAAACCGATGCCGAGAAAAATGTCGACTGTCATGGTGCGTTATTGACGACTCATCAAAACGACTTATTACTTAAGAACGATGTGTACATAGTGAACGTTGAGAATTCGGAGATGAACATCGAGAAACCGACCGTCGACGAATCGTGCGCAACGGATGCGGATTCTCGGACGCAGCCATGCCAAGAAAGTGCTTCGGATTTCGGTGTAATGGCAACCAACAGTTATAGCAACGCAACCAGCCACAATCTCTTAGAGGATAGTCAGAATTTTCTGTTGAAGCAGTCCTTGCAGCAGCACGAAATATCGAACACCGTGTCAAAATCGCATAAGAGTCGGAAAAAGTTGTTCAGCGATAAAAGGTCTGTCACGTCCGGTTTGAAGGAGGAACTGGAGGCCATGGGCGAGCATAAAACCGGAGACAACGGGATCACGTCCGTTTCGAAGACTCGCAGCAAAGTGGCGAAAGCGAAGAACCGTCTGACGAGAAATCAAAAAAGGGATCGGCAGAAAATACCGAGCACCGACATCGGCGTGGCCGACGACGACTCCGGTATTCAAGGTGATATCTACGAATTTAGCGAAAAGGAGAGCAATCTGGAGGACATTAGAATACCGTCGATCATGCGACGGACGAAGCAGGAGACCACTCGCCAGGCGTCCGTGCTCACGTCGCATTTACAAGAGATGCAATACAATGACGAATGCAATAAAGCCGAGCCGCCAGTATTAGTCCCGCAGGAGCCGTGGCCGCCTGCGAGTTGTAATCAAAATCAGTTTGCAGACTCGGACGGTAGCAGTCAATCGAGGGAGAACTCTGTCGACGGCGAAAGTCTGAAAAGGTGAATCAATCAACGTTGCTATTACGTTTCTCCAATTTCTCTCTACAGCGTCGCGTCGCTCGGGAGACGTTCCGAAGCAGCGAGTAGTGCTTTAGGGTCTTGCTCTCATTGGCCGGCCAGTTTTTACAACCTGAAGTAAAGAGGGACAGCGTGAAATTGAGTAACTAGTCGGTCGAACATATGTAGAGTCCATCTATTCGAGGACTTTAGTATCTCCATTGTTATTGATAGTAGAACAAAAATGTCAGAGAAACACATGGCTATTTTTAAACAGACACACCACTTTACTGAAGGTGAATTTTCTTGGAATATACCGGGTGTTCCACTAATTCTGTTACGAGGCGATATTAATACAGGACAAATTATTTAGTTTAACGGGACATATATTATGGTGGGAATAATTTTCTTCGAGATTTTAAAGTCATTGATATAATTGTGACCTTCGCGCGACCTTGAGTACAAGAATAAATGGAAATAGATATAATAAATAAATAACTACGATAGAAAGATTGTATCTATTTCCATCCTGCTGAAGGTCACTCGTAGGTGAATCGGAAGAAAGATAAAAGAATGGAAGTTGATGTATGGGTTTTTGCAGATTATCAACATACAACAACGAAAATGCACAAAAACCGGCCAGCTTGACCGAGTGCCAGTGGCAGACGAGTACGACGAACTGCCAAGTTTGTCCGACCACGCCGGAGAGGACTGGTCGGTTAAAGCTGACCCTGCGTATGAAGCGTTCGCCGGTTTTGGAGGACATCGTGGAGTCGGGGACGAGTCTCAGCGAGGACAGCTATGAGCCCGAGTACGAAGTGTTGCGCGTGGAGGGCGTGGAACGCAGCAGACGTAAGAAGAAGCATAAAACTCGGGACCGGGAGAGACGGCACAAGAAACGGGAGCTGAATTTGGACCCACCGCCGCCGCCGATGAAAAGGCTGCGCTTGATCTTCGGCAACGAGACGCATACCATCGACTTCCCGCACTCTTAACAGCTATAAATAGGAATTGTTGTTGGTTCCGCTCTGAACAAACTATTAACAGAAACTTGGGCGTGCGGAAGCAGGCCTCCTTGTCCCGTTCTCCATAAATTCTCCACCTCTAGAGGTGGCCCTAGAGGTGGCTCCTAGAGCTGGAGGTAGAGAGTCGACACTCTCTCCATTACGATTCAAATTAGAAGCGTTCTCTCAGTTGCGTTCTTTACCGTGTTCGCCGTCTGAATTTCCCTTCGCCTCTTGTTCTTCTAACAACGAATGCTTGAAGGCCTAGCTGTGCAGTCCTTTGTTTCGCGGTGAAAAAGCAAAAACGGTCCAGAGAAAATGGAGTGGCGCGTTCGGATCGATCTCGCGGGGAAAAGCGAAAACGGGAAATTTCACGCGGTTCTCGTTTGCCGTTCCACCGTTAACGAAGTTTGCTGGCGTGTGTGGTGCCTCCGGTATCGCAGCCACTAAAGCGGTGATTTTGTTTTTGTATTAATTATTCTGTACATATATGATTTTGATACAAGAGACAGGCTAGACGATCTACGGTCTTTCAATAATATCGATTTACCCTTCGACACCGACGAGGTTGTTTCGTTCTTTTTTTTTTCTTCTTTTCCTTTTTTTACTAATATTTATGCATCGTACGGGAAAAAAAAAATTCACGCGTGTAGGATAATAACGAACGAATTCGAACATAGACGATCATCCCCCCATCCCGCTGTTCAAAGCCCGGGTGGGGGTGTGCACCGACGGTTGTTCGAGTTGCATCTGAGCTGCACCTGTTTTCGGTAGATAAAGAAAAAAAAAAAGAGAGGACAAAGGAGGAAGATCCATACTCTTATACTATGTATAAAAATAGATATTATTATAATAATTGAATAATAATGATAATAATTAAATAATTAATTTAGCTAATACTAGGTAGCACACATTAATTGCTGTTTTCAGATTGCGTGATCGATATCATGAGAAACGTTGTACATAATGCTTATACATATACATTACGTATATACACATATATATACATATATACGTACACATATAACTGTATGTATATACGTGTGTATATATAAGTATATATATATACATATACATATATTATATATATGCTTGTATATATGCGCACGTAAGTATGCGTGTACCGCGTGTTCCGTTTCGCTCATGGATACGCGCAAACGTACGTGCGTGTATACGTGAATCATTCATTACTGTATTCTGTATATCGATGTATTACAATGCTGCAGGTGAACAACAAACACGCACGTTAATATGTGTATCGGAATACACCGTTTACGAATATAGTAACGAAATAATAATAACAACAACAATAATAACGATTAATAACACTAAGAGAATTTCATTTAGCAAGTCGAGAGCCAGGGAGAGAGAGAGAGAGAGAGAGTTAAAAAGGGAATTTTGAAATAGGAAACAGAAAAAGAAGAAGCAGTATGGGGAAAGATAGTAAGGAGAAGAAGTGAAGGAAGAGAAGAGAGTAGATTATCTCATTAACGTCGTTTCTCTTGTCGAACTTCGAGGAACGTGATCCTTTTGCGTTGAATCGTTTGCTGTACACATAGAGGTAGACAATGAAATCAATGCGTCGTTTCGATTGTGAAACGGTTTTTTGTCAATCGTTGAGACTTCAGGCTCAAGTATCATTAGAAGAGTCGCGCGATTTTTCGAGCATCCAGATCTGAAACGCTTTTTGGTCGAAAACAATTTTTCTACATGGTATACATATATGTACATATATATATATTTTTGTTTCTCTCTTTCTTTCTTAGTTCTTTTTTTCGACAGATGCAAAACAATTATACGGTGTACGTTTTAAACATTTCATACACATTTTCCCTCCCCCCGTTACGTTTCACAAAGACTTCGAGCGTTACACGCTAGAACTGCTATAGTACTTGCTAGAATCCGAATTTTTATATGAAATAAACGTTCTCTGCCTCGCTCGCGAGAGGTAGGAGCTAAACAGATATTTATTTACATCCTTGGCCCTATGTCACCCTATCTTTTTCAACGAAGCATGTGTAACTGAAAAATTATATATGACGTTGAAAAAACCGCAAAATAGCAATACACGAATTTTTTTAACTAGAAATGTGCGAGAAAATTGCACAGCATTATAAAGGGTTAATAATTATATTACTTTGAGAATAATTTAACCAGACTGCGTATATTATGCATTTATGACGCCTACAAATTTGTAAAGTACCAAGAAACATGTATACGAACTACAATAATTTTTCACGTTATTTTTATTGTTAAATAATTGTTTCGTCGTCTAAATGAAGATTTCTTGCTCCGCCTTTGAATAAACAATCCATAGCAATGGAAATTTGCATACAGATTGCGTAGAAATTTTTCAAACGTTTTCCCGGTTTGCATCCCATCTATTCGTTTTGGTCATAAACGCATAAATCGACGCTCTGAAAAAGTGTCAAATAAATTCATTTACTCCTACGACAAAAGAAGAATTTTCGCGGTTGGAACAGTTCTAGCGTCGAACGCGGTGTTTATGGTAATCGTGAGCGCATTATAAACGGGAGACCAATTATTTATTTCGCATAATTCATCGTTCGATCTGTTCGTTGAAGCTACGATAGAAATTCGTTCGGTTGGAAAATGGCGATTCGTACTGTATGTAGTATCTACAACGTTTTATACACGTGCAATAGCACTTCGAAAGATTCGAATCGACTTGTCAGTATCTGCGCGTGTATCGACCAGCGACCTTTCAACTTTTCCGCTCGGTGCAACGATAATGCACTCGAAATATCTCTTCAATTCTTACGGTATTTTTGCGAGACTTTAACAGCGAGGTCCGCTCTGAAATTCTTCGAATCTTTCGAGGCGCGACTGTACAGACTACGATATGCAATGATCAACCATTCGAGAGACATAAATTCGATGACAGTTCAAATCCCAATCTCATGTCGCATAAACTAGCAATAGAATTCAAGCACCGAGTTTCACTTCATAATCCCGAAATTAACACGTTAACTATCGGTGGATAATATTTTCCAAAACTTTGCAAATCACCACCGAGGAGATTTCTCGATCGATTTCTCCAGTAGCATAATATAATAATAATTTCATTCTCATTATTTAGAAACATCCGCCGAGAATCTTATCACACAATCCCGGTACATAAAGTGTTAATTAAAAATATAGTTATCGAAACCGGAGACTTGAAAGTAAATTAAAATTCATCACTTGCGAAATTCCTGCAAAAATTTGCAACGCGTTAAAACACAGTAGAAGAACCTTCATCGTATTCAGCAGCAATCACTATAACTCCGATCGTGCGCAAAGCTGAAATGCACTCTGAAACACGAGATAGATCTACCCAATCGTACGGCAGCGTTAAAAATGGTCAAAGTAGTTTATGTCTCGTTCGTTCGCACAGTATATTTCTTTTCGTACGGCTGGACAGCGGATCTAATGCATCTGTATCGAAATTTCACGTGGTTTTCATTTCACTTGGCATTCAACTATAGCAGAGCAGATTGTTCTCGGAACGAATTTGTTGATAAAAATATTTGCACGAGGATCCGCGGTCCGATTACATTTCTATCTAGCGAAACACAATCGCGGCAGCGTAAACGTGTCAAGGACTGCTGTACATTTCTATTAAATATATGTGTATATCTTTTTCTCTTTTCGTCCTGTGTTTGTGTCAAGATGTATACTCTCGACAACGACGATGACGATGACAATGTCTAGACTACGGATTTGATGCATTTATAACGAAAATGACTTTAGCAGTCTGAACGCACTATTTTCAACATTTTGACACCGTTAGAGAAAGAGAAATTTTTTATTTGGCTTCTATGTTTTAATAATTGATGGATACAAGTTTTATTTTGCACAAAGATCGGCAGTCTAGCGATGACGACGACGACGACAGAAGGACTAGGATATTGTAATTTTTGCGAAAAGTTTGATTGAAAAAGAGGAAAGACGGACGGACCAGGCGGAGAAATCAGTATTAGATCAGTTAATTAACCGAGATATTCGAAGGGAAGACGACTCGACGTTCCACGAGACTCGAGTTCCAAAATTTCGCAAACCTGATCAAACGAGGCCCACACGGCGATCATTCCTCCACCGTGCAATAGAGCATTTAAATAACACTTAAGGGCGTTCCATAATTTAACTTAATCATTATATACAAATAGGATGTAATTTTCCTTGATAGTATGTCCGTTAATCGATCTATATACATTCTGTAAAGTTTGTGATAAACGAAAAGAAAGAAAAAGAAAAGAAAAGATGCTATTGTATTATTCGACTCGACTATTCTCGTTCCGGCGTAGCTCCGGCAAGTTTCTTCTCGAGAATAATGGGTTCTCAGCGAGAGCTCTGTCAGTGAACAGAGAGAGGATCGGATCGGATCGGATCGGATCGAAAACGCGAGAGAGAACCAGTCGATTTCGCCCGTTGTACATTCAGATTTTGCGAAACGGCGACGGTCCGTGATAAACCGGAGAAGAAACAGCGAAACATTTCCCACCCCCTGCCCCTTCCCCCCCAAGCAATTCGTCATTTTTGCGAGAATCTTTTACGAGAATACGTACCGCGTTTCCGTTGTTTCTGCGTGTGTGTAACGAGAGAACGATTTGTAACATTTCGCCGGCGGATCGTCCGTCGAGTTCGTGCGAATCTCTGTTATTCGGAATAACAATTTTTGCTTGCTGACGATGCTGTCGATTTTTCGGAATTTATAAGAAACATTCGAGAGTTCTGCGAATCTCAAGCGAGCAAGTCAATGCGATTCGCGTTTTCGTTGGAAATCGAGCGGCTAAATTGTAATTTATTTTTAACCTTTTTTTTTTGTACATAACAATTCCAAAAGAATTAACGAAATCATGTTATTCGAGGTAACTTAATTGACGAACGAACCTATATTTCAGTCTCTCTACATCGACAAGTAGCTTAGAAATGTTTCTTTTTTTGGAAATTAATCTCAAGAGAGATTATTAGATTGTCTAATTGTTATGAAACCATCGCTTATAAGTTAAGTTTAACAACGAGATTATTTTTCAAGTTAGATGCAACGTAAAGTCTGTTTAGAAAGATGTAGGAAGAATTGAGAACCGAGGATTATCGTGGATTTTTAATCGAAATCCGTGACTCGAGACCGGGAAATTCGCTGTAAAATGAAAGCGGCACGAACTTGGTGGACAATCTACTGCAATTTGTAAGCTACAAAGAGCCTCCATTCGTCAAGAAAGAAGCCGGACTCGTTTCCTGGCAATTTCTCATCTCGCAAAACGATTCCCGTCGGGTTCTACCGGGTAGAACCTTCCGGGACGATCGAAACCTCTAAATCGATTGCGAGTTTCCGTAGTTGCATTCGGGTTGCGAAAAAAAAAAAAAAATCATCGACGCGTTCACGGTTTTGTCGGTCACCTGTACATATTTGACGGATTCTATTCTCCAATGTTGGACTCCGTGCTTCCGACGATGGAGATCGAGATCAAACAAAAGATTTTTCGTTCGATTCGACTCTGGACTCAAATTTCCCACGGGGAAACGAATTTTCCGCGCGTGTAAATTTCCCGAACGAGACCGTGAACGTGTTCGCTGAAAAATGTTGGCGGTGCTTGTTTAACTCGTTGATCGGGCGATCTCGAATGAAATCAAAGTAATAAGAATTTTGTTGAAACGAGGCGAATAAGATGCTTTTGTGTTTCACTGTCCAATAAATATGAAAGCAAATTCGTAGTACGTACAATACTTATGGGTTGATTGTGCACGTTTATGGAAATAAAAATGTAAAGGAATTTATATTAAAAGACACTGAATTTCGTTCATGAACAGCTTCAAAGTGCATTCTACAGATTTATTGAATAATTTTCCACAATTCACCAACAGATCGAGAAAATATCGAAATTTTTGATTTTATAGCTTGTGCCATAAATTCATAATTTCCACAGTCTCCTCGTGGTGCCGTAACCAAGAGGAGAAGGAATTGTCGGACGAATTAAAAAGAAAATGAAAAAATAATGAACACGAACGAATTACCTCGTTCAACAGGTTAAACGAGTGCAATCGAGGGGAAGTTAGGATTGACGAGGAGGAGGAGGCTGTTTAACTATGGCGACGCTTCGAGGCCAACACGAGAGCTTGTTTATAATGATTTCATACGATTCTGACGGTGAACGATCGCGATCGAGACCCATCAAGCGCTGATTAATCTTTTTACGTTATCGACTGAGCAACTTGATAGCACACACACACACACACACACACACACACACACACACACACACACATGCGCGTGCGTGCGCGCGCGCTCGTGCACACTCTCGTTAAGAGTGATCATCTTTCATTTTCACTTTTAGCCTGAGGGAATTCGTTGCTTTCCGTTGTGCGGGACAGCTTTCCTCTCACTGCCATTAAAAGGTCGTTAGTTTCCTCTTTGAACTTAAAGCTCGTCGTTGTTAAATTAATAAATACACGATGTTCACGAATGCGAAGCGCAATGTTGCAATAGCTGTCGTAAGCGAGACATCCTACAGGATACGAAGGTGTTCCTTTACCGTAATCTTTTGCTTTTAATCGCCGATGGCGCTGTCGATCGATTGAATCGTTTTCATCGAATTATTTGAAAATGATGTTAGCGTTTTGAACGAGACAGTATCGTCGATTGAAAATAAATGATGCGAGGAACACTTTCTTTTCCCTCCGCTTTGAACATGGTGACCGACAATTTTAATTGAAAACCGATTATTCGAAGAACCCACGGTCTCGGCGTATACTGTAACTGTATTATTGTCAGTACTGTAATTGTATTATCTTTGTTGATCAAAAAAAGGAAAAAAAAACAAGAGAAAAGAAAAGAAACAAATCCATAAAATTGTATATTATCATTATTATTTTCTACGAATTAAGGTGTAACAATAAATGAATTGCATAGCCCAAGTAATATACACGGATGTGTTATTGTTTCGAGTAATAATGTGAAACCGTCTCGTTATAGATACGCGAAGCCTGTAAAACCAGCGACGAAACCGCGAGAACAGTAGCATGCAGTTTGTGTATAGAGATTTCGCAGACCGGAAGCCATCGTTTTATATATACGTATATATATATATATATATATATATATATAATAACACTGGTATAACGCTGTAACGTACTATTAGAACTGGTTAAGTTCACCGTTCGTTTCCCTTTTTCCTTATTTAACGAAAAAGCTGTATGCCAGTCTTGGCGTAAGAGCTTCAGAATGTGAAAAATATACGTTTTAATACGCAAAAGCTGCAGAGATTCTCGATTTATTTTCTACATATTCGCAGTAACGCGAAACGGAACATGACTCGTCAATTGATTCGTCGAATCCTGGATTTTTGCGAGATATCGAAACTTTCTCGAACGGCTGCGAGAAACAGAAGTCGGAGAAATATTAATTTCTTCTTCCACCACTTTTCATAAGTATTCTCGTGACATCATCTAGTTACGACAATCGATAATTAATTTAGATTTGTTGTAATGAGTACAACAAGTTTAAACGAACGTGAGAATTATTATATTTGACCGAAGTTTCTATTATTTTATATTTCATCTATTTGTTTTTACTATTAGACTAGCTCGAGCTAGGCCAAGGTAGGCTAAAGTAGACTAAGATAGCCCTGAAGACTACCTGGCCCCTCCCAGGGTAGCTCAAACAAGTCCAAGGTACTTCAAGGTAGCCCTAGGTAGCCCTAAGTGGCTGCAAGGAGTCCTAAGTAGTCCTAGGCCGCTGTAAGAAGCCCTAAGTAGTTCTAGTAAGCCCTAGGTAGTTCTAGGTAGTCCTAGGCAGCTGTAAGTAGCCCTACCTAGGCAATAACTGAGAGCACTGGAGATACACAGTGACTTTACAGTATCAGCCTGCAAACATCTGTGCATTCATAAATTTTCTCGTTAAAAAATTACCAAGCTAGCGCAGCAGATATCTGCCAAATAATTCTTGCGATTCCTTCTCCGCATTTTCAACATACCAAGACAGGAGTCAAGGAACTTTATCAATAATTCACACACAGATTAAAATCGGACACCCAGTGCGTACTTGGTTATTTTCTGTAGAATCGCGCAATCGCGTAGCCATCGCGAGGCGCCAGCGCGTTGACGTTTCCGCATTACCATCTTCTCCAGAACAGGAAGAGCTTTCAGTGTTTCGAACGCTCCCGGCGCGCGTCGTTCTCAAGTATTATCCGCGTATCGTCGCGTTCCTAACTTCCCGCCGAAAACTGTCTTTCTTCTTTCTTTTTCCTGAGAAAAAAAAAATGTCGTTCAACGCAGTTCGAAACCGAACGGCGCGTTTTTTCGCGATATCGACAGTATCGTCGGGATCTCCGTTTATTTGCCGTTTCTCTTGGGAAACGGATTAATTCCGGAGAACATATGGTAATCCGCGAGTCCCACGGGAGATGGAGAACAAAGAACGGAGTGTATCCGTCTCGAGGAACGCCACTGGGATCGCCGATAAATTCGCTTCGGAGAGAACAGTTATCGAGGAGTAGAAACATGAAAGTATTTCCTAGGTAAAAAATGGCACCGTTCCACGGCATGGCACTTATACTGCTTGGAATCGGATGTCACCTGTTACGCGCCGAACCGGCCTCCGATCATCGGAACCAAGGTAGAGAATCGCGAAAAGAATCGTCGGAATAGCGCAACATTCGAAACGTGATCCCCATATTTTTCGTCTTTTTTCCAAACGTAATGGAAAGAACGAATAATTCCGGAATAACGATAATAATTTTGGAACTGAATCTTCCGGTTTGATCGATGCAAATTTTTCGCTCGGAACGATCACACGGCGGGAATGAAAAATTGTGCTAACCGGCGGTTAAATTTTAGCGGCGCAACGATTCGAAGACGAGATCGGCAGGACCGAACGGCGAACGCATCGAGGGACGAGACGGACCACTTTTTACAAGGACCCAACTCAAAAAGTGACCGCCGTTGTCGGGCAAACTGTCGTGCTGTTGTGTCGCGTCAAGAATTTGGGGAACAGAACCGTGAGTCTCGCGTTTCTACAGTGAAACTAGTTTCCGCTGCGCTGCTGCGAGTTTCGAAACAATTTCAATCAGATGTAAATCGAGGAGTTGCAATTAGTCGCTTTTATCGGGCGGGCGGTATTCATTTTACTGCCGTGTACGCGAAACTCTGTTTTTATCATTTTTCTAAAGCTCGAAATGGCGAGTTACCATTTTTCTTGGAATTCTAATCGAGCGCGATTGCTGCAAAAATTTTCTTTTCACTTTATTTAGAAAAATTAACACTTTGAGTACCACCGTCTCCCGTAGGCGATGGAGTTGTTTATCAATTTTGCATCAATGCGCAAAGGGTAGAAAATGTGCATTTCAATTTTTATTTCGCTAAATAAATTACTTTGATTTCACGGAATTTTTGAGGTCTTGAAGAGCTAAAGGACCCCTATTTGAGCACTAGTCTGGCAAATAAAAATTTCTTTCTTCTTTCAATTATTTCTCTAATCCGAAACTAATACACTGATGTCCTTGAATCTTGTTAATGCGTCCGTTTAAATTGTGCGTACCCATTTTTGTCATGAATGCATAAAATCCGCTGTCTATGGATCAACCTGTAGAATTGGTCATTAGATTGCGATAGGTTTAACGAATTGCAACCACCGAGAAACACGTTGGCAGGTGTCCTGGATTCGCAAGAGGGACCTGCACATCCTGACGTCCATGTCCTCGACCTACACGAGCGACGCGAGGTTCACGATAGTCGGCGATCAGGACAACGACGAGTGGAACTTGCAAATAGATTACGCGCAACCTCGGGACACCGGGATCTACGAGTGCCAAGTGAACACGGAGCCCAAGATCCACAGGGCGATTGTACTGAAAGTTTTAGGTGAGTTTCCACCGGTTCTGGATTCGCATCCATCTGGTTCATCATCTATTTTTTACATCAACAAAAGACGTTCAAGCAAAGATCACCGGGCCCGAAGAAGTGTACGTGAAGAAGGGTAGCACGATCGGTTTAACTTGCATCGTGGACACGCAGGACATTCCTCCGAGCAACGTGACATGGTATCATGCTGGCGCAGCGATCGATTTCGATGGTCCAAGGTGCGTGCACGTCTCCTGTAACTTTCCTCTCGTTTCGTTCATTCTGTTTGCTCTCCTTTCGCCCACACGATTCCGTGTACTCGGAAGAAAGTACTCGAGGAGAAGCGTCACGTGTAGATTCGAGTTTCACGTGTCCCATCCTCGTGTCACTATTTTCACGTTCGATAGGGGTGGCGTTTCTCTGGAAACGGAGAAAGGCAAGAACGGCACCACCAGCAAGCTGTTGATAACCCGTGCTCTGCTCAACGACAGTGGGAATTACACCTGTGCATCGAACAAGGTTGCTCCAGCCAGCGTCATGATCCACGTGTTAAACGGTGAGAACATAAATCCGTGGTTTAGCCTCGGACCCATAACGGCCGTAGAGGAATGTTCGTCTCGTTGAACGATTTTATGGGAGCGCTTTCGGTCCGTTTGTCCAGCGTCCGAATTTATCACCATCCCTCGCGCGTTCACTCTTTTACTCGAATGGAACTCTCAATAGTTCGTTATCCAGCTTTACAACTTTGGACGCATCAGATTTTCTTTAGTGTGAATTTTTATCTCCGACACTATTTGCTCGATTCTAGTAAATTCTTCTTTAATTTGATCTCAAAGAATCGGCCTGATACAATCATGTCATTCCGAATCAGAAAAATATCGTCTAAGCTCGAATGGAACTCTCAATACATCGTTATCCAGCTTTATAACTTTGGATGCATCAGATTTCCTATACTGTGAATTTTTATTTCCAACACTATTTATTTTATTCTAGTAAATTATTCTTTAATTTGATCTCAAAGAATCGGCCTAATACAATAATGTCATTCCGAATCAGAAAAATATCGTCTAAGCTCAAATGGAACTCTAAATACATCGTTATCCAGCTTTATAACTTTGGATGCATCAGATTTCCTGCACCATGAATTTTCATCTTCAACACTATTTATTTTATTCTAGTAAATTCTTCTTTAACCCCTTGCCCTACAATAACGTGTCAAACTCGTGATGAAGATTCCGAACAGAGTCTAATAAATATGTATGTATGTTATTAATTTCCTTTAAATCGAGATGAAATTCTATTTTGGTTTTGTTAATGTACAGTTATTGGAGAGCATATATAGGTATACAATAGATATAAATTTTCTCTTTTCATAGGAAATTGCGTACTACAAAAAAGTTCTAATCACTGAAACCGTAAAATAAATCGTAGGGCAAGGGGTTAATTTGATCTCAAAGAATCGGCCTAATACAATAATGTTATTCCGAATCAGAAAAATATCGTCTAAGCTCGAATGGAACTCTCGATAAATCGTCATCAAACTTTATAACTTTGGATGCATCAGATTTCCTATATGTACTGTGAATTTTTATCTCCAACATTATTTATTTTATTCTAGTAAATTCTTCTTTAATTTGATCTCAAAGAATCAGCCTAATACATTAATGTAATTCGATTCAGAGAAATATCGTCTAATCTCGAATGGAACCCACTATAGATCGTCATCAAGCTTTATAACTTCGGATGCATCAGATTTCCAACACCATGAATTTTGATCTCCAACACTATGATGCTAGTATATTCTTCTTCAATTTGATTTCAAAGACTCCTAATATAATAATTTAATTTCAGAAAAATATCGTCCTAACATTTTCTAATTATAAACAATCTCTTATGAATTTCATCTCCGAAGAGTCCAAGAACTTTTTCGACGTTAAATACGTGCAGCCCTTAAGCAACAAGAGATTTTAATTTTCCGGTGTACAAAGTTCCCTTTCTTTTAAAAATTCCGAGCAGCCCTCGTTCCTTTTACAGTTCCCTTTTATTAACCATTCCAAGAGAAAGACGCCACCGGTCGTGCTTTTTTCTCGCGTTTGAAAATCGTAGTAGCAACTATAAGATCGTTTACATTCGCGAGGGAGCGCGGAAAGGTTACAAACGGGTCGTCCAACAACGATAACTCCTTGCGACGGTTCTTTTTACAGTTCTTGAGGGGAGAACGACGTCGATGTTGTAAACGAACGGTACACCGTGATCGCGTGTTTTTCCAGGTGAACATCCTGCGGCGATGCAGCACGGTGGCACCGGTAACGCGAATAGGAGAGCGATTTTCTTCAGTCTGCTACTGCTGGTGGACAGAACATTACGGTGAACTAACGTTTCCGCCTCCGATCGACTTCCGAGGGCGTTCTATCCTGTGCATCGTTTCCTAAAGATCGATCGGCCTACTCGCGGCCAGAGCCAGCCGGCCAGCTTCTGGAACTTGTTTTACCGATTTCGGAAGTCGTTTTCCGCGAGGAGACCGGGCCAAGAAAACGAACCGGAGTCCACGAGAAAAAAAAAAGGAACGATCCGAAGAAAAAGAAAAATCTACAATTCCGCTATTCACCAGAATCTAGAACGCAGCTACCGCGCACACCCGAGGAAACATTTTATCGCCGGCTGCCGCGTAGCCGGTGAAATTAATTTCGATGAAATTAAACTACGTTAAAATTGACATTCTCCCTTTTTTTTTTTTACCCGTGGACCCCGCATATTCTCGATTCAGCTGCCGAATCGCCGGCGGATCTGCAAGTTTGTTCATTTCCTGTGAAGCGAAACGAGCCCGAAAGAATGATGAAATATAACAGCGTGTTTTATTAAACTGCGAATCGCAGCACCGTGTTTGAATACCTGGCCTCTCACACCATTGTGTCCCTGCGCAGCTCCCGCAAATGAACATTGTGCGTTTTCTTCTAGTTGAATATCACGCGAAAGAACTTCTCTTCCGTTGTGCCCCCCCCCCCCCCTCTCTCTCTGTCTCTTTCTCGGGCGCGCACGGAATGGAATTTGCAAGATGGTGTCCGGCGTTCGTTACTACGAAACGATCGAGTTTGCCGTGCCGGAACTAAGGCGAGAACCCTGGTCATGAGAGGGTAACAGAAGTCCGGCCGGAATTGTTAGTATTGTTACGCGACCGGATTCAATAGGTAAGTTTGTCCCGGTTGACGTTAACGAGCTCGAACGAGCTTTACTATCGCGATTCTGAATTACCAACCCCGTGCCGCGTCCCCCTACCATTCTCTCTTTTCTTTTCGACCTCTTCGAAAACTTTCACCCATCGAGATTTATCAAGAGATCGAATCGAAACTTTTTACGGAGAGACGATTCTCATTTTTATTCGCTGCTCGATCCGATAAGAAATCGCAGAGCTCCCGGTTTTGTCAATGGTCACGTCGTTCGACGCTTATTTTCTCTCCATTATTGCGTGTACTCGGTTTTCAAGACATTTCAAGAGGAAGTTTTACATTGTACATTTAAATATTTCTTGCGCGGAGTCTACACGGACTAGCATGGTATATTTTTCCAAGACATTATATGGATGTTTAAACGTGTTTGAACAGCGTTTGAAGCGAGCCTGGCACTGTAAACGCAGGAGGTAGGTATTATGCGATTTAGGAAAAATAGACATTTTTCCTGGTTTATACGGAAACGTTTTATGCAGACATGTTTTTACATGAAAAGATTTTACGGGCTCTCCCAGATACGACAGTATATTCTTCTTTAAACAATATTTGCACACCGAAAGACTCGATTCGATTTAGTTACATTAACTATTTTTCCTGTACGAAACAGAAAAATTGTGCAGATATTCTTTACATCGGACAATTCTACAGACTATCCCAAACATAACTACATAATTTTTTTAAACACGTCTGAAGAATGAAACAACCAAGATTTTCAGGATATTTTTCGATTTAGCCGCTTCAAGAATTTAATAAAACAGTTCTGCAAAAATTAATTTCATATCAAAATTTAATATTATTGAGGAGTAGTATTGAATTTATATCTTTCGAATGCAACGATATCATTTTTAGTAGAGTCGTAGGTTTTTTAAACGTTTATTAAATCGACGGCCTCTTACCCGCTCCATTTTCTCGAATATTTTTCGATCAACTTGAAGAGAGAATGGTCCGAAGCAAAATCTATCGAGACCACGCTAGAGCGAAACTCTTTGGCAGTCTACTACCATGCTGCGAAAGCGAAGTCAGCCGAGAACGAGTCGTCATATTCGAAACAAAAGGCACTGTCTATATATATATCGTATTATACACAGGCATTGTACATACGACGAACGAGTTATCGAACAGTCGAACTCGGAGACAGACATGTGTTGAATATTTTCCGGAATGGTCGTCGTCGATGTATATTCGCGATACGTTATTTAATTGGATCGAATAGTGAACGGATGCTGTGTATTCGGTCGTCTGAAAACTCTTAAATTTCCCAGAGATCGAGAAGAAATCGGCGAAAAATGGAGAAAAACACAACCAGAAGCTCGTCGATGGAGCGAACGGTAATTATTCGGAATGTTGACGAAGACTGCGGATTTTTATAGAAAATAAAAATAGCATCAATTTTGCAAGATTCCTTTTTTAATGTCTTTTTAGAGTGCTGAAAACGATACAACGATATTTTAAATGATCGTATCGTTTGGAAATCGATCTACTCATTTTTCTCACGAATACATAAAATCCACAGCAACTAACTCGAGTGAAATGGACATTTTTTTTTTAATGTGTTTAATGGGTCGAAAATAATGTAACAGTATTTCTAAATTCTTCTTAAGTTTTTACTGTCTTTTACAGGTACTCATCTTTCGCAGTCTAATGAGTAGACTGCATTATACAAACTAAAAATTTTCCACCTGAATTGCAACAAACTGGAGTGACGTAGAAATTTATTTTTTCTCTTAACCCTTAGCACTCAGACGCAGAGTCACCGCTAAAAATTGCTGTGCCATTATTCACAATATTGTTTACATTATTAAATATATTGGTATCTAATCAATTAGTAAACGTTTAAGTATTGTATGAGGTATTATATCATATCCATAAAATGAAGAAAAATCATGTAGAATGGAATTATTCTAGGTTGGAAGAAATGTTTAATTTTCAAGTTAAAATAGCTTCGAGTGCAAAGGGGTTAATATGTTGAATAGGTGGAAAATAATATAACAGTACTCTGAAATAAAAAATTAATGTTTTAAATTACACGGTCTACTAAAGAGGACCGTTCGGTAAAATCTGTTCAGAACTGTGAAATATCGTGGATGTTTCAGACCCAGGCTAAAAAGCGATTGGCGTCGAGGTTGTCGATGGTCGGCTCTGTTGGGAGTCGTATGTTCTTCCACAAGCGAGGGGATCGATTGAAAGTACGTTAAACGTCTCGCATTGAGAGTGCGAAGCCTTGAAAAACGTTTGCGAACGCGATCGTCGAGAGACGATTAATCGAAACGTCTTTTCCCCGGCGAAACCCGTACACGCATAGATCCCCAAGTACCAAAACACCTACCGTCTCGAACCGTTCTGCAGCTTCAACGTCGAGGTGGTCGACGCGCTGGTCAAAGAGACGATGGAGAATAAATTGTCAACGATGACTGCCTATAATCCGAGTCATGCTTCGAAACTATGCCAGGGAATTTGCTCGGACTTGCAGAAGGCGATCACCAAGAAGAATTACGACAGGTACACGCGGATTTAAGTCTACCGCACGACGAACAAGTGCACGCGTGCATAGTGCATTTGGAAAGTTTCTGGACGAGAGGGAAATAAAACAGACCCGTACCGTTCGTAATTTTGTTCAGAATTGTTCGACTCATTTTTTTTCGGAGTTGCTCCGAATCGGTACGAGATCGGGTGGATACTTTTTGCTAGAACGATGGGGAAAAAGAGAATGAATGTTTGGTCCGGTTGGCAAATTGTTCGGAACCTTTCTCTGGCATTTTCATTACATTTGAAGTCGGTCGTGGTTTTGTTTTATGTGAAGCTCGATAGCTGTAAAATGGTAACTGGAATTAAAATCACTAAATGGTAACTGGAATTAAAATCATTAAATGGTAATTGGAATTAAAATCACTAAATGGTAATTGAAATTAAAATCACTAAATGGTAACAAGGAATTAAAATCACGAAATGGTAACTGGAATTAAAATCACTAAATGGTAACTGGAATTAAAATCACTAAATGGTAACTGGAATTAAAATCACTAAATGGTAATTGGAATTAAAATCACTAAATGGTAATTGAAATTAAAATCACTAAATGGTAGCAAGGAATTAAAATCACGAAATGGTAACTGGAATTAAAATCACTAAATGGTAACTGGAATTAAAATCACTAAATGGTAACTGAAATTTAAATCACTAAATGGTAACTGGAATTAAAATCACTAAATGGTAACTGGAATTAAAATCACTCAATGAAACTCGACGAAATAAATTTCGATAATAACTAAAGGTTCAGGCTAATCTATCCAATTGGCAAAATGGACATCGAACTAACTAACACGTCTTAAAAAAAAAATAATTTATACAATTTTATATTGGATTAAAAAATGTGCCATGAACAAACTACTTGGTGGAAATCGATAGAATTGATACGCTAACTGTTCCAATTGCTAAATCCAAGATCATGCCACCTGGAAACAAATTCGGAGTTTTCGCAATGCACTTAGCACGCGTGACACTTAGCCGGTTGAAATCCGCGTTGCGGGTCTCGCCTATTCGAATGGCGGTCGCATAATAATAATAATAATGTTGTGCTTTCTCGTTGCAAGATACAAAATAGTGGTGCAGGTGAGCATCGTTCAGCGTCTCGATCAGGGCATTCACGCGAGCTTCCAGTGCCTCTGGGACGTGGATCGCGACAACCACTCTTGCTACGTTTTCGAGAACAATTACATATACGCCTGGTGCACTGTGTTCGGCCTGTACTTCGAGTGAAATCTGTTGCAACGAGATTGGTGCAGCACATCGTACTCGCTATTTTCCGAGGATGCCTCAACTCGACTCGACTCGACTCGACTCGACTCGCGATGTTCTCGACGAATCTCGGTTCTCACCGACGAATATCCGCAGCATGCTCGTCTCCACGAAGACTTTGGGAAAAATTTGCGATTTGCGTGGAAAAAGTATTGTACTCGGCGGAGGAGATATAAGCCCGCTCCTTGTCTATTACCGTTTGCCGCATCGTGTCAATAGATTCGTTGTCTGGAAGTCCCACGGCGTCGTTTTATTCTCTTAATACCGATTTCCGATCGATCGATCCTCCGCCCGCAAGAGTATCAATATTTATTATACCCTTTTCACCCTAGGCAACCAGCTGTCCACGGTCGATTCTTCCCCGGGACGATTTATCGGAGAAACTTTCGGTCGGTTCTCGTCGTTTACACTTCGCCGGTGAACAACGGGTGTATACAGATTTCTTGTTTCTCCGAGAGCACCGAGCCATTCTTATTTTCGAAACGATGATATCGCTGGCGCAACGGGGTTGCGAAACTTTTATCGCGCTCTCTTTTATCGCGGAACCGAGGAGGCAAGTTGAATTCACGAGCACGAGATGCTCTGGCCGACGCACAGTATGATATTTCAACAGTCTGCCGGGCTGAAATTAAATGTCGATAACGTTGCTGAGAAAGCGCGTTACACTTTATTCGAGAGACGCCGGCTACGTCTGAAAATAGTAATATTGTTCCGTAAAAAACCCGATCATCCGCCAGCAGCATCTAATTACGTAGTTTATTTAATTTGCTCCTGTCTGCTCCAGATCCTCTAGAATTGTGGCGGTGTTTAATATTTTTTTATACCATGTGGTCCATTTAAGTAAGGCCATCTAAATATCTCGCTTCTGCTTATTGTGATGCAAAAACTGTTTCTTATGTAATGTTCATGGTGTCAATATCTGGCAAGAATATTTTTTCCCTCGATAGGTAATTTTTTTTCGGAGTTAACAAGGTCATCGGTGTTTTTTTTATCGTGTAGCTGAACGAAAAATACATTCAGATATGTAAACATGACCTTGAAATGACCTTGATCTTTGAAAATTAAAGTGAACACTCCGGAAAAAATAACATTTGCAAAGAATTCACCTTGTGATAACATTTATATTGCATTAAAAACATTTGTTATTGTCATCGCAAATAAAGGAGACATTTAGGTGGACCACCCTGTATATGCATTTTCATCTTCTTCGTTCGAGGTACTTAATAGTTACATGCAATTTCTCTCTCATTTTAAATTGAAACTCTGTTGGTATTTTAAACCTCCGTACTATATACATATTAAAAATTAATTTAATTTAGTGAGAATAATATAATAATACTTTTTAAGTTTTTTCACTGTTTTCAACTGCACCTGGTCATTTTTCTCATAAATGCATAAAATTCGTAGTTGTTGTATTTGAAGGCAAGGCGAAATGCAAAAAATCACTTTCGAAGGATTTCAATTGATCAGAAATAGTTTGATATCGGAATTCAGAAATGGTTCTCCATGGGAATGGTTTTGCTTCGCGCTACGGCGCGGCGTCGAGCGTACCGAATATGAATATCACAAAAGTCCAATGCAATAAATAAATAAATAAATTTATTCGTCGAAATAAAGTTCCGACGAAATGTTAATTGCTGCGAATACTTAGAAGGCTGATTAAAATCATTGGACGAGCCAGTCGAGATTCGGATGGATGAGAAAATTCAGTAGCCGATGGCAACTCTGGGATAAATATATATTTAAATAACAATTTTGCTTCTGCATCTCGCGTACCACCATAAATTGAAATGCACGCGTATGATATATCGGCGAAATTCAATAGAATGTTTCACGTTTAATTAGTAGGAGAGTCGCGGCTTTTCCCGCGTCGAAAATTAATGTTCCTTCGACGCAATTGTTCCGCTAGATTGGCGAAATATCATACGGTGCCTGGGCCTCTATCGGTGGCCGTTCCATAAACAGTATAACAACAACGGGGAATCAATGGACCGAGTGCAGGTGTTCCGTTTGCACGCAAAACGTCGCCGTCCGTGCGGAAAGAGTGCCGCGCGTTTCGACACGTAGAAAATTACGTGTTCGCGCGAGGAATTTTCCTTTTCGTCGACGAAATCGAGGACGAAGGTGCCGCGCGAGAGAAGGCTGTCGAGGCTGAGACGACGCAACGCGACGACTAGCGAAGGCAAGAGAAGAAAATTTCGCAGCAGCAGCAGGCTTTTCGGGTTCGAAAAGAGAGTGGAGAAGTTGATCGACATCGGGGTAGCGGGGCAATCTATCACCTGTGCACGGGTTCGACGTAAAATCAATGCAGATCCTCATTTCCATGGAAATAATCTGCGACGGGTCGCGGCTCGCGCCCGCTAACCGGAAACCTGGAAACTGGAAACGGAATTTCGGGAAGGCGAGCGAACGGTGGAAAGGGAAAAACCGTCTTCCGTTGTAATCGGATCGGCGGGGGCTTAACGAGAACGTAATTAAACTCTGTCGATTTTCGAAAAGTCTCCCGCGTCTCCGCTGATCCAGCTCGCTGCCCGTTTCCCGTTTCCCGTTCTACCATCGAGAGAGCACTTCTGTCTTCTTTCTATCGCGGAATCGATCCAACGTATCCAAGTGCACGCGATACAATGCTCTCCAGCCGCGCGATTCAGTCTCGGACAAACAGGGATCTCTCCTCGATGGAAAATCGTACTTCGATCTCGATTCGAAATCGGTTCGGTACCGGTTCGGTACGGTTCGATTCAAGAATCGCCGAAACTCTGGCAGCTGCGAGGATATTTCACGATCGCGAGAGAGAGAGAGAGAGAGAGAGAGAGAGATATCGTTAACGTTTCTGGTCACGCTCGACGCGGCGCGATTTCGACGTTTCCGTCGAATTTAATATTCCGACCAGTGTACTCTCGCAACGGTCGTTTGCGCTCGACATATATATATTTTTACGTCCCGTAAAGGCAAACGGTGAAATAATAAAGCCCGGGCCGGTCGGCCGTCGACGGTGTATCGCCCGGCTTGGAACGGCTCCGAAAATTACTGTTTCAAACTGTTATGTAAAGCTCCTGATTAAAACAGTTCTCGAGAGCCGCCGCGCCGCCCCCGAATGGCTGTTACAAAGAACCGAAATGCCCGACCGTGTAACTGGGCGAACATAATTTGATCGCTCGGAATATCTTTCACCATCGAGTCGATGAATTTAAACACGGAAATTGATCGTTCATCGAATATTTCTGTCTAGATCGTATTTTACAAGACTTCATTTTTCAAAAGTTCAGAAACGTTTAGATACGAGAAGATCAGAATTACGACGCTGTTGTATGATCGAACCTGCATTTTTCGTACTCGATGTCACTTGAAGGTCATAGTGTTGTAGTTCGTTGATCTTGTGCACAGCAACATGCACAGCAATTTTTAAATAATTTTCCAAAAACCGAAGATTAGAGATATTTTGAACACTGTGACCTTGAAAGAGACTCGCAAGAATTTATCCCAGGGACCGTTTCGCAGCGAAAAAAGCGATGGTTATATGGAACCAATACGAGAATGGAAATGGGAATCGTAACCGAAACAGATGACAGTAGTAAATTCCCGCTTTTCGCAAACAGTTACCCGGAATATATATTCTTTACAACCGTTTCAAGGACCGAAATCGAAATTATAACAGTTTTGAAGCGATACCGTGTATCCGTTAAACACACAGTTCGAGAGAGAGAGAGAGAGAGAGAGAGAGAGAGAGAGAGAGAGAGAGAGAGAGAGAGAGAGAGAGAAAGAGGAACGTAGAGACGAAAATTGGAACGGAATCCGATTTCGATAAATAAGGCTCGTCCTCTCTCGGACGTTCTGCTCGCAACTCCGCGATTTTACGACGGTACTCCGACCATATTTCCGGTGTATATCGCGCGGAACGCGTTTCGTTTGCTTAGCAAGTTCATCGTGGTCCTGGGGAAACGCGTGTTCCGTGACTGGCCGGGGCTCGCGAAGCTCCGATCGAGTCACGGAACGCCGTTCTAATGAAACTTGTGTACCGTTTCCCGGGTTTCTGCGTCGCCTGTCCTCCTAACTGGAAAAAATAGGCTCTCGAGACGCTGCGCGCGTGCAGCCGTGGAGCGCGAGGTCGCGAGAGTGCGCGAGAGGGTGAGAACCGACTGCAAATAACGACGCGCACACAACGCCCTCTCTCTCTCGCTCTGTTCTATCCTCCCTTACGCTTTCAATTTGTTGCGCACGGAATACCGTCGTTTGTCTCCATTCCCCTCCGCCTGATCCTCGATTAGAACTTAACGTTATCGTCCCGAGTGCAGCTACTCATTGTCAATTTCCCGCGGTCCCCCCCCCCCCCCAGAAATCCAATTTTGGACAACGTTCCCGGTAGGCTAAATTTCGTACAATGTCACTTTTGACGCACTTCGCACCATTGTTGCCTTTTGCATTGCACGTTCTTAAAAAATAATTGTGGCTTAGGAGACCCTTTCATGTTATTCTTTGACTCGACCAACCGTGTCTTCTTACACACCTTTGCTATTTCAATTCTCTCGTAACCCTCGTACGTTCTTCAAAAATAACTGTGCGGTGAAAGATCCTCATTTTACACTTCGATTCAACCAATTGCGCCTCGTCCATAATTTTACATCTCAAAGGGATCTTTCTGAATTGCGATACAGCGAAAGAGAAGATATGTTAATGATTTTACAGAAGCAAAGAAACGGCGGACTTCTATAATTAGTTCGTTAGCATACTGCGGATCTTTACGTAGAATGAAAATTTTCAACCCGGCCACAATTTCCTTCTTTTTTAAATCATTTCTTTTGCAATCCTATACGTCAATGTACAGGCACCCAAGTGCGATAGCAAGTCTTGACGTCGTAGAAAATCGTACACTCGTGTTTACCACGAACGCGGAAAATTCCGTTGATGTACAACGCGAACGAAGCACAAAATCTGCAGTTGATATCCGACACGGGTGCCAATTTGTCGGTGTTGAGTCGAGAATTAATCGACGCGAAAGTCGAGAATCACCGGGGGGGCTCTCGTCGATCGTCGATAAGGTTTCGAAAATATTTCGCGGCACGGAAACGAGCTGCCGTAGCCGCTTTAATCGCTGAATCGATTAAAAAGGTTAACCGGGGGTCCCTTTGGGTACCGTGTAACGAATATACGGTCGGATCCCGGTGCTTTCATCCGGCAACCACCGCCGACAGCACTTTTACCTTGCCCGTTACCCTTTCACTGTTGCTCCCAGCCAGCAGAAGCACCCCTTGAGAAGCTCCGGCCGATTATCTCGCGCGGTTATCTGCTCGAGAGCCGCCGATCCCGGTACACGAGCATCGTTCAACGTTGTTCCCTTCTTCTCTCTTTCCCTCTCTCTCTCTCTCTCTCGTCAGTCTTTCCCGGTTCATTCATAATTACATGGTCCCCCGTTCGAACACCGGGATCGCAGGATCTACGCGATCGCGTTCTTACTAAACTGCACGTACCACCACGAGAGATAGTCGCGACTCTCGAAGAAACTTCAAATCCATTAAACCGTATCTGATACGCTCGCTGGGTCATTTCCATAAAATGGATGGAATTAATCCGAAGTCGTGTAATGAATATGCCATGAAATAAGCTAGCCCTTCGGGGACCTGTGCGCTGTACAGATCTCCCCGGGGATTATTCGAAAATTCGTTGCGCAAGGGAGAGCCACGTTATCGCTATTATTATTATCCTACATGCTTGCATCTCATTTAAAGCAGTGTCCACACTGAAGCAGCATCTTTAACAAAAAGAAAACAATCTTTTATTAACAAAAATCTCTGGAAGTTGCTCCATGTACTTCTGAGAAAATAGAATGTACATCTCGCTACTTTCGTTTATCACAGCTCCAACACGAACTCCCAAAGATTGGCACAGACTCGTGTCATCGGCACACGGGCCGGCGCAACAGTTAACATACATCCGAGCGCTATACATATAGCGATCGAACGTGCAAGGATCTCTGTACTGCTACATTCCCTGCACATCCCAGGCACCGTCCATTCGGTGAGATCGGAATTTCAACTTTTCGAATAGCGATGCACAAGCTCCAGTTTCGAGCTTCCCTCGGTCGCGGGACGAAACGAAGCGAAACTTGGCGTCGCGTAACGAAATCGGGAGAGGGAAGATGCACCGTCGACCGTCGCGAGGAAATAGACAAAAGAAAGAGCGCGAGGCGAGGCAAAAGTGGCCGAACGTGCTCGGAATCGTAAGAAGGTTCGGGCTCGTTTCCGATTCTTTGCGTTTCCATTCGCTGTTCGATCTGTGCGGCGCGCGGTGTCTTCTCCAGGCAGAGCGTATCCTTCCGACCACGAGCGTGTTTGCTGGTCGAATTCGCGCTTTGATATGGCACAGAGCCGCAGATGATAGACTATTTCCGTGACACATCCGACGACAAACCGCGACGCACCACGACAGAAGCGGTTAAGGAGTCGCCGGCAGCGACAAGCTTTTCAGCGTTCTTCAGAGAACAGTGGAATCTCGAGACTTTTCTGCGAGCGAGGATCTTCTTCGAGCTATAGTCAAATGAATCGTATTGATTAACCCTTCACTCTTTACAATCGAGTTAGAATCCTGACGAGGACTTCAAGGTAAATTCCTTCCGGCCTTTCTTTCAGGTTGAGATTTCTGTTAGCAATAGACTGCGGATTTTATGCCGGCTTTCGCTAATTAAAAATTTATTAAACAACACGCGGTCCGTAAGATTAATTTGGATGTCTTTAAATAAACTGCAAAATCTCTGACGCTGATAGGGACCGTTCAAAGAATTTAATAATGTCGATATATATCGTCTTCAATTTGTTAAGATTGTTAAACAGAAGATAAGACGCCAACATTTTTTATTCTGCATAAAGATCCGCAGTCCGGTTATATCAATGCCGAAGGATTAAAGTAAGTGCGGATACATAGCGAATGCAAATGGTCTTTCCGGAGACAAAGGGGTTCTGATTACCGGTAGTTTAAATGAAAGAGTTAAATCTAGGCTACTCGAACCGGAGAACGACTCCCGTTTCAGAAAAACGCAACGACAAACTGAAAGACAATTACTCGTGTTCAATGGGTAATGAAAGACGTTGCACTCGACGAGGACGATGATAAATGCAGAGGACAAATTACAATGCGATACGATTCATTTTCTGTAGGTCTTCGGTCTGGCCAAGACCTTCAGTCGTCTCGAGCATCTGGCTTTCAAGGCTTGCGGCGAAACTGAGAACGCGTTCTCCTTCAGGTCGGTTTCCATTCCTGCAGGACGTTCTGCCGGCTTCGCCAGGATGAGCAGCCTCGGCGTCGCTGCGAAATTAAAAGACGCGAAATTCCTTCTGTCTAGCGATCATTAGTTCCTCGGGACTGTTAGGGGAATCGATATGTACAGGGTGATCCATTTAAAGTTTTACAATTCGTATACTTTCTAGGTAGTCGTGCTTCCAAAAGAAATCTAGATCCTACTCGATTTTTTAAATGAAACAAACAAAGCAAAGAATGACCTTCGTTGACCTTGGAAGATCAATACACCATACAAGTGACATCTAGCTAGTTCGTATTAGTATTAGTTAGTAGGAAAACACAAATGAATTTCGTGCAACCTCCTCGCATTTGGCAGATCCTAACAAAATCTGCTTCCATTTTTGAGAGGCTGAAAGTGTTAAAAAACATTCCGGGAGACGATAAAACGTAAAACTTCGGATGGACCACCCCGTAGATGGAGACCGACGGATAGTCGGCGGGAATTTTTCGCGAACTCGAAAGACTCGTGGAAATCGTGTCGTGGAAACCGCGGGAAGCGAGTGTAGGGTCTGATAAGTGGAAAGTTCAAAGAAAAGTATGCGGAGGATTGCAACCCGAGATCTGGGATTTGTGATCTAGGATGCACAGGTAGCATACCTTCGGCCCTGAGAGCCGCTTTCGACACAGTCCCTAGCATCCGCGGAGACAGGTCGAACGGCAGATCCCTGGGTCGTGCCAACAGCGACATGCGTTGAGTGATATTGTAGTGGAGGGCCGATACCGGCACCACGAACGGATCCCTGACGTCCGGCAACTCTCTGCTCACCGGAGCCGATAGCTCTTCGATTCTCTGCGGGTTCGCTCGTCTCCATTTCTTCTTCTTGCCCTGGAATCAGCAAGCGGACGGAACCTGCATCGCACACGCTCGTAAAACAAACGCGGAATAGCGGTTTCGCTTCGACTCCGGGTCCCAAATGAGCTGACCTCCGTTCCCCAGTCTCTTTGCCGCGCGCGAATCAACATATTTTTTGGGAACCTGGTGCCACCGAAGTGTACACTGTCTATTATGCATACAGAGTGGACCACTCAAAGCAGGTCGCCCGAATATTAGCGATTGATCATCAGACTGCGGATTTGGTGCAATCTAAAACTGTAAAAACATTAAAAGAATTTAATATTGTTATAATTCTTGTAACCGACGTCCACATTTTTATCTTGCATGAAGATCCGCAGTCTAACGATGACGACACGTTTTACTCTGTCTACGTACGATAGGCTTTGGTTTCGGCGGAACTTTCGGCATGGCCAGCCTCTCCAAGGAGTCCAAGTGTTGGTTCCATTCGTCAGGCTTCAACACTCTGCGCAACTTCGCCAGGATCCTCTGTCTACGAAGAAACGTGCGCGTAGAGGCAGACAAAACGAATCGAAGTTGCTATCGGATGCGAGCTTGTTACAGTTTCTGTAAGGGAACAATCGGGATGCGTCGCATGGCGTGACGTCGCGTCGCGTCGCGTGTGAGAGTGCGAGAATGGTTCAGGAGACTCGAGAGTTTGCACGGCGAACATCGGAACACCCTTGGGCTCTACGTATTGGTAATTACATCCAGGTCGCTCGTGCCTGCCAGCTATTCGCGAGTTGCATGCAAAGTTTAACGAACGCGTTCTGACGGTGTCGCGCGTTACCGGAAAATCCTCGATTTTTGAGAACTGCCGTCGCGACAGAATATCGCGAGATCAGTTATAAAAAAAATACGAGACAACGAGGTACGCGAGGACGAGCGGCAGACCGTGTTTCGAAGAACGGGACCGTGCTCTCGCGAGATCCAAATCCGACTTTACGGGATCGTGTCCGCGAGTGCGAAAACTTCCATCTGGAATGGACAATCCGATTACGTTCGTTGTTTGCGTGGCGTTTTCTCGATTTTCCCTCGGAAGAGACGAACGCGCGCCCCTCGGCTGAAGGAGAACCCCCTCACCTTTTCCTCGCCTCCCGCTGCAGCCTGGCGTTGCAGAAATATCGATACCTCCGGTACCGCGAGTTCTGAACCTTCCACAGCGTCTCCGTAATGTTGCCGCTCGTCTGGTACCGCATGTTCGCCAACAGCGTTCTAACAGCAAAACGTACGTCGCTATCGATTAATGCTAAAAACGGACGGAGTTCACTCGCCTTTTCTGAGGTAGCGCCAGGTCCATGATGCGTTTCGTGATCTTGGCCTCGAGAGTTTTCGGATGGATTCGCGGGAAACTCGGCGGCGCTGTTCTGCTCGAAAACCAAACCGATTTCTAGTCGATTCAAGATCGGCTCACCGATATCCCTTGTGCTCTCTCGAACCCCGTAAATTCCCAGGATACTCACTCTGGATCGTACTTCTTGCAGACGTGCTTCGGCCGAGCCATCACTTTGATGCGTTTCGAGGCGCGAGCTTTCAGCGCTGAACGCTGGATCCCAAACGGGTCCGGCTGAAAAAGAAAAAAACATTAGGAGTCTTTGGACGACGGGATGTTCGGGGATTGATCGCTCACCAGGAGGTTGTCGTCTCTTCTCTGTATCCTCCTCCAGGACGGCCGTGCCAGCAACGAGGTGTACTGTTTGTGCGATAAATGCGCCATGGCATATTTGATCCTGCGAGCCAACTCGGTCGCCATTTTTCACCGTGCACAGGAATCCTCCGGTTCCGAGATACCCGAGCCTCCACGAGGAGAGATTATCGACAGCGAAAAAACACGTCACGCAGGTTAACGCGTTCCGTGGAAATCGCGTGTTTAATTAATTCGACGGCGAAACCGATAAATTACACGTACACGTACACGTACACGTACGGGGCCGCGGCGTGTGCGCGCGCTCGAAAGCTACGGGGGATGAGGAATGCTCGAGGAATCGGGTCAATGGAACAATTTACAACGCGAAACTCTCTTCAGCTTCTAACCGTTAATTTGGACGCGGCAATTTCGACGGAGACTGCTTTTCAAATCGATCGACGCGACGCCGATGCGAATCGAAACGAAACGATACGAAACAAGAGAAAAATCAAAAAACACCCCTCTCTCTTCGTCCTCATATTGCTCTCGTGTATTGGTTACATTTTTTTTCATTTTTTCACTTGCTTTAATTGCTACGAGGGTCCGAATTGCATTGCTCGATATTATATTTGCTGGTCCACGGCTACTGGGAAACGTGCCGAGACCAATTTCTAGCCGGAGATCGCAGGTTTATTAAAAGTATCAAATAATCTCCGAGTAGGTATGTATTGCGTTAATTCGGAACGAAAATCCGACCGAATTTCACGGCGAGAGGGAGAGAGAGCGCGAAGAGGAGAGGTTGGTTCCGAGTGAAATTTTGTCGATGAAACCGATTACGGGATGATTTCACGGATCGAGTATCGGTGCGGCGAGCTGCCAGAGATGGAACGAAACCGTGGCAGATGTAATTTCGTGGCCGCTTCGGACTCGTGGTATTACACAGTCGAAATCTCTTCCGATGAAGATCTCTCGAGAGACATCCTACTGTCGACAGTCTACGGTCTACGGTCTACGGTTGCCGGTCGACGGTCGGCGACGACGACGGTGCTCTCCTCGTTTTAATCCATTCGTCTGCGAATCCGGACCACTCGCTGGATTTTCCTCTTTTTCGTCTTTTGGTTCTCCCACCCCCCCCCCCCTACCAGCTTCCAGCGTGTTCCGGTGTTCACCACCTTTTTCCTCCCTCGGCTTTCCCTCTTCCGGCTGCGGCCCTCTCTTCCTTCGAGCATTCTCTCCCCTTTCGTACTTTACCCTTGGCGCATCTATGCATCAGCGACGCCGTCACTGCCGCCGTCAGACCCGCATGGGAAATCTCAAATACGAGATCTGTTTATCCGCCACTTGAAATCCCACTGGATGTCGATGATAAGATTTTACCGCGCGACTCTGTCCTCCCCCGGATCTCTCGTCAACCGCTTCCTTCATCCTCTCTGATTGCTGCCTTCCGACTATTTCTCGCGCATTCCACCGTCCCTGCGAAAAACGTTATATCACCGTTCCGATCCGTCTGCCAACGTCCGATGAGCTGCCGCGTCGCGCGTCTTTTTTTTATTTTCATTTCATCTGCAATCAGAATTTCATTCTTTAGCTTGATGCGATGTCTCCGGGAACAATCGCGACTTTTATGAGGCACGATCAAGGCATTTCCAAATGGAAAGACCTCCTTTCCCTTGTGTATTTTATAAATTCAAATTAATAACTAATTTCATTATTGTGTTTACCTTCACATTTTACCTTCATTGATATCACTTTTATGAAAATTGTATAACAAAGAAAAAGAAATTGGAACATTTATCTGCCTGCAACTGTAAAAACTATGTGCGAAAGTAGCTGAAGGCCTATCCTATATTCTCCGATTTTATATGTTTATAAATTGTCTCTAAACGATTTTCCTCGAGGTTTACTAAAGCCCGTAATATGTAAGACAAGGAGGGTCCGACTGTGCGACAAGGACAGACACAACGTGACACCTCTCTTCAAATTTGTTAATAACTAATTAATTAGATATTCAATCTATACAACATTGCAATGGAACGTAGCCAAGACTTCCTTCGAGGTTCCTTTAATGCAAAAAAACATTAATTATTTACAGGGACCGTGTCGAACAATTTGAGGTTACAGTAGCGCAAGGTTCTGAATAATTGTTAATAACTCTTTAATAAGATAAAAAATTTGACGAGAAACGATACGTGAATGTAGCCCAAGGTCTGTCCTACAAATTGAAAATGTTTATAAATCATTACTGGTAAGCGAGTTGTTAATGAATTTTCCATCGACTGAGAAGCTCTATGTCTATCCTTCTTTTTCTCCCAAGAATGCATAGGTCTGTCCTTCTCGGATACCAACTTGCTGTCAATGCTGTCATGTTCGCCTAATACTTACCAGGGGATTCGAAGCGCCGTAGAAAAGTAGGTAGCACGAACGAGGTCGTCCGGAATTGGCGGAAAAATTTAAATTCTTTTCAGGCGTATCTTTTCCCTCCGAATATATTCTTGATGTAATTAATGATAATAAAAAATTCTACTGTGTTTTACTGCAAAGGACGTTTGAAATGTTAGACGACATACGTTTTCAAATAAATTTTGTATATAGAACCTGTAACACGATTCGGCCACAACTTTATGGCAACAGGCGCTGACAGCCCCCAGCGCGTCATCTAGAATCTAGATACAACTAGGCTAAACAAGTATTGTTACTATGTTACTAGTCATAGAATAGTTAGTTTTAACACAGACGAGCATATAGGCAAAAAGTAGGGACACAACCAGAGAGGAATAAGAGAGTGCTCACGCCCGGGTAGTGATGGGCATTATCGACTAAATTCAACTATCGACTAATTACTATTTACCCAGTCAACCAGGCGATTCCAGAGCCAAGTCGACCCAGGGTTGAAAACAGGCAGAATAGAGGACAAGCCACGCTTGGAGCAACTCAAGGCCGACTTAGTTCAATTTTGGACGAGATTCTATGCGCGCAGTAGTCGCTATTTCTGACGGCCAATGGACCAGGGATTTGGACCTGGGCAGAGAGAAGGCACAGTGACGGCCACTGGACGCCGAATTCGGCCGAATTTGCCTTTGTTTAAGAGGGCAGCACGGTCGCATTGATGTGGCGAATGCTGCTTTACACGGCAGCACCGTCGGTGAGGATAGTTCGCACTAATGTGGCAGATATCGGCGAAGTAAATTTCTATTGTACCAAATATACCGCACTCGTCCTTTTGTCACCGACGAGATACTGTTAAATGCTGTGTTGCCTAAGTCGAAACCGGTTCTGTTACAGGCTAAGTCGAAAAAGGTTCTGTTTCAGGCTAAGTCGAAACAGGTTCTGTTACAGGCTAAGTCGAAACAGGTTCTGTTACAGGCTAAGAACTAGACTAGGGGGCAGCACTATAATGGGCACGGCCAAAACCCGAGCGTGAGCACTCTCATCGTCTCATCTACTCTCTGTTAGCAAGAACAGTGTTTACTCGAAAAGTGACTCGGAGCTTATTTCGTTCAGCCCATTCAGTAATCGTTTAATTAATTTCTCTGATGGGTCACGTAACTTGACAGGAAAACGTGGCTTTGAGAAATAGAGTGTTGATCTACGACGTGTGAAATGATTGAGTTGTGTACAAAGAAACGAATGCTAATTGCCATCACGCTATTGGGAGGGTTAGTTTCGTAGGTTTAACAGTTCCATTTAGTAACCTGCTGCACATAATGATGCCATCGAAATGTTAATTAAAAATCATTGTTCTATGTTTATCGTAGGCTAACGGTGTTAGTTTTAATCGTCGAGAGTCATTGGACAGACAATCAAAACAAGCTCTTCCTAGAAAATTATGAGAATAATACAGCATGCCTGTCTGGGGACGCGTACGAAATAATCTCGGAATGTCATCCTTGTTCTGCTTTTGAATTAGCGAGTAAAAGCATCGACGTGTGTGTTCACGCGAGATACAAGGAAGTTATAAAATGTAAAAGCGGCGAGACGATAACGAGGAGGTAAGATAACTCTTGTTTTGTTACCTCGAGTATCGTTACTATTTAGACTGCCGGATGTTAAGGCGGCCATACACGTGGCGGTACACCTGGGAGGTTCACCTGCACAGCACACCTGCGGACATAAACCGGAATGTGTATACAAACTAGTTTTTATCTCAACTTGTACAGGTGACCGAGACAGAATCGAATCACAGGTATATCTGTGCAGGTACACTGCATTGCGTATGGTCGCCTTCACGCATTTATTTTTATTATTAAGATCGATGGTCTAATCATTACCACAACAAATACTTACCAATAAATAGTGTGTAATTTCAACTTTTATCACTTTCAGCTGTGACAGGGTAGCCTGGCTGGAAGAGAAAGCATTCTGGAAGTTCGAAGCGGTGATGTTCGTCCTAGCCTTTACCTCCTGTATGAGCATTTATTGGAGAGAGAACGTCTTGCGCCAGAGGATTATAAGAAAAGTGGCGAGGCAATTGAGAGCCAGCGTGTAGATAGCCCAACCAATTGGAATACTTTTTTTCCATTGATATCCGTATAATTTCATAGGCAGCTAAAATGAAAATGAACAAAGTCTACTTGGAGGTATACTCTGTAACAGAATTTTGTGTCGCACCTATAGAAACCATAGTGACACTGTTCACCATAAAGTATTGCGGCTCCAAGATCAGAATCAGGTTCGTCCCTAGCAAACAGAAGCCTCTGGAACGAGCCTACAAGACTGACATCTCCTTTTTCGAATACGAAGTCGTGGATACGAACAGAGTCCCAAGTTACGTGACTTCTTGCGAGCTGCCGCTCATCGCTTTGAACAAGACCAGTTACATTGCTGGTCTCTGCGCGATTTTGCGGCAGATAGTGAAGGATGTGGTTTCAAAGTACCCTGAGCATCGTTGTCGGCAATTATTGGGGTTCAAAGATTCTTGTCTGACCGCCTGTTCAGAAGCCAGCGTCTGGACAAAGTTCTGCGAGGTGGATCTGATCCTTGCCTTGAAATTCCTACATGCTGAAGATGCTACATGCGACGAGCTACCTTCCAGCATGGCCAGGTTCGAGTGCCACATGCTGCAGCCGGTCAGACTGCGCAACCTGAACAAGTACACCATTCCAAAGAAGTTGTTCAAACATGGTCACCTGCTGGAGCATACGTATGCCGAGGGCTCCTACATCACCCTAGCTGACATAATCATCTTCGTCTGTATGCGCATCTTGCTGACTGTATTCTCAGGCGAGTCGACGCTGAGGCTGCTTCCGCTGACTGTTAGATGGTATGAGAAGATGATGGAGGACCAGGCTATCGTCGACTGTCTGGAATGTCTGCTGGTGGCGAACGAACAAACTATAAATGAGATTAACTACACTCTTCCCCAAGTGCCGAACCAAAGTTTATACAAGAGCGACCCGAAGAGGTACAAGCCGAGAAGCAGGATCTTCACCAGGCAGGAGGACATAGAGCAGTCGTTGGAAGTATTCAAAAGTTTGAACATAGATACAACGCTGGACTCCGAGCCCTTCGCTGTGGAATTGAACCTGAACTGGTCCTTGGTGCCGTTTCACGCCACTCCGGAAGGCGGGGCCTTGCCTCCTACGAGGCTCAAGAGGAAGCAGGCGCAGTTGCAGAACATGTGCAAGCCTGTTATCAAATTGGCAAAGGAGGGGGACGTGATAGTGGATTTCTGCTCAGGCAGCGGTCACCTGGGAATCTTGTTAGCGTATCTGCTGCCTGAATGCACTCTTATACTGCTGGAGAATAAAGAGGAGTCGCTGAACAGAGCAAAAGAGAGGGTCAGGAAACTCAACTTAATGAACGTCCAGTTCTATCAATGCAATTTAGACTATTTCAAGGGAAAGTTTGACATAGGACTGTCGCTGCATGCTTGCGGTGTTGCGACCGATCTGGTTATACAGCAATGCATCAGGAGAAGGGCCAGCTTCGTTTGCTGTCCCTGTTGTTACGGGTCCCTGCACGACTGTCATCACCTGACCTACCCGAGGAGCGAAGTTTTCAGAAAGGACATGCGCCGGGAAAATTACATGGTGCTCAGCCACGCAGCGGATCAAACGCACGACGAGAAGAACGTGAAGACGAAGCAAGGCTACGAGTGCATGGCCATCGTCGACACCGATAGAAAGATCCTAGCGGAACAGTTCGGGTATAAGGTGTACTTCTCGAAATTCATACCGGAGACCTGCACGCCCAAGAACCACATACTGGTGGGAATCCCCAGGAAAGACACACGGAGACAGAGCGTGTAAATTGACGACACTGCACGACCAATCCGAACCCTTTGCGGGTACAGCAATTTTTGGGTTGTTTCACTGCATTTGAATAATCGGGAATCTAACATAAATTCGACATAAGACCGCAAAGGATTAGCCCTTCGACTTGCAACTTTGTGCAGGTGCTTCTTAAACGCTTGCTCGAAGTTAGAAGTCCTTGTACGGTAGATTGAATAGGAATTATTTAAGTTCGTATCTGAGATCCACACACTCGCAAATTACAATAGCAGACTCCTAGAAAAGAAACTGTGCGTAAATCAATTGTGTTGGAGTTGCACGATTTTTAACAATTTCCTTCTTTTATAATAACTCATTATTTTGTACTTCACAGAAATCACATACTATTCTTGTTACCGAATGAATAAAAGAAAACTTTTCTTACCCGAACAGCGGAGGCGTTCTTTCCCTTTTGGTTTCCTTGCGATCCATTGCCAAGAGCGTGTGATATTATTCCACTAGTTTCATTAATAATTGTACGAAGAGACTTTTGTTTTTATTGGTATGTACAAAAAAAGGAGAAAAGAATTATGAAGGATACAAATTATTAGTGTTTACGTCGGTGTCTTACACAGTTGTTTTCCGTCTATTATTAAGTAGCTAAGGGAGGGAGGGTCAAACACGAAACGTAAAAATAGGTCCTCGGCGATAACGTCAAGAAACTAGGGGGATATTTACTTCTTCTCCGCTATTAACCACTACAAAGCGCTGAGTATATGCTTCCCTCAGACAATATATTGAAATTTAAATATCCTTTCTGCTTTTATTTCGTTTTTTTCCATTTTCAATATCTTTGTTTCGTTTTATTAATTTTTTTTGTCCGTCATTTTCGTTTTGTTTAAACACTTTCAACACGCAATTTTGGTCTTTCGAATGGAACGGGCTAAAATGAAGAACGAAGACAAGACACGTACGTACCATTTACACATTTTTTTTCATGTCTTTCAAAGATTCTCGGGTCTCGTTTACTATTTACAATTTTTTCAGTCGTACGAGCACGGATACACACCGACCCACGAGATGCGGCCGCTATATCCTTGGTATATTTATCCCTTTTCGCTTAAGTGGTAGAACTTACGTTTAGTTTAAATTCAGGTTTCACCTACAAAGCTTTTTCTGTCCCCGTGTGAAAGATAATACTTAAAACATCGAGAGATCGGAATAAATGTCGTTAAGCTGAACTAAGTTTGTGGATGCGGCGCAAATCACACGAACAGGAAACGATATTCCCCTCCGGTGAGATTGTTTAGCAATGTCAATGACAAAATCAAAAGTTGAAACTTAATTGTATATGTATCGGTCATAGCAAAAATTATCATCTATGTCTAGAAATCACGGGCGAATAACCTGTCGACGACCCAAAACTCGCAACGATCACAGTGGCTCCCGCGTTTGTTCGCAAATATTTTTTAACTAGTAAGTTTTGAAATCACAAGGCTTGTTTTAACATTTATAACACGTTACCTGCCGGTTATTTAAACTTCTAAAAATTATATAGTTCTCAGCTAATGGCCTACTTCGGTAATTTTTTCTAAATTGTTTCTAATTTTCCTTTCGCAGTTATTGATATTATAATCGTTTAGAGCTCGGTAGTTCTAGTTTCTTTTCCTTACAGTACAGTGCTTCGGGAGCCCATTACACGCTCCAGGTATGTAAAGCGTTAATCCCAATGTAAAATTTCGAACCCTCTTGATCGAGACTAATAAAACGATCCAAACGCGCGAGTCACTGTTTTGAAAAAAACAGTAAAAAAACACGGCGTTGAAAAATAACGCTCGGTCGCCGACAGTTTGTTCCACCCTTTAATTATTCTCGCTCGCACATCGAATTTTCCATCCCAGCTTTTGGTTTCGTAGCATAAATAATAATCCACACGAAACGGGGTGATGTCAATTTATTCGAATGCAAATCCCACACATCGAAGTCTCGAGAAATGCAGGATCAATTGACGTACCATCGTCGCGCCGATGCGACGCGCGGGGTTTTACTTTGAGCTAGCCCGATTCGCGATTATTCGAACCGTAATTTCAAATTCGTTTTACAATAGATTTGCTTAGGGTTCTTTCGTCGAGAGACAACGGCGACGCGAGGTAAATCAATTGGTCCTCTCCTGCCGCATTCCTTTCGCCTAGTTAAAAAGACAGACGTGCCAACCACAACAGAACAAGCACTGTGCTGCTAACCGAGTATACTTATCGGTAGACTGCGGATTTATGCGGTAAAACAGTAAAAATATTCAAATAATCTGAAGACACTTTCAACTCATTAAAAGTATTAACACGTTAAGTGCCGAATATCAACTCCAAAAATTCCAACAAAATCAAAATAATCTAGGTAATGGATTAATTCGAAAATTAAATTTGGTTTATTCAACTATATCGCAATGAAAATAAATCTCGGAAGCTGGTCAAAAATTAATGTCACCCATATGTGTCCGACGCGGCACTTGACGTGTTAAGAAAAGAAATAGACTGGCTGCTTATGTGAAGTTTGCATCTTGCAATTAATGCAGAGAATTTTTATCGAACATAAAAATCCGTAGTCTTATTATACACCGTGTACTGCTTACGTTAAAGAGCTCGTAAACAAGGCATTCCCGACGAGTTCTATTAGTCTCTAGAATTTGGGGGTTCTTCGCAGAAGGGGCTCGGTTGTGTTCGATGGAATCTTGTTGACGGTCTGTGAGCTGTTCGACCGGACACCAACACAGGTCCCCTTCAACGTAGAATCGACTACAGTAGAGATGAAGAAACTGAACGGGACGAGGACGTGGAGGACGACGACGACGACGACAACGACGTCGGCGGTGAACGCTAAAAATCGACGAATTCGCGGTTCGTCTGAGCCAAGCGTCGTTGGGACGAAACAACGCGTTAATTGACGACATTCTGAAATATCTGTACGTGCTACATGGAACGCTCAACGAGGAAACAAAGTGGTTCGATTACGCGTACTTGAATTTATAGGTGGCACGTCTTGAATAGAGACAGAGATAGAAAGAGAGAAGAGAGAGAGAGCGTCCGGTTTAGAAGCCCGTTAATTTATTAATCTATACAGAACTGATAATAATTAGCGACTTATGTGTTTGTTTTTTTTTTGCTTTTTTTCTTTCTTTTGTTAATATTCGAGTTTATCTTTTTCTGTTTTTCCGTTTTTGTTCTTTTGTTTTGTTTTTGCTTTTCGTCGTCCTCTGTTTAAGAAATGGATCACGACTCCCCGTTGCCGCTGTCGTCCCCGTCCTCGTACTCGCTGGCGCTCAATTGTTCGTCCTCGTCGTCGTCCAGCTCGTACTCGTCGTCGTAGAAATCCGTCATGTCCAGCTGTTGCTCGGCCGGCCTCGCGTTCGTCTTTATGCAGTAGTCCTCCAGTGTCACCGGGACCACGATGCCCTCCTTCTCCGCCTCCATCTTCGCGGCTTGCGCTTGTTTCCTGCGTAACCAACAGCACAATGCTCATTATACCTCTTCGCTTTCAACGAAGAATCCACCTCCTTGCCCTTCAGGGGCTTCCAAAACAGTGCTTCCGCGAGGTTTCTCCTCGAAGGATCGTACCTTCGTCCATTTCCATCATCGACGTACACATACAATTCCACGTACACATGCAATTTCACCGTAGAATTTACTGTTTCTCTTCAATTTACAGTGGAACCTCGATTATCCGAACCGAAACGGGATACACGAGAGATCCGCCAACAGAACATTTAACCCATCGCACTCGAAGCAATTTTAACTCGAAAATCAAGACATTCGAAATTGAATCTGTTTACTCATATTCAACGCTTCGTATATTACTGGTTCGGATAATCGAGGTTCTACCGTACCGATTTGATCGTCTGTCGGAATAGATCGATATCACGGTCTTTACCGTACCTTATGATATTTTCGTACTCTTTGTCCCGACCCTTGGACTCGCGCCAGCGCCTATACATCACCGAGGCATCCACGTTGGCGGGGCTATACGTATTCGGCTCGTTCAGGAGCGAGATCACCGACAGCAGGATCGTCCTATGCGAAAACCAGAACTCGTTTAGCGTTTTTGTACCGGCAAGCCTCCTGGATATCTGATAACACGCGGGCCCGGCCAGCAGGCGAGCGGATTTTCTACGTGTATACACACGGTGCTTGTCCGAACTTGTGTGCGTGTTTCCCGATCCTTTCGATCGGATAGGTAGCTTCTTACACCACGGTCGATCGGGACACTCACCTGACGTTCTGTGTTGGATTCCACCTCTCGCACGGCAGCTCGCCGCTTTGTGGATCGTCTACGGGCGGATGTAGGATCGATATGCACAGATCTCCGTTCTGAAACGATCAACAAAAAAACAGAACAGAGTCAGACGTTGCCTTGCGAGCACTGTTACGTTAAAAACAATAAAATTACTAATACACCAGAAATCTCTTCGATGATATAATTAAAACAATGTTAAATAAATCAGAAAATGTCCATCGTTCGAGGTAGACTAATGCTCGGTCCTCCCTAATTCCGTTCATTTCCCGAAATATTCATCCGCGTCGCAACAAAGTCCCGCGCCGATAAACAAATGGACTAGGATGGTAGCGGAAGGAGGGGGAGGGGGCAAGAAGAAATAATGCGCGTCAACTCTCCCGGCAAAACAATGTCGGTGACCGATGGCGTACGCGGTCGTCCCTGGCAAACGAACCAACAGAGTCGCCTGTATCTTTAGCAGTGTAATAAAAGCGTCCGCGACGAACACAACGGGCGAATGTGTTTAGACGCGAGAACGGCGAGAGCGCGTGTTTCATCGGGTCGGAGTCGGTCTTTCAAGGGCAACGATCGACTTCGGAGGAGACGCGACAGCAAATCCTCGATCCAGGGACGTGGCAAAGAGACAGAGAGGAGATGGAGTGGGGGGAGGGGGGGAGTTCAGTTCCGCGTTAATCGTCCCTGAGAGCGCAATGTCCACGGGGGAAACAAACGTCTGCGGCCCGAAGGACGAAACCTCGCGGTCACCTGAAAATCCTTGTTCGGACCCCCCCCCCTTTCTGCTCGCCATATTCGGTGATCTCCCAGACCGAATACATACACACGCTTTTCACAGAAGCTTCTTCGTACTCCTCCTGTCCGTGCCCTTGGGACAAGGCTGTCCGGACGCGGGTGGTTCGAACGCATTTTTCAAGTCGCGGCAAATTAAATGAATCCTTAGAAGCTGGGTGTTAGGTCTGGGTCGAAAGAGAATACGGACTGTAGATAGTTTAAGGGATAGATTGCTAGAAGGAGAATTCCTTCTCCAATATATTGTAGCGAGAGTGGCATGAACTCGGGTAGCTTGATTTTTCAAGGTGATCCACTAAAGACACAGTATATCAAATAAATTACGATCCAAATGAATCCTTAGAAGCTGGACTCTACGTCAGAATAAAATACAGTATTCTCTCGATAATTGTCCCAACCACGGGTCCGGCCAGGGACAATTATCGTCCAGGGATACTATTCTTTGACTTGTGCCGAACGTAGAAATGGACTGGGAAGCTCGAGAGGCCTCGGTCGCCGAGAAATGTAAACATAATACGGGTCGGGTATATCGGTGTGAGACCACTACTAATCCGATCACAAAACTTCTTTATTTTTCATGATTTTTCTATGGAACTTTCACCAACATATTCCTGGCATTTTTCTAATGAAAATTATACCAAATATGATATAATTCCGATGATATTTACGTGTGTAATGGACGACCCCGCGTCACTTCTCATTAAAATTATATGAACGGCAATTAATGTAAATATGATGCGAATTATATCGTGTTTGGTATAATTTTAATCAGAAAAATGTCACAAATATATCTGTGAAAGTCTCATAAAAAAATTAGTAATAATAAAAAACTTTTTTATTGGGATTACATTGTGAGGACCCGGCGCGGCGGGCCGTTGAACTGTGCCGGCGACTGCGACTCTCCGCGTCTCTTTCTTTCCCATACGCTGTCCTTCCATGCGCACGAAAATTTTATCGTCCATTACACACGTAAATATCATCGGAATTGTATTATTTTTGGTATCAATTTCATTAGAAAAATGCCAGGAATATGTTGGTGAAAGTTCCATAAAAAAATAACTAAAAATAAAGAAGTTTTGTCATCGGATTAGTAGTGGTCTCCTGGTCTCACACCGATATACCCGACCCGTATCATGTTACACTTTTCGGCGGCCGAGGCCTCTCGAGTTTTGTGGCCCCTCACGGGGTATACCCCGCAGGAGTGGGGATAGTTCAGGGACAATTATCGTCCAGATATTTGGGACATTTATCGCGAGAATACTGTATTCTTCGTACACGATTGTGAACAGACTAATTTTTTGTATACATTAACACTAATTGTAAAATAAAAAATCCGTCATTTTGACGGGCTCGGTAGTTCCAAGGAATGAATCGCTCTAGAGAAGATTGGAATTGTACATGCTTCAGCGTTTCATTAGGTAGTTTTTGTTGTAGATCTAATTTCCGTAACAGGCTATTAAACAGCTATCAGCTGCGCCTCTCGGTTACGAAATATTGTATAAATTATGCGCTTATAATCGTTACGTTCCGATATTGCGTAATAAACAGACCATAATAATACAAGCAACTGCGGATCTTTGTGAACTCGTAGTAAAGGCCACCGAATAAGCTCGAACAGAACAGGCGAGCTTCGATCCACTATTCCTCTTTATCTGGTTAGAGTACCGGTTCGTATAAATGTTCCCTAAAAAATTTTTTTTTTCACAGGATCTTTATATTTTTAACCATTAGCACTCGGATGGCGACTCTGAGGCACCACTGAATTTGCTATGCCATTCTTAAAAATATTGTTCACCTTATTATTTTTGTTCGTATTCAATAAACGACTAGACATTTACATATTAAATGAGGTAGTATACTATTAGTTTCGTATGAATTAGTTTCGTATCAAAAAATGAAAAAAAAATTGTACGGAATGGAAATATTCTAGAATGCAAAAATCTTTCGTTTTTGAGTTAAATAGCTCCGAGTGCAAAAGGTTAAAAAAAGTTATAGATTAGACCTGCAGGGTTGCATGCCCCGTTAATCGCGTACAATTAACAGAAGTATGAATTGCGTCGAACCTTTTGCGATTCGGTAAATTATATCGAATCGACAGACAGTGCTCGGACGAGCGAAAGCCGAGCAGAGAGGGAGGGGGAGGGGGCTCGACGGTGACCATCGAAAGGAAGTCGTACAGTTTCTCGTCCGGCGACCGTTATCGGCGACCACTTCCGCGTCCAGTCGGTCGAAACGTTTCGCTAATCTGTCCGGTAATCTCGATTAGCATTTACAAGGCGACTTCTATCACCGGTTCGTCTTCGTGGAACGCTCGTCCCGGTTCGCTGAAGCGTTCAAACCCGGATCGATCGACGCGAAAAACGACTACTATACGTATACATAAAAGGTGATCGTCGCCCTCCTATCAGTATCCTCTCGCTATCAACCGCCGACGATAACAAGGAATTCCTCGCATACTTCTCGTCCGGGCTGTATTTTTGCCAGACAGATAACCATCGGTCTCTTCGACATCCAATTAACCTGTTCAACGTCGCTTTGGACATCCAAGAACAACACAATGAGAGCCTTTTAAAGAGCCATCTCTTGCGACCCTTCGAACCTTCGATCACCGTCGCTGCTTTTTGACCGGAATTTTTCGTCTAACGATCTGGAACTCCTCAAACAGGTGTATAAAGACAGGAGTATCATAAGTACCGCAGTATTATAATCTTGTTCCTAATATTGTACAAAACGGTGCGACGTTCTGCAAAAATTAAATTGCAAAATCCTGCCAAAAAAAATCATTTCATTTTCATAATGAATAGACTGCAGATTTTCACGAAAATTAAAATTTTTCTGCATTTTACAAGGTACCAGAGCCAAATAAATTTTTAGCAACATTTTCTTCGTTCGTATGCGGGTCGTGAAATCGCGAACACGGCGATGCGATGGTTCGCTCGTCCGCGATCTACGAAGCGATCGAGAAAACTGTTATCCGAGCGATGGATCGTCTGGGAGGAAAAGTGCTCGCCGTCTAGCGAACTTTCACCGTTCGCGCCGCGCGGCTTTCCGGAACGCATCGGGAACGCTTCCTGCGACAAAGCGCAAGTCGTAGAACGACGTTAACACGTTTTCAAGCGGGAACGATATTAATATCTGTTTCACGCGAATGGCCCACGGCGTGAGGCGTCAGCGCTTTTTTACGCGGAATCATCGTTATTCGCGGGAAACGTGGTAGAAACCGATAACTTGCCCCGTCATGCTCGTATCTAATCGTGGATCTGAGTTTCGGGTATTCTGTGCAGATACTGCGATGATACACCGAATTAACGTGCATTCTTCCGTAGACTAGAATAGCAGAGTACAATATTAAGGGGGAACGGTAGTCACGTGACTTTCCCTAGAATACCCTGGTAGAATACCCTAGAATATCCTAGAAATCTGGCCGAAACTTGGATTTGCGGGAATACATTTGTCGTCCTTATACGAGCAAATTTTGAACTGTATAACGGCTCATTTGATAGAGCAGTAATCTTAGACCATATATACTAATAGACCCGGCATAGGTATAGTATGTGTATAGGAAAACCGAGAATTTAGTGTCCGAAAGATGATGGGACACTGTGACGTCACAAGATAAGTCTTAAGATAATTTCTTTCCATGTACTTACATACTGTGTACATGGCGCACCCGCTGACCCCCTCTCCCCGTGTAAGCCCCATGCGTATATAGGCACTGTCGATGATCATAGCTTGTACATCTTTTGAAAATGTGACGTCACAGTGTCTTTCAGCTGATTTCATCTTTCGGACACGGAAAATTATCTACGCCGTGTCTATAGGTATACATATATGGTCTAAGGCAGTGATGGGCATTTTTGACTGCCGCAGTCAAGAAGAATCCGCGGAGCTTCCTCCACCAACCACTCTTTCGTGCAACGCGCACCTTCGCTGCGCATCGGTGCCTCGTGCCTTCGTTTTCCTCCTTATACGTCCCTCCATAGCCGACGAGGTTGGTGGGAGGAGCAGGCAACTGAGGGGCCCCTACCGTGCCCATCACTGTGATACAGGAAGGTTCAGCGCAGAGTGCCCTGCTTATGATATTAGTCAAAAACTGTTTTTGCGACAGAAAAATACATTGGATTCTGCGGGTGTTTTCTCGACTTTTTTCCCTACTTTGCAGACTCATTTTACACTTATTAGATGTCAACATAATCTCGTTAGATCATAAGCAGGGCACTCTGCGCTGAACTTTCCTCTATCAAATGAGCCTTTATACAGTTCAAAATTTGCTCGTATAAGGACGACAAATGTATTCCCGGAAATCCAAGTTTTGGCCAGATTTCTAGGGTATTCTAGGGAAAGTCACGTGACTACCGTTCCCCCTTAACTCCGTGTGTTCAGGTATATAATTTTTATTGTAAAATTAAAATGATTTTCTAAAAAATAAATAAAAAACGAGTCATTTCTATCTGTCTGGAAGTTCTAGCTTTAAAATTGATAGATATCTTCGTGGTGAAGATACCGAGGGTCAATATTGACCCGGTAAGCTTTCTCGAGCGGGTTTCAAAGAATGGGAGTGCTCGACGTTGTTCTTATTTTCAGCCCCGAAGAATACATGGAATTGTCGTGGATACGAGAACTATTGGGTCAAGTGGAAAGTTCGTTTCGTGTCGCGAGATAATGGCTCCGCTTTTAGACAATCGCAATTAACCCAATTTTGGCAAAGCAACTTCGTTTTCGAATATTATCCTTTCCCGCTTATCAATCGAGTAAAGCTGCTATTTTTTCTTGCTTCTCTAAAGCATTTGAACTTTTTACACGAAATTCCTGAGCTTTTGAGACGCGGTTCAGTTTTTAGTAAATTACACCTAACTTTTGCGTTTGCTAACCCTTTAATCCGATGATAAATTGTACGCGTAGTACGCGACACTCCGGACAAGGTGGAACATTCATAATGCATCGTGGGTCCAACGAAATTTCCCAACTAAACTTAAATAACTTTGATCGATCGGTTTGTGACCTACATGAGGTCTAGCATTGTCCCGATGATGAAACGCTCTGTTCCTACTTAATATTCTCAGAGCCGTTTCTCCGTCCCGTTGAATATTATTATAACAATTAAGCGTGGTTTTATTGTTCCAGATCTCGAGAGATCTCCGGGAGCTTCTTAACCTGTTATTCCTCTTGCTTTCCAGACCTCTGATGCTCCCACGAGCATGATTAACCTTTGCGGGGACGGAGTTTCTCTAAAAATAGAGACAAAACCGTTCTAGCCTCTCATTAATTACAGACTTAATATTGTGCAAAGAAATATTCATTTTTATGTCTAGTTGGGCAAAATTTTCATCTAAATAAAAATTTCGAATAACGAATAAAAATTTAAAAAATTTTATTCATCATTCGATGGTTCGCGTTTATTAGAGTTGGCAGTCGTTGTGGAAAGATTCATTCGAAGCCTCCGAATAAAAGATACAGACAAATGATGAAAAAATTATTCGAAGTTCGAATAAAGTCACTTTTTCACATCTTTATTCGTCGGATAAATTCTCGTCGAATATAATTATGTATTCGATGCTCGTCGAATAAAAATACTTTTTATATTCGAACCATCGAATAACGAATAAAAATTTTTTTATTTTTTACTCGTTATCCGAAATTTTTATTTAGATGAAAATTTTGCCCAACTCTGCTCTCTGGGCTCGTTTGTTGTCCGAGTTTACTATATTTAACATTTTGAGTCACTCAAATTGAGTACCAGGTTTCACAGGAATACTAGGACAGAATTATACAGTATCGTCTATCCTAGCAATTATTGTTGCATTACATAAATTATTCGGATTTTATAGAGCGTTTAAGGTTGCCGAGGTGCCAGTCAAACTGTTAATAGCTTGCTGTCAAAAGATTTATTAAGCTATGAATCATAAAGATCTAAAATCGGTTAAAGTCCTCGGCAGTCAATCTGTAGAGTTAAGAAAGTATGGAGGACTAAACAATTGCTAAACAAGTCGACTAATGATATTATATTAACTAATTTCCACTTATTTCCTGGTTGAAATCGCTTTGGTATCAATCGTGATCACCCGATCGCGATCGCAAGAGGTGATCGAACGATCCCGAGAATCACTGTCGGATCGTGTGGGCACCTCGAAGAATCCTTCCTCCTCCACCTTTCGGAACCAAACAGGAAGCTCCGCAGACCATCACCGCTTCGAAATATCTTCGCAGAAGGTGTGGGCGCGTTTGCGTGCCGGTTTTTCGCAGTTGCCGAGATATTCCCGGTAGTCGTTGGCCGCGCTATCGCGAGGGCAACCATCCAACATTCCCTCGGCCGTGAAAACTTATTAAACTCTATTGCCCCTGTTGGCTCTTGCTCTTGCTCTTGCTCTTGTGAGGGAAATCTACTCATCGTATAGCGTCGGGATCGTCGGTTTCTCGGAAAACCGATCGGGTCGAAGGACGGGGGACGTTAGGTAGCCTCGTGGAAACGCGGCCAAGACCCGGTTCTTCTCAACTTTTGCCTGATTCGAAGGCTTTAACGCGTGCGATCATCGTCTGGTAAGTTTCCTCCACCGGGAAATTAAAATTGTGAATTCGCGGGAACAAGACGAAGAAAATTCGTCTTTCGCGTCGACACAGTTGCATTTATTCAATTGAATCTTTTGGGTATCTGTGTCGATAATCCGAATTCGCAGAATCGATTCCCCAGGGAAAGTCCAAAAATTTCCTCCGGCAATTATTTCCCATTATTGCAGTCGCTTTCCACTTTTCAGGCAATTTTTCAATTGATTGCAATTTTTGGTGGCTGTGTCGATGATCCGAGTCCTTCAATTCGCCAAGGTAAAGATCCAAAAGTTATCTCGGATAATTATTTCCCATTATTGCAGTAGCAGTTTTCTGTATCTGTGTCGATAATCAGAATCTAGTCCACCGATTCCTCGCGGTAGAGGTCCAAAAATTTCCCTGATTGCCTCCCATTATTACAGTCGCTTTCCACTTTTTAGTTAAATTAAAGTGTTTCTCCCGTTCCGCACGAATTCGCGAGAGATCTCGGACAGCCGCGATCTAGTTTATACAATAGTTCCCCACATTGTTTTGATCTCGCGAGGAGTCAGTCTATTTTCGAGGCTGACCAGCTCTCTCGGCAACGTTCTCCCCCGTTCGAATGCTCTCTTTTTCTATTTCTCGCTTTCTACCAGCGTTTTCGTTTAAAAAATAAAACAGATAGAACGGCGCGCGTTGCTCGTGTGCGCGACAGAGTTTTTCTTCTCGTTAGCCAACTTGGTAAAAATACCACGGTTACTTGTAATCGTAGGCTCGAAATAGAAGTGTACGCTTCGTCGCCGATGCAAAGGTCGACGTTATTTTTTTAATATCTTTTCAGAACCATCTGAATTAGAAAGAAAAATTACCGGACGGGTCACTTTGTAAAATCAGAAATACAGAAATCATTTTTATTAGCGTTATTTACAGGAATAAATATTCAAACTATATACAGATGCTGCAAGAATATCGATATTCGAGATAGACAACGCTGATATATTTAAATCAAGTTCAATTTAATAGAGTCGAGCAGAAACGCTATGGCGTATGAATATTCGATTTCGCTCGGAGAGCATCGTCTGTAGCCCGTAGATTTATTTATAGCATCCAAGATAAGTATAATTGCAAAATTAAAAAATTCTGATTCTAGTATTATCTGCGACTCGATAATATTCTTTCCACACAAAAAGAAAAATGGGGGAGATATCGATTGAATTATCAAACAAGGTCTCGCGCTCACTTTTTTCAGCTCGGAACATTGCAATATCCCCTGCTAAATAAAACTCCCCTGGTATCTCTTTTATCTCCACCTGAACAATAAACTTTCAGAACGAATGTTCGCACAACAATTCTCTGTCCCAGACTTTTCACTCGACAGCAAAATCGCGAGAATTACTCTGAAACGAGATTTATCGTGGCATTGTTCATTTCAGTTAATCAGAGAAAAGTTTATCGAGGACCGGAGCCATAATCGGGCAAGAAATCGCTCGACCTGTTGCTCGGCCGCTATTGAAACCGAGCCGAGCCCGATCCATCGACTACGGTTCCCTTTCTGCGCGTTGGATCTTCGAAATCAAAGGCGAAAACCGAGGAAACTCGGTCGCGGAAAATCGTTCGGTTTTACGCGGAAAAATTAGGTCGCCGTTGCTTGACCCCGATTTTATTTTTCTTCCTCCGTAAAACCCGCGCGACGCTATTTCCCTGCAATTTGGTAGTCGTTCTCGTCGGGCTTTATGGACTTGAAGCTGTGTAAGATTGGCTCGACGATGGATATCGATACAGAGAGAGAGAGAGACGTCACAGTTCCCAATTCCTTGGCCCCGAAATTTCGGAAATCTGCGAGAGAACCGGCCAGCAACGTTCTTCTATTCGAACTGGACGCTCGCCAACGGCACTGCGGTATGCCGTGCTTTTGTGCACAAAGAACTTGCTCGCCGTGTATGAGACCGTTCTCGTTCTCCTTCTAGGCTAAGCACATGTCCACTCTTTCTACTTAACTGATATTCGAGACCCTCATTTGCCAAATCGATTAACTACGAGCACAAAACGCGGAGGAAATCGGTAAAGTATTATAAAGTATTATAAAGATTGGATAAAAGTATTTACGAAAGATTCCTTCACATAATAGCTTCATTAAAATTTACTAGATACACTGTATAATTTTTGGAAAATTCCTATTAGTCGGAATTGCGAAGAAAAATTGAAGTTACGTTGCAAAATTACAATCGATTAATCGTAAACGCCGCGAAAATCGGTGAAGTACTATAAAGTGGTGGATAAAAGTATTTACGAAAGATTCCTTCACATAATAGCTTCATTAAAATTTACTAGATACACTGTATAATTTTTGGAAAATTCCTATTAGTCGTAATTGCGAGGAAAAATTGAAGTTACGTTGCAAAATTACAACCGATCAATCATGCGAGTCGGGAATTAATTTTTACATTTAACGAGTTAGCTTGAGACTTGTAATCAGCTGTTCTTTGTGAATAAATGGAGGGGAGATATCGAAGATAACCGAACATACCTACGTCACCACCCGATAATCAAATTACGGTATAATTCGCTTAGTCTGTACGTAGCATGAAACGCAAAATTTGCGCATTGCGCACTTCTCTTATCGACGCGCCGATCGATCTCGAATAGACACTCGCTGTCTCGAGGAGGATTTCATCGATCGATCGATCGGAGATTCCGGCGTCGAGACGGATGGTTTCGTCCCCGGCCTGAATCGCATTCCTCTGATATCCATAGCGATTCGACCGATTTCAAGGGCTGCACAGTACCCAGAAACTTGAAATGATTGCTCCCGGTGCTCCCTCGAGCTCCCACGAGCCCAGAGAAGCTCCGGGTTGAGACCGTGTCTCGATAAGAAATGGGTCAACCAGGCCGAGGGGGTTCGGCAATTCGAAGGAACAGTTGGAGGGCGTTATGTTACAACATCGAGGGAAAAATCGAACGTTCCACTTCCTTCTCTCGATTCCCTAGGCTAACCTAGTACAGTATTCTCTATAACTGTGAAAACTTCGGGAGACTCACAGTTATAGAAGATGTGCTACATGCTTTGCAGTAATCCAAAAGTAGAGAAGATTAAATACAAAAATAAAAATCCCTTATTTTTGGTCCTTCGTCAACGAAACTTTTACCTTACGTTACGTAATAGTTCCATTAAAAAAAAAAAATTATAAAAGTTGCAATTTTTTGCTCCGCTTGCATTAGTGCGAGACTCACCGACACTCGAGACCCCGCTGGCTCGGTCACTGGTTCCAAGGGGGATCCCCCCAAGCTGTGGTGGGGATAAAATTTGACCAGTTACGGTAGAGATCTTTTTCACAGTTACGGAGAGAATACTGTATTTCCCGCCGCGCGGAGAAGCCCCGCAGCCAAGTGACTCAATTATTACCGCGCGACTGTTAATTGCGGAGGATTTTGAACCTGATTCCCCACTTACATTTTAATCCCGCCCGGTTACGAATCCTTGAGCGTCCGCCTGGCCGCGACGCGGGTATTCTAATTAAATTTCCAGGAGGATCAGCGAGCCGGTCGTCAGTCTCGGGTAAAACAACTTCCACGAATCTGTCGAGCGACGTGACTATTTTTCGAATGGCGGAAGAAGCTGCCACGCTGCCGTTCGGAGCCGTGGACTTCGTCGAGGTTCGGTTCTCATGGTAGAGAGGATGGTTCCATGTGGAACTATCGGGTCTTGGGTCCTAGGTCCCGTTAATGCCACGGAGGTCCTGAGCGCGACCTTATCCGAGACCGTTTCCACCTTACGGCCGCTTCTACCTACAGGCTGTTTCATAGCGCGCGTCCCCACTCGATTGTTTCGCACCTAGACGTATCTTTTTCTTATTGAAAATAACGGCTCTGCGATGCCTGCACCATGGGTTCCCATAATTTTCCGGTTCGCGACCCTCGCTTAAAGATATTGTTGCTCAGCACCTCCTTCCCGCACAATGTATAATACGTTGGGTTTATGCAACAAATAATTTTTATCGATATATATGTATATATTTTACATAAATTAATATTGTTCCGTGAACTGTATGCACGTTCACAGTCCCGTATATGCGGAACCGTTTCATTGTATCTTGCGGTACCTTTTATATATGAAATCAAAGATAGAACCGCGGCCCTTTCAATCCGCACGCCGACATGAACGACACGGTTTTAACTGTTTTCCATGGACTATAGAGCTCGTTCAATCAAAGCATAGCTTTACTCGCATACGACATTTAGTAGAGAGAACATCGCATAAATATATTTCAAAAAGTATATCTGCATTTTTCTCATTTCATAAATTACCCTTGCTTCCCAAAACCAACAATTTTGAAACGTTCTACCTACATAAACTTTAAAGGGCGAGGTCTTTACTTTTATATACATACTTCCAACTCCTAGTATGCAACTATGCGGAGCTCGACGAATTATTTTTCAGACTCGTTTCGACACGATTGTTTAACATGTAGTTCCGATTTTCAAAAAAATCGCAGTTATCAATTTTTGAGCGATCACTCTAAACTTCATTTGATAAGGAAACGATTCATTGACCTCCGTAGACTTATCCAATGTTGCTGAATTTTCAAATTAGATTTAAACAGAAAAATGTTATTCCTTCATTTTCGCCTTATCTCTTGTAGAATCAGCAACCGGCCGCTTGCCTACCGCGATTTCGGAAACACCCTGTATATCGCGAACGTCGCAAAGCGGGGAGAGTAGCGATTTTTGGGGGCGAATTGGACGGTTTGCGAACTAACTATCGGTTGACGAAACGCGTCCGGTGAAACAGCCTGTATGCACACCGGTAACTCCTGTCGCCGACACGCCGCACCGTGGCCTCGGCCACGCAGAAGAGAAGGAACACGGACCCGGCTCGGTGGCACACACCTACAGGATTGATCTGGCCCCGCGTGTACGTGCACGTGCACGTGCACGTAACGTGCCGGTCACAGACGTTTCACGGTTCGTCGAATCCTGAGGCGTCGACCTCTCCTCCTCGCGAGGGCGAGAGCTAGAGCCTATGATTTCGCAACGATTCTGCGAGCGCAGCCCGCACAAGTCCGCACGGCCCGAGCCAGCCCCGTCTGACACGAACACGTTTCTTCCCTCCATGTCCGTTCGACGGAGTAAAAGAGAGAGAGAGAGAGAGGGGGGGGGGGACGCAGGGGGTGCAATTAACGGCTCCATTTTCTAGAAACAGAACGAAACGAAAGTAATCGACCGACATTCGTCGACGATTCCCGGAAACCCGATGGAGCACGGCCGGTTCACCTCCGGGACGCTAATCTTCGGTTCTTGGCCTCCGGCGACCAATTTTCCCCATAGGAAAAGGGAGCCAGTCTAGGTTCCTGTCGCTTCGAATGAAATCATTAGCCCCGTCGATTGATATTAACGCGTTCGCCACCGAGTACTTCTGCGTAATTAGAATTGTGTTGATTATGGCTGTCCATGTACTTCGTGCGAATCTTCAAAGCCGATGCGAAGAGTACTTTGCACGGTACAGTATTCTTGCGATAATTGTCCCAACCACGGGTCCGGCCAGGGACAATTATCGTCCAGGGATACTATTCTATGACTTGTGTCGAACGTAGTAATGGACTGGGAAGTTAGACTGCTACTTGCCGCGTCTCTTTCTTTCCCATACGCTGTCCTTCCATGCGCACGAAAATTTTATCGTCCATTACACACGTAAATATTATCGGAATTATATCATATTTGGTATCATTTTCATTAGAAAAATGCCAGGAATATGTTGGTGAAAGTTCATTAAAAAATCATGAAAAATAAAGAAGTTTTGATATACCCCGCAGGAGTGGGGACAGTTCAGGGACAATTATCGTCCAGACATTTGGGACATTTATCGCGAGAATACTGTATATCTATTCTTACGTAAGAACAGTTTACTGGAATAAAATTGAGCACTCTAGACAATAACTGATGTAACGGTATACTCCGGTCAAGAAGTATTACGGCCAGACGTTAGATTATGTAAGTAACATTGTATGAAGATCTCGCTAGGCTCCTTTATTGCGGATGTTATGCTACGAATACTTCAATCACTTAAATCATTAAAAAGAGCTACTTTTCTAATTGAACGCTACAATTTTAATTTCGCTGGAATAAAAATCTGTTACGGAGACATAGATCTCTCGACGCTTCGTCGGAAAGGTCAAAACGGAAATAATCGAAGGAGAGAGTGCATCGGATAAAAATAAGACCGCAAAAACTCTACGGATGCATTTGCCCGAAATAACACACGAAACGATAACGAACTCTACAGAGTCCTCGGAAGAATTTCTTCTAAGAATCACCGTCGATCGTCGCCACGCGCGATCACGTTTCGCGGATCGGCAGTTATCGCCGTCAAAGAAAGTGTTTCGCTTTGTCTCGGGAGGCGGTGCACGCGTTATCTGTTAAGCAACCTGTCATTCGACAAACAGTTTCCGCGGGAACAATGACGTCCGCCGTACACGGAGAAAGAAAAATCGGATTTAGCGCACTGCTAGTTAGGCTCTCTGCAGCCTATCATTGTCCCCATGGTTCTCGGTCTGGTGTTTACGGCGTCGGCCAAGATCCCCCGCGGAGCAACAAATCTCTCACGCACGTGACTCACGTGGCGAGACGATCGCGGACAAAGGGACCTCGTTGGAAAGTCATTCGGCCGTCATTGAACGTGCCCGCGTTACGTAGATTCCGCCGGTTTACACACGAATTACGCGACACGTTCCGACGACGCAACGTGCCCCTATTATTTCCGAGCCAGCCTCCGCCGACGCCTATGCGAGCCCCCGAACGTCGGCAACCGTTTACCAGTCGCATTGGCGCGAGGCCACTCTCGTTCCGTCCCCACCTTTTTTTCTTCTACAACTTGTTTTATTAGCCGAGTCGTTGGGAATTGTTTTTCTCTGGATGCGAGCATTGGGAAGAGCGAGACATTTTCAGTTGAATTTCTCATTGCAATTTTACTTCAGACATGACCGTGCGACCGGAGGCGAAATGAGCCGAGCGTAGTTATCGAGCAGCTTCGGGACCGAGTGGAGGGGATGACGCGCACCTTGTATCGAGGCAACGCGCAACTTGTATCGAGGCAAGCGTGGCGCATACCCGAGTGACCCGCGCGAACCGACACGGTTGAAACGTATCGACGAGAAAACGCTTCGATTGACTGATAATCACGAGGATGCCGGGGTTCACCGAGGTGACAGAATACCGAAGGGTTCTACGGGGCCAGCCGTTGCATACTCATTAAACAAATTACTCGTATTCTTGTTTAACGTTATGCTCTCGCGGTGGATTAATCTTTCTCGAAAGAAAGGAGGAAGAGATAGCGAACGAACGATAGAAAAAGAGAGGAGTCGTGAGACGAGACGAGACGAAACGCGACGATACGATACGAGACGAGACGAGACGAGACGAGGCGACGGGAAAGTACGTTGGCCTCGGAGAGCGAGGTCGAAAAGACACGACACGTATGAAAAGTATTCATCGCGCGGAAAATAGCATACACGCGGTCGTACAACAGCCGAGCATGTTCGCACGATATAACGGAGAGCGAGGCGGAACTTTCATCGGGGAAAAGTTAGGTGAACCCCGCGCGACACACGACGGCTACCCTACGTTACTTTTCCTCGGGCGAAGCAATTATCGAAGACACCGTCGCGTCGTCGTCGCCGTCGTCGCCGTCGTAGTGTGTCTGGCCGATCGCTTTCCAGTGAAACCGTTTCCCTTCGAATCGTACGCGACACGCTAAGAATCGCAATCTTCTTTAATTTTTATTCTACCCCACCGGTTCTCCTGCGTTAAATAGAACAGTGCCAACACGCTCGCAAAAGCGTTGTCTATTCGACAGTTTCAGATCCTTTAAAAAATATTTAGGAATTCCGTTTGTACTCTTTCTGGGCGAATCTTGAAATTAAAGTAAATTGTACTGGATTTTAGCTTAGTGACTATAGAGGGTTCTTCTCACCCCTTGAACGTGGAAGATGATCTAGGAATAAGCTGCCTCGTAGCGACGTTTACCAGATGGAAATAGATCTTTGATCATATTTTTCACACGCCTGTACTCCTCATTCTGGCTCGCAATATTTTTACAGGGCAGTTTTAATGTCCAGCTATATGCTGACAATTTTTCCACAACGAACAATCATTTATCAATGATGACATTCGTAAAAATTGTCGAACTTTTCATTCTATTCAAGCTGCTCCTCTTCGTAATAAATAAGACAAATATTATTCGCGATATTTCTGTTATTTCTATTAACAGATCGAAATAAACAAAAAGGAAAGCTGTAAAATTTGTACAGTTGGTTGGAACGGTAGACGAGGTCTGGAAAGTCAAAATCCGTCGTCGCAACGGTGTATTCCTAAGAAAATGAGCAAGAATGAGCAAGATGAAAATGAACAAGTGGGACTGGCAGATGTCGAGAGCCGCCAGCCACGAATACGGCTCCGCACCCGCGCGTTTCAGACACCCGATAAACCGCGAGTTTTCTTCATAATAATCATGCGTTCGTTCGGCCCGACCGGGATGCGTAATTGTGAGGCAGATCGAGGCATAGTGAGGCAGACTGAGGCATAGTCAGGCAGAGCGAGGCAGAGCGAGGCATAGTCAGGCAGAGCGAGGCATAGTGAGGCAGAGCGAGGCAGAGCGAGGCAGAGCGAGGCAGAGCGAGGCATAGTAGGACATAGTGAGGCATAGCGAGGCATATTGAGACAGAGCGAGGCAGAACGACGCAAACCGAGGCAAAGCGTGGCAGACCGAGGCATAGCGAGGCATAGCGAGGCATAGCGAGGCATAGCGAGGCATAGTGAGGCATACTGAGGCATAGTGAGGTATAGTAAGACATAGTGGGGCATAGCGTGGCATATTGAGGCAGAGCGAGGCAAACCGAGGCATAGCGAGGCATAGTGAGGCAGAGTGAAGCATAGTGAGGCAGAGCGAAGCAGAGTGATGCATAGTGAGGCATAGCGAGGCAGAGCGAGGCATTGCTCGACGCATCAAATTTACGCGCGTTATTCCCGTTAACCAGGCGTGTTAGTCTAGTCTCATCCCTCCCAACAACAAGTGACTGGACATGGATGTCCAACGAGCTTTGGACGGTCATTGACTCTTTCGTACCCGCGCTGAAGAGTCGCATGGAGGGCGCTCTCGCTCGAGAGAGAGGTCGATACGTTTCGAAAACGAGATACTTCCCGCGAAAATCATTTCCGAACAACCCCCAACCCCTGTCTCTCTCCCTCCGACTCGTTCGTTTCGGTAACTACCCTCTTGTGCACCCATTACTATCGCCATCTTGTCGCTGCTACGCTCGAACGCTTTTAATAGTTTATTATTAGATTGCGGATTCTGTGCGTTTATAGAACAGATGCGTGGGTGTAATTTAACACTAAAATCGATACGGCGATGGTAATAAAATTATTGTAATTGTTTCGGGACACAGTTCGTAACGAAATTAAAGAACATTGCAGCGAAAGCATAATTGAATAAACAAGAACTGTACATCTCCGCAAGAAGCGATTACCGAAATTATAATTTCAAGCGACGGGCTGGAACGTGAAACGAAAGATAATTAGGATAGTCCGGGGGGGGGGGGCGGTTCCGCTAAAATACAGGGGGGTAGAAATTATTTAAAGGATAGTTCCGGGATATTGAAATCCATCGAGCTTCCCTCTGGCGCGTTTTGGCTAAAAATTCCACCGGTTTTCCCCCATGCTGTATTTACAAGCGCTGGGAGTAATAAATAACAAGATCCTCGATGCAGAGGCGGCTCTCCTCTCCACCTTTCACTCGATTCGAATTTCGCTGGATGAAGCCGGGAGATAAGTGCTCGCCGGAGAATCGTCGGTAACGATATCACCGTGACGGCGATTGGCGCAAAAACCTAGCGGATACACGCTCGCACACGCTCGCAACACGCTTGCACAGGCTCGTGGTCCCGCGATCATCCGAGAAAGCACGCGAATTAAAAACTCCTCGAAAACCAGCGTTGATTTCGCGGCCCGCGCAGATTTCACCGCGCCGGTAAAGCCGTCAATTATCAAAATTACGGTCGCTTAATATCCCTCGAGACACGTGTACTCAGACGCGCGTTTTCATGGCGAAACAAGGAGACACAGAGAGATAGAGAGGAAGAGAGTGGAAGCTGCTGGAGGAGCAGGCTGCAGGTTTCGCGAGTCCCGACGCACACTGCTGCGAATATACAGGCGCTCGGGGAAAAAAATCATACCTCTTAAACTAGTTGATTTTCGTGCGAAGTACCTTCATACTTTTTTAAACAAAATACAAATCTGAATCGATTGGTAAATAAAAACATGTACGTTTTCGTTGATGAAAAATTGCGATGTCCTTCTTTATCGAATAAAAAGATTTTTTCAATTGCAACGAAACTTTTTCGGTACTTTTTTTTTAAAACACAAGTCGTAGCGATCATTTTGTTTAGGTAGATTTCGAGAGGGGGACTCGACACTTTTTTTCAAACTCGAGTCAAATTTGATAAAAATCTAACAAAAAATTTTATAAAAATCGTGACTATTTGAAAAAAAATTTTTTGCAAAATTGATTCGAACAGTAAATTTCAAGTTTCAATGTTATTAAGAAATTGATCTATTCAGCTAAAATTGTAGGTAATATTACAAACTATATTTTATTATGAACTTTTTTAAGCTAAAAAAAATATGTAGATCTTACACTTTAAAGTTTTGTTTTTTCCTGCATTGGACGAAACACTGCGACGACACGAAAGCTACAAAACGGAGGGCGAGCGACAAAGAGAGCCCCTGAGAAAGTGAGAGAGATTGGAAAGGGACGAGAGGTGGACGAGGGCGAGGCGCAGGGTGAAACGTGAAAAGGGGATGAAGGGAGGATCGATAATTCCCGTATTTACTCACCTCGTACACGTTCGGGTGCCAAACTTTCGTCATAAACCGAATGCTCGGTGGACTATATGGATAATCCGGCGGGAACTTCATGTGTGCCTGAAAAAGAAGAACGTGCGCGTTAGAATCAGATTGATAATCGTGTTTTGGTGGCGCTTATCGGTACTAGTCGCGCCGCGGGAGATACTGTTATACAATCGGCAACAAAAAATATTGGCACTGCTAGCTTTTAATTATGTAATTTATAGCTTCATAATTGAATGGTATGTATTAATGAACTGATTCGAATAACATTTTATGTAATGATTATGTGTAATCTAATAGCTGTAACCGTGCCATTCGATGGATGTCGAACAATGTTTCTACAGCAGTATCTAGCAGACATAATAGGTGCTTTGCGGAAGATAAAAATTGTCTGTATCAATTGCAAGAAATGAGAGTGCTGTACCGATACTTTCGTTCGTGGCTGTATGTAGAGCGACTTGGTTGCGAATCATTTGAAACAGCTCGACAATGTTCCGAAGACAATTGCCGTTGCTTGTGCAACCGAAACGCGATTTGCCAAGCAGTGAATTTTGCTAGAGCAAGGAGTGGATTTCTATAGCAAAGAAGTAGGTATGGTTTCTGCAATAGAATTCGATCTGCTTTGCATACGGAAGCGATCGGTGCGTGAAACAGATCGGCAGAGCGCGACCGATGGTATAGAAACCGGCTGCGCGGTTCTTGAAACATCCACGGACTTCATAGTGCTCGCGAAATGGCGAACTGTGCTTCGGAAGATGGTGAAACACTGTTCGATCAACTCCACTTCGTTAAGAATACAATTGCGTGGATGTGGTCATAGTTCGTTCCCATTTAAATATGAAATTGACTAATTTGACGGTGTATGAATGGCGTTGAATACAATGGAGAAGCGCTTGAGCAACTTTCTTGAACTAATTAGTTTCTATTCTCGATGTGTCAAGTTGTAATGTCGACGAATTTAATCGATTTCGGTCACTGACCGGGAAATTCGATCTAGCGCTGTCATTCATCTGTGGTTACAGCGGTCAGTGACCACCAATGACCGACTATACACCCGACATATCATCAGGGAACTATGGAGAATATTGAAGGTGAAAATATGTTTAAGAATCGTTAATGTTCTATCGGTTTGGTTGGTCACTGACCAAGGAATTCTATCGAGTTTGGTCACTGATCACGATCTCCTAGAAGACTGAAAGTGAACCATAAAGTGCCTGATACATTAACGAAAGCGTACTCTGCTACGAAAACTAATTAGACGGTATGAAAACGCGTTTCATAATGATTAGGGCTTCGCCGGTTCGCTGCAGGATGAATCCATTTCGCGGAGAGCGTGTACACAAGGGTCGTCCCGACGCTAGCTGGCAGACTTTCGTCGATGGTTCGCCGACGGGACGCTATATTGATCGCAACCTGGTCATGGCCCAAATATCCATCTCGTCCTCCGGGATAGCGCGTCCCAGAATTAACTTACTTTCCATCGCGAGACCGCCGGTGTTTACGTTTACATTTCTGTCCGAGAACGATTCCCCGGTCTGGTCTCTCCACCAGAATTAATTAGAGGGGGGAAACACGGTGAATTTCGCGTTTCGACGGACGCGTCGCGGCGCTCTCCCCTGTTCCCGGGACAGGAGAGAGCGTGTTTATATTTAATTGGCAGCTCGGGAACAGACCGGCTCTCTGTCCCGGTTCCAGCTTCCATCCCAGAGAACTTTTCGACCCGAAGAAAATGGAACGCGTGTATGTGCGCTCGCTGGCCATGAAACATCGACAAACATCGGAAAACGCCGTCCGACGAGCCTGACGGAACTATGTAGTCGCTAGACTGTTGACCAGAAGACAGTGATAGACACCGAGCTATGCCAGATACGCGCAAACCGGTTCCGATAATAATTCGTACCGGTCTTTCCGACGCTGAAAGAAATCCGCTGTAGATCTGCGTGCGCAGAAAATTGCCGATTCCAACGCGTTTATGCAAATGAATTATTAAACTGCAGCCGGAGTCTCCGAGACTCTCTCGAGGCAATTCAATACCATTTAAGTCTGTTTCGGATAACAAGTTAGCATTAAGAGTGGCTTTGTCGCAGGCAGACCCTTTTAAGAACCTCATTTTATTGTAACTCTGAACGAAAAATCGGCCGATCTCAGTTTCCAGGATTATCGGTGTTCTCCGCTCGTCCGATTTAGGTGAGACACGTCAGAGATTCTCGCACGGTGTTTGAATATGGAATCAAGTTTCCACTCGGTTGCGGAGGGAAGACGGAGCATCGTGTTCCGGTTCACGATGCGGCACAGCGAAATCGATAACACTTATCAGTCGGTCGGTAATCTCGCATGACATCTGGGCGACAGGCATTCGCAGAACCGCAGGTAAGATCGATTATTCGCGCAATTACGCTGCATTTTCAGCGTTTCCCGTATCAATGGGGACGGATCCGCGGGATTCCGTGTCGCGTTCCCGGTCGGATCGATTCGCATCGGCTATTTAACGGCACCGGGATCCCGTGCACGCGCCGTTCGCGTCGAAAAGTCGCATGACGTCGCGAATGGGTACGGCACATTGATTAACATTTAAATAAATTATATTTAAAATTTAAATATCTAAACGAAACACGGAGACCTCGGAGATCAGCTTTGTACTTTAAAACAGTATCTAATAAACCTATAGACTATAATAGTATTTTGTTTATAATTCGCACGAGGCTGAAATTGCTCATGGGACTGTCAACAATAATAAATGAAAAATCAATTAACAATGCTCCAACGTTCTTCCAAATGTTCCCTCGTTTTTCCCCCACGAATGGATAAACTGCGAATTCGCGATTAACCATGCACGTCCGTTCGACGTGAAAACAACAGCAAGGAGACATTTTTTCCCGTTTCGTACATTTCGAAAATGTTAGGAGCTGGGAGAGGCACTTGCGGACAGAGCACGCGGGGGGCAGTGCACACACTTGTACACCGCGTCGAGCGGGCGTGTACATTCGATTCTGTTCAATAATGCAACGGTCTCGGGCGCGTGTCACCGTGGAACTGTTACCTTGACAATACCATGACGAACGGTAGAAAAAACGCGTGGTCGGTTGTCGCTTCGCCCCGACCGGTGACCATCGTATACGAATAAGACTAAAGGATCCCCCCGCCCCCCCCCCCCCGTGTCGCGACGCCAATGTCGCTCGCGTAAATATTGGCACCGGATAGGAGGAAGCGATTTCCTTCGGCCTCGTCGCATCGTCGCGATATCCGAAACAGGGTCGTTAACTCGACGCGGATTTCGAGCCGCGTGTGCGGCAGCCTGCGGATGACCCACAAATTTCCGCGACCTATTTCGCCGCTCCGAAACCAGCGTCCTACGTCCCTGAGATGCCGGGTCGCGATCTAGGGAACGTCGCGACCCGCCGGTGACCGTGCCTGATTCCCAAGGATTCCCACGGTGACCTAAATCTGAAAGAAGATGGACTACAAGCTTGTTTGCTCCGGGGCTCGTTTAACTGGATTTTCCGAGGAGACTGTACGCTGCAGTTCGAAACTTATCGACTCGTCTTGAAGATTCTGAATATCGTCTAATATGTATCTCAATAATTTCCTTTAAATCGAAATAAAATTTCATTTTCTTGTTAATGTATAGACCCTGGAGCGAGCGACTTCTGACTGTACATTAACTAACAATGGCAGTGCGGAACAGATTCTAACGCAGAACACCTTTTTAATCGGAATCCTTTTACGCAGTTCGAAACAGTTATTTTCGGTTCCGAGTCCCGGTTGGACTGGAAAGGTATGCCCGAAACATTGTGGAATAATGTTTTCAACTATTAACGGCGCTGCGGTTTCGCGGGTAAGGAAGGTAACGCGCGGGTACGACTACGGGAAACAGAGTATCTGGCACATCGAAATCCCCGGGTGATTGCAGACCTCGTTGCACGAACGGGAAAAAGAAAAGAGAGCGAGGAGAGAGAGAGAGAGAGATTGAAAGCGCGTCTGCCTCCGCGATTCGAGGGGTGGACTCGGCCTAAATGAAAGAAAGGAATATACATACGAGAGACCCGGGGTCCTAGGTATAACAATAAGGGGCCACGAAATGAGCCGACCTTCAGGACGCATCCCAGAAGCCGCGAAGGGAGTCGCGGGAAGGGAATCTCTTCGCGGGAATCATTTCTGCATTATTCATCCGTGAATCGCTTAACCCCTTGCCCTGCGATTTCCTTCGCAGCTGCCGTGATTAAAACCTCTCTGTCTTCGATAGCGAAATCGTTATTTATAATGTCTCTAACAGCATTGATCATAATCCGACACGAATCTATCACGATTTTACAGTAACGAGTGATGTTCATGTTCTGCAAATTCTGAAGGTGTTCGTCGAGGGTATAGTCTAGTATCGAAGTGATCCATGCATTAATATTTAACAGTTGGAAAATAAAATAAAATTGTCGAAAAAATATCTCATTCAATTTTACTGCTGCTTGAACTACCGGGGAAAAAATGCAATTGTATTGATCTTTTCGTTACGTACATTAAATTATTTATTCAACAAACCGAGGTTCTCGTTGTTGGTTTACTTCGATTCATTGTAATTGTATGTTTCAAAGTGAAGCATAAATGTTTGTCTCTAATAGGAATAAAATTGCTACCGCTACCGTTTCGATCAGTTAATAACAATAGCAATTTTGCAAAAAATTATTTAATTCTTTCCTAAAGTTTCGGTTCTGTTTTGAACCTTTTTCAAAGGTAGAAATTTGCGCCTACAAAAAAATATATATAATACAGTATAAAGAATAGCTGAATTGAAAATGATCAAAACTGGTGTTGATACGTACTTGCTATAATAACTTTGGTTATGTAAAATTAAACATTGAGAATTTGGTATGTACTCCTTACGTACACCTCTAATAGGAATGTGCGAAATGCGGTCGCGCCGAAGCAGCACAATGGCCGTGCTAAATTATTTCGATTTTTCGGCAGCCGGTAAAGATTGCGGGGAGCGAAAATGTGGTTCGTGCATATTCGCGAGCGTGTGTGTCTGTGCGCGAGTCTGCGACGCTGAAAATAACTCGATTCTTTTTCACGAGAGAGGCACGCGTTCAGCAGCCACCTCGGCTTCTATCCTCTAGCCAGCCCCAGCCAGCTAGCCAGCGAAAACTTTCGTCGGACGGTTTTCTTGGTTACTCTCGACGGGATTAACTTCTGCTCGAGAATGCCCCGTTACCGAGCTGTGTTATCGCGATCAAACTCTATCCGCGATACAGTTCCGTTAATAATAGCTCTGTCTGCGAGACGAGCGCCGGCCACCGCTGCTGCTGCTGCGATCAAGTTCACCGTTGCGCGCCGAACGATATCGATCAATTTATTGCCGAGGTTTCATTTTAGCCGGGTTGAGCAACCGTCGGCAAACAAATAGCGCGTTTCCTGGTTCCGTTCCTCTACGCCACCCGAGAAGGAGTCGTTTAACACTTTGCCTGGACGTGATCTTTAGCGATGATCTTCCGAACCGTTCAATTTTCTTTGCACCTGGACTACTTTTCTTTCGCAACCCTATTTTTCGTGCGTGGGAAAATATAGAGTCGTGCGGTATCGATCGCTTCAAAAAGAGAAATTTAGGGTGATCATCGTTTTTTTTTTTTTTTTTTTAATTGAGCCACTGAAACCTGTTACAGGTTTATTTCGGCTTTAACAAACATACATTGGGTTTACATAATGTAGAGAATTATAGACTTGATTACCGCTAGAGGTGAAGTTGACAGTCGTTTAAAAACTGAAAAATATATGTACAAGCTTTTATATTTGGTTCTGCAAAGAAAATGTCCGCTTTTAATGGCAGAAAGTACTTAATTTTGCGCAGCTTATTAACTAGCTTAATTCTTTGGGAATCATATAGCCGACACTGCCATAGGACATGGTCCAGATGATCATCGTTTGTAGGCTATTCTAATCAGAAATGCAATTAGCTTTAAGCAATAAATTGAACTTCATTCGATATCGAACAAATATGGTCGACGTAGAAATCCATTTGCTGGGACAGAGCTTTGATATAATCCTATAAATGGTGGATTTTAAAAATAAAGTAAATTTTAAATAATTTCAGGTACATTTGCAGAAAAATCGTTCGAAACTACCGACACTAGAAACTATAGTCTACACGCGTTAAAACTTGCAAGGCGTCGTGCAGTAAAGTTTGGTCACCTTCAATTATGTTAAACTATCGCGGCAGCCGGCTGTAATAATTATTGACCGTGATTCGCAGGTGCGAAACAGAAATTCTGTTAGCCACGGCGAACAATTTCCTGGCGAGCGGAAAATATTATTGAATTACAAATAATCGTTTTCCATATATTCGACCGTGTCTCCGGGATTCGCGTGTCATGCGAGCGCATATATTTACCCGCAGTCTGACAATTAGTAACGCGACCGAGCGCATTGCACACAGTATCGATCCTCCAAGCTGCACCCTCCGCGAGTATTTCAACGTTTACGTAGCAAAGTCTTCGTCAGATTGACTTTGCTCGCCGCTAATTGCGTTTACACGGCTGCTTATGATCCATACGAATCACCTGGTTAAACGCGTTCCGCACTTTCACCGCGAATTCTTGCGGATATACACACAATTTTACCAAGATTCCCCGGTGTTCTCCAAATCGCGAAAAGGAAAAACTCACGCGCCGGTAAACTTTCACCCGGCTCCGTTTCACCGGTGTTTTAATCGGTTTCATCTACGATATAAATACGCGACGCTCGCAGTACAGTTATCGTTAATGTCTATACCATGGCGTCCCAATCAATAACACGCCAGATACAGATCTTTTTATTTCTTATCTTCACGCTATTTGCCTTCGCGCCACTGTGAAGTGCATACCCTTTCGGGGAAAGTGCATCGGTGGGAAACTAGCGAGTCGATACGATCGCCTTTTTTCTTCGTTGCGGCAATGCAAAACAAACTCTGTGTATGGATTATTGTGTTCATAAATTTCTGAAATGCAGAAGACTCTGGACGTTGTGTCTAATTTAGGTTTATGCATTTATGATAAAAACGAGGTGCAATTTAAAACACTGCTACTGTATTTGACTCCTTAAGATTGGACCAGTAAATTAATGCAGAGAAAAAATCGAAAAAACCTGTACGATTTTATATGTCATTATTTTTGCAGAAAAATCTAAATAGTGTCAATATCAACAGTTTGTATGCATCGCGCGTGAATTAAGAACTGAATGTTAATTGCGATCCAATTTAATTCTCAAGATATATAAAGGTGAGAGAGAGAGAGAGAGAGAGAGAGAGGGAGGGAGGGAGGGAGAGAGAAAGGCCTAATTTAGACCACTATATAGATCAGACCACCATGTACTACGAGAATGAAAAAATCCATAAAAATTTAGTTACCGACAAAATAAATATTTGCAGTGTTATTCATGCCGTTAATCAACTATACCTTGCTAATTAGACCTAATCTAGAAGTCGCTTAAATTCCATCTGTTCAATTCTATTTTCCCCAAAATGACCAAATATGTATTCTGGACAATACTCAACAGCCATAAAAGGCTTGTATGTGTCCCGTATTTAATAGAATCTCTCTCCCTTCTTCCTCGGTGGTGTCCTCGTCTTTAGAAAGAAAAAATGTGTTAGTGTCTCTGTCGAGCGGAATGGGATTGGGTGAAAGTCGTTCAGGTGATTCGGAGGGACGCCGGCCAAAGATAGAACCGAGACAATGCTCGATGGCATTTTATGTAACACGACGAACATATTACGACCCGCCTCCCTCAGCCGGGTCGATCGTAAATCCTGGGAAAGTAGCGACGTTTTATGATAAGTCGTATATGGAACACGGGCCAACGGGACCGATGATAAACTTCGAATGCTTTCGTTCGCAGCTCAGAGGGAATTATCGTTTCCGTTCTACACATGTGCGCGCGCGCGCGCGCGTCTTATCCGTGTCCCGCGCGGTACGCCGAAAAAGAAATCATCGATAATTGGCGAATTCGCGTGATTACCGCTGGCGGCGTCATTAGCGATCTGGGCGGATGTTTGCGCGACTATGCCATCCCGTGACAGACAATGACGCAAAGCCTGCTACACTCTGTCAGCTTTCCAGCTGCCGGTCGAGAACCTTCGATTATTTTCACTGGGCTCTATTCGACGATAAACTCTACGAACATTGAAAGCGACCGGCGGTCGATTGGTCGTGTGAAAATTGCAAATTCAGAAAATGATAACATTTTTAGAAACTATGTTAATCTTGTAATGTTTATGAGAGCGCAATATGACAGTCGCTGTTGCTCGGTGCGTTTATTATTAATCGAGTAAATGATCTACGAAGCAAAAGAGCGGTCATTCAGAAACGAAAGGTCAACGAAATGGCGACCACGCGCCGAAACCATAGCGACTTGAGGACGGGGGGAGGGGGCTGTATAATTTCCGATAATCCAGATGATCCGCGTATTCGCCGTGCGTCTTCATAACAATGTGGCTTGATATACGCAATGTTTACAATTTATTTGCAGCTGCGAGCGGAGAGGGAGATAGCCGTTCAATGTGATTCGCGAACCAAGCTACAGCGTTCGCAGTGCTTCAACTAAATCAAGAACGAAAAATTACACAGAAGATCATTTCGACACACCTACGGAATCGTACAATTAAGTAATTAATATAGAAGACGTTCTTTCAGTAATTTTGGGACACTGTTTTACAACGTTCCTCCACCGAATATACGTTTTTAAAAACTATTTCATTCAATGTAACTTTCAAATAGACATTCGAGGTTCGCGGAAAATTTGAATTTTTCCAAGTACACTTCAACGAAAAACCGTGTCGAACAACGAATAACAACAGTTTTCTGCATTTAAAAGTGAAATAGACGTCATTGGCGCAATAATTGCCCGAACTGAAATTACTCAAATTACCATTGGTACAAGTAATTACCCAGAGGCTCCGCCCCTTCTCAGAATTTGAAAAAACGATGACCGATTGAACGATAATGTCCAGAAACGATCGTCGATGGGTTTCTCGATGATTGCAGCGACTGGTTCGCATAATCGCGATAAGCGATTCGCAAGAAACGATGCGGTACGCGTGTACAGCGAAACTGTGTTTACGAGGTCTTCGCGATCGTAAAACGAGGTCGAACAGAGTGCGCCGCGGGATTAAATTTCCAGCCGGACTATTCGAAATTATTTTGTCCGTGTTGCCATCGCTTCCTTGGTTTCCATGTTTAAAAGTTTCATTGGGGCTACCTCGGACTAGAACCGACGACGTTTCTGCCTTTCCGCGTCGTGTCCATTTGAACTCAAGGACCTGGCGTAATGGCTTCTAGTCGCGCGACAATAGCTGCTAATTCACGTGCACCACGTAATCGCGATAAGTCCTCGCGACAGCCCGATGATGATACGTGCAATGATATTGTTTACGATTTACTTCGAACCCGAGAAACCGCACAGTCTTCGACCGTGTTCGGCGAAATCGATTTCGAAATCGTCAGGCTGAAATTAGTCGAAGCCGACGACGGTGGTGTCGAAAGAGGATCGACGAATCTTGGATTGAAATAAAAAGTGGAAGTTTGCAAAAGAACTCGGCGGTTTCATGCCGAAACACCACTGCGACTCGGTAATCTCCTTGTCCCGCTAGCAGCAGTGCGTTTCCCTGCGATTTTAATAGCTAAGAAAATCGCTGGATCTTTATGGGAGAAGTTAGCCCAAGTTGGTCGTGCAGCAAATTGCTGGAACTTTTCGAGTATGCTTCTTTTTTAGTACGCGTGAGAATAACGGGATTAGGCGAACAAAGGGTTGTGTATTCTAGATTTTCGAGGCGACACGCTATTTTCTACATCGTTATTCCGTGTGTGTATTCAGGTGTACCCATCCATCACTCTCTATACAGTTTCTACATCTTCAGAATAGTGGCTGAAAGACTCGAGTTCGATAACAAATAAAATAATTATGCATTCATTCTATTTCTATTCGACGATGAGAGAAGTTGAAGAAATTTCGCAATGTTTCTAAGCGCGGTAACTGTTATACCCTTTAACATTGTAAAATCCCAACAATAAATAAATTATCGTACCGAACTGCCTTCACCGAAAGTTTCCTCATCGTCGTATTCTAAATACATAGCAGGACTGCAATGCGTCACGGGAGATTATAAAGTAGCAATGATTTTTGCAGTGATAATAGAATAGGAAATCTGAAACCAGTTAGTCAGGGTCGGTCGGTTCGCAGAAAAATGAGATCGATTCTGCTAATGGTTGCCAAGCGGACACACAACAATGGTCCGCGGATCCACGTGCGTCCGCGCGTAATCGCGATAGGTCCTCACAGGAGTCTCGTTGATACGTGGAACGACACTGTTTTCGATTTACTTGCGGCATGGAGAGAGATCGCGAGGGGTGCAGGGAACCCGGTCGAACAGGATTCGAAACACCCACGTAGTTGCTGGGTCACGTGCAGCACCGAGAGACACGGAACTATACGATGCGATACGATTCGCAAATAACGGTGTTGGCTGGATAGGTTGCGCGTTGCGCTGCACTGCGCTGCACTCTGCGCTGCACTGTGGGAAGACGGGGTGCAACGCGTCACGTCGCCGCGCCGTTACGTGAATAAGCGTTCGTAAATTCATAACGAAGCGGAGAGTGAGTGGTTTAGAAAGCGGACCCTGTGCCGCACAAAAACCGTGTAACCACGCGCCACGATTCATTTTCCGCGAGCGGACCAGACGGAATGCGTAATGCTATCGCGAATATCGCTGCAACCGGCCGAGCGCACACTCAAAATAACGAAAAATGTAATACCAAATTATAGGAAAGAATAGGAACTGCTTCGTTTCTCTTTTGTCGAAAGAGAAACTGCGATTTGGTTTTTTAGATAGCGGATGTTATGACAAAAATGAATTTTTCAAGATGCGGATGCACGCAGGCGCAGGCGAAAATAGAAAAGCATTTATTAACCTTCAAGGGGTGTTTTCAGTATAAAAAAAAATCGCCTGATACTTCCATCGAGTTTCCCCGCAAATATGCGAAGTTCGAAATATATTGGATTTTTTCAGTTCACTGAAATTCCCTTGTCGGTTGCGTTCGTCATGAATGCACTAAAGTCTGTAATCTGGTTACAACAAAAGAGAGACTAGATTACGAAAGTAAAAAATAAAGCTAACAAACTCCATTCTCCGTTATGTATTAAGGCACGTTGCTAAAAATAAATATTCGAATTCGGCACGGTCACGACCGCGTGACACCGGCCGTCACAGTGACAATATCCCCACAATGTGCAGTACCGATCTGACACGTTTCGATCAACGTATCTCGACGATAACTTAAATATTTAAAGAAGCGCGCCATTACGGTGCGCGTCGCGATTGAAAAATCCGTCGATCAATCTGGGTAACGATTCTCGCGAAACGATTCGACGGGACACTCGAAACCACATCGAGAATTTAAAATTACTCTAGAATGCAGGTCAGCCGATCCGTCTGCATTGAGCAATCGTTCGTTTCCAGTATTGCTCAACGCTGAGCCATTGCTTTTCAACGGCTACGGACCGGCGAAAAAAATTCGTCGGATCGTAATTAAGTAGCGCGCGAATACGTGTTCGGTGAATTCCGTGAGATCGGAATAGTCGATGGTCAGGCGCTATTTTTTTCTGGCCAAGGTAACAATGCCATAACCGTGTGACTTTTTCATGAGAACGCTATCTTCGAAAAATATTTCTGAGAAATATTGGAAATTAATATTAATTACAAAGGAAATTGAATTTTTAACTAGACCCTCGCAAATAAAATTAACAGTTGATAGATTTTTTCTCCGCATCGCTTAAATGCATTATTAACCTATTAACTCTTTGCAATATAACATCGAGTCAGACTCGTGACAAAGACTTCTAACAAAATCTGCTATATATGTATATTATTAATTCCCTTTAAATTGAAATGATATGCCATTTCATTGTAGACAGTGTTTAGCCATTAGAGAATACGTGTGTACGTACAATAAATATAAATTTGCTTTTTCTCTTAGTAAATTATTAATTAATAATCGTGATCGTAAAATAAATCGTAGTGCAAGGGCGGTAAGTAACTTATTTTCTTCATAACACTCTGCTTTAAAATGACGTCTCGCATACGTCATGGGTCTCGGGTGCCAAGCTTGACTATTTGTAACGTTTCATTACAATAACAATAATAAATAATGAAAATTATTGAATCATCTACCGTTCCGTGTATGGAGCGCCAAGCCAATTGATTGGCACGTACGTCTACCAATTTCACTTTGACAAGTAACGCGTCCTTTCAACTAATTAAAATGATAAATTCGCCCGTTAAACAGGTAATGAAAAGGAAGAAGAACGAAGTTGTTAAAAAAAATATATGATCGATGGAGCGAAGCCTATCAGCTTTCGAGCTTGTACAAGAAATAACGCGCCACGGTATAACATTCGCGTCATCGAAAGAGAAATCGAAAACATAACCAACAAAATGGAAAGCGTTGTGCTCGCGAATGCAGGAGAAACACACATAGAGAGATGAGAGTGGAGAGGGGGGAGGGGGGAGGGTAGGTAGGGGAAGAATATCGGAGTAGAGAAAGAAGCATCGGTTTCCTGGAGCAAGGTTCCCGGCACGAGCGAAATAATCTAAGAATAATTCTGATAACTTACCTTGAAGTATCCACCTTGGTAGAGCGTGTCCGGGGGGCCGAAGATAGCCACTTCCCACTCAAACATGTTGTCCTCGTTAACGAGTTTCACGCGGAACCCCTCGACGGGTTCCTCTTGGAGGCTTTTGTACTCGAGGGCGAGCGCCCTAAGCGCCGAGCTGGTCGGTTGTGCCATATTTTTGGAATTTTCCTAATGGGAATGACGGGCCTGTCTGCCTCCGGAAACGCGGAACGTCCAAAGCCTCCTGAAGTGGTAGCACGGGACACCACAGTCGGACGGACGCCTTTGCGAACACTGCTCCTCTCCTCGGGAGAGAATATCACTTTCCAACGGTTTTCTCCACCAGGTAATTCGAGGCCTCCACCGTGGTTTTTCCTCGGCACCTGCCTGAGTCGCGTCGTGATCCTTCCACACGCGGCTGGATCTCCTCTACGACGAATACAGTATACGGTTCTGCACACCAAACAAACAAAGAAATACGGTCGGAGCTACGAACTGCGAAGTAGGTATATCCTCTGCAGTCAACAATACACCATTCCCGATGCACGCAACTCTAACAAAACAGCTGACGTACCTTCTGCGTCAGCGTTGCTGCCGGCGCATGCGCCCGTACCAGCTCCCCCATTCTACCTTTAACTTCGGCGATTTTTACCGTGGAAACGAGCCAGCAACGATCCAATCGTCGGGTTCGATCCGCAACAACGAATTTCTATGCCCACTGTCTCTTGATTGGAGAACGAGCCACCAATCACCTGGCAGAACTGAGTAACCGCGTCCACCGGTCCACTGAATCGTTCTTCGCTCGAGGCAAACGCTGATTGGACGCTCCCGGTACCGGGTCGATAGCGCTGGCCAATCAGCACTAGTTACAGCGTTACGCGCTTAGACCATATTATGGTCTAAGGTTACGCGTTTCTATTGGCTCGAATTAGACAAGCTGGAATTATACAATTATGTAGAACTGTATATTTAATATATTTTTTATTTATCCGTGCAGTGCTGGGATATTGCACTGCACGTTTTTCGCGCATGCGCGTCCAAATGTGTACAACTGTGTTCGTGTCGTATTCCATGCCTTACCATCCCATGACGCAGCCAATAGCAGAGAGGAATAATTATTTTTCCCTGCCAATAGTCTTCGTGTCTGACCGCGTTACGTCGCCTATTCGTCAAACAATAAAAAACGGTGTCCATTAATTTATGACAATGTAATCGAATAGAAGATCCGAGTTGCGAATTACGATGTAATTGAATTATTTTGTGTTTATAATTCATGGATTAACTTAAATGTAATTCTGTATATATAACTGTACTGTGTGCAGTGCATAATATACGGGGTATATAGAGGGTGGATCAAAATTGAATAATTATAGTTTCAAAACCATAATCAACTGGTGGTACACCCGGTGGTTGGAACTGGAGTCTGGAGTGGGACAAACAGTTAGATTGAATGACATTCCACTTTTCGTGCAAAACGATGACATAATCTCCATTTTGTCAGTTTTTATATCACCGTTCCTATCGACGTATATAAAGGAGACTCGCATTAATAAGATCAGTATATCGTCGAACGTTTAATACAAAACATTGGCGGAGACATGACTGAGAATATGATTGGGATCGAGCCGGAACTTTTCCGGATTTTCGGCTTTTGGGCCGCAATAGTTTCTTTGAAAATGATAGCAGTGGTAATTATGACTGTCCGTTACAGATTTAAAAAGAAGGTAAGCCCCGTTATATTAAACATTTGTTGCTACTTTTTTACCGTGCGTACAAACAAATGAAATAACGCGATTCTTCTTGTAGATCTTTATGAATGCTGATGATGCTCCTCATATCAAAGGAGCAAAAGTTGTGGAAAATGATCCGGATATTTCTCGTGTGCGCAGATGCCATTTGAATGATCTAGAAAATATTCCACTTTGGTTCATAGTAACCTTTTTATGGTTAACTACAAACCCACCTGTTTGGTTGGCTGGAATTTTAATCAGGACCTTTGTAATTTCAAGGATCGTACACACACTATCGTATGCTGTAGTTTCTAAGCAACCGCACAGAGCACTCTCTTTCATAACTGGCCTTGTCATTACGATATTCCAAGCAATCAGTACTTTGTTATATTACTACTAATTTTAATTGTTTAGGAAATAGCATTTGTTTTCTACTGTCTTTTGTTGTTTAAAGAGGATATCTTTCAATGGGCTAATTTTTGTTATTATATGTATAGCTTTTAACTTTGTTATTCTATACAAGATGCGTGCCAATCTATTTCTAACAATTTGTATTCTTATACCTGCATGCAATTGTTGAATTTATAATAAACATATTTGTATAATATTGGCATTCTGTATTCATAAACCCTATTACAAAATTTCAATTATATAAGACAATTTGTTGACACGCTCGCTTAATTATCAGTGGGATTTGATAAGAATTATAGATTGATAAGAACTGTTAATCACTTCAATAACCTTGGCTTAGTATAAACGATCTTAAGGGAAGAAATTTATGTCTTAAACAATATTTAGAATGGAGTTCACCTCATCTGTTCCGTACAGATCAGTTAATAAGTACTAAAATGCTGTCTCATTTCTTAAAATTCTCCTAGTCATCGAGACTCATTCACATTAACACATTGCCTACCAGAATGCCTTCAGCCATTGTTTTAATAATATATAAAGAAACCAATTCGTAATAAGATAGTAAATTATCGTAAACCTAATGTTAAAAATCATAAATCAGCATTCTTAATAAATTCAATAATAAAAATTTCATTCGTGACTCGACAAATTGTCCCCACTAATATACTTGAACAATTTCTTTCGGGACTGTTAGTCCTACAAATAAACTTACAGTATTTAAATTGTTAATGTCCACGAATTTTTCGATGCGTGCTATGATACTACGAAGTAAGGTTACCGTTACAACATAACAGACCTGATGAACTTGTTCCCAAGGAACTGTTGGGACGTGTCACAACGGATGTCTTGAATAAAGGCGAGATGATAATAAACGGGAAAAAAATTGGAAAATGCTCACGTGAATAGGGGACACGATATAGACGGTTCGCCCCCATATTGGCGCGTAAAAGGGTGAATAGAGGGCGCGTGCGCACGGGGGCTGTTGTGACGGGTCGTCATGACGATGACGTCTCGACGCCAACGGGCGCGGGAACGTCAGACGTCGCGATGTATCTGTGAGGTGCGAACCGCCGTCGGTGCAACGGCGCGGCGTCTCGCCGTTACCGAATATGCACCGGAAACGAGTTGTTCGGTGTTTCTCGTGTTTCGATCCTGCTGTTCGCGATCCTGATCACCGCCAATGATCCAGGGACCGTTGTCAGTTCTCCCGGAAGCCTGTGCACCATGCGTCGTGCAGAAACGTCGCGTTGGTGCGAGGGCATAGATAGAGGTGAGTCTTTTTTGAAATTCTGTCAACTGCGGTGAACGCTTCGACCACCCGAAAGTATACATAGAAATAGATTTTAATAGTCTGTGGATCTTCATGTTATAATTATTAGTTATAAGGTACTAAAAAATGTCGATTAAGTTCCCGGAGATATGTTAACATTTTTTAATTACATTGAACTGACACAAGAGGAAGTTGAGCATTTTTTCGTGCCCCATTTCCGGTTCGCCATTGTTGCACAAAATGATCTACATTCTTCCATCGATATCCCCTCCCTTCTCTTGAATTTAACATGCAAAGAACACGATAAGCTACATCATTAACAAATGCAAAGTAAACTCCTTATTTTCTGCGTTAATCGTGCGTAATAATCGCGGAACCTAAATTCCTTCTTTTTTTTTTGTAGGCTAGGTTCGTATAATACGATCATTGTATATTTTAGTACTGCCGTGTTATACAAAGGTAGGAACTCGTGCTTGGGTTAGGTTTGAAATGAATGTTGAATTCATATTGTTTCAGTGATTTTATCGTGTGAATAATATAATCGTTTAGACAAATACCTTTTTCTCAATATTGTATTTTACAGTTCAAATAATGGCATTCTTTTCATTTCATATTTTTTCATGTGGAGAATTTGCGATGAGAAATATTAGAGTGCCTTTTTTCCCCGTATAAATTACAGCGCTTCGGCCTTTTATTGTTTTTTTTTTTTTTTTTTTTTAATCGTGAGGTGTTGTTTCATTTGTGGCAGATGAAACCTTTGCGCGATTTTATTTGGACGGTTCGTTATTTTCCCAGAATATTTCAGTGCAAATAGTATTTATTGACCATCGGTTTTCGACCGAAATCAATTTTGTGCCGAGTTCCGAAGCTCTGCAACATCGCTGAAAGAAAACTTTGCCGAAAGCGTTTTTAGGAGCGCTGAAAAGGTCAGAGAGGTTCCAGCAAGCAGACGGGACGCTGGAAACCCTCTTATCCAGCATCCTGAAGGAACAGTTTTGTTCAGTTTACTTTGTACACTCGAGCGTCGCTGGAGACGCTCGTTTTTGTACAGTTTCGACGTTGCAGTTCTTTGTCGAAATTCTTATTGTTGCCAGCAGGAACCGAACACATACAAAAACTATTTTAATACAATAAAGACAATGCTACCGACCCCGAAGAATTAACAGTAAACTTTTTATCGCAATTCTTACTCGAGTAGTTCGAATTTTGTTTGGATTAGAAGGATGTAGAAAGTTTAAAGCTACAATCACTGCGATAAAGTGTATGTCATTAACGAAATTATTTTAACCTTATAGAATTTTTTTGGGGGCCATGCAAATCCATGAATTCGCAATCACGGATGTCTAAGTAGACCACGGACGTCCTAGTTAGACGTCCGTCGGACCACTGTCAATGCCGTTCGCGCGACAGCGATGCAATAACGGCTGCCTCCTTCCAGGGGCTTTACACACTGCCATTTTCCGTCGGCGTTAACCTTTCTTCGAAGGCCCCGTCAAAGGACGCCGATCAATCGTGATTATCGGTATTACCTCCTCTCATTAGAAGAAAAATCGTGATTATAGTCGTTGCACTATTCCGAGTAATCCTTGATATATCGTAGGCCATAATTGTTCGACGTTACGATATTTCATTAGAGACATCGGTTTCCCTCGAACCAGATTGTGGTACCTTGAAAACAGGGGCTGTACATTCACGCGATTACCCTTGATCGATATCTATCGTGCCGAGTCTTACCATTCATCACCGCTCTCGTCGCACCGATATGCTCGCTGCCTTTTTCCTTGAGCACCGTTCTTGAGAGAATTTCGAAAATGCATATTCACCATAGACATTCAGAAATTGTTCATTTTCTTCTGTCCTCTTCGACGAATAATTCTTTTATTTTATTGTTTCGTGGAATCCATAGCGGTACGATTTATCTTGCATTCGCATCGATTATGGTTCTCGGTGTGTTCATTTTATTTGTCCTATTTTGCGCCGTCGCGAGCATTCCTATCCGAACAGTCGCTAAATGGTTAAACAACTTTATAATTAGACGGCAAAGAGCTTGTCATAATCGTCGATCGGGAAGCCGGCGTGTTCGTTTTATATCCGTCGATCTGTATCTCTGCGCGATGCACGAGAACGTTACGTACGTTTATGTCGATGTAAATTTTATTCGTCCGGCTTACAAACATTAGAATCGATCTACAATTTATTTGTACTTCTGCGTGTCTCGTTGTTTGCTGCAGCGATCAGAGTACTGCTTCAAATTTCAGTAGAATAGGTCTATTGTGACTAGACAACGAGAATTCTCTCGCACGCAGACAAGAGAAACAAGAACTCCGCTATCATTCATCGTGAATTTAACACTATCGAGCATAAACACTGAGTGATATATACTGCATTATTTTTATTGAAGTCACATAATTCATTGTAAAATAAGAAACCGGACATTTCACCGTGGTAGGTTTTTGCTCTTACCTGTAAAAACCTCGAAGAAATTCGATTTTTGTCACCCTGGGTACCACTCCAAGTACTATAATCGCATTTTGGCCATTCCGGGTGCAGCCGTCGGCTCAGACGGACGTTTAGATCCTCCCCGAGCATTCTCCAATAAAACAGACTCGCAGTCTGCCCGAGCAAGTCGTTCTCTTCCGTATTTGACTTCCTTTATTCTCACCTTAATTAGTTCTCGAAAGAGAGCGAGCGAGAGAGAGAGTCTTTATGAATTTTCATAAAGGCAGTCGGTTTACTCGTCAGCGAGACGGCTCGCGGCTATTGTACACAGCGAGCAATAAAGATACAAAACGTCGGCGATTAACAAACGAGATTATCTTTGGTCGGCAGCCAGTAGGTAACAACAAACAGCATAGCTCGCGAACGGCCCCGTGTAATTGACAAAGTTTTGTGCGCGCTGTCGAAACTAGGCTCTCCGTATGCGCTATTCTAAATAGATAGCGGCGCGGCGCGGCGCGGTGCGTTCTTTGAGGAGCACGTGCCAGCACCTTCCGCTGTTTCATCAATACTCCCTCTGGTTACCGCATCCGCAGTGGCGGAGCTGTGGCAGTGGTACAGTATCGGTAATAGAGTGGATTGGTAGGCGCACAGGCGCGAACAGCGATTGTTCGCCAATGCGAACCTCCTCCTTTCGCCGATGAAACTCGCCTCTCGACGCGGACGAGATGCGGCTCGCGTGACGTCTATGTAGGCCAGCAGGCTACGCCAGCTGGAATGTCTTTCCGAAAAATGCCAATATTAGCGAGCAGTCAATATGATTACCCGTCAGCCGCGCCAGCAACTCGCGCGTATTCACCTCGTACCTCTCAACACGCGTGTCTGAGGCGAACGGGCCTTTCGTGCGTGCCAACCGCTTATCGATCAACCCTATCGACGAACCAGACGAGCACGAGCACCTGAGAGATCCACACAGGATACCTGCCAAGACGAAAATTACCCGGGAAACGACCATTGCTCGATTACTTCACCCGTAACATGAACCGTTCCCAAGATTTAACTGTTCGAACGGTGAGCAACGAACCCAGAATTTTTATTTGCCGCAAAAGTTCAACGACCTCGTAATAATTTCGTTCGTTGTCGAAAATTTCTGCCAGTTCGATTCCTTGGAGCCTGGTGTTCAAAGGTAAATGCAATCGAAGATCTTCATGCAAAAATGGGGGGGTGTGTGTAAATTGTAAAAATAACTCTTGCATCTAATTTTTGTTGTTTACCGCGAACGTTTTATTTTACACAAGCAAATCCGACCACGAACAAAATATTCCTCATACAAACGTTGCAACCCCTTTTCACCGCCTTAGGGGTTGAATTTTTTAAAATGCCGAAACAGGTGTTTGATTAATTATATCAAAGAGCATTAAGACCAAGTATGAAGTAAATCCGAAAACGAACAAAATATTCCTCATACAAACGTTGCAACCCCTTTTCACCCCCTTGGGGGTTGAATTTCGAAATATCCTTTCTTATCCCTTATATAGATCATAAAGGAAACCTCTGTGCAACATTTCAGCTTTCTAGGTCCAAGGGTTTAGCCTGGGCGTTGATCAGTGAGTGAGTGAGTCAGGACTGTCCTTTTATACATATGTAGATAAAAATCCTCAGGTTATAACGCAATCTTGATTCTTCGCAATATGCACCATCTTCAGAAGAGATTTTATACGACTTCTATAATAATCGTGAAATTAAACTAGCAGATCTGAAGATGTTACAAGTTTAATTTCTGGTCTAGAAATGTCTTTGAAGTCCAGCGAGTTTTCGGAGGCGGGCCTCCAGAGTTTGAGGTGTAATTGAAAGAGGGTGGTATCGTCGCGCCTAAGTACGGCAACCGGTGTCGATGCGTCCGCGCCCCTATTATACGACAACGCACCGGACAATTTTCCCCGTCGGACCGCATCCCGCCTTACACGCGTGCACAGACCGAAATTGCATTTCTCTTTATCGGCTGTCACCGGGCGCGATGCGACGCGGCGCGGCGCGGCGCGGCGGTCGCGATTCAATTCACGCTGTAATTAATATCAAGATCGTAATTACATTTCTGTCGACATCGCGGCGTCGCAGGTGGTTGCCACCTTCTGTCACAGGGAAATCGGTACGCGTTAGAACGCCGCTCGAGGCGCGAGACTAATCACCGTCGAGCGTGCGGATTCGATGAGCTATCAGCCGTGTCTGGCCCTCTCTCCTCTCTTGTACCAATTAAGAATATACTGTGTTTTCAAAGCGACCGAGCTTTCTTCTGCATTCAGTCCTTGGTTTAGTTCTTCATTTAGAGCTGGATGGAATTTAGAGTTTTCGTTTTAGTTCTGGGTTAGGGTTACTGTAGAATACTGTATTTTTAGATCTTTAACGTTGTCGTTCTTCTAGGGCTAGGCGAAGTCTAGACTACTGTACTTTTAGATCTTCGAAGCATCATTTTCATTTATCTTTTATATTTTATACCAGCTTTCCCCCGCCACGCTTTGCTGTGGCTCAGTATTTTTGAAAAGCATGTTTTTACCTGTCACAGATGTGACATTTATATGCTTTATTTTACAACTACGGCACGCCAGTTCTGTAGTTCTCTCTCTCTCTCTCTCTCTCTATTTCTCAAATTGAATATACGTGCTTCGAGTAAAAAGTTATAAGCAGAAACTTGCCCAAAACAGGGCGAAGAAGTCATCTTTGATCACTAATGACGTCACAACTTTTGAACCAATGGACTTTTTCGAATGCGGTTTGCTCCAAAACCTTCCCGAAGAAACGCCGCGGCTAATGATTCAAACCCCAGCTTTCTACGTTCAGCCGCTCTCAGTTGATGATGTTACACACAGACAGACGGACACGATTTTATTATATATATAGAGATAGAGATAAATTACTGAATTTCTTGATTAATTTTAATGCTCGGTAGGTGTAGTGTTAATCAGAAAGGTTCGAAGCGGTGCCAGCAATTTTTCAGCGAAACTTAAATTTCCGCGAATTGAAGCCACTTTCTTCTCGCAGTTAACAATTGACCCCGCGGGGGTTGAGTGTAATTGTGACACGGTATAGTACGTCCCGCGTCAATTAGCAGCGTACAACCCTCAGGTTTGCTCGCTATTATGTATTTAACACAAGGTCCCTTTGTCTGCGGTCGGAATTGGGTCTGGGCATTCCGGTTTCGCGAGCCCACGAAAAAGATGATTAATCGCGTCGTCCGAGCGACGTATATGGCTCGATCAGGCCACTTCACTGCCACGCCAGAAGCCACGCCAGTCGATTGACAACCACTGTACAAACTCGGTAATTTAGTGTCACGGCCGTGTACGGCGAAACACGAACCCGATCTCTCTCCCGTCTACTTAGGGGTCTTGCATCTTTCGTGCGATGCGCCGCGCCGCGCTGCACGTATATCTCGATGGGCTTCGTGAACGCTCTCGAATATTTATCACGGCATTACGGATTACCCTGCTGGCTGCTTCTACGTGTAGAAAGACCACGGCCAACCGAAACGGTCCGTGACATCACGGGCTGCAAATGCATTCGCGTTCATCCCCTTCCAGCCTCTGGCTTTCAATTCGCATGTCCGCTTACGGACCTTTTGCCTCGGATGCAACCGCCGCGTCGCGTCTCGTCGCGTCGCGCCGGTGACCACGCGTTCCTCTTTCTTCTTTCTTTTTTTTTTCCCCCTCTTTATCCGCGACCTCCGAGGTCCAGCTTCCTTCTAACGTAAATCAATGCGATTCAGGGGCAAGTCCTCGCTTGTACATTCGCAAGTCTGCGATTGACCCTTCACGGTCCACCATATCCTCGAGCTGTAGTCGCAATTCCATGCTACTAGGCTTCGCTGATTATGCGTGCACCAAGACTGCCGATTTTATGCATTTGTGACAACAAATTGTTACGATAGAAACTAATTAAAAGACTCGAACAGCTTCCTATTTTCTTATATAGCTTGTAGCCGAGGCAGAAAATATGTATTTCGGAAACTTTTAATTTTTTTCTTAATTTAGCTATTTTATTTCTAGTATTCTAGTGAATATACGTAAGGAAAGTACATGGCACTTCCCTAATATCATTTGAATCAACCCGCGTAATAACGATGGTCGGTAAGCCAGACATCGATAGGTACAACAAAGATAATAAGATGATGATGATGGGAAACACGTGGGAGAAAGGAGCGTATTAATGATAACAAAAGAAACTGTGATTATAAGAAATTGTAACTGTAAGAAAGGAACAACAGAGTGAATAATAAACATTGAATGTTGTTTCTTTGATTTACAGGTATGATTTGCGATAAAGTACCCCTTAGTTTATAAGCTTTAAAATAATAAAAATTATCTTTGATTTACAGAGATACAATTGAGTTTAATTATTTACAAATGTTCCCAAAAAAAAGAGGAATTAATTGAGTAAAAGACTCCATACATATATATATTTTCTATATATTCTAGCGAATAATGCGAACAGATCGATGCTGGCCTAATGCCGTTCCAGGTGTAGCGCAGTTAGGTGGGTAACGACCCTAATTCGTTAAGCGAAACCCGCGGCACTAAAAACAGTACGCTGGAAATTTTCAGAGTACCATGTAACGAGAGGATTAACAACAGAAAATATTCCTGCTATCGTTTTCTAAATGTAATTATTCGGTCACATTGAACACAGGAGTCTGCAAGGGGTTGTTGAAGGATAACTCCGAATGCCAGCAACTTCTTCTTTATGCCGTTCATTAAGCCGGTTAAACTGCTTAACTATCTCCTCGGCCGGCTTAACGTGCATTCGTTCCGTCTCGTTGGGCACGTTATTGCGCGATTTTCGCGGTCTTTGCTTCATCGGCATCGATATTGCTCGGCGAAGCCTTCGACGACTTCATCTGTTACTGTTATACGACTTTATTATGTGTTCAGAGGCTTCGGGAGCACGCGAAATAAAATAGGGTGGGTCGATCGACATTCACGGTGAGTTACAACCCCTAAACTCTTGCAATTTAATTCGAATTACACAGTGGTTCAACGAAATAAATCAATCTGAAGTAGGGCACGTGAGCACAGTGCTCTATTCCACTTTCAATATGTAACCTAATTTTCCAAATAAAATATTTAAAAAAGAAATAAATGTTTGTAACTGTAGCTGGAAATTTTAGATTCCATAAAAATCCACAGTCTACTGATTACTCTAGTATTAACCCGGCGTTAGTTAAATCAGAGATTTTAGATTTTCGTTGAAAAATAAAGATGTTTCATTGTGTTCAGTATTTTTGAATAATATAAAATTTAATTTTCTGCATCTCCGTTTTTACTCTGTAAAATTACAAGCCTCTTAAGCAACACCTAATCTTATATTCATGAAAAAGGTATTTATTTCTATAATACAATATATTATTTCGGTGGGTCTGTGAGACACCTTACCACTTTCGATACATTTTCCCACCTTACCAACGCCGGGTTAAGGATTCGATAACTTGGTTCGCGAACGAAATTTCGAACCGGAAATCCTCGGTCCCCGAGCATCCCTCTAAACAGTTCAGCGAATCAGGCTGGATTTCGCGATAGTGTACTCGCTCGTTTAACGCTCTAACGGAGTTCCACAATAACAATATACTCGGATGGCTAATGACTTCGCGAGACCGATCCATGGTATTGGGTGGCAGCGGTGCGTGGCTGTACAATACTGTACATTCGTTTCGCTTTGTGCGACGGTGACGGGGGTGGGCTCGAATCGCGTTATAAGGACCGCGTTCCAGCCTGTGGGCTCCTCTCGCGTGTATACATATTAAGTATCGGGAATGAAAAGCAATTTCTTCGAACGTAGCGGTTCGCGTCCGTGAAAGGTAAATATCGCGGTCGAGCAATGAATCAGTCTCTAAAAAGAGAACCGTGTCAGAGTCGAGTCGCGAGCTCGAAAAATTCGACTATCGCTATTAACGCGTGAACGAAGAATTTTTGTTAAACAAAGATCAACGATAATGAACGATTTGTACAGATGATGCTTCATTTGTTAACATTCGATAAATGAGATATTTACGCGTGATTGCCAAGTACATGTTCGCGAGGATGACATCAATTCCACGATTACGCGATGGTAATTGAATACATTTTATTTGATGAGAACGATGTCTCAGCTTGCAAAGTTAATATTGAATGTATTCATCGAAATATTTGGAATTCGTGTAATCCGCGGAGCAAGTGAATCATTCGATACCTTGAACACAACGCTTGAACGTCGTAAACATATTCACACTATTTACATGTGTTTTCATAGAAGTGTGTCCGCTTATGGCATCGACACACCTCTTTTCCCTTTTTCCTCCATTTGGTAAGTACATCGATGCTTGTCTGACGTGGTTCAAGCGTTGTTCGATGAATCTTAAGATTCAAACACTCCGATCGTCATTTTTACGCAAGGTTAGTGTTATCCGAAGCTAAATAAGGATGAATAACGCGTCCAGTATCGGACGGAAGTTAATTTCTCGATTTATTTCATTCCGAACATAAACAACTCCGTTTGTCGTCGAATCGATTGTCGCATAATTTCCAAAACAGGTTCCACGCAGCGTGTAATCGAAGGGGACTGCATTATGCAATTTTCCCTGGGAAGAGGCTTCAATTATATCCGCGATCGCGTAATTTCAGGAGGTCCCCGATGCATCAGGGTCCTGGTCTGCGATGGAAAATGGCGGCGCGTTTGCGTGGAGAGCGGGTCAGAGTACATCGCCTCCGTCTTAAAAGCGGAATTACAAAAGTTTCCCTTTTAACGTTAATTAATAAGAGAACGCGCCGTACCGTGCTTCATTATGGCGCGATCCATTATGAAGCAGGGGGTTGGTGGAGAGGGCTATAGAAGAAGAAGGGAGTCCCAGAGGGAGGGAGGGAGGTAGGGAGGTGTCTTTCAAGTTGGCCAAGCTTTCGATTCCCTCGGGAGAGAGGAACAGAAAGAGAGGGAGGGAGCGTTCGTTCTCGGGGCTCTCTCGGAAAAGGGTAGCCTGATTCGCGCGAGGCGATTGACTTTTTCTTCAAATATACTTAACCCTGTTAACCATAAAGATCGACGGCCACCCGTGAGAATCGATCGATTTCGATACGGCGCACGTAACGTTGCGACAGATAGGCGTCGCGGGAGCTCGCCTGATTAAGGCGTCGCGGCGCGCTGGAATCTGGAATCCGATCTGGCCCGGCCTTCCTCAACTGGGGGAATCCGCGATCGAGAGATCGGAAAGAGATCTTTCCTTCTTGCGGGACACGAGACCGTTTTCACCGCGATCCCATACTCGGCAGTTGCATACACGCTAATGAGCCGGATTAATCGACCGGGGCTCGCTGCGTCGTTCGAGCGCTGAATATTTAAACGATTCGCTCCGGGACGTTTGCCCTGGGACCGTTGCTTCGGGAAAATCGTGTCACAGAAAGAGCTGGAAGGCTATCTATCTTCCTATCGTTGCCGTAAAGACACGTAAGAAGCCGTGGTTTCGTTGTGACTTTGAATAGAGTGCGTTAAGGGGGCGTGGTTTCGTTGCGTCTATGAATAGAGTGCGTTAAGGAGGCGTGGTTTCAATGTTTCTTCTGAGTGGAGTAGTTCGTGGGCGTGGCTTTCTAGTTCTCCCTGTATAAAGTATTTTAAAAGAGTCTGCATACTATGTTCCCGTTCTATAAAAAGCCCCCTTCACTTCGTTGCTCTGTATAAAAAGCTTTGGAGGCGTGGCTTTAATGCTTTGGTGTGTAAAATGCATTAAAGGGCGTGGCTTCATTGCTCTCGCGTGTAGAAGCGCGGATTCAATACTCTTGCTGTATACAATGCTCTAGGGGCATGGTCTCTTTGGAAGCTGCTGAGAGGGCGTGGTCTCGTTGCTCTTTCTGTACACGGTGCTCCAAAAAATCGTGGTCTTATTGAACATAGTGTACTTTTAATCTTGCGATTTCCTCAGTGTTCAGCGTCTTCAGGGAGTTCGTTGCTCCCGTTGCATAAAGGTCCTTCGAGGCGTGTCCTAAATAAAATAGCGTTTCTTAAAGCAATCTCTGCCCACTTTCGATTGAAATGTTCCCACAACCGAAACACTGAAAAGAACACTGTCGATTAAGGATTACGGTGTGGCGGTCATCGTTTTCGCGTGCAGGTCGCGACGGTCATTATTTTCCCGTGCACTATATCGTGGCTGATTGCGCCGTTAACGAGCCAGAGGACACGAAGGAATTATCGTTAGATTGCCTGGTGCCGTTGGATTTATCGCGCGGAATCAGCCCGCTCGAAAAGACTTATTGCCAGTGTCATGGCCGCGTTTCCGGGAACCCCGAAACCGTGGCCCCTGGCTAACGACGACGACCCGTTAAACCGTACAACCTCCATCGACGATCGTCTCCTCGATCCTGTTACGTAACGTTGTTGTGCAACCATTATTCCGAGTCCGTTCGACGATAACATCGCCGACGGGTCTTTCGTTTCGGTCGCATCATTGCCAGTTTTGTTTCGTCGTTTACGCGAGGATCAGAGGATACGGATACGACCTTGCCGCCGGAAAAATCACCGGCTGACGCAACAGGAAATGCGTTTGAACAGCCGACAGAACAACGTAGGTAACATCGATCGCGATCGTCGCGCTGATCTAGCGAAGTCGGAACGAAGATCCACGCCTGGATGTACGCGTGGGTCTTTGGTTCTTCAGGCTCTACTAAATATATATATATATATATATATATATATATATATATATATATATATATATTATTATTATTATTCATTTCCTATACACCGAAATAAAATTCTATTTTGTTGTCGTCGTTATATTCGAGAATACATGGACACGTAATAAATATGTAAGAGTCTCTTACTCAATTAATTCCTCTTTTTGTTGGGAACATTTATAAATAATGAAACTGAATTGTTTCTCTGTAAATCAAAGATAATTTTTATTATTTTAAAGCTTATGAACTAAGGTTTACTTTATCGCAAATCATACCTGTAAATCAAAGAAACAACATTCAATGTTTATTATTCACTTTGTTGTTCCTTTCTTACAATTACAATTTCTTATAATCACAGTTTCTTTTGTTATCATTAGTACGCTCCTTTCTCCCACGTGTTTCTCATCATCATCATCATCTTATTATCTTTGTTGTACCTATCGATGTCTGGCTTACCGACCATCGTTATTACGCGGGATGATTCAAATGATATTAGGGAAATGCCATGTACATTTCCTTACAAATATAAACTTGTTTCTTCTTCTAAAAAATGATGACAAAGTAATCTAACGTAAAATAAGTTGTAGGGGTTCGCGGAAGAATTTGCTAGGTGGACACGTAGCTGCACGATCATGTTCTCGAACACGTTGGATCGGTCACGTTTCGTTCACGGTGAGAACCGCGAGTCGCCGAATAAGGAGGCATTGCCTCATCGTGTTCGGGGAACGCATCTCGCTGTCGGCTCTCGGCCCTCGAGCACCAAAAAATCGGGACCGTGGCGAAGCGCATAAGATTGATCCCGATCTCTGGATCCCCGGTGGATCGAATTCGGTTAAGGAGCGAAAGTACCACGCCCGTCCACGCTCGTTTCCCGTAAAAAGTGTCGTCGGGTCACCGCGTGGGCAGGAAGCCTGCAGGCCGCCATGCGCGACCGAGCAACTTCGGTGCTCCGTATTTGGTGAATGCGTCGAAGTCCGTAGGCGAACCAGTATACACTATACACTAACCAACCGGCAACCGTGAGGCCGCGTCATCCGAGGGAACCACAACCATCGCCACGCGGATAAACCTCTGTCCTCTATCCTCCCGCCGGAAACCCAGACCGAACGAATCCCATGACTCGCGTTCGCGTCCTTCTTCGCGCCGATTTTCGACGATATCGCGTGACTCACACGCAGAAATCGTCGAAATTTTCTCGGACGAATGTGCTTCCAAATTACAGGTAATGCTCGGTGCAGTATCGTGGAAAAATTTCATTTTTCTGTTTCCATGTCATCGACCCATGTTTTTCCGAACGATAAAAAAACATATAACTCGTGTAATTCTGATTATTTTGACTTGGAAAAAATCACGCGTGTACTTCGAATGTCGGGAAGGATGTGTGCAAAATCTCAATGCGGAAGGTTCAACAGTTGTTTCGAAAAAAATTCATGAAAAATCGAAAAAGCACAGACTATAACCCCTTGACAACATTTTCAAAATTCCAGTAGCATTTTGGCGAAGAGGATCTCTAAAATTCAACTAATGCAATTGGTTGAAAGAATGAGGAATGTACAAGATTGATATGCCGAGGTTAACTATGCGGGAGAGTTAAATTGTCGATTCTAACGGATTTCGTTCATCAAAAAGAGTGTCAACGAGGTCCAGAGTCTCGTCAGCGGAGATTTCAATGAAATCCAACGACGACCAACAGCGCGTGCGAAAAACAGTAATGATTACACTGCGGATCTTTATGCATAGGCTTCTGAAAATTTTCAAAAAATGGAACATAAGATCCCACAGAATTTAGTACGATTTTTTATTTATTTCAGATCTACGAACACCACCACTGAAAATGCGACGTTAAAAGAATCCACTTTCTTAAGATTTGCTTAGAAAAATTGAAAATTGCATAAACATCCGCAGTCTAGTAATGATCATTGCCTCGCTCGTTGCTCGTACACCTCGAGGAGACGACGCAGCCGGTCGCAGCCTCTAAGGCGTACGTCATCGCTCGGTTTACATCGCGACATCACTGGGACCGGTTCCGTGAAGGTGTACTCCCCTCGATTCCCGCCTCCAGCTCCACCAAGCTCGTTCATTTTGTATTCCAACGCGATCGCGAGATCCACTTCCACAGAAGACGGAGAACACCTTGTCACGGAAACCCTTTTTTCGTTGCCGGGACAGTTTTCCGCGAATGCGCGCTTTGGGATTATTCTCAAAGTCAAAGTAGTCTCGATCCAAACTGACACGAACTCGCCATCGAACTCGCTCCGAATTTTAATTCGAACAGGTGCGAGGAAAGTTTTAATCGACACCGAATATAGAATGATCTCTGCTCTCTCCTGTTTAAGGAAGCAGCAGCGGAGAGAGTGAGCGAGCAAGGGAGGGAGAATGTAGTCCCCGCGGCCCAGCGCCGAATCGCAGAAGAGGCGTGCGGGGGCGGAAATTGCATTGGACGTCGTCGTCGGTAACGCGCGGTACGTGGGCTCGTTGCCGACGTAATCGCGGCGAAAACCGAAGGAGAGAGAGAGAGAGAGAGAGAGAAACGAGCGTGGTAACACGTAAGAGAGTTCTCTCGACGAGCTCAAAAGAGAAACACGGAGAGTGTGTACGCGTCTTTACGAGCGGAACAAGCCGCGTAAAAATAGAGAGAGAGCCGCGTGTTTACGAGCACCGTTCACCGCGGAAGAGACGCCTGCGTCGTTTCGGCGCCTGTCGCATGCCATAAACCAGGCCTGAGCGAATGCTTTGCTGAATGAAGAGCATAAGCGTGATCGGAGTCGCTACTAATGCGGCCTAACAGCGGATGGAACGTGTTCGGCAAGCTCTTATGGCTGATCGGCTCCGTAAATTCGCCGAGAACTGTTCTAAAAATGAAAGGATTGCTTCACCCAAAAAATTATTGATCTTTAGATTATTGTAACTTTGTGAAAAAAAATTATACGAGGGCGTACTTTAGCTCATTGTAAAGGGCGAAGTCTGTACTTTCATATCCTCGAATTGGATTTTTTTTCCAAGCGGCATTATTTCCTGGGATATTATCAATTGGACAGCCGAGTTTTTAAATGTTTTTAGAAAAAAAATTTGTTTAGAGATACATTGTAAAATGGCTGTACAGAGAAAAGCTTCCCCTTTGCAATGAAGTTTGAAAATTCGAGGTACAATTTTTTCTCAATGGACCCCCAATTTCACTGTGATTCGAGGACTTCGCACGGCGGATATTATTGTTCCCCATTTCTGTTCTATAAAATAGCTAAACAAGTTTAGTTTGCATAAAGATTCGCAGTCTGGCAACAAGATTCGTAATAATGTTTGCTTCTCTGTGATTTAATTGGAAGGTCGAAAGAAACGTATTAAGATAAGATAACGAATGAATCACAGAAAGTCCGAAGAAAATGTAGCAATGACATTTGCATAGTCATTCGACGTCTCGATGTGAGTTACTCGTGCACGTCAGACGGTACGTAACGCAGAAAGGTGTCGTGCATGAACAGAGGGGTTAAACGATTGAGATTGTGGCACGATTACGATTTCCGTGGTCCCTACTTTGAAGGTTAAATTTGTGTTCTTGGGGTCATTTTAAGAAAAAAAAACTGTACATGTTATAGGTACCAAATCGGCCTGGTTTAGCCGGTAAAGTAGATTTCCTTTTTTTTATAAACCTGCAAATATCTCGTAAACTATGCGAGATATGGCAAAATATATACAGATCCTTAAAATTCCGTTTTTTTCACGAAAAATATTCACTAGAGACCTAACCAGACCTAACCCAACCTAATACATCAACAATATTAACTGCTTTAATTGAGTTTTAATACATAGACATTTCTTGACTCTCGTATAAGCAGTTTTGAACGGAGCCTTTGCGTTCTCCCGACCATCATTCCGGAGGGGAGGCAGGTCTGCAACTTGACCGAAATATAAATATACTCGAAAACTGCGCAGCTGATAAAAAAATGTCATACGACATAAATTGTTGGAAATTTAATTTTCTACGAAAAAGGTCTCTTGATATTTTGCCATATTTCGCATAGTTATCGAGATATTTGCAGATTTATAAAAAACAGGAAATCTACTTTACCGGCTAAACTAGGCCCATTCGATACCTGTGACATATACATTTTTTTCTTAAAATAACCCCAAGAACACAAATTTAATCTCTAAACAAGGGGCCACGGAAATCGTAATCTCCCCGAGATTGTCATTTTGAGGCGGTGCAGGTGCAGGGACACTGAGCGCTGCAGTGCTCGAGAGGTCGTAATGGGTAGTCTTGTTACGCAACGTTGTGAATGAATCCACGATCACCGGTATGCTCTCGTCTCTCTCGCATCGTCGTAGCAATTACCGCGGGCCGAGCGGCTGCAGTTGCATCGCGGAGAGAACGAGCATCGGTAATTAGCCGGCTCTGCTGCACTCCGCTGCACTCTACTCTGCTCTGCTCTGCTCTGCTCTGCTCTGCTCTGTGCCGCTCGGTGCATAAGAGCTCTGAAGAACTCGAGCGCGAGACCACGAAAACGCGTTGCGAGATAGGCGAGAGATAGGAGCGCGTGATAGATATGTTTCGCGAACATCGCGAGACTCGGTTATGGTTATACAATACTGTTGACACGCCGTGTGTACTCTCCCGGTGCAGCGAGTTGCGTGCACCGACTTGTGCCAACGAAACGGTCGTCGGAGATCGGTGGATCGACGGATCGAGGTCGCCGCCGAGATGGATCACCGTTGGTATCGGGAACAATTCCGAGGAAGTCCTTAAAAGATCAAGAGGATATCGCATCGATGAGAATGATCAATCTTGCAACGGTTTTTGATATTCTCGTTTGGAAAATCGAGACGCTTCAGGGTTCACAGTTTAGCTCTTGCCGTATGGTAGTCGATTACGATCTCGCATCACGGAGAAAGTCGAGTTAATATTATGCGCGCCGTTGTTTGAACTGTGTAACACGGTGCTCGGAGAATAGATGAGTTTCCTTTCGTAATTAGCTGGTACTTCGTAAGTGGAGTATCCCGCGATTATACGTTCTTGCACGTTCGGGACAATTTAACACGAAAGTAAAGCTCTGTTTCTCGTTATGTCCTTTTTGCCGACCAGTTCCTCGGATATAGTTAAACTTTCAGTTTAGAACTGGCACGATTAAGGTCGCATTCAGATGAATAATTAATTTTTATAGGAATCCATAACAAAATTTAACACTTGCCAAAATACGCGAGAATCGAACAGATCGTTAGGTTTCTGTACAATTTTTTTTGTTGCGTTTCCCGGTATCGTTCGTTTTACCACGTTGCCATAATATCTCGTTGGAATGTTTACAAACAAACGTAGTAAGCGCCGGTCACCGGTGACCAAATATTTTCGGAGCACGATAGCGAACGACACGCACCATCGTGTCTCCAAGTATTTAAGAACTTAGGCGTTTTCCAAATAACATACCAGATTCCACTTAAGCCTTATCAATGAAGCAACGTCTGCTGTTCTTGTTTTTTCCGCTGATAATAATTTCAAAGCGACGACTTCGAGCCGTTTAAAATATCGATGTATAATTACGATGGATAATCTCGGAACACGAATTAAGAAACGATAATAACCATGACGCATCCCGAGAGGCGGGAAACAAAAAATTCGCCGATGCTATAAATCGTGCACGATGGGACAAGATCGCATTATCTCTCTACCGAAGATCTCTGTCTGCCCACGTTGGTGCACAATAAGACCCCGGGGTGGATCGTATGCGCGCTCTAAGGGGGGGAACGACGACAAGGGGGCTGCGGGCACGCGGTGTGTAACATCCCACGCCGAGCTGCCGCGCGACACGCGAGACAACACAGCGAAAGAGAGAAGTGGAGGGAGAGAGAGCGAGCGAGCGAGCGAGAGAGAGAGAGAGAGAGGAGAGGGCCGGTTAGGATCGGCGTTCTCCAGGCAAAAGAGCGTAGAGCGGTGTGCTGTTCGCGTATACGCTGTGCGGTGTTGGCAATGGTAGCGACGGAGAGGAAGAACGTAGCACGGTGGTGTGGTCACTAGGGCCAGCGAGCGATCGCCGATGCCACATCGACTCGCGGTACCGGACCGAGAGCATCGGTTCGAACGAAGCATCAACGACAACGACGGACAGTGTGCGGTAACGCGTCTATCATCATTCTTCTGCAATCGTGTTTCTACACGGTAGCAACTACGCGACCGAGATTCGACTGAGAGACACTGCGAAAAAGGACGAGACCGTAGCGAAAGAGACGGAGCAAGACACAAGGAAGACGGGGCAAGAAACGAATACGCAGGTACGCAGAGTCGCTGCGAGCCGAGCTCTCTTCAGGGACGAAGGGGAGAACGAGTTTGCAAACGGGGCCGGTCACGGTGTAGCCTCAGTCTGGCCCGGGAGATTGCCGCGCGTCGTGTTAGTTTGGTAAACATTCACGCGGTTTTCCGTTCGGTTCCTTCCTTCGTTAGTTCGGTTCTCGTAGACGTTCGTTTTTCTTATCGGAATTGTGCCCGTAATCGGTTCCGTCGCGTGGTGTTGATTTCGCATGAGAGCTCGCGGTGAGCCTGTGAACGCGTCGCGAACAACAACGTCGACATGACCTTACACAAGAAGACCGGCTCCGCGACGAAGACGAGGAGTAAGCCGGGCAAGGAAGTGGCTAGAACGTCGAGCTCGATGGACACCACGGTGGAGACCGTCGAGGTGGTATCGTCGACGAGCGTCGTCGAGGAGGCGACGCGGATCGTCGAGAGCGAGTCCACGAGCAGCATGACGGAGGTGACTAGCAGAGAGGTCATCATGGACTCGAAGGGCAACGTGATCAAGGTGATCGAGAGCCCGCCGAAGACGTTCGGCCAGAGCACGAGCTACAAATCGGGAAAAAGTTCTCAGGATTTTATCGCCGCCGAACAGACGCAGACGTTGAGACAGGGGAAGATTGACAGTCCGAGGAACACGAAGGAGATAGCGATCGGCTCGGACCTAGCTTCCGGACGGACCAGCAGATTGTCCGAGTCGCAGAGTCGCAGCGAGTCTCGAGCGGAAAGCGTGCAGAAGTCGATGTCCTCGAGCACCGTGGTGGAGACGTCGTCCTCGTCCGTGGAGGACTATCACGATCATCTTTCGAAAATGACGGTGACCAACGGGGCAGTGAATGGGGCGGTTAAGGGGGATCGGAAGCCACAGGTGCAAGCATCGATAAAGTCCTACGAGAGCAGATCGGCGAGCGAAGAGTTTCGCGAGGAGAAGACCGAGGATGGACAGACGGTGTCGAGCACGACGAGGATCCGCGAATCGGGCGAAAAATTCGACGATAACGGCACAGTGACCGGCTCACAGAGCCGCAACGTCGAAACAGAGACATCCGCAGTGGACCTGGCTAGAGTTAAGGGTGGTGATATTAAATCGAAGAAGATCGATGCGTCCGCGGGTGAAAGCTCGACGAAGGAGATCGCCAGCCGCTGCAACAAACCGGGCCAGTCGGCGTGGGACGGCACGTTCGTCAGGGAAAGTCCGTCGCCGACGAGGGACAGGGCCGTCGAGAGAAACGTCGCGAAGCCCCCGGCCAAACGGGACAGCCTCGACAAGGGGAAAGTAGATCGGCTGGTTACGAAAACCGCCGCGCAGACTAGCAGCGAATCCAGCGTTCAAGTCTCCGAGCAAGCGGTGCTCGATCAACGCGTGTCCTCCACGGTGGTCCACGACTCGAGGATCATCCTCGACGAGGCAACAACATCTTTGGACCGTCTAACCAGTCAGGAGAAGAGTCTGATACGCGACTCCACCTCGAAAATCGCTGACTCCACCAGCGAACATACTCGAACGGCTACCGACACACGACAGAAGGGTTCGACCAGGTACACCAGGCCGGGAGAGTCCTCGTGGGACGGCACTTTTGTGACAGAAAAGCCCCTGGAACCTAGGAAGAGGAACGTTTCGGATGCCAGCGTGTTCCAGCACCCCGGAGCAGACAATGTCGTAGAGTCCACGCAGAGGTCAGACTTCAGAGAGAAGAGTACCGATGGTTCCTACGAGAAGAACTCTTCGAACGTCGTCCATGTAGTCCGTGGAGGCACCGACTCCTCCAGGTTCATCTCCGAGGAGCGTAGAGACTTCACCGAGGAGTTTTACGTGGATGGGAAAGCGGTCAGCAAAGAGGATGCTCCGAGGGATAAATCCTCGCCGAGCAGCAGAGTGATTCGACCAGGGGACTCTGCTTGGAACGGTCAGTTCGTTCACGAAAAACCTCAAGACAAGCCTCGGGACAGTGCTACAAAATCGGATAAGACGGTTGTCAGGAAGAGCGACAAGAGATCGGACTCCGTGGACGTGCAGGACGTGACGGAGGAGGTTGTATCTAGCACGTCGGAATCGATTTCGACGTCGTACGTAGTCGAGTACTCCAGCGACGAGAAGACGAAGAACGTCGAGAAGGTTACTTCTGTGTCCGAGACTATTGTTGAAGAGGATTCCGGGGACGGTGGTTCCCCAAGAAGACCGGGGAGCCCCGAGAAAGCGATGAGACCCGATTCGACGACCAGGAGCTACAGACCCGGCCAGTCCACTTGGGACGGCAGCTTCGTGTACGAGAAGCCTCAGGTTCCCGAACGTCGCCGAAAGACGGATGTTCGTCGACCGACCGACTCCGTGATCATTCGGGATGTCACGGAAGATCACACGATCAACGAGGCAGAGATCTCGAGCGCGTCCTACGTGGTCGAGCACTCGTCCAGCCAGCAGAGTTTCTCGGACAGCAAGGACGTCAAGGACTCGAGTCTGTCCTCCGTGGAGGTCGTCTACGACGTGCATCCTGCGCGCCAGGATACGCACAGTAGGCCAGAAACCCCCGAGAAAGGAAAGCCTAAAGACTCCAGGGTTACCAAGCCTGGATCCTCTTCGTGGGACGGGACGTTCGTCCAGGAGAAGCATACGGAGCCTAAGAGACCACCTAGCAGGGAGTCTGTGATCAAACCGGTGGAGGAAGAGACCCCGAAGACTCCCAGGAAGCACGTCAGCGATTCCACTTTGGACATCCACGATACCCAGGTGTCCAGCACCTCGGAGATCTTCAGCAATTCGGTATTGATGGAGCAGTCCACCGTACAGGAGAGTTATTCGGATTCCAGCAACCTGGATTTCTCTGCCAGCTCCGTGGATACTGTCATCGTTCGCAACGGTGTTCCAACCACCTCGCGGAAGACCGTTACCATCGAAGAACGACCTAAGATTCCTGACGAGAAGCCTCTAGAGCCGAGCCGAGGCAAACCCGAAGACGTCAAGACGCCGGAGAAACGTCCCAGGAGTCCCGAGAAGAGCGACAGGTCGACCAGACCCACGAAACCTGGCGCCTCCACTTGGGACGGGTCATTCGTGTACGAGTCGCCGGAGAAAGTCGATAAGAAGTTACCAATTGCCACCTCTACCCCACAGAAGACTCGGCCAGTTGATAAAAAGGCTCCAGACGATAAGCAAGCTACTTATCTGACCGAGAAGTCGATCATCCTGTCGGACACCTCCAAGGACGTGCAAACGTCCGAGTTTGTCACCTCCAAGGACGTGCAAACGTCCGAGTTTGTCACCTCCACTACGCTCGAGAGAAGTCTCGTGTCTGATTCCGAGATCGTGGACTCGAGCAAGGTCTCTTCGACGATTGTACTCGATGTGGAGGACAGGAGAGGCCCTAAGGAACCCGCGAAAAAACCTCGAGAAGGGACTCCCGGATTGCCGACAAGAAAACAGCCAGACGATGGGAGAAAATCGGCCGAAAAGCGTCCCAAGAGTCCAGAGAAGGCGGACAGGACATCCAGACCGACGAAACCCGGCGCCTCCACCTGGGACGGCTCGTTCGTGTACGAAAAGCCGCAGGATCAGAAGAAGAAGCCTTCCGATCGAGACAAGAAACCTGTTGATCTAGGAAAATCGCCAAAAGATTCAGTGAAAGACCAACCGAAACATTCGGTGAAAGACCAACCAAAAGATTCGGTGAAAGACCAACCGAAAGATAAGCCGAAGGACAAACCGAAAAAGGACGATACCACCCATGTGTCCGTCGTCAAGCACGATGTGAAGGATGTCAGGGACGTCAAGGACACGACGGACCTCGAAGTGATCCAGCAATCTTCGTACGTGATCGATCAGTCCTCCAGCTTCACCTCGGTGCAAGATGTCCGTGACGTGCTCGAGGAACGCGTCATCAGCGAATTCACGACGGACGTGCGTAAAGACGTGGTGAGTAACGACGAGTCATTATTGAATCTACTTATTTGACGGAGGAGGAAGTACAGCGAGTCGCGTTGTTCCTCGGAAGAGTCTCTCTTAACTCGTTGAATGCTCGCTTGTTCTGTTATCGAGACAAACATCGAGGCTCCTCTGACCATTTATGTCGCGATTTTCTGCTTGGTATACTCAAGGTGTTGGGGAATTCAGTAGGGAACATGATGAGTTGAAGATGTGTAGAAAAATTTTTGGATTCAGGGCTTCGTTTTCCAGAAAATCGATTTTTAATCGCGCGTGAAGTAGATAAGGTCAGCCAAGGTCGGCCACTATAATCTTTGAAACTTGTTTCTCTGGAAGCTCTTCAGGGATAGGGTAAATGTACCGATTACTGCGGTATCAAGCTTCGTGTAAGCGTTTTATGGAAGAATGATGTGTTCTGAATACAACAAAAAATTGGTGGCCTTCAAAACGTAATATAACATAAAAAAATATCAAAAAATAAAATCGATAACATTTCGTACGTATTACTGCGGACGAAAAAGAGCCATGTACCAATTACTGCGTACCCATTACTGCGGATTAGAATTTGAAATATACAAGCGCACTCATTGAATTGTACAAATTTATTCAGGGGAAAATATTTATTTTTACGTGTTTTAATCTCATTGGGAAAAAATACCGCAGTAATAGGTACACCCGCAGTAATTGGTATATTTACCCTAAATTGTATCGCGTATTTTTGCACCAGCTTGTTACGTTGAAATCTCAGGTTTCTCGAAAAGAATCTGCTCCAGATTGAGATGTCAAAAAAAAAAAACGAATTTCAATGTCATCAATTTTCCATCATCTCTTCCGAGATCTCCTTTCGAATACATCATGGTTCAATCCGTTCGTTGAAGTTTAATCGTGGGCTCGTCGGCATCTTTGAGCGTGGTCCCGCGCCGGTTTCTCAATAAACGATCGGCAGACTGTGTCGATTGATACAATCGAGTTACCCAGTGCTCGGTGCCGGCGTTCCACAGGAAACAAGGTAAACACGAAGTCGAGAGTTGAACACCTCGCACACCTCGCGGAAGAGGCTCGGTCGGTACTTTCACTTCCAAACCAGGCGAAGGTCGTAGGTTCTCGCGGCGTTATCCGCATTAAAAATACTGCTGACGTAACCGAGATCCAGGACGAACGAGAAAATATATGAAGTACACGACATGTGTTCCGGCGCAGGGATCGAGATTCTGCATCCGTTCCCACAGGTCCTGACGCGCAATCCCCCGATCACCGTTCGATCCGTGCACGTGCGGTTGACGTCTCGAACTGAAAGATCAAGGAAACCGATTTTCTCGGTGTGCACGCCGAGATGCAACTCTGACGAAAACCAAACGCATCGATCCGTACCGGATAAATTCGCTGACTCGCTAGCGGGATGATACGCGTACAACTTTATGTAAATTCCTGTTTTCATAGGTCGCTTAATCCTTTCTGCAAAAGCCTTGTGAACGGGTCGCGGATTTTATGCAATTTATGCATTTACCACGAAAACGAGTGGGTGGAATACGGAACGGTGAATGCACGGGAACAGTTCAGAAGCAACAAGAGACGACTTTACATTATTTATGCAACTATGAGAAAATTAAAAATAGTGGAAGGGTCAAAAGAATTTAAGAGCGCGATTATATTGCGTTCAGCTGATTAAAATTATTATTCTATTCCCTCTTGCCGATACGGAAAATTTTTATTTTGCATAAAGATCTGCAATCTTACCGCGAAAACGAGTGGGTGGAATATGGAACGGTGAATGCACCGGAACAGTTCAGAAGCAAGAAGAGACGACTTTACATTATTTATGCAACTATGACAAAATTAAAAATAGTGGAAGGATCAAAAGAATTTCAGAACGCGATTATATTGCTTTCAATTAATTAAAATTATTATTCTATTCCCTCCTGCCGATACGGAAAATTTTTATTTTGCATAAAGATCTGCAATCTAGTAACATGAATTTCGGTCGAGAGTATACTGTATTTTATCGATAAATGTCCCAAATGTCTTACACATAATTGTCCCTGAACTACTTGTCTACTTCACCCAAAAATAATGGAGAGAACATTTCGAGTACCGTGGAAAAATTAACGGAAACAAATCGGAAAGTCGATTGAATAATTATACTATGTAACTATCCGGTTGCCCCTTAATAAAAGGATATCAAAAACCCGTTGCGAAACTTCCATCGCACGTAAATATCATCCGAATTATATCATTTTTGGTATAAATTTCATTAGAAAAATATCAAGAATATGTTGGTGAAAATTCCATAAAAAAATAATAAAAAATAAAGAAGTTTCGTTATTGGATTAGTAGTGGTCTCCTGGTCTCACACCGATATACCCGACCCGTATTATGATACACTTCTCGGCGATCGAGGCCTCTCGGGCTTCGCTATTCGTTTTTACGTTCGGCAAAAGTCAAAGAATAGTATCCCTCACACATAGTTGTCCCTGGCCGGACCCGTGGTTGGCACAATTATCGATAAAATACTGTAGCAGCTAATTTATAGGATTAGATGAAATATTACGAGGTGCGTTTATGGCAGAGTGACATCGCAGAAAAGCGTAACAGAATGCCGTTCTCGTCCTCGGCGAACCCAATATTTGCAGTTTCCCTTCAAGTTTCGAACTGCAACGCGTTTTGTTTTCTCTCCGCGTCGCCGGAGTTTCTCTCGGACGACCTACTAATGTAAGACGGCCCCCGCCCCGACGCGACGCGTTACAAAACGGAAAAAAAAAACTGTCGAGTCGGTGCTTCGTATTCGACTAATTATAACTTCGCGTCACGGGCCGTCTTTGCGATTGCGAAACGCGATCTGAACGCCGATAAATCCCGTCCGCGATCCAATTATCTCGTGAACGCGGTGTCCGCGGCTCTGACGTGTCATTTTCCTCGCAACCCGGGGATGCCAATGTAACAGCCTCTTCCTGGTTTGGGAACATTCTCTTATCCGATACATATTAATTTTTGCATTTAGAAATCGTTCGAGTTGATCGTCGCACTGTGTTGTGAACAAATTGTATTTTGAAGGCGGACTAATAATTATCAATGTGTGTTTCTTTTTCTCTTCTCTTAATAAATCTCATAAGAGATTTCTTAATAAAACTTCCTGGTTTGGGAACATTCTCTTATCCGAAATATATTAATTTTTGCATTTTCAAATTGTTCGAGTTGATCGTCGCACTGTGTTGTGAACAAATTAATTTTGAAGGCAGACAAATAATTATCAATGTGTGTGTGTGTGTGTGTGTGTGTGTGTTTTCTTCTCTTTTCTTATCTGCTCTTCTCTCCTCCTCACAATATTACTAACGTTCTCGATATCCGCTATCCTCTGTAATGCACATTATGTTGTAATAAATCTCATAAGAGATTTCCTAATAAAAAAATTATCAATGCGGCTTCCAACGTGTCGATAAAAGTATTTTCGCTCTGACAGATTTCGCGGAGAAAGTCATTGATCGTTTCCCCCCACTACCACTTGCTCCCAGCCTTTATTGTCTGGTGATCAAATAAAGTCACGGTCGTAGACTCTGTTAGGTGAACGCGATTTCCTGTTGGCCCTCCTATGGCACTGTAAATATCTCTCTGTTTACGATGATTGTCACAATGTTACGCCGGTGTAATGATTTCCATGCTCGATCGCGTGCGCATATCGTAAACGCGATGCTCAGACACCGATGATTTCGGATCGGTGCGAATAGTGATTAACAGACTCGTGTACAGGGATAATAAGGGTTGCGACGCGAGATGGGCGGGAGTATCTCTTTTCTGTGGGGATTCACGCGAATCGTCGAGTTCCTCGGACCGGTCGTGTGCCGTGTGCACGCAACAGTAATCACCTGCAATCGACTTCAATCGAGTGTACGTAAAGCGACAATAATTGCGCGGTGCGCTGCCAAGTTCGGCAGTGATCTCATCGTGTGCTACCCCTGCCACGAGCCGAGCGCTCTACAGTGTGTGTGTGTTTCTTAACTCGAAGTGGATCAATCTCTAAACTGTCGTAGGTCGCAGAAAATTATGCGAAAATTACGTGGCATACGATTTAGTCGAAGTCAATTTTTCTTCTATTGCTCTCAGAGGTATTTGTCTCGTTCCCTTTGGGAATTTTAAATACTACTTAAATACTACGTTGTGACACTATTCATTGACCAAGTCTAATGAATTAATTCTTCTTGTGGTATAGTCGAGTAAATTAAATTGGATTACAAATTAAATTTAATATGTAAATCCCTTTCAATTAATTTAAAAAAATGATTATTATTTAAAATTATACAAAATAATATTATAAGAATTTCCATTAAAATTAATTTACTTGTACAAGGATGTAGAAGGGTTAAAGGAGTAACCTTGATCAAATTCTATTGAGTTTAGATTTTTTGGACTATGAATCGGCAGTCATCGTGTTCATACAATGTAAATATCTACTGGCGATTATTCCTGAATTTTTCTGCAATCGCACGCCGCATTTTCGAACGCAGGAACACACTGTAGATTTGTTTTTCTATTGCTCTAAGAGGTATTTTGTCTCGTTCCCTTTGGGAATTTTAAATACTACTAATTGCCTGGGAAAACGTTACTGAAATTGTGACACTATTCTTTGACCAAGTCTAATGAATTATTTCTTGTTGTGGTATAGTCGAGTAAATTAAATTGGATTATAAATTAAATTTAATACGTAAATCCCTTTCAATTAATTTAAAAAAAATGATTACTATTTAAAATTATACAAAATAATATTATAAGAATTTCCATTAAAATTAATTTACTTGTACAAGGATGTAGAAGGGTTAAAGGAGTAACCTTGATCAAATTCTTTTGATTTTAGATTTTTTGGATTATGATTCGGCAGTCAACGTGTTCATAACATGTTAATTATTATTCTTCAATTTTTCTGCAATCGCACGGTGCATTTTCGAACGCAGCAACACACTGTAGATCGAGCGAGTCTCACGTGCGCCGTCTCCAATCTCGCGATCAACTTGCGTTTAATACGCGTGACAAACTTTGACCCGGTTCGCTAGCGACGCGACGGTTTTCCCACTTCCGCGATTCGTCGAATGACACTGCCTCGCCAGCTTTGACATTTTGCATCGCGAAAAATGGCTGATTTGGATTTCGGACAGTCGAGTTACCGAATCTCCCACCGCTCGGCAAATATTAGGAATTTTTTAAATGAGAACCACTCGATGCTACAATTCCAAACTCGGCACGTTCGTTAAGCAACACTCGAAGCATGTGCTCAAATATTTTCAAGCCACGACAATCGTTTTCTTCGAAGTTACAGCCGTGCTAAACCGTATATTGCAATTGCTCGAACAATATCGGCCAGACGATATAAATCGATACAAGGAAACGCTGCATACGACAGTGACCAAGTTTGGAAGTGATGTCACCGTTCTCTGGCAGTTTGTTCGGCGCTCGACCAATCGGATTTCTCGGCACGATCTCCGATTGGCTTTACTTAACCCATTATATCGTCGCGATCGTCGCCGACACGCTCCAAACTTTTCCCTCGTCGCGCATTATTAATCGTATACGAAATTCGAACGGCACGCGAGCTGAATATTATATATATATCTAGCTAAATTATCTTTCAACAACAATTCAACAACAGTGTGGCAATATTTTTAATATGCTCAAAGAACAATCAATTTATAATGCGAATCTTCGAAGATCCTCGCACATTAAGAGCGATAGTTATGCAATTAATTGTTACGTAAGATCGTTCCACGGTCTCCTCCGAGCAAGATACAGTTTAGTGTCGCGTCACGAGTGCGTAAACACGCTCGAAAAATGACCAAATCGAGCCGTACACCGAGAACGCACCAATTCCGCCAGATTAAAGTCGATTTAACGGTGTCATAATGACCGATAGTCGAATGATCGACTACCGAATTTACAGAACGGCGTCCGCGATCGCACACGGAATCCCAGGAGTGTGTCGTGTCTCGTAACCTTGCTCGCGTTGATAGTGCCGAACGACGAACGACAACAGCCATAATTGCAAAATTTATGAGAGCTGACGCGACGCGATCGGACGTAAACACCGGTTGCCGGTCGTTTCGCTCGCTCTCGTACACCGTGTGTATCGTCACGCGATCGTTTCGCTCGATCTAAATTGCGTACCTTCGACCTCTCGACCGCTTCGATGTTTCGGTGGAAACGCGAATTGTCGCGCGAACATTATCGACGTCACCGCGGCGGCGCAGAGTGCTTCGCAATAGCATAATCGCAAATATTACCTCATAGTACAAAACATTCGTAATATACTCGAAACTTCGCATTTTTATCAGTCCGACGAATATTCCGTGAAATGACAAACGTTGACGTTTGGAATTATTATATACGATTGTTAAGCTTCCTTTTAGTACAGCACAATTATTGAAAATTCTATTTAACACTGAATCTACCACGGTCAAATGACCGGCGTTCATTATTGCAATTATTGAAAGTATAAAGATGTTATGATTATTGTGATTTACTATTTTGTAGATATTAATCTGTAGGATAAAAAGTTGCCAAAGTAAAGCATTGTGGTTTGTTGTTTTGTTGCATTGAACTGTATCTGATAATCTTTTTTATTTAGGCCATATTGGCGGGAATGTTCCCCCTCTTTGACTTAAGATGAAATATGCCGTTAAAATATTTCATGTTTATTATTACGAGTTTGCAATAAATTGCAGCTTGAGTGTATGTTGTTGTGATTATTGTGATTTACTATTTTGTAAAAAGTATAAAGATTCATTTGTGGAAAATAATAAATTCCCTTCTCCAAGCATCTATTTTATATTGAAAATTATGAGCAATCTGAATAAATTTAATGTTGCTTTTAATGCTTGGTAGGTTTAGTGTTAATAGGCTTCCGGTAAATAAATTGTTAAATAATGGTAAATATTGACAATAGTCCTTTCTAAGGTACATAATTAAGTTGTACGTTTGCAATTTGATGAATTAGATGTACAGTTTCAGAGGCACACGAAATTCCAGAAGTTCATAGCAAGAATTAAATGTTGATAGCAGTTTATTTTGATTTTTTGCGTGACGTAATTTTATTTTATCTTCGCGTGGATGGTCCACGGGAATGTTTCCACGCATTCCGACGTCGGCGCTGGTTGTTGCTAGCAGCGGCACTGGTTTCGATGTCGATGAAATACCTCGAAGTTCGTTCCACCCCCGGACGCCCCACTCCTCCGCAGATATCAATTTCACTCGTCGCCGGGGAGGGGAGCGGGGGTGAATTCAACGGGTCCCATTGGAATCACCGACACTGTTTCCTCCACCGACTCCAGATTTGACCGACAACAGGTTTCATTGACAACAGTTTCCCTCGACAACTTCAGCCGACAACATTAGCCTAGTATAATATCCGTCAGTAATACATAGTATACTATACTATCGGTCTCATTGATTTTACAGTTTTTCCATGCTAGTCCGTGATAAATGCAATTAAAACTAATTGAGCATACAATGTATTATTTTCGAAATAAAAGCAATGCATACATTAATCAATACAACGATAATAAACACAATGAAAATTTTAATGCGATGAATCATGGCAAGAAAAATTATCGGTTAACACTGTCGTCAGCTGAAGCTGTCGTCGATGAGATGTGTTGTCGGTCAAATGTGGAGTCGATGGAATGTTGTCGGTGAAAACAGTGTCGGTGATTTCAATGGGACCCGAATTCAACAGGTACTGTCGCGGGCGAAATTGAACGGGCTCGCCTGTGACTTCTATTTTCTCCCCGGTCCAATTAACGAAACAATCGAAATTGAATTCCCCGCGCGTCTTTAATTAGCTCCACTCCACGCTCCCGATTCCGTGGACATTTTATTCATCGGCACCGTGCTGCGGTACTTTCGAAATTTCTATTCTGATTAAGCGTTCGCGTAACGACCAACTTTGCGACACGCGAGTTCCCTCTGTTTAACGCTGTATTGTCGATTTCCGCCGTCGTTCGACTCGTAAATGAAAAATAAACAAACCGTTGGAGATAAAATCTGCGTTGCTTGCCGTAAAAACTGCTTTGATCTACGGCATGGAAATGTTTAATCTTTTAGTTGGCATTCGATCGAAAAAGGAAGTACGAGTCCGTCTGGCATTTGAAATATCCAGCAGCTGAAGGACCTCGATTTTCATCGGGGATCCCCGACTCGGTGTTCTAGAGAATTTGCAATATTCCCGTCTGCGTTGAATTTCAGACGCAAGGTGTCGTCCCCGCGCGTGTGTGTATGTACATATATGGATCGTTGATTCTCGCGTGACGCGATCGTCCTTGTTATATGTCGGGGCAAAGAGCCTCGCTGTTTTTCGATTGTGTACATACAACGTGTGTAAACATCAGACACACGCGGACGCAGATAATCGCGATGCCTCTGTGCTCCTTGCATTTCGGGTGCGTAATTCGGGCCCTATACGGGCCTTTGTAGCGTCAACGATTAGACTGCGGATCATTATGCGAAATAAAAATTGTTTGCAAATTCTACAACACATGAGTCAAATAAAACTATCATTCTTTCTCCAACGATCTTCGCGACAGTCTAATTACGATTGTTCAACGATGCATTTCACTTAAAAAATAATAAGAAAACGAAAGCCTGATGCGAACTTTTTGACATGCAGGGACACAGCTATAAGTCGTTCTATAGCCTGCGTTGGGAGAATGATTACTTTATAGTGTTTAGAGAAGGTTAATGTCAGGTTTGAAAAATATTTTTGCAATGTCAAAGGTGCATGGAAAGGCGTGTATAAAATATTTAAGTGGTTGTTGTGGTCTTCGACAAAAATTCCAATGTCTGTCCTTAAACTACACTTAAAAAACGGGAGAAATTGTTGGTACTCATTGTATTGAAAATTCCCAGAAAATTAAAGAGCATAGTCAAAGTCCAACTTTCCTCTGATTTACAACTCGAAAAGAAATTCGAGCGACAAGAGAGCTGAATATCTGCGATTTGGTAAACAATTGCGGAAACCTCTCGGTTGAACGAACCACCAAAGGGCTGAAGTCGATAGAACAACGTCTCTATCGAGCGCTGAACGTCCCCTTGCCGTTTATTTACACGGAAGACAGCGGGAACGTCCGCTTTGACGGCGCTATAGCGAACGCTACCGGGCTCTTTATCGAATTAGAGCGCTAAGCCGAGGGACGAGCGTGCTCGTGAAGTATAATGATCGACGTTAACGAACCAAAAACGCGTGCAACTATTTCAAAGCGACGCGCGGGGGGTTGATCGTCGCGCGACAAACGGCGGCGTAATTAACCTTTGCGTCGCTGCGCAGGTAACAATGTCCGCGGGCCCGCTATTCCCAGTCTTCCGGGCTTTGCCGAATAGCAATTATCGCGAACGGCAATTCTCGCGGTTTTTCCGCGAACGGCATAGCTCGCGACACACGTTCGAGCCGACCCGGAAACGAGCATCGCTTCCACGTAATAATTGCCGCCGCACTAAATGAGTCTTCCCAAATTGGTTATTCTACAAATTCGTAGGTAAAGCTGTTTAGAGAATTTAAAAATATTGCATCAATTTCAGCACGCAGATTCGGGCAAGTTTTATTTTGCATGAAAATTCGCAGTCTGTTCGCGAATAATTGCATTCAATTGCGACAAGTTTCAACGAGCATGCTGTTATAATTTCTACGAGGATTAAAAGTACACCTTTGTCTAATTGATACTTTAAGCTAAAGAAGCTACAACAAAGTCTCTTTCCAACTCTTCAAGTTCTGCTATCATGTAGCAGGTCCTGTTACGCCAACAGAAAGTTTCGCGTGCAATTCGGAACGTGGAATGCATAAATGTTTAAATCAATGTTCGGTCTGAGACATCTCTGTTTAGAAAAATAATTTGTTCTGTTCTAGATTTTTTGTCTTTTTATTTAAGGTCCAATATTTGAATGTAGGTAGTTTCATTCGATATTTAAGCTTATTGTGATTGCAATAAAGTAGACCGATTATTTTGTGGATTATCTATCGGAGAATCGTTGTTTAATCATTTCGCGATGACATCAGCGAACGTGCACGTTGCGTTTTGATTGTTTTCGGCGTCGAGTACCCTCCAGACGCACAGTTCGCCGAAAAAAAAACGCGGCCATTTCCATGAATTTCGCCCGATCGAGCGGGTTAAATAATTCAACGGGCAATTTCGGCGAGCGCAACCCGGAGATCGATACGGGACGCGTGGCCTCTCCGCCTCTGAATAATGATAGAACACCTGCGAAAGCGACCCGGCAGTGCCAACTTATCCTAGAACAGATTATACCCGCTGACTACCCCTTTGCGTCGTGTCGAGTCGTCGACTCGGTATCAATGAAACGTATTAGCGGCACGATTTTCTGCTACGGGTGCCATCGAGCGAATGTTACAGGGTTAATCTTTGCAAATTGAACGCCTTCGACTACTTCGTGGGCAAACCATTTATGACCAAAGAGACAGTAAAAATATTTAAAAAATTTAGGATTATTGATATACTGTTTCCGACATATTGAACATATTCAGGAAGGATATCAATGTTTATTTTGCCCCAGTTCATTGCAATCGAGGTAGAGAATTTTCATTTTGCACAAACATATTTTTCCATTACATATTCTCGTATCTTCGCTGATCCTCGTACCGGATTTAATGTAACCGGCTGATAATTCAAGCTGGCTGCTAGAAAATTGGAATTCAGACGGAAGCTATCAGAACATTTTTTAAACCTGACTGGATCGCGGCATTCGCTGATTCGATGAATTCCTCGGTGTCGATACGAACCGGTGAAAAATATCACGCTGATAGTTATCGACGGCGGCGCTGACCGGAAACAGAGGGGCGAAGAAAGAACGTCGTCGCAGCGGAGCTCGTTTCCTCGACCTGGAAATTCATTTGCAGAAAATGACGGAAGTCGGCGTGATGGTGGAGCTGGCACGAGGGAGAACCGCTCTGCTGATCCTCGCTTCAAAACTCTGAAAAGATTTCGATTCGTTCACCATTTTCAATCGGTAGGATCCAGATAACTTCGAAAAATCTTCGTTGTCGAATTTAGATTATTATTTATAAAGCAGATTTAAAGTACAATATAAAATCAGATGTTACAGTTTGGACAGGAAAGTCGATAATACATCCGTTTCACTAAATTCACAAAATGATTTTCAATCGCGAGGATCCAGACAACTTTGAACAATCTTCTTTGTGGAATTTAGAAAGTCTTGACTTGGAATCAACGAGCACAATTATTATTTATAAAGCAGATTTAAAGTGCAATATAAAATCAAGTGTTACAGTTTGGACAGGAAAGTCGATAATACATCCGTTTCACTAAATTCACAAAATGATTTTCAATCGCGAGGATCCAGATAACTTTGAACAATCTTCTTTGTGGAATTTAGAAAATCTTGACTTGGAATCAACGAGCACAATTATTATTTATAAAGCAGATTTAAAGGGCAATATAAAATCAAGTGTTACAGTTTGGATATGAAAGTCGATAATACATCCGTTTCACTAAATTCACAAAATATGCATCATGTTGGTTTTGGAAACGTTCTTCCGTTTCTGATAATGACGATTTGTATTATTTGGAGCAGAATACTCTCCTGTCCGACCAGCAGAGAATTAACAGTGGACAGGTCAACCTCCCATGGTTAAAACCAGGTTCGTTTACGCGAGGATGCATTTGACGGCTTTCGACGACGAAACAGAATCCTCGGGGAGAAGTGGCTCCGGGGGTTATGCGATACTGTGTGCAGGCGTGTGCACACTGTGTGGAAGCGTGTGCATAGTCGCCATCTGCGCCGATCTCGCGTTACCCCGCATTCCGTTTAGCTAAGCACTGTAAGCGCTGCTGGCCGGATCGGGCGTCAAAGCGCGGCTGCGATCGGTAGTCGTCGCGAGAGCCTTATCGCTGTTTATACAGGGTGTCCCAGAGAGAGAGAGTCGAAAAAGTATGGGGGTGATTCCTGAGGTGATTCTGAGCACCTTTTCCCTTTGCCGATTCGCGTCGGAACGCTTCGTTTTCGAGTTATTAACGAAATACAGGGACCAATCGGAGCGCGGCTACAGCGGACGACTTCCGGCTCGGCCAATGGCGGCGCCACCGTTTAGCGGGACCTGTCGCCGCTCCGATTGGTCCGTGTTTTTCGTTTATAAATTTTCGTTTCGGCGTCTACCACGGTTTCTACCGGTTTCATATTTCATAACTATCGAAATTGTAAGAATTCATTTATGAAAATTAATGTTTTATGAATGTTCCTCGCTGAATCATTTATTGTATTGAAAATTCCAGATAATCTGAATAAGTTTAGTGTAGCCATTTTTATAAAGCAACATTTACCAGACACTTTTAATGCTCGGTATGTTTAGTCAGTCCCGACGAAGCCACAGTCGAATAAAGAATTTTCAAGTAACACGGTCGAAATTGGTAAACGCCCTTAAAGCATCGTCGCGTCGTTGATTTTTCCATCTAGGATAGACGGCGTGTTCGTTGCACGCCTGCTACCCGATAATTAACAAGGGAGGAACCGAACCAGCCAATTACCGGTCCCGGGCGCTGGCAAAACCCGAAGTAGCCTATTAGACTTCGATTACCGCGGTTCCCTGGCCCGCTTTTTCACCCTTTCCATCCGCGAAAATTAATTTCCTCGTTGATACACAAGCGCATTAACCTGTTAACCTGCCGGTGAAAACGAGTTAGCTCGTCACGCGCATTTGGCATCGAGATTCACTTGGCAATCTGTCTTTCTCTCTCGTCTTCGTTACTCTCGTTTATCGTCGAGAGCTCTTCATTATTTTTGGTAGGTGGAATTACGAGTGGATTTAAAAGCGATTAAAAAAAATTCTAAATTAAACAATCTGGGAATACAGCGTTAATTAATCGTTACGATTGTGGATTTTTATGCAAAAATTCGACTCCTTGTCGTATTTTAATCGCGCACGAACTTTTGCACTGACCCTTAGTGCTTAACCCTTAGCACTCGAGTGGTGACTCATAGTCGCCACAAAAATTGCTGTGCCATTATTCAAAATATTATTCAAAATCTAATCAATTACTAAACATTTAAGTATTATATGTTATATCAATTTTTCATATCGCCAAAATAAAATAATATATAGAATGGAATTATTCCAGGAAGAAATATTTTAATTTTCGAGTTCAAACAGCTCCGAGTGCAAAGGGTTTACTAAACATGCCTCGATTCGATTGCAACAAGCCACATAGAAGTGTCTTTGGTTGTACGATAATTTCGATCGATCGAAAACGAGGCAACCATTAAATCCGAAGTTTAAGTGAAATCGATGTATCCAGTGGACGCAGGCCGAGCGACAGCTGAACGCATTGATTTAATCGGGAATCATCGGAGACGGACGGAAGTCGGACAAAAGGCTGGCTTTCCAGCGTGTCCCGGCGAAACTACGGTTCGAATCGCGCTAACCTTCGCCGAAGAGCGAAGGTGCTCGTTATTGCAAGCGATTTCGTACTGTGTCTTTCATCCGCTGGACACAGCCGTGCGATTTTCTAGATCCGAGCTTAATCGGTTTTCCGCTAACGAACGTCTGTTCCCTCCGCGATCGCGGAAAGAGCCAACGTTACTCCCAATACGATTCGAAAGTAAATACTATAATACCATTTATAGCGTATCTCGAACACAATAAAATCCGAACAGGTCATCCGATCTAGAATATTTTATATAATAAGACGTAAGCTTTTAGCAATCTGTTGAATACAAAGAGGTTTAGTAACGAAGGAGTATAGTATAGTCATTAGGGTGGACCTTATTTTTTGACCAACGAATTTTTTTCACGACGCCCCCCAGAATTGTTGCTTTAGGTGAGAAAAAAATTTGTGCAAAGTTTGAGATCGATCGGATAAAAGGATCGCGTGGCGTATGACACATCGTTGGATTTGTCTTTTTTTTCTGAATAGGAATATGGAAAAATTATACGACCTTCTTTGAATAAAAATAACGATGACCTCGAAATTTCGAAAATTTGATTTCCAAAAAATTTGTTATTTCACCACTTCTATTGACCTTATTGAACAGTGCAATTTTCTCCTCTGGCATATTTTCGTATAACCACAAATAACAGAGATATTTAAATACCTACATTAAAATGTAGCAAATTTTAATCGATGAAAGGACATATGTATTATCCTGTATAAAATAACATATTAGCAGTTGTAGTTTTGTAATGAAGTCTATTTCTTATATTCTAAAGAACTTCCATATGCCATATTCCTATTCAGGAAAAAAAGATAAATCCAGTGATGTGTCATAGTTAAGGTGAATTTCAAAATTTTCAAAATTTTCAATTCCAATGCGCCACGCGATCCTTTTATCCGATCGATCTCAAACTTTGCACAAATTTTTTTCTCACCTAAAGGAACAATTCTGGGGGGGCGTCCTGCATTGTATCTCGATAAAAACAACTATAGCTTAAGTCCACCCTAATAGTCATTTTTAGTGGTGCCTCGGCGAAGCCAGAATAAAATGGCGAACGCGTCGAAAAGAGGAAGAGTCTCGATTCGGAATTTCCAATCATTTGGTAAAGACATATTGAATAGGCATTTGCTTGGAACAGAGTGGGGACCAGGCGCGCGCATTGCCCTGCGACGTTACGACCCATTTGACAAGTCACAGTGCTTTGAACCGACCGTGAAAGCACCTGTAATTAGCAAGGTGATAACCATTCCGATTAGCAGAATCCTCTGTAATTGTCTTTGCAGCGGAGGCTCGACGACGCGACGCGACGCGACGCGAGTTCATTGGCAAAGCGCGACACAGCATTACTGGGAAAATTTACTTAACGCTGCCAGCGTACTCTGACTAGGGCAAAAGGGCAAAGGGATTGCTGAGAAGATCCATGAACCCCGAGGATCATAATATAATTTCGATCGCTCGGCCATCGCTATTGTGCCTGTCACAAGGCACTGGTCCTTATGCAAAATACAAATTTTCTAAGTTGAGAAAGAATTTTTTAAACAATTGACGTTCCAACGACAAAATAGGGAGTTAAGTGGGGTAAAAATGTATTTCGTCTTTTAATAATTGTAGCAAGTTGAAGGAAGTATAACAGCAGTTTTAACATTAAACCTACCACTGCTTGTCAAATGATCGATTTTATATTTTTTATTTTGCAATTATTGAAATTACGAAGTTAATCGTTAGCACTCGGATGGCGAATCTGAGGCACCACTGAATTTGCTATGCAATTCTTAAAAATATTGTTCACATTATTAGTTGTGTTCGTATTTAATAAACGACTAGACATTTACATATTACATGAGGTAGTATATTATATGGAAAAAATTTAAAAAAAATTGTACAGAATGGAAATATTCTAGAATGGAAAAATCTTTCGGTGTTGAGTTAAAATAGCTCCGAGTGCAAAGGGTTAAATTATGGAATTGATTCGACAAATTTTTTTATCAAAGCACATGTTGAAATAAAAATTGCACAAAATAAATAAATAGAGCCTTGTAATTTTTATAAGCTGAAACATTTTAGTGCTCGGTAGGTTTAGTGGTAAACTTTTCTGACGCCCTCGCAGTTTTTGTATTTCACCTATTCGTTTTTGTCATAACTGCATACGAATCCACAAGCTAGTGATAAGGACTAAAGTACATAGTCCGATGGTAGCGTAACACGTATTCGTAGAAAATGCTAACTCCGTTCGCTCTTCTCTTTCCAGAGAGATGTCACTAAATCAACGACCGAATTCATCGACACAGAGCAGGTGACTAGTATGGTAGCGCGGGATGTCGTTGACGACGCCCGGTTCGACAAGTTCGCAAGCTCGGTCCCGAGATCTCCGGCGGATTCTCCGCGGAAAACTTCGCCGGACGGGCCAGGTTATCCACGTGGAATCCCTGGACTCAGGGAAGACGATCGACCGAAGCCGATTCCAGCCGCTGGGAAACCCAGTCGACCCCCTCAACGGGACGACAGTCCCAAAAGGTACACTCCCCTTCAAACAAATCGAAAACCCTCGAAACAATTTCCTTCTTTAACAACTTGCACTGTAAACAGGAGTCGCGATGAATTAATTGTTAATCGAAACCCAAATACATTTTGTTGTAATAGTTACACGTATAGCGATCGTAATAAGCTTAAAGCAAAATTTTAATGTTATCGGCGCATTGGTTCGATCAGTTAACTACTTTAAAACACTATTTGCAAATTATCACAACATTTTATCTCGACGTTTCGATCTAAATTCAGATCATTTTCAAGAGATTTACAAAAACAAATTTGTGTCTGTAATGAAACAAAAGAAAATTATAAGTAGTTAACTGATCGAACCAATGCGCCGATAACATTAAAATTTTACATTTTGTTGTCGTCGGTTTACACATAGACAGCGGATCTTTTAGCAAAATAAAAATTTTCCATATAATTTGTAATTATTATTTTCTTTCTTAATATGTGACACTAAACCTACCACGGTCAAATTACCTGTTTTCTATTACGTAATTATTGAAATTATAAAAACGCTTTCATAGGAAATTACTGAATTGACTTCTTCATTTAAAATATAATAAAAATCGTACTAACGTTTAAGTAAATTCAATCTTCTCACTGCTGTAAGGTGTTTCACTTTTACATGTTTTGTGCTTGGTAGGTTTACTGTTAATAAGTTGTGAAATAATCAAACAATGTTTTCGAATTCTTTTTAATTACACCTACAATGCGCTGTCTATGTATATACAGGGTGTCCCACGTAACAGTTTTCACGATTTTTTAAGTACTTGCAGACAATCTGACAAAAAATATTTTCAACGAAAGTTGATCAATTTTCGATTGGCTATATATTGCAATAAAAGGAATGTTCGAAAAACATGTTTTTTGTAGTATTGTCAAGGTTACCTTCATTTTTTTAAATGGCACTTTGTATTTTTGACTTAACAGTATTACAGCATGTGTCAAGACGAATTCAACGATCTATTATACCATGACCTTCGGATGACCTTGAAGTGCCATTTAAAAAAATGAAGGTGGCCTTGACAATAATAAAAAAGTCGAACAATGTATAGGCAATCGAAAACTGATCAGCTTTTGTTTAAAATATTTTTTGTCAGATTATCGCAAGTAAATACTTAAAAAATCATGAAAACTGTTACGTGGGACATCCTGTATATCCATTGCAGATTACTTCAATTCAATAAATATAAATTTCCTTCTTCTTCTAAAAAATTCTGAACGTTCAAGAAGTCCCAATCACTGTAACTCTAAAACATAGTGCAAGGGATTAAAACAGCATGTGCGAAGCATAAAAAAAACATTTCCATTTTGCGCACGCTTTAGTTGCGCATAGCGCATTTCGGTTCCGCAGCGTGTCGTGCGCCGGAGTCTCCTAATGCGTTGCGTCTCTCGTTGCCAACGAAGTCACGGGCCTGCAAAATGGAAGCAAGCCTCGTTAAGCGTATTGAACGCCGCATTGAATTTTCGCAGAGCTTCAGACGTCAGACCACAATCGCCGGAAAAGCCGCGCGATTATGTCTCGAACGTGGGCAGACCAGCGGCGGGAAAGCCGAGCCGGCCCGAGGAGGACCGGTCGACACCTGGGAAACCATCTCGACCGGAGGAAACCTTTGGAAAACCGGCTCGACCAGGCGAAAAACCGAAAAGGGGCGACCAGACGCCCGACTCTCTCGACGAGGACGACACTCAGCCTGGAAAGCTGCCAGACATCCTCTCCAAGATCCCTCTGAAAGAGCAGTGCATCTGCGAGCTATGCACCTGCGGGTAAGTCGAAATATTTTTTCGATTTGTCTCGTATAATAAATATAATTTATTATACCATGTGGTCCATTTAAGTGAAACCACCTAAATATCTCTTCTAGTTATTGTGATGCAAAAACTATTTCTTACGTAATGTGTATGGTGTTAATAGACCAATATCTGACCAGAACATTTTTTCCCCCAAGGTAATTTTTTTCGGAGTTATCAAGGTCATTGGTGTTTTCTTTTTATTGCATCGTATAGTTGAGCGAGAAATACATTCAGATATGTATAATATCATGCCCTTGAAATGACCTTGATCTTTGAAAATTCAAGTGCACATTCCCGGACAAAATATCCTTGAGAAAAAAATAACATTTGCAAAGAATGCACCTTGCGATACCCCATTTATATTGCATTAAAAACATTTCTTATGTCATCACAAATAAAGGAGATATTTAGGTGGACCACCCTGTACATGTATTATTTAAAGGATCAAAATTGTCTGAATGTTGAAAATAGCCTGAAACGTTTCGGGACGATTAATCTTGTAATCCAAAATTAAAAAGTTGACGTCATCGATTGATTTTCCAGAATATTTAATTGCGTAAAGAATAAGACTTCCAGACTCGATCTTTTAACGTGTTTGAGCAGACCAGTACTATTTTTCTTTATTGCGCTCGTGTCATAAATAATCGGTTAAACGAATCGAACGACGCCGGCAATGGTGCTCGGGAGCAAACGTTATTACTGTCGGAGGAGGGTGCACGCCGCAAACGTAACGACGTTAATTAGATAGAATTCCGTATCGATGCCGCGCCGTGAAAAACAGAGCCCGATCCCGAATTCGGACGGGAACGTTAATTTGCATCTCCTACCGAGCACCGTGAGCGCACGCGCGACAAGGCGTGTTTTGTATTCCGATCTCGTTAACTGTGTTTGGAAGTGGGTCGCGTCACGGCGCACCGCGGAAACGTATCCCGCCGGAGAGCGAGAGAGGTGAATTAATTCCTACGTCCCCGAGCCTTCTCGAAACAGCACTTCATCTTTCGGAACGAATTACTGTCTCTTGTGAATTTTCTATTTAAAAGTTCTCACCGCACCGGGAAACCATTGACAAATCAATTTCAAGCGAACCGACGCGCTTGCGTCTTGTTCCTCCATTTTCCACGCGATCTCGCCATTTTCTGCATACCTAAACAGATCCCTTGCGAAGTATGATCTTGCAGCTTTAATTTAAGCACTGGGACCTTAAACAACTCCTACTGGGAACACATTCTAAAACTTACTCGCATCAACCCTTAAAATCGAGTCGACTTCTTCGAGTCAAGGGTCTGGCTTTGACCATTTTTGCGATGTGATATCGCAGTTAGTTTTAGATCTAAGTCAGCCTATCATGAAGTGCGATTCTCCAGCTTGAATTTAACCTTTTAACTTCGGAAAAATTTCTACGGGAACACATTCTAAAATTGATTCGAATCATCCCCTAAAATTGAATCGATTTCTTCGAAACAATGGTCTGGTTTTGACAAGTTTTGCAACATGATCTCGTATACCTTTTGGAACCTGAGTCAGCCTATCATAAAGTGCGATCCTCCACCTTCAATTTAAACCCTCAATCTTTGAAAAATTCCTACGGGAACACATTCTAAAATTGATTCGAATCATCCCCTAAAATCGAGTCAATTTCTCCGAGCTGATGGTCCGGTTTTGACAATTTTTGCAACATGATCTCGTATATCTTTTGAAACCTAAGTCAGCCTATCATAAAGTGCGATCTCTCAGCTGTAAATTAAGCCCTCAAACTTTGGAAAATTCCTACGGGAACATATTCTAAAATTGCTTGAAGTAACCCTTTAAAATCCACTTATTTTTCTGTGACTTCTCTACATGTTACTAAATTCTTTTCAAACTAAATAGAATTAACAATCACGTGCTCGCCGATGAAAAGCGTCTCCGTTCAGTCTAAATTCGTCCTTAAATCCTCGCACCGGAAGAGCGATTAAATTACGTGGTTCTAGTCCATAAATCGTAGGTAAACCCAGTATGAAACTTGGTTAACACGAACGTAAGTGTTGCATTGATCACAGGTTCGAAGAACGACGCCAAAGAACCTTAAAGTCGGCCAGGCGAGCACGTGAGGCTCGCAAAGGGCTAAAAGCGGAAAGATTGCCGATCCATTAGCGGCGTCTACTTCTCGCGGGCGCCCACGATTAAATTCCGCTCTTGGAGTTTGTCTATTAATAGGGAGGCTAGTCGGTGAAAAAAAAAAATTGTTATTCGCACGGGGAACGTGCTTGGAATTATTAATCAAGCGATCGAGCGGTGCACAGACGTCGCGGTTTTCGTTCCACGGGCTGTCGTCGCGTTGCGGCGAACTTTCGTCATCGTGACCATGCATGCGTCGGCTTTTTTTCAAGATTCCCCTACGCAGAGATCGGATACTATACCGTGACCGATCTACAGGACGATCCACAACTGGAGCCTGCTTACGTTGCAATTTCTTTCGGTGCATATCGATCGATTCCGAAATTACTTTTTAACCTTTTCGATTAATGCTGACGAATTAATACGTCGTTCGAGCTCGCTGGCACCTTTCAGAAATTTCTAATTTTCTTCGTAACACATTACCTACCTGTGATTATCTCATAATTATTAAAGTCTCTGACACATAAGAATTTTGCAATAGAAATATGCAACTGAAGGTTAATTCGTCCATCCGGGCGAAGGTACCTTGATCGATCGGATCTCGTCTTCGCGGACATATTTTTTGCCTTTTAGGGAAAACTCTTGATCGAGCTCGTCAGCTCGGTAATTCCATTCGCTGGTTTACAAACAATCCTTGATATCTTATGCATGCCTCCGTTGATTACTCTGTAAACACGCCCTCACAAAGCTTGCCTTCGGTCCCTCGATAAGAACGTCACCTGTTGGTTCCACGTGCCCGTAACTTACAAGACGTCTGTTTGTGCAAGCACTTCCTGACTCGATAGAGAAACTGCCTGAGGGATGCAAAAATGATCTGCGTTTCTTCCGGGACACCCGCCCTGTAGTCGCATAACAATCGTTTTTACTGAATTATTAAACCTGCTGAAATTCTTTTAAAATATTGCATGAAAACACGCAGTTTAAAAATTATTTACAATCATAATGGTTATAATTGGATCGCGATTTTTATGCATTTATTACAAAAATTAGTGCGATTCAACCCTTAGTACTCGAGTGGTGATTCTGAGACGCCATATAAAATTGCTGTACCATTATTCAAAATATTGTGTACATTATTAAATATGTTGGTATTTAACCATTTACTAAACATGTATGCATTGTAGAATTGTTGATATCCACCAAATTTAAAAAAATCAGAGCGAATGGAAATATTCTAGGTCGGAAGAAAACTGTTTAATTTTCGAGTTAAAATATACAGCTTCGAGTGCAAAGGGTTAAAACAGTACAGAGATTGAAAGAATTTTAGACTGTCAATATACTATTTTGTTAGAATCATTAATGTGAAATATAAATTTGTACTTAGCTTCTGTAGCCTGCAATTGATGCTTGAAAATATTATTTTGCTACTTGTGCAATTGTTTATCTGCTGCAAGAGTATGAAATTCAAACTCTTTTGTACCTCCAAAAGGCAAAATCTTCTATTGCACAAAGTGTACTCGATTAATTTAATTTTAAACAATAGTGTACACGTTCAAGGCTACAGCAGAAAAATTTTGAAAAATCTCCTATTATACCGAATATATCCAATTTACTTGATTCTGATGACGTAAACGTGCAAGGTAGCAACCGGAGGTCTGTCCTTGAACGATTGCCCACTTTGAAACGCCCTGTACGCATACGAAGGGAGGGGGCGCGCGTGCACGCCGGCAAAAGAGTGAAAAGTAGGACACGAGACAAGCCCTTTTACGGGAGGTTGTCCCCAGCCAATCGCAGTCGGCTGTTCGGTCATCTTCCTTATTCGAACCGAGCTATGAATCGAGCCGAGTCGAGTCGAGTCGAGTCGAATCGAGGCAATACGAGTCTTCCCAAGGCAAGGCGATCGTGATTTAAATTTAAGGTGATCCGCCCGTGACAACATTTGTCCCGTCACGATCCGCGAAGGATAGGCCCATTGTTCGGCCTAAAATCAAGGATCTCCACAGTGACGGCGAACCAGTCCCGTGTCTCCTTCTTTGGAGACTTCTCGCGGCTGCTCCTTGGACCAACTTTTAACGCGAGGACATGGATTTGCAAATTGGGTCAACGTTAAACTGTTCTCGATCGCGAAATTGATAGCCGCCGCCCGAGAGCGTGCATCACTCGCTAAAATCAATTTTCGAACCTCGTTATCCGATAGTTTATTCTCTGCTTCCTAAAAATTCAGTACAATTTTATTCGCATGATAAAGTATTCTACGAATGCTAAGTTATATTTTCGAAATCCTGATTTGTAAATTGTGGACCTCTGCGCAGCTTGCACTCGCTAAAATCAATTTTCGAACCACGTTATTCGATAGTTTATTTTCCACTTTCTAGAAATTGTGTACAATTTTATTCGCACAGTAAAGTATTCCAAAAATGCTAAGTAATATTTTCGAAATCCTGATGTGTAAATTGTGGACCTGTGCGCAGCTTCCCTTCGCTAAAATCAATTTTCGAACCACGTTATTCGATAGTTTATTTTCCACTTTCTAGAAATTGTGTACAATTTTATTCGCACGGTGAAGTATTCCAAGATTGCTAAGTAATATTTTCGAAATCCTGATGTTTAAATTGTGGACCTGTGCGCAGCTTCCACATGGGTAAAATCAATTTTCGAACCTCGTTATCCGCTAGAAAAGGGCCTAGCCGAATAAGATGGTCAAAACTGCCCTTAGAGCTTTTTCAATGGCTGTTGAACCATTCGAAAGCTGACCAAGAAAAACCCCTGTGAGCAAAATTTCAACCCCTTAACTTGCCCGTGAGGGTAGAGAAAATGTACCATGTTGCTAATGACCTTAGATGTTGGAGCAACATTAAACAATTAAATAAAAAAAATTACATTTGCGTATAAAATGATAAATTATTTAAGAAGAATTAATATAATAATTTAACCCCTTGCACTATAATACCGAGTCGGACTCGTGACGAAGATTTCAAAGATAGTCTACTAAATATTCATGCTACTAATTCTTTTGATTTAGTAAAGTATTCTATAAACGCACAGCGATATTATTGGAGACCACCATTTGTAAATTGTAGACTTATATCCAGCATCCAGTCAGCAAACATTTAATTTTTCAGTCTCATTGAAGAAATATATTTTTGGCTGTACAAAAATTGTTAAAGGACACATTTCTGTCACATTTTTCGAATCCTTATGAAATTAAGTAAAGCCTGGCCCACAGTCTGCAGCCCCTCATCCCCTACAATCCCAACTTCTCCAGCATCTCGCCGTGAATATGTCGGACGGGATTCGACGAAAGTATACGTTCTGAATAGCGTATAGGGAAGTTATACCTACTCCTGAAAACGTGTTCCAGCGGTGCGCAACTCTGTAGAGTGGTCGAAATGTTTGGTTTACTTCTCGGCAACGAGAGAGCCCATTCATGGAAGCTCTTTTAGAGTACTCCGGCGTCGACCTAAGGGATCGAAAGCGCACAAAGCTGGCTCGATCTAGATTTCGAAGTCCCTATCTTCTTATTAGACTCCGGACAGAGTTTCAGTCGGTACTGACCTTTCGGAAATGCGTTTGGAATTTTTTATCAGAAGGAAAATGTTGAGAGAATTTTCTTGTTGGGCTGAGATTAAATTGCTACCGATGTTTCGAACAATTAATAACGCGCATAAACACTGAACCTACCACAGTTGCTCAAACGACCGGTTTCGTATTTTTTATTTTGCAATTATTGGAATTATAAATCTCTTCATTCGAGCACATATTGTAATCAAAATTGCACAAATGAATACATCCTTGTCATTGCGATAAAACATTTTAATTATTTTTCGAGTTCGGTAGGTTTAGTATTAATCAGAGTTAAATTTTTTACAGCAATCAAGTATTAAATATGTAGCCACGATGCAACGAAAATTAATTGAAATCTCGATGAGGATATTTGTGAAACTTTACCGTTGCTTTATAACAATTTTTGGTGGTGGAGGGCAAGTATAGAGCATCTCGATTTCGGCCCTTCGAGGTAGATTCCGATGGCGGGGCCCGGTGCATTCGTATTCCGCGAGCGTAAACAGGATCGGCCTCGTCTGCCGGTGAATTGCGCCGATGAATGTAATCCCGGTTCTCGCTAGATTGAAACGCTTGACCTAAATCGAACGAGCGCGATCGAGAGATCGCGGAAAATTGGTTGCATGCCTGCGGTCTGCGGGGTAGTTTCAGCCAAGTCCACTTCAAACCGATCGGCAGCCCGCGACTGCTTTCGAAAGGGGTTCGAACTTTTGCAATGTCGGCTCTCCTCCTGGCTAACGTTGTTATTATTATTATCGACTTTATACGTTCATCAGCGAACTACTGCACCATCGCTCGAAAACCTCTCCACAATATCGCAATAATCTTTTTACTAAAGCGATAAATAGATTGAACTGCGAATTACTGGGCGAAATAAAAATCGTCCGCATTAATTGCAAGACCCAGAAGCTGCACATATTTATTAATTTGCTTAACCCTCATCCGTCCCTCGTGTCAATTTGACACAGTTTTCCCGAAATAAGTCACACTGTCCTGTTATTTGTAGGTAAATTTGTCCGAAACTTCGTGACTTTTAGTTTTTTAATGAGAAACTCATAAGCGAAAAATCTTAGATGTAAATGTTAACTGGTGAATTTTAATTTCAAAAAATCCAAAAATAACTGTTTACCTTGTTATTTAATCGATCTTTTAGCACTGTGTCAATTTCACACCGAAGGACAGATCCGGTTCGCGAAATGAGGGACGGATGATGGTTAATAGAACAGCATTTTTCAGTTCTTTAAATATTTTTCTAATTTGCATTTGATGTACTAATTTTTAGTCTATCACGTTTATCACGGTCCTCAGCATCCCCAATTTTTAAGACATCGATGATGAAATGTTTCGTTGAATGGTTAGACGTGGAATGCACATATCTGCACAATTACAGATTCCGGCATTAATTCGTGTCCCTCCCGTCGACGATCAAAGTGCTCGATTCGCTGTAATTGTTATCGAATTTCCCGAGTATCGCGATGATCCTCGTTCAAACTTCAAACCGACGCGACGCAGGAAACCGCGAATCGATAATTACTCGGCGATCGCAATTCCGCGAAGTGTCATTCGCCGCGAGAATTAATCCGGCAACGGGAGATATAAACGGGCTCCGATCGACGTGGAAGCGAAAGGTGCGAAACCGTGTCGCGATTTCTCCCTTTTATTTCGCCTTTTTTCCACCGTTAAATCCCGCTCGAATAGAATTACCGCAGCCAACCGATATTCCCGATAAGCCGAAATAACAGAACGCGTCGAAGGCTCGTTCCCCCGAATAAAGCGTCGCGCTTCGTTCCCCATTGAAATTTCCCTCGCGTACCGTGTCTCTCTTTTCCGCTTTTCCCGTCGAAACCACTCCGGCGGCGGCTCTTGCATTCGACTACGGGTGCATCGATACGCGTGCCAGCCCTTGCGATGTCGCCCTTTGATCGCCTTCCAATCCCCAAATGCTCCGGTCCGGTTTACAAGAGAGCGAAAACGCCTTCTCCATCCACTTCAATCCAAGTTTGTAGTCACGCCAATTAGAAACGTCGCAGGTACGTCGCAGAATGTTAAAAAATGAGTTTTTTTAAATAATTCTGTGATTTCTAAAAATTAAATATTTTCTCACATCGCCAGTGTATTAATTAATATTTCACGAAACGAGTGCTGCGGAGACCCCTCAATTGATTTGCTGTTACTAAAATATTTTTATTGAATTTTCCTAAATGTATTTCGTCGCAGGTACGTCGTAGAATGTTAAACGGTAGGATTTTTAATAATTCTGTGATTTCTAAAAATGAAATATTTTCTCATATCACTAGTGTATTAATTCAAATTGTAGACCCACTTTTAGGAATTTTAATATTTCACGAAACGAGTGCTGCGGCGACCCCCCAATTGATTTTCTGTTATTAAAATATTTTTATTGAATTTTCCTAAATGTATTTCCTCGCAGGCACGTCGTAGAATGTTAAAAAATGAGATTTTTAATAATTCTGTGGTGTTTAAAAATGAAATATTTTTTCATATCACCAGTGTATTATTAATTCAAATTGTAGACCCACTTTTAGGAATTTTAATATTTCACGAAACGAGTACTGCGGCGACCCCTCAATTGATTTGCTGTTACTAAAATATTTTTATTGAATTTTCCTAAACGTATTTGGTCGCAGGTACGTCGCAGAATGTTAAAAAATGAGATTTTTAATAATTCTGTGATTTCTAAAAATTAAATATTTTCTCATATCACCAGTGTATTAATTCAAATTGTAGACCCACTTTTAGGAATTTTAATATTTCACGAAACGAGTGCTGCGGCGACCCCCCAATTGATTTGCTGTTACTAAAATATTTTTATTGAATTTTCCTAAATGTATTTCGTCGCAGTTCCTCAGATCGATAAAGAAATGTACATACTTTCGAACACAGCAGCATTGTCAGACACGAATGATGGATTCGATGACACGGGAGAAGCATTCAATGCTGCCAGGAGTATTATATTCTTCGTATTCCGCGTTCGACGTCGCTATAACACTGTGTACGCAGCTCCATTATCAATCTTTTCGATGATCCATTCATTCCTTTGCAATCTTCGGGAAGAAAACTGCACGGTCCCTTGGAGAATAAAACCGACAGTCACGAACGGAGTCATTGCGGAATTGCTCTGCAGAGCCTGGCACTGGTTGCATTCATTGTCCTAAATTCAATCAATGAATGTGTCAATCTTTATTTTCAGAAGATGCTTTAAAATGTCTATTTTATCACAGTTGAATAATTGTTAGGTTTTATTAATTTTGCGATATTATTTCGCATTTGTTTAGCAATCTAAGTTACTCTATCATAATCTGCGACCTTCCAGCTTTAATTTGAGCTCTCGAACATTGAAAAATTCCTACGGGAACACATTCTAAAATTGACTCGAATCATCCCTTAAAATCGTGTCTATTTCTTCGAACCAATGGTCTGGTTTTGACAATTTTTGCGATATGATTTCGGATTTCTTTTGAAATATAAGTCAGTCTATCATAAAATACGGTCTTTCCACTTTAATTTGAGCCCTTCTACCTTGAAAAATTCCTACGGGAATATATTCCAAAATTGACTCGAATCATCCCTTAAAATCGTGTCTACTTCTTCGAACCAATAGTCAGGTTTTGATAATTTTTGCGATATGATTTCGTATTTATTTTGAAACCTAAGTGAGCCAATCATAAAATTCGGTCTTCCAGCTTTAATTTGAGACCTCGTACATTGAAAAATTCCTACGGGAACACATTCCGAAATTGACTCGAAACATCCCCTAAAATCGAGTTAATTTCTTCGAGCCAATGGTCCGGTATTGACAATTTTTGCGATATGATTTCGTATTTATTTTGAAACCTAAGTCAGCCTATCATAAAGTGCGATCCTCCAGCTTTAATTTGAGCTCTCAAACATTGAAAAATTCCTACGGGAATATATTCTAAAATCGATTCAAAGAATCCACTTATTTTCCTACCAGTTGATTTTCAGTGTTCATGTTTATGAGCCATCCGAGGGATAAAGATAGGGATCGATATCCGTATCATTAAAAATGCACGCGATTTTTCGGCAGACTTGCAATTTTTGACGTTCGACGATTTTTTCGAGCAGCGTGACAGCCGTCCATGGTCGTGAAACGCGTCGGATGACAGCGGAAAAGGTTTCCGGGCATTTTGGCGTTTTGGCAGGCCGCGCTCGGCGTAATTGACATGGAGATTACAGTGTCGTCGCGGGGACAAAGAGAGAGAGAGAGAGAGAGAGAGAGAGAGAGAGAGAGAGAGAGAAAGAAAGAGAAAGAGAGAGAGAGAGAGAGAGGTTGCGACGCTTTCCTCGGCTCGTTAATTGCCAATTACAGGATCGCGGCCTGTTGAATAGCGTTATTCGGCGGTGTCGATGGAATACGCTCGCTGTTTAAAAACATCGTTATCGCGTTTAACGCGGCCGCGCGAGCGGTCTCGTTAAAACCGTGCCGGATTTTTCCGTGCAAAAGTCGACTGGACTTATCGAGGCCGGACGGCACGCGGAATCAGAGGAAAAAATGGATTCGAACCGGGCGAATCGCTCGCGCGGAATTAATTGACATCGTGACTGCCCGATACGAGCACGGCCAGGCGACGGCGGCGACGATTAACTTTTGATGTTTTTGTTTATCAAGCCGATCGATCGCACGCAGAAATTATTGCCACCACTGTTCCGTTGCTTGACAATAAATCCGAAGAGAAACTCATCCTGGGGAACGTGGAAATGCGAGACTCTGAATAAAGGGCTCGCGACATTCCCTTCGCGTTGACTCATTAATTAAGATCTAGAGTGTTCTTTGTATTTGTACATCGAGAAATCTAACTATTGAACGTAACTGTCTAAATTGCTACAATTGTCTCGATAACGAGTCTTTTTGATTTAATACATATATGACTGGACTGCGATTTTTATGCAGAATAAACACTGTCTGAATTAATTGCAAGATACAGGAGCAATGTAGACATTAATTTCTTTTCAAATATTTTCACTGTTTTGTATTTTATCCAATTTTATCATAAATGCATATAATCCGCTGTCTAATCAAAATAAATATTTTCTACCTGAATTCCAACAAACTGGAGTGAAATATAAATTTATTATCTTTCTTAATACGATTAATTGGTTGGAAATAATATAACAGGATTTTTAAATTCTACCAATGTTTTCACTGTTTTAATTTAGACCTACTCATTTATGTCATAAATGTATAATATCCGCTGTCTAATCAAAATAAATATTTTCTACCTGAATTCCAACAAACTGGAGTCAAATAGATTTCTTATCTTTCTTAATACGATTAATTGGTCGGAAATAATATAACAGGATTTTTAAATTCTTCCAATATTTTCACTGTTTTAATATACACCTACTCATTTTTGTTATAAATGTATAAAATATCCACTGTCTAATCAAAATAAATATTTTCTACCTGAATTCCAACAAACTGGAGTGAAATAGAAATTTCTTATCTTTCTTAATACGATTAATTGGTTGGAAATAATATAACAGGATTTTTAAATTTTTCTAATATTTTCACTGTTTTCATTTACACCTACTCATTTATGTCATAAATGTATAATATCCGCTGTCAAATCAAAATAAATATTTTCTACCTGAATTCCAACAAACTGGAGTGAAATAGACACGAAACCTGTTGGAGATGCTCCTCCAGCAGCGGATAGTTGTAGCGTCAAACCGCCACAGGTTATCCTAACAGTTGGGCGTTTCCACGCGTCTGTACAGATATTGGGGTTATTATAGTTTGCGGTGTAGAGTCATCCTTGGGAATTTCATCAAATTCTGAGGTTGACCGGTAATTAGACGTCAGAGACGCAACTGAACTATCGCTGGAGAATATTCATGATTGTCGGTCCCCGGTTGGATAACCCCCGTTAGTTCATTGATAAACTGGGGAGTACCGCGGAGCCCGGCCGGGCCGGGCCGGGCCGGGCCGCGTGTTTCTTCGCCATTGCAGTCACGCACGTGATCATTGTCATGGCACGAGTCCCATGTTGTCCCATGTCCGTTATGTTCCGTGCACGCCGCACGTTAAGGAAGCCTAATTGAAACACATTTGCTTGGACGGACCGCTCTCTTCTAGGGCACACCGAATCATTCCGCTGGTCACCGAACGACAACAAGAACAGAAATCATTTTCTGCTCTCTCCATCTACTGGGCTATCCAATCCATTATAAATGCTCAAGAATCCAAATTCATAATTTTCACCGACTCCGCTAGTGTCTTAGAAAGTCTATCCAGCCCGGAAAACCAAGATCCCATTATCCTACATATCTTCAACTATCTAATTAAAGCTCTAAACAACAACAAAGATATTATCTTTTCCTGGATCCCCTCTCATGTAGGGATCTCGGGCAATGAAACAGCGGATGCTGCGGCTAGGGATGCAGCTAAAGAGATTCCTACAGACTGTCCCCTCTCCCACAGAGACATGATTAAAAAAATTAAAAGTGAAATTAGAATTAGATGGAACACTAGATGGACCAGTTTTCCTCCGTCAAAACTATCCTCGATAAGACAGGACCTTCTGGAAAATGACTGTCCACTACTTACCAACAGAAGACATCAGGTAGTCATCACGCGACTGCGTATTGGACATACCAACCTCACTCATGTGTACAAAATAAAGAAAGATCCCCCACCCCTATGTCCTCGGTGTTCTATTCCACTTTCGATCGAGCATATTATCCTCAAATGCCCTCTCTATGCGTTCCAAAGAAATAGATTGGATATCCCAAAAAATTTGGTAGAGTGCCTCAATGGTGATGAGAGTGTAAATAAGATTATAATATTCCTAAAGCAAACGGGTGTTTATAGCATCCTGTAATTATAGTAGTTGATACCCGCATAGTTTCCTATTGTAAATTTTGCATATGTAACCATGTGGTCGCTAATGACCTTGATGTTGATGCGACCTTAATAAATAAATAATGTAAAAAAAAAAAAAAAAAATTTTCTGCTCTCGTCTCGTTCCCTTTGGCCCCGCGATCGATCGATAACAACGGGAAAAAAACAAGGATTATGGAAATGAGAGCTGTCGTCTCTATTTCCAGCCTCGACGGCTCGCGACAAATTACCAGATGCTGCCCCAGATTTCTGTCATCATTCTATCAGCCATCTTCTGGTAGCAACAACTATCCGTTGCGACGAGTGTATAGCTTGCAATAATTAGACAGCGGATATTATGCATTTATGAGAAAAATTAGTAGGTATGAATTAAAACGGTGAAAACATTGGAAGAATTTAAAAATCCTGCTACGTTATTTCCTAAAATTAATCATATTAAGAAAGATGATTTTACCGAATCGAGAAATTAAGACTTCACTCGATCCTTAACCCTTTGCACTCGGAGCTATTTTAACTAAAAAACGAAAGATTTTCCCATTCTATACAATTATTTTTCATTTTTTTTTGCATATAATATACTATCTCACGTAGTATGTAAATGTCTAGTAGTTTATTAAATACGGTCGCATGAAGATCTAGTTTTAACAATAAATGTGTAACCACCAGGATGTCTAACGTTAAGTAACTTCTCATATTATTCATCTTCCTCGATCCATTTCTTCAGTTATATTAGGTCAATGCAAAATTTAGTTTTTCTTAAATACTCTTAAAATTTCCAAGCTCTGGTAGCTAGTGATGAGTTCAAAGAGAGTGCAAAACATTCCTACGATTTTTATTCTTATCTCGAGCAATCCGAAATATTGTTTCACTTCTCCATTGTTCTTCATAGAATAATATATTTTATCATGCGCGAGACAGTCGTATCTACGGTAATAGAAAACAACTCTTTATTAATAGAACTCTATTTTCGTAACGCAATTATCGCTGGTCGCAGCCCCACATAATCGCGAAGCAGTCGACTTTGAATCGTAAGCTTTAACCTGTCAAACCTAAGATTATTAAGCATCGTGTGAATGGCTGTCCTACAATTCACATTTTATTTTGTTGTTACAGGCGTCACCGTTGCCCCCACAATCAGCCGCAGGATCATTTCGAAATTCCCAGAGAACCTGTACACGCTGTCTCGTCCTACCGCGAGGAGTTCGACGAGAAACACGTCGACAGAAGGACTATCTACCACCATGAGGATCATTTGCGAATGGAAGGCGACTTCATCGGCGAGAGACGCACGGATTACGTAGCTATCAGGGGTGAAAAGGCTCCTGTGAAGAAGCCGCAGGACAATTTGAAGCCCGAGGGCGAGTTCATCGGCAGACCCAGGGAAGAAGCACCGAAATATGGAGATCGAGCGCCGGTCAGGAGGCCGCAGGACAATCTCAGGCCTGAAGGAGATTTTGACAGTAAGCTTGCCAAATGTTCGGATCCAGTGGAATCAACGAGAATACACAGGCTGTCCCACGTAACAGTTTTCACGATTTTTTAAGTACTTGCGATAATCTGACAAAAAATATTTTCAACAAAAATTGATCAGTTTTCGATTGGCTATATATATTGCAATAAGAAACATGTTCGAAAAATATTGTTTTTATAGTATTGTCAAGGTCACCTTCATTTTTTTTAAATGGCACTTCAAGGTCATCCGAAGGTCATGGTATACCAGATCGTTGAATTCGTCTTGACACACGGACTGTAATACTGTTAAGTCAAACATACAAAGTGCCATTTAAAAAAAATAAAGGTGACCTTGACAATACTATAAAAAAAATGTTTTTCCAACATGTTTTTTATTGCAATGTAACTTTTGTTGAAAATATTTTTTGTCGGATTCTCGTAAGTACTTAAAAAATCGTGAAAACTGTTACGTGGAACACCCTGTATAGATTCTCTCGTTTTTATAGCGTACTATTTTCGCAATGAAAAATTTTTAGTCGCCACGATGAGTAAGAAATTTTTTGAGAAGAAACCTCTCGCTCTCAAATTTTATAAATCTAAAATTCTACCATTTTAAATAGTAACTTTTTTTTTTAATTAATTGAAAGGAATTTTATATACTAAATTTAATTTCTTAGCACTATTCGATCAGTTCTTAAAATTTTTAATTTGTGATTTTTATCGTCGAATGCCGCCAGTGGTCACCGGCACTATCGAATTGTTTAAAAACGATTCTCGTGAAATTAATGCTTCCGAATATGAATTTATTAATACCGAAATAAACTAGCTTACAGCTTAAGGCGTTCCTCTCGTGGAAAGTTAGCTCTATCAGTTCAAAGGTAACATCGTCCGAATTCCTGTGTTTAGGCACGACCACGACGGAGATGGTTTTCACCGGAACCCCCGGCGAGCGACCAACACCGGTTCGTCGGAACACGTACACGAAGGTCGAAGGTGAATTCATCGATGCGACCACCTCGAGGTCGGAGTACATCGATCACCGGACCGTTCAGCGAGCAGAGATCATCAAGAGGACGGACAACCTCACGGTGGGAGAGGGTGAATTCACGGTGAGTGCGCATACCTGAAGAGAACAGGGAGTCGGGGGACTTGTTACCACAAGAGGTTGCTTTCGAAAGACGTTCCAATCGGTATTGTATCGATTGCGGTTCTCGAAATGATCCTGAAGAACCTAGTTCCAAATAATTGTTGTGAACTAGGCTTTAAAGTCCTTTTGATATCGACATACTATCTATAAGATTTGTATCAGTTCCATGAGTTTACATAAATTCTGCGAACCGTGTATCAGTTCTGTAAAATTTATATGAGTCGTAGAATCGATTCTTGCGACAGCCTAGAGAAAGAACTCTGAATAAAAGTTGTTTAGGATAGTTTGAATCAGAGCATCCACGTGTAGCATGTATAAATAGTTATTTTCGGAACCGTCTCGAGCCCCAGCTCCAATTATTATTCGTATCGCAAGGCTGATCTCTTATCGAGTACGAAATCTGCTGCAGGGTACCTCTCATCTGAAGGAGGATTTCCACGGTTACGACACGATCGAACGACAGCCTCGACGACAGCTCACGTACACCTCGGACGAGGAGGAACGGTTCTACAGCAAGACCGACCTGGTCGAGAACACCACGACCTCGCAGGAACAGTACCGAACTTTCGATCAGACGGATTACAGGAGCACGGCGGTGATCAGACGGGAAGACAACCTGCGTCCGGAAGGACCTTTCGAAGGAGTGCCGAAGGACGACTACGCGGTTCCGGCTCTGACTAGAAGGCCGGAGCCTCAGAAGCCTAAAGACAACCTGAGACCCGAGGGTCCTTTCGAAGGACGTCCCAAGGATGACTATAAACCGACCAGAGGAGAAAGAGCGGACGTGAAACGACCTCAGGACAATTTGAGACCGGAAGGACCGTTCGAAGGACGTCCCAAGGATGACTATACTCCGACCAGAGGCGAACGAGCGGATGTGAAACGTCCGGAAGATAACCTGAGACCGGAGGGACCGTTCGAAGGACGTCCGAAAGATGATTTCTCGCCGAAGAGAGCCGAACGTCCAGAAGTGAAGAGGCCACAGGATAATTTGAGACCGGAAGGACCCTTCGAAGGACGTCCCAAGGATGATTTCTCGCCTAAGCGAGCCGAACGACCGGAAGTGAAGAGGCCTCAGGATAATTTAAGACCCGAAGGACCTTTCGAGGGACGTCCCAGGGACGAGTACACTCCTGGCGAGAAACGAACACCGATCCGACATCCGGATAACCTGTATCCCGAGGGCGAGTTCGATCGACCCAGGATGACTCCCTACGGACCGGGTGAGAGGGCGCCGATCGTGCGACATCCGGATAATTTGTTTCCCGAGGGAGACTTTCCGGATAGAGCACGCGCGACATTCACTCCTGCGGAGCGTAGAACGCCCATCAAGCATGATGACAACCTTCGTCCCGAAGGACCCTTCGAGGGACGTCCCAAGGACGACTTTACTCCTAAGAGAGCCGAACGTCCGGACGTGAAGAGACCACAGGATAATTTGAGACCCGAGGGACCGTTCGAAGGACGTCCGAAGGACGACTATGTGCCGACCAGAGGAGAACGAGCGGATGTTAAACGTCCTGAGGATAATCTGAGACCAGAGGGACCGTTCGAGGGACGTCCCAAGGATGATTTCTCGCCTAAGAGGGCTGAACGTCCCGAAGTAAAGAAGCCTGTGGACAATTTGAGACCGGAGGGTGAGTTTGAGCGACCGGAGAAGGCGCCGTACGGTCCTGCTGAGAGGAGGACTCCCATCAAGCACCCTGATAACCTGAAGCCCGAAGGTGACTTCGAGAGACCCGACCACGAAAAGTATCGACCCGCTGAGAGGCCCGAAGCGAAGAAGCCCCGGGATAATCTGAAGCCTGAAGGTGACTTTGAACGTCCGCGTCCTGAGAAGATTGCGCCTGGTGAACGAAGGACTCCTATCAAACATCCGGACAATCTGAAACCCGAAGGTGAATTCATTGGCAAGCCCAAGGACGACTACACGCCCACGAAGGGCGACAGAGCGGTGGTGAAGAGGCCGGAGGACAATCTGAGGCCAGAGGGACCCTTCGAAGGTCGCCCGAAGGACGATTATCAGCCCGTTCGAGGTGAAAGGGTTGATATAGTGAGGCGGACTGACAACCTTCGCATGGAAGGGGATATCGAGACCTATAGGACCAGGGACGAGTTCACTCAATTTCTCATTCGTGAAAGGGCTGAAGTGACCAAGTATGAGGACAACTTGCGCATGGAGGGCGAGTTCACGGACGTCAGGACCAGTGATGACTTCAAGGTTGTCAGGAGAGAACGCGTTGACATCGTAAGACACCCGGACAACCTGAAACCAGAGGGTCCCTTCGAGGGTCGCCCGAAGGACGACTACAGCCCGAAAAGGGCTGAGAGGCCGCAAATCAAGAAACCTGTGGATAATTTGAAACCTGAGGGTGAGTTCGAGAGGCCGGAGAAAACACCCTTTGGACCAACAGAGCGGAGGACTCCAATCAAGCACGAGGATAACCTGAAACCCGAAGGAGAGTTCGACAGGCCGGAGAAAACGCCGTTTGGACCAACAAAGCGAAGGACACCGATCAAGCACGAGGATAACCTCAAACCCGAAGGGGAGTTCGAGAGGCCGGAGAAAACGCCGTTTGGACCAACAGAGAGAAGGACACCGATCAAGCACGAGGATAACCTGAAACCCGAAGGAGAGTTCGAGAGACCGCTTCCTGAGGAGTTTAGGCCTGCCGAGAGACCCATAGTGAAGAAGCCGAAGGACAATTTGAAACCGGAAGGTGACTTCGTAAGTCGTCCGAAACAGGAAGCTCCGAAGAAAGGCGATAGGGCTGATATCAAGAAACCAAGGGACAATCTGTATCCCGAAGGAGAGATCGAAATGCCAGAGAAGAAACCCTTTGGACCAGCTGAAAGGAGGACTCCGATCAAGCACGAGGATAACTTGCGACCCGAGGGAGACTTTGAGAGACCTAGTCATGAAGAGTTCAGACCCGCGGAGAGGCCTACCATCAAGAAACCTTTGGACAATTTATATCCTGAGGGAGAAATGGATATGCCAGAGAAGAAACCCTTTGGCACAGCTGAAAGGAGGACTCCGATCAAGCACGAGGATAATCTAAAACCTGAAGGGGACTTCGAGAGACATAGACATGAAGAGTTCAGACCCGCAGAGAGACCTATCGTGAAGAGGCCTCAGGACAATTTATATCCTGAAGGAGAGATTGAAATGCCAGAGAAGAAACCTTATGGCCCCGCTGAAAGGAGGACACCGATTAAGCATTCTGATAACTTGCGACCTGAGGGAGACTTTGAGAGACCTAGTCATGAAGAGTTTAGACCTGCAGAGAGGCCTATCGTCAAGAAACCTCAGGACAATCTATATCCGGAGGGAGAAATGGAAATGCCGGACAAGAAACCCTTTGGCCCCGCTGAGAGAAGGACTCCGATCAAGCACGAGGATAATCTCAAACCTGAAGGGGATTTCGAAAGACCTAGACATGAAGAGTTCCGTCCCGCAGAGAGGCCTATCGTCAAGAAACCTCAGGACAATCTGTATCCTGAGGGAGAAATGGAAATGCCAGAAAAGAAACCCTTTGGCCCCGCTGAAAGGAGGACACCAATCAAGCATTCTGATAATCTTAAACCTGAAGGTGACTTCGATAGACCTAGACATGAAGAGTTTCGTCCTGCAGAGAGGCCAATTGTCAAGAAACCTCAGGACAATCTATATCCTGAGGGAGAGATTGAAATGCCAGAGAAGAAACCCTTTGGCCCTGCTGAAAGGAGGACTCCCATCAAGCACTCTGATAACTTGCGTCCCGAGGGAGACTTTGAGAGACCTAGTCATGAAGAGTTTAGACCCGCAGAGAGGCCTATTGTCAAGAAACCTCAGGACAATTTGTATCCTGAGGGAGAAATGGAAATGCCCGAGAAGAAACCCTTTGGCCCCGCTGAAAGGAGAACTCCGATCAAGCATTCTGATAATCTGAAACCTGAAGGTGACTTCGATAGACCTAGACATGAAGAGTTTCGTCCTGCAGAGAGGCCAATTGTCAAGAAACCTCAGGACAATCTATATCCTGAAGGGGACTTCGAGAGACCTAGACATGAAGAGTTCAGACCCGCAGAGAGGCCTATTGTCAAGAAACCTCAGGACAATCTGTATCCTGAGGGAGAAATGGAAATGCCAGAGAAGAAACCCTTTGGCCCTGCTGAAAGAAGGACTCCCATCAAGCACTCTGATAACTTGCGTCCCGAGGGAGACTTTGAGAGACCTAGTCATGAAGAGTTCAGACCCGCAGAGAGGCCTATTGTCAAGAAACCTCAGGACAATCTATATCCTGAGGGAGAAATGGAAATGCCGGAGAAGAAACCCTTTGGCCCCGCTGAGAGGAGGACTCCGATCAAGCATTCTGATAATCTAAAACCTGAAGGGGACTTCGAAAGACCTAGACATGAAGAGTTCAGACCCGCTGAGAGGCCTATCGTCAAGAAACCTCAGGACAATTTATTTCCTGAGGGAGAAATGGAAATGCCAGAGAAGAAACCCTTCGGCCCCGCTGAGAGGAGGACACCAATCAAGCATTCTGATAATCTGAAACCTGAAGGTGACTTCGAAAGACCTAGACATGAAGAGTTCAGACCCGCTGAGAGGCCTATTGTCAAGAAACCTCAGGACAATCTGTACCCTGAAGGCGAGTTCATCGGACGCCCGAGAGAGGAAGCGCCAACCAGAGGCGACAGGGCTGATGTGAGACGTCCAGAGGATAACCTGAAACCAGAGGGTACCTTCGAGCGTCCTGAGAAGAAGCCATTTGGCCCTGCCGAGAGAAGAAGTCCCATCAAACATCCCGACAACCTGCGTCCAGAAGGAGACTTCCAGAAACCCGAGCCGAAGAAGATTGGCCCTGCTGAAAGGAGAACGCCTATCAAGCATGCGGACAACTTGAAGCCTGAAGGTGACTTTGTCGGAAAGCCGAAGGAGGAGGCACCTAAACGCGGAGAACGCGCGGACGTGAAGAGGCCGAGGGACAATCTTCGCCCTGAAGGTGACTTTGAACGACCAGAGAAATCTCCTGTAAAGCCAGCGGAGAAGAGGACGCCTATCAAGCATCCCGACAACTTGAAACCCGAAGGAGACTTCGAAGGTCGTCCCAAGGACGACTTTGTCCCTGTTCGTGGCGACCGCGTTGATATTGTGAAGCGCACCGATAATCTGCGAATGGAAGGCAACATCGAGACTTATAGGTCCAGGGATGAGTATACCGACTTCGTGATCAGAGAAAGGGCCGAGGTCACCAGGTACCAGGACAACCTCAAGATGGAGGGCGAGTTCACAGATGTTAGGACAAGGGATGATTTCAAGGTCGTGAAGAAGGGCGAAAGAATGGATATAGTCAAGCACATAGACAACTTGAAGCCGGAGGGTCCTTTCGAGGGTCGTCCCAAGGACGATTACTCGCCGAAGAAGGCTGAGAGGCCCGAGATCAAGAAGCCCGAGGACAACTTGAAACCTGAAGGGGAGTTCGATAGGCCTCTGAAGAAACCGGTTGGTCCTGCTGAGAGGAGATCACCGATCAAACACGACGACAACCTGAAGCTCGAAGGCGACTTCATTGGTCGGCCGAAGGAGCAAGCACCGAAGAGGGGAGAGAGGGCTGACGTGAAGAAGCCTAAGGATAATCTGAAGCCTGAGGGCACCTTCGAGAGGCCCGAGAAGAAACCTGTAGGTCCTGCCGAGAGGAGGAGTCCCATCAAGCATGCGGACAATTTACACCCTGAAGGAGACTTTTTAGGACGTCCGAAGGAAGAGGCGCCGCTCAAGGGCGACAGGGCTGACGTAAGACGTCCAGAGGATAACTTGAGACCCGAGGGTCCGTTCGAGGGAAGGCCCAAAGACGACTTCACTCCTAAGAGGGCGGAGCGACCCGAGGTTCGCAAGCCACAGGACAATTTGAGACCCGAAGGTGACTTTGAGAGGCCTCAGCACTCTCCTGTTGGCCCCGCTGAGAGAAGAACGCCTATTCGCCACGAGGACAACCTCCATCTCGAAGGAGACTTCGTGGGACGACCCAAGGACGATTTTACCCCGAAGAGAGCTGACAGGCCAGTCCAGAAGAAGCCTAAGGATAATCTGAAACCGGAGGGCGAGTTCGTAGGCAAGCCCAAGGACGATTACAGGCCGACGAAGGGCGAGAGGTCGGACATCGTGATCCACAGGGACAACCTCAAGATGGAAGGTGACATTGATGTACGCAGGACAAGGGATGACTACAAGACCACCACGAAGGTGGAGCGCGTGGACGTGGTTCGTCGCGAGGATAACCTCAGGATGGAGGGTGAGTTCGTGGACATCAGGAGGCGGGACGACTACCGGGTGGTTCGAGGAGAACGCTGCGAGATCAAGAAACCGAAGGACAATTTACACCCCGAAGGGGAATTCGCGAAGAGGACGCCTCAGAAGGTGGGCCCAGCCGAGAGACGCACTCCAATTCGTCACGAAGACAATCTCCATCCCGAAGGCGACTTCTACATGTCTCCCAAGGACGACTTCACGCCGAAGAGGGGCGACCGAGCGCCCGTCAAGAAGCCTCAAGATAATTTGCGACCTGAAGGTGAGATGGAGGTCAGTCCTTCGTCGAAGGACGACTACAGGTATGTCAATGGCGAGAGGGTCGAGGTTCGTCGTCACGAGGACCATTTGAGGATGGAGGGAGAGATGGACTTGCGTCGGTCCAGGGACGACTACAAGAAGGTCACCAAGGTCGAACGAGTGGACATACGAAAGAGGGAGGATAACTTGAAGATCGAGGGGGACATGATCGACGTTCGACGCAAGGACGATTACGTTCGCGTTGTTGGGGAGAGGACGCCTGTCAAGCGGCATCCCGACAACCTGCGTCCCGAGGGAGAGTTCGAGCGTCCGCAGAAGTCTCCTCTAGGTCCCGGGGAGAGGAGGACGCCTATCAGACATCCGGACAACTTGAAGCCGGAAGGGGACTTCGAGAGGAGAACACCGGAGAGGGTCGGCCCCGTCGAGCGTCGCACGCCAATTCGTCATTCGGACAACCTGAAGCCGGAGGGAGACTTTGTCGGAAGAGTGCGCGACGATTTTACCCCGAAGAGGGCCGAGAGGGTAGAAGTGGTCCGTCGGGAGGATAATCTGAGGATGACCGGCGACTTCCAGGATAGTACGTCTCAAAGATCGACGTACACCGTAGTTCGTGGTGAACGGGCCGAGATCAAGCGGCACGAGGACAATCTGAAGATCAGCACCGGCGCCATGGAGACGAAGACCACCAACAGAGACACCTTCGCTCCCGCCAGAAAAGAGGACACACCTCTAGGAAAGACCGTCAGCCGCAGACACCACATGGAGTCCTCGATCACTCTGGGCGACGATCACGCGACCATGTCCACGACCAACCAGAGGAACTATAACACGTTCACGAAACGCACTGCCAAGGAGGTGGCCGCGAAGATCAGCAGCATGGAGACCGACAGCAGACGAACCGTCTCCGCGGAGTCCAGGACTATGGAGAACGGGACGTCGATCAGCACCGTCAGAAAGACCGTGCAATCGGGAGAGAGAGTCTCCTCGGCTCAGAGCGTTCAGCATCATGCTCACCAGCACGTCTCGGATCATCGTATGATCCAACCGTCGGACTCGCCGGGCCCTTATCCGGACTCCCGAAGGTCCAGTCAACAGTTGAACGAGCATCAGCAGAGGTCTCAGAGCAGCACCAGCCATTCGCGACGAGTGGACGACAGGTCGGACAGGTCCGTGGATCAGAATCAGCGACAAGTCGAGAGACACCAGGAGTCCAGCAAGAGGGACTACGTGAACACCCAGCACCTGGAGTCGAGGCACTCCTCTAGCAGACAGAAGCAACTTTACGAGCACCACACTGTCTCCAGCCAGGCCCGCTACAACACCAGCCAGAGCAACAGCTCGGAGTTCAGACAGGCCATCGGTGGTCAGTCGGTGGACAGGTCGCAGGTCGACTCCGCCGTCACGAAGACCAGTCATCATCGGAAGAACGTGATCTCCTCTTCGTCGGCGGACGTGACCAACTCGGTCCTCCACCGTCGCGGGGTCGCCACGTCCACGGAAGCCCTTCATACTATTTCCTCGACAGCCGCGGACCAGAAGAAGAGCATCTCGAACCTGGCGGAAAGCGGCCAGTACATCAGCAACTCCAGCCAGAGCAGCGACAGGAAGAGTTTGACCTCTCTTCACAGGAGCACCAAGGACGGCAACCCTTGGGCCTCTTCCACGTACGAACGACCGCAGAGAATCGTAAGACAGGACAACCTGACGGTTGGCGGCAAGTTCTACTCGCACAGCGAGGCCAAGAACTATGGGAACTTCAGCAGCCAGAAGGTCGAGAGAGTCCACAGGCAGGCGAACGTGTCGCACATCAGCTTAGGGGACGGATCCAACGTTAGCTCCAGCATGTACCGAAGGGAGTACGCGCCTAAACACAAGGGACCCTGCCCCGCAGCCCTAATCGAGGCGAAACAGGCGCCGTTCAAGCACACCAGGGACACCCCGAAGCACAAGTTCTACATGCCTGTGGTCTCGAATTAAAATCGTGCCAGAGGAGGGTCTGGGAACCGTTCCCGCTCGATTCACCATCGCATCCGGTCCGGATAAGGGACAATTTATTTTACTGTTCGTCGAATCTCTAGGATCTCGGTCTCAGCTCATCGGTCTTCGAGGTTAGGTTCAGGGAGGGCATTGGGGGCTGTGATGAACTCGCTAGAGGGATGTTCGTTCCTCGAGGAAGGAACGCGCGAGGGTGGATTTGGATGTACGTGGATGTACATACGCACAGGGTGTAAACTGATCTTTCGAACCCTAGCCTGCTCTACTTTGTATCCGTACAAAAGAATTCGGTCTCTCACGCGGGACTCGGCTGCGTCGACAGGACATTTTTATTTACACCCTGTATAGAGCTATTCTTATCCTTTGGGGAAGGAGACCGGTCGGACTGCGGATCCTGTTCATTGCAAAAATTGTTTATAATTTCTTGGAAGGGAAAGAGTAATTATACAGGGTGTCCCGAAACTACTGCGTTAAATTGAAACGGGAGGTTCCTTGGGTGATTTGAAGCAACATTTTCCTTAACAAAAATCGCGACCGCGGCTTTGTTTTGGAGTTATTAACGAAAAACACGAACCAATCGGAGCGCGGATACAGCGGACGGATTCCGGTTGAGCCAACCGCCTGTCGGCTCGCCGCGCTGAACGTGCCAACGAGCGTCCAGGTCGCGCTCTGTATGGTCCGTGTTTTTCCCGGACGTGTTTTTCCCCAAATTATCCAAGGAACCTCCCATTTCAATTTAACGCAGTAGTTTTGGGACACCCTGTATTGTGTTCCTATATTTTTTGATAATGGCCGAGCGGAGATGAAGTGGAATTTCGTTTAAACCTGCCAGATATTTGTTAACTTTTGTATTAATTGATGGGACATAAAATTCGCATGAGAATTCGCAGTCCGTCCATGATGCTTCTGTGAACGCGAGGCAAAGCGCTTTTTATCGCGATTCAAAGTTTACGATGGTTATTTTTCAAGCGAGATTTTTCTTTCTCGAATATATTTACAAAAGCGATTGCTATTTTCCGTTTTTTGCCTGGCGATCACGAACTCGATACCCGCTGTCGATAACGCCATTATCGACGCGTCGCGGGCGTAAACGTTGGACTGTGAGAGCGCGCAGATCAAACTCGTTTAGAATTTCGTTTATCACTTTAAGCCACGTGTATTACAAAGCAATAACTAGAGCTTAAATCGGTGATACGGATGGGCCCGGTTCCCAGACCTGGGCCCGTTCATACTTAGAATAGTTGTAGCGTCTCTATCAGCTTCGATTTTATATTTAATGTTCTTCTATCTTTGCCGATACTCGTATCGCATCAATCCCTGCCACATCAATCCTCTAACACCACAAGACTCGCATTAACATACATTCTAAGAAAACGAACTTGTTATATCCGGCGACGCCATTTGCCGATTATTATTATTTCGTTCTTTTGATTTCACTCCGTATTTTGTTTCTCTGATTTATTTACCAGGTTTATATGTTCTCGATCGAATAAAGATGTTTCGCAATCGATTCGTGTTGCCTTTCCATTATTCCTTTTCAGAAACGCGTTTACTTATTTTCTTTTATTTTCGCGATTCGGATGATTCAGAACGGGAGGGTGTGTCCAATTGAAATAATTTTGCAATTATTTTTTTCTATTTTACTACTATCTCTGTATAATTTAAAGGGATTCCTGGGGATTATTCGATGCAGTCTTGTTTTGTGATTAGACTGCGAATTTTATAAAACATTTCAGATGATTCAGAACGAGAGAGTGTGTTCGATTGAAATAATTTTGCAACATCCATATTATTTTTCTATTTTACTACTGTCTCTGTAAAATTTAAAGGGATTCCTGGGGATTATTCGATGCAGTCTTGTTTTGTGATTAGACTGCGAATTTTATAAAACATTTCAGTGTAAAACAAAAGATGAGAAACACATCAGAAAATTGTGGGGACACTTATATGATACTTGCTAAATTTTTTGAAAGCAGATTCAAATTTCCAATTCTGATGCAGATTCGCAGTCTAATTATAATTCTTGAAATTTTTTAACGACCGAGATTGAATTTTCCGACACCCTGTATATATCCTCGAGAAACTGCAGCCCATTGCATATTTTCAGCGACTGCACGAGCACTCCTCATAGGCGTAGACTGTACAAAACCTGTAGCATATGTGTACATTTTTATAAACAATCGTTACCAGAAGTTTTTGTCAGGGAACGAATTTTCGATTATTTTATTATAAACTGCGTAGTGGCGACCAGGAGCTGTTCGCAGACAATGTGAATAAACGGAGCTCTATGGACTGTGAATCGATGATTTCTTTCGAACGGTTTGTTTAGATTTTTAATTTTTAATTTGTATCGTTCTCGAACGATACGTTTATCCTTCGCGTGTTTGTGTTTTCGTTACCAGCCACGCCGAAGGTAACAGTAACTCGTATATGTATGCTAGATTTACATATTATCGAGCGAAGGAGAATCCTATTTTACGGTAAAAAGTAGAATAGCGAGACACGCTTTTCGATCGTTGTATAGATACGTAGATATCTGTGAATACGAGGCAAAGTGCCATACGTCACACATTTCAAAAAAAGTAACATCTTATACAGTGAAATACTTTAACACTAAACCTACTAAAAGCGATTAAAATGTTTTAGCTTATAAAAATGACAATGCTCTATTTATTTAGATTTTGACGAATTTTTATTTCAATATGTGCTTGGATAAAAAAATTTATCGAATCAATTTGCATGTAAGTAATTTTATAATTGTAAAATGAAGAATATAAAACCGGTCATTTGACTGGCAGTGGTTTAGTGTTAAAATTCTATCTTGCAATAAAAATGTCTACGAGATTCTTGGCGGAAGAATAAAAATTTCTATATTTTAATTATCGCCACCATTTTTTAAGCGTGACTTGTGTCGTTCTGCCATAACAGCACGGACGTGCGTGTCGAAATGTATTTAGAAACGATGACGTAACGTGCCGCGAAGATCAGCTTGATTACCAGGCGTTTTTTTTACAAGAGAATCACATTTTTAATATCACTCGATTATAATAATCTTTGTGTACATATGGTGTGCAGTCGTGTGTAGCTTAACAACGTGCGATAATAAAGAGATTATTTTCTGTAATGCAGCTTACTCCTCTCGCCAAGTCCAAAATCCACATTTCCGCCGGACTCTGACGTTCCAATGTTTCTGACGCTGTTATTATAAAACTATTACGCAAGAATTTATATTTTTTTAAGACAGAAAAGACAATTCTGCGAACCAGTGTAGTCGTTCAAGAATTGAATGCAAAGGCGATTTCGGTCCGCGAGGTAATAAAAAAAATAATCGTCGATCGGAACAAAAGCGTCCTCGATCTACCTCGATCGGTCGTTGCCTAATTCACGCGGCAGGTGTCGACAGGTCGACACGTTTTCCTCTGAAAAATCACAAAAATATGAGAGTAAATACGCAAGATCATTCACAGGAGATCAATCTGCGCCACGATGACCCGTCAGTGAGATCATGAACGACCGATTACCGTCCAAACGCGCTTACGTTCTCGTCCTCACGGTGCTGCTCCACTCTGTCTTGTCCTGCTGCACCTTAGAAATTTTCGACAACGCCTTTAGGTACTCCGTCCATCCCTTTTACCTTCCCTAAAGTACTCTTTACCAACGCGATCCCGTTCCTACATTTCAGAATTTAAAATACAGTGTAACACTATGTTCGACAGAGTTTAGTACAATTTCAGGTTACTCTTCGTCTTTCTAAATTTACAGTCAATCCGCTGCGTTCTCAAAATCAAGGCTTCAAACAATTCGGAAAATTACTGTTCGACGGTGCCCGGGTCTAGTTTGACCCAGAGCATTGAAACTGTCTTTGAATTACTCAAATTCTGGCGATTCAGTTTAACTCTCCGTTACATGACTATTTCATAATTTCTGAAAATTCTATGATCCATGGCAGTGCCGGATTAAGGCGGGGCCCGTAGCAAATGTTATGACGGGACCCCACGCTTACACACACAATGAATGACCTTTTTGTTTTGTTTTAGCAAAAAAATATCTGTACACCCTGGCATCATTTTCTCAGATCTACTTTATTAATCTATTCTATACAGTAATTATTAATTCAAGGTATGATTTCTCACCGCGGAAGAATGCTTTTTACCGAAAAATAAACATCGAAACAAAATATTAAATAGAGTCGTCAAGGTTCTTAGAAGAAGAAGGGCAATTTTACTGGAGAAAAAACATCATTTCTAAAATGCTCGACTTTGAGATTCGTTTTCTCTAAAACTTTTTCTTCAATTTCATTAATATTTTATTTTTGAGATATATGGACATTTAGAAAGAAGAATCCGTTCGGTAGAAGTCGATGTATAAAAGTTGATTTTTGACAAAATGTTACAAAATTGTACAAGCTAAAAATTTTTTGCTCAAGGCGTGGGGCCCCCAGAAGCGCGGGGCCCGTAGCATTTGCTACTTCTGCTACGGGGATTAATCCGGCCCTGAATCCATGGGGGTTAACATTGTAAATTGGAATAGGAATCGCAACCAAAGGGGATAGTAATGGGAAAATTCTGTTTAATATAACAATAATTCCCTGCTTGAAACCACACGCAACAACAATTATTCAACACCATCACACAGACATCGCGCACAACTTCCTCACGAAAAGTCTAGCGTTCGACTCTTCTACTTACCAATATCGGATCGGAAGACCAACGATCGCGATATCCACGGATTCCTCTTCTTTGCAGTGCCCCTGACGTCAGCAACGACTTCGCCGAGGATCAACGCGTGAACCCGGGCCCTTCGATCGAGCAGATCTTTCTGGGTCCGAAGGAGAGGAGAAGCTCCGTGAGCGAGCCTAAGCAGATACCCGAAGACGCAAGCAAGGCTTCTCGTAGATCAGTGGGAGGTGAGAAGCTCGTCCGAGCGAAACGCGAGAGCCCGTCGAAGAAGAGCGACCAGAAGAACTTGAAGGAGGGAGCGAAAGCTGCGGAGAAGCGTTCGGTAGCTAGCAAAGCTGCTAGCAGAGCCAGCAGAGCCAGCAAATCCTCGTTGCGAGCCGATCGACCCTCTCGGGAGTCATCGAGGCAGGCCAGCAAGGTTTCAGACTACGACGCTGGTTTAGAGGACAGGGCAGACTATGACGAGTTCGAGGAGGATGCGGCTGTCAGAGGATCGGACTACAAGAGCAACGAGCTCAAGTTGACCGAGGACAGGTTCATCGACCAGGACGAGAGGTCGATGCTGTACGATGATTTCGAGACGAAGGACGTGGTGAAGAGAGGCGTTGCCGAGGACTACGAGGAGCTGGACGACGAGGTTGACGATGCGGAGGATAGTCTGGAGGAAAGAGGCACGTTGGAAGAGGATGCTGGCAGGAGGAAAGTTCATAGCGAAGCTAGAGTGAAGAGGGAGCACGCCTCGAAGAAGAGGGAGATTTCAGCACCATCGAAGACCTCGGAATCAGCCTTGAAGGACCAGTCCGTGAAAGACAGCGGATTGGTCGATGATCAGGCTGGCAAGAAGGAGTCTCAGATTGCTGAAGAGCAACCTGGTAAAGCGGAGAAGGAGGCTAAAGTGAACGAAGAGCAGAGCAAGTTAGATCAGTCGAGCAACGATCAGACGGATCAGGCGAAGAGGAATATTGCTACCGACCCGCAGATCGACGTGTTCAAGGTTGCCGCCGGGGCTGATTCCAAGCAGTGTTCGTTGAGCAACGATCAGGTGCAAATCGGAGGTGCAGCGACCACGGAAGAGGAAAAGAAAAAGGAGGAAGCGGGCCTGTCGATCGACAAGAAGACGGCTGACGAGCCACCGGACCTGAACGGAGTTGCGAAGCTGGACGACGCGAAGGTGGACGTTCTAACTTCGGACGCTGCTAAAATCGAGACTCCGGCGGGCAATGCTGAAGTGGGAGCATCCGAGGATGCCGGCAAGCCGGAGAATTTGAATCTTGACGTTCCGACGGGAGTGCAGTCGGACAAGGAATACGAGAAACGGGTGGAGGAGCAGATCCAGAGGAAGATCGACTCGATCAAGGAGGAGATCAAGCGCGAGATCGCGGAGAGCGAGAAGCTCAAGGAGATCGAGAGCAACAACGCCAAGTTCGACGAGATTCTCGATCAGGAGGAAGACGAGGAGGAGCAGCTGGTTGCGGAGAAGAAGGAGAATCCTGCGAAGAGGTCAGCTTCGAGTTTGGAGAAGAAGGCTAGTAGCAACGGTGAGAAGCGACTGGTGAAGAGAAGGAAGAGGCAGAACGAGAGTAATCAGGAAAATATGAAAACCTCCAATGATATGAACACGAAGGTGGAGAAGAAATCGGCACAAACCGTCAGGAAACGATCGGTTGCTCCGAGCCAGCTGATGCAACCTCTGAATACGGTGCCGTTGAAGAAACGCGATGTTATGCGAACCGCGTACCTTGTCAGGAGGGATCGAGGGAAGAAGAGAAGGAGGAGAAGATCGAGGGACTCGGAGCAGGGGAGCTTGCGGGAAGACCTCAAGGTAGAGGACTGAAATCACTATTTAGCATGTAAGTCCCAGTGGAAGGACTTCTAGACATGTTGAAGGTAATATACAGGGTGAGGCAGTAACTATTGCCACCTACAATAACTCCGAAAGTATGTTAGTAGTAGAAAAGTTTTCCGAAACAAAAGATGCATGGGACAACAACAGGGGCTGTAATTATGGCGTTAATCTGTTTTTCCTAGGTGGAGTCGCTACAGAGATGCGAAGGTCACCTTTATTTTTTTAAATTGGATTGCTATGTTTTGGTACCTGTTTTCTGATAGCGGCTATTGAGACGAATCCAACGGGGTGCATCGTGAAGGTCTTTGAAGGTCAGCGAAGGTCATTTATGACAACAAAAATAAACTTGCATTTACAGAAGGTGTTCAAAATGATTGCCATCGGTATCGATGCAATGCTGCAATCTTCTTGTCACGGATTGGGTAGTATTTCTTATCACTTCGGCACTTGTCGAATCACATGCTGTAACAATTTATTGTATAAATGTATTCAATTGTACGGCATGTAAGGTGAGAACGTTGAGGGCATCTTTCAGTGTACATTACTAAATCTGGCAATGATAAATAAACTCTTCTGGACGATACCGCAAGACATCAATAAAATGGTAAGACTATAGTATCATTAAATCAAGCGATTGTAAACGATGTATTTTTTCGAAGAACAAACCGGTATGCTTCTCATTTACGCGGAATGCCAGCAAAATTCAGTGAGAGCTAGAGATTTATACGCTGAAAGATATCCTCAACGTTCTCACCCTACACGCTGTAGGATCCTTGGCCTATCAGAAAAAGGACCGTGCCGAAGTTAGAAGAAATATTACCCAATCCGTGATAAGAAGATTGCAGCATTGCATTGATACCAATGGCAATCACTTTGAACACGTAAATGCAAGTTTATTTCGCCTTTTTTGTCATAGATGACCTTTGCTGACCTTCAAAGACCTTAATGTTGCACCTCGTTGGATTCGTCTCAATAGCCGCTATCAGAAAACAGGTACCAAAACATAGCAATCTATTTAAAAAAAACGAAGGTGACCTTCACATCTCCGTAGCGACTCCACCTAGGAAAAAAGATTATCGCCATATTACAGTCCCTGTTGTCCCATACACCTTTTGTTTCGGAAAACTTTTCTACTACAGTAAACGCTTGATTCTTGTCCAACAGTCGTGTTTTTCATGGACAAGAATCGTGCCCCAGAAGTGCTTTTTGATTTATGACTGCGCTGAGCTAGACTTCAATAGAGAGCCGAACATAGAGAAGGATAGAATGAAATACGGTTCGCGTGACTGTCCGCGTCTCTTTCTTTCCGATGCGCTGTCCTTCCTTGCGACCGAAACTTTCGCCGTCGGTTAAACCACTAAATACAATTGAAACTGTATCGTGTTTGGTCTTGTTCTAATCAGAAAAATGCTAGAAATAAGCCAGTGAAAGTTCCATAAAAAAAAATAATAAAAATTAAGAAGTTTGAACATTCGATTCATGGTGTCAATGTAGTGGTGTTCACACCGATATACCTGAGCCGTTGACAGACAGTGGAGTGGGTAGGCCCTGGACAAGATTCAAACGTTTACTGTATCATACTTTCGGAGTTCTTGTAGGTGGCAAAAGTTACTGCCTCACCCTGTAGAGGCAGAGGATTTTATGCATCGACGACTAATTTTTTATTTCGCTCCAGTTTGTTACAATTCGGATAGACAATTTTATGCTGCATAAAGATCCTTTGTCTAGCGATGTAAAAACGACTAAGGCAGGAAGGCGGCTTCTTGTTACCCAACAGTCCCAGTCATCAGAGCTGGCCCAGGACGAAAGGACGCTGGCCGAGGTGGCTGCTCCTCTGGACAGTAAGTCGGATTCCGTGGCTTCGTTGACGGGGAACGCCGAAGAGCTCGGTCCACTTGCCAGCGAATACGGCGAGGCTTTCGGTGGCCTGCAGGGAGAGTCTGGTATCGCTTTGGCTCGGTTCAAGAGGATCAAACGAGTCCTGCGTCCGCAAGCTTCAAAGAGCCCGAGAGGATCAAAGTGACTTTAAACTTGGAGGATCTAGCAGGGAATCTGGAATCTACACGTGAACAATTATGGCGATTCGGTGGGCCGCAAGAGGAACCTACCTTGGCCTGCTTAAAGAGGATCAAACTTCTTGGCGGAATATGTCTTTCGGTTATTTAGAAGTCTGCGAGGGGTCGTGCATTTGTTGAGCTTAAGAGGATCACAAACGAGAGCCCTGCGACTTTAAACTTCCGAGGATCTATGGAAACATTTCTTACGTAGGAACTATACAGAAGCATTTGGTAAATTCGTTAGGGTTGTAGACATTTCAAGAACTGTAAAAGAAACCTTGTTTGGGATATCCTGCGACCTGTAGCATCGAAGATCTAGTAGGATTCTGCTGGAATACTGCTCAGTCCGTAGGTACTCGGTTCGTCTTTGATGCTCTTTGAAGCACTAGAGAGTACCCTTCCCCGGAGCTCTAGAGTTGTTCCAATGAAGGAAACGTGCGTAGCACACCGCGCTAGAGGTTAATTAACAATTTAAGCGAGTAAGTAAGCAGCTGAACGCGTTCAGCCACTTCGTGGAAGAGTATCGATCCACTTTCGTATTGCTCGACCTCCACGGACCCGGAATCGTCGCAACTGCAGTTTCGCCGTTTACTTCAGCGTTGTAAAATAGTACAAAGAAATAAAGTTATAGCTCGGGCATTGGAACTTTGGCGATTCTTTCGGTGGAATTATTGTTTTTTGATGCACTAGAGACTAAGGGAGGAAAGAGAAAAAGTATGTGTGTTGTGTGTGTGTGTGTGTGTGTGTGTGTGTCATAGAGAAATACAGAGATAGATAGATAGAGAAAGTGATAGGTGCCCAGGCAAATACACAGAGACGCATTCGTAGACGTTCAAGATTTAATAACAAAGATACGATTAAACACGAAGAAGACACATAGATCGTTAACCCTCTTTTTTGTGCGCTTACATTATCGGGGGGGGGGTGGGGTTGGAGGGGGGTGAGATTGACGTTGGTTCTCGGCACGAGCGAGCCCCGCCCTCCCCTGCTGTTGTTCTTGTTATTATTATTATTTTTCTTGTTTGTTTTTGTTTTGTCTGTCTGTTTGTATTATCATCATCATCATCATCATCATCATCATCATCATCATCATCATCATCATCATCATCATCATCATCACCATCATTTTCCAACTCTGCTTGATCGCCGTTCTACTTTACAACAATATGAAACAATTATTTACACATCGACGGGCGGTAGGGCCACGGTGTCGTGCGAGAAATGCCGAAGGTGACGGTTCAATGTATTTTTCCTAGTTTTCTCCGAGTTTTATTTCCCTTCTCCCGCAGAGTTTCCGGCCGGGATCGAGGCACCGCTACAAAAAAGGATAACGATCGCGACGCCTCGATCCCGGCTCCGGATCGATCGCTCGGTCGCGTACTCTCCTCTCAGGAGATCCAGCCATCGTGGCAGCACGTATACCGACGAGACAGCTTCTCGTCGCGTCTCTGATTTCTAGACTACGAATTTTTGCATTCGATGGCACTTCGATTACAGATCGATCCATACGAATCCTGTATTCGCACGAAGAGATCCGCAGTCTACAGAGTTGGTGCTCGATTATGCGTGACTTTGGTCGTTGATTGGGCAGATAATGAAGGCTCGTTGCCGGGAACGTCGAAATGTTGAACAGTTTTCGAAAGCCACGATCGAAAAAGCCGATCTAGACGAGACGGGACGAGCGGATCTCGATCGGATCGTTTCTCCGGTGCAGTGGACTCGCGACGGACACTCTGCTCGATCGCTTTCTTTCTTTTTTCGTTTTTCTTTTTTTTTTTTCTTGTTTAGTGTATGTCGATAGAGACTTTCCTTTTATTTAAAAAAATCGATGTCTGAGAAATGGTGTTCACAATAATATGGTACAACAACGTAACGGCATTACAGACTTATTAATATTTATACGGTCTCTCTTTATGTATATATATACATACATATCGTACACGTGTGTATATATATGTATATATATAAATATATATTTATATATACGTGTGTTGCGTGGAGTGTGTACTCTTGTGTTATGTGTGTTCCTCTCGTGTGTATGTACGGGTAATATTTATAATAATAATAATAATAATAATAATAATAATAATAATGATAATAATAATAATAATAATATAAGATAATTTCTTTTTACCACAATAACATGGCTATATACAAATATTACAAGGCTCCCTTCGTTCTTCCCCAAAAACTGTCGCGTGTTCGATGCAAGTATCGAGCGGAGTTCGGACGAGCAGCGCTCCCACGGTTTTGTCCTTCGTCCTATTCGAGTACGACGATTGATTCGACTGCTTCGACCCTCGCACACTGTTCCAATCGATTCGACACTGAAACAATCCGTTCGCTTTGCTTTCGCGGAAAGGTTTCTCCCAGAAAAATAGAGAAACTTAATTCTACGATTTTCGGTAATTTTAGATTTTGCACGGAGATCAGTATAATCATTACGTTACAAAAGTTCTTTCCCGCAATTGGATGTCAATTTCAGTGTAATTTAATCCCATGCAGTCCGTCATACTACGCTTACTTATAAGAGTAAATAATTCCGATTCTCAAGGAGGTAAATGTAATGTAACAATTTCCTGAACAGTGTGCAAGGATTCGGAAGCCACTCTCATTCTCTCGATAAAGTAAGAGTGTGTGTACTGAGTGAGAGAGAGAGAGAGAGAGAGAGAGAGAATGTCTTGAAAATGGCTCGCGACATTTCTAACATCTACTTGACGCTTACGCTCGAAGCATATTGTTTTCGGTGATGCTTTGGTCGTTGGGGAGTCCCTTCGCGGTCGGAAACTCGGATCGGCAATAGATCTCAAGGATCTTTTAGAACGAGATCGATCGCGAACGGGATCGATCCTCTCTACCATCGACTCCCTGACCTCAAAGGGACTCCGATCTACAGTTTCGCTCGTCTTCCGGTGCAATAAACCCGGACGTGACACCAACAAAGTCCTTTGGAATTGAGCTCGACCCGCATAGACGTACACTGCCGGTCAGAAATTTCGAATCGGTCCGCGAATCAATGAAGGCCTGTGCAAATTCATTTTGATTTCCCAAAACAAGAATAACTCTTTCAAGTATTCCACAGACTCGCAAGAGTCGCAGTTTCGAAGGGTGCGGTTATAGTGGAGCGGCGAGCAGCGATGATAGCGGCGCAGTGAGCAGTGCGATGGAAACAAACAGATGTAATTAAATGAAAAAGAAAAAGATAGAAAAAAGTAACAAAAACATACTACTTTTTCTATCTTTTTCTTTTTCATTTAATTACATCGGTTTGTTTCCATCGCGCTGCTCACCGCGCCGCTATCATCGCTGCTCGCCGCTCCACTATAACCGCAGACTAAAGCTATTAGGCTCGAGACGCGGATAAAATCGGCGAACGATTCGAAAGTTTTGGCCAGTTTCTCGTCACTGTCATCCGATAAGACGGTCCGGTGTCAAGCGACGCCCGCTCGCTCGCGAGCTTAAGTACTACTACGGTTTAGAAAAGAGAGACACGCCGCGGAGATCGATTCTCTCTCTCCGAGGCGGGGAAATTGACGTTGACCGGCTCTCTCTCGAGTGCTAGAGCGGCTTGCCGCGAATAACGCTGCGGTTCTTCGAGATTTTGCAGATTTTCGATCGCGAGCGACACGCGCTTAAACACGTTCAGACAAGACGACCGTACCGGTACGTGTAGCGCGAGATCAAAAATCGCAATTCGGTAAAATGGCACGCGTCCGCGCGAACCGACAGTTTTGTCTACGGTCTTACAATCTAGAGGCGGCGAACAACTACGCGCTTTGGCACCGTCTCGCGCTTGACGAGACTTCCGCGGGCAGGGGAATCCAACGAATCGAAGGGAAGAGGGTGCCAACCCTCGCCAGCTCCTTCCCCCTTGTACCATTCTCTATCCTATCCATTCTGTTTCTCGCCATGGATCGCTAACAACAATTAGACTCTTCTTCTGTACACCATTAACGGTCCAGTCGCTCTGACGTCGCTAGACTGCGGGTCTTTATGCGAAAGAACAATTTCCTGCGATAATTGCTGACAATTCATTTCGATTCTTAATAGTTTTAATAGGAAATAATGTAACACTATATTGAAATTCTTTTAATATATTTGCTGTTTCCAGTCAGTTTTGCGATAAATGCATACAATCCGCAGTCTAGTCATCGCCGGAGTCAACCTTCAATGCTAACCACTCGTTTCCAGGTCCACGCGCGAGAGCCTTAATTAATACCTTAATTAAGCCTCCTTTCTGTACGACTTCTTCCATACAATAGTTAGAATTCTAAATTCTCGAATTCGTTACATGTCCGCATTTACCGTGGTGGATAAATATTCAGAACAGGAAAAGAGAATTCTGTTTCGACTCGTTACGGTGTACAAATAAGCTCCGCGGACAAGTGTAGATGACTATAATAACAGTGATGTTCATTGATTTAGATTTTAGGTAGCAAAAGTGATGAATTTTGTTGAAGCATTTCTCGAGAAAAACCGCGGAGATTTATTTGTACACCTGGTAAAAGGAGCGAATAACATTCGGAACTCTGCATCCTTTCTCGATGAAAAGCATCGATCTTTAATCCTCTGTAATGATGTGCAATTATCAAGTCGCACAATCGTCGCTTGCACTTTTTATGTTTGATTTCTAGCAGCTCTGTTACGTTCCCTCGAAGATCGTGTGACTTTTGTCCGTAACAACGTTTCAAGCAACATTATTGTTTGTACAATTGATTCGGGAGCCACCCCAATCGTATTTCGGCGTGGACCGCGCGCGCGCGAGCTCCGTGGAAACAAGGCGAGGCATAAACTTTCTGAAAAATTCTCAACAACGATCGCGTCGATTTGTAACTCTATAAAATTCAATTCGTCGAAACTCTATTAAAAACTCTTGTCAGCCGTGTCTCGGCTGGCCCAATCGAACGATAGATCTTCGGTTCAATCCCACGACAATGATATCTCGGAGTAGAATGGAACAGTATCCACGATGGTCCAAGTCTACTGCGAGCACGTTTCGGGATTAAACTCGATTCTGAACTCGAGAAAAACTGGGCCTTTGCGAATTGATCGTGTACAGGGAATTTCAAAACTGAGTGCCGATTATGTCAGTGGCAAAATTCATCTTAGCAGGTAGAAAGAGACTGATAGTCCCGGATCAAAAAGGCACCGAACGGACAAATGCCTCGAATAAAAGAATGCTAATGATTTTCTCCACAGAATTTTTTTGAAAACACAATATTGGTGTTTGCAAGAATTCACGCAGCTTGATCTCCAATTAATTTTCTTTTTAAAATCTTTCCATAACCTAACATGCTCACGCTTGGTTGTGTACAGTGATTGTCTATGAATAAAAGAACGTTTAACAAGAATTAAAAGATTAACAAGAATTTAATATATACAATTAACGTTCACGAAGGGTAGACATTCTCCGACGAATATTATGCAAATAATCGTACAATTTCATTGTCCAGAGATTTTACCTAAAATACGAGGATCGTTTTTCGATGAATTCGAAACTCCCTGTACGTTTTCCGATCGATCCTCCGCCGACCAGCTCTAAAACATCACAGCAACGGTAACTACGCGTTAAAGACTCGTTTCTTTCCCTGGTCAAACGTAACAAATGCTCGGAATAAAACTCTACCGGTATAAAACGCTCGAATAAATCGGATAACTCTCTCGGATGATCGCAGGTTAGCACCTCGAAACGTGTGCTGCGTGTAGCCCTTTCTCCAGTGTTGCGTGTTATTTGTCGTCGCCGTGTCTACGAGAGCGGACGAGCTCGTGAACGGCGCTCGGAAAAAGTCGGTTTACCACTACGTACATACATACGTACACACTGTATACAGATATAAGCGTCATATCTCCATGGTTTTCTGTTTCTCCTTTATACATTATATACTTTTTAATCGAATTACTTCTAACGTGTTGCCGCGCGGCCGCAGGATTAATTATTTCGACGTTTGTTGTACAAAGTACAGCGTATTACTTTCAAAAAACAATTGACGACCGTCGAGGGCGCAACCCCCTTCGCGTTCTCTTTAGCTTCATTCGCATACCGTCTTACCGTTGATGACGGTCGACGCCGCGAACGAGGGAAACTGAATTGATCTACAATGATTTATCGCGACGTGCAATGTCCGCGCGATGGCGATCTTTCTCTCGAAGAGACAGCTTGATCTCTCTAATCGCGAAACAGTATCTTCGACGTCCCCCGTCGTTTTAAACAAATATTAAAAACCTCAGAAAGATCTTCACTTTTGTTTGGATCGTTCTGTCTTTACTGGGTTACGTAATACGTCGATCATTTGTGTATTCGATTATCACGTTCGCTACTAGCATTTGTTTTGCTGTTTACCTTCAATGTTGAAATGCTCAATTAAATGCAACGTGCCTTGTTTATGAAATATTATAACAATTTAGTAGAAGAAAGTCAGGGATTGTCTGTGTATTATGAAGAGTACTATGACTTCAAACAACAAAGTGTGTAAAGCTAATTTGACTGACTTTAAGTACACCGCCAGATTGTGGACGTCGCGTATCTGTGACGACGGTAGTGAACGTGTTAATCGTTTTGTGTTTGGATTTTACACTTGCAAAAGAAAAATTTGGAATTCAAGTTGCAGCTTCGAGAAGAATCGCCATTGGCAAGCATTGCACGCAGCCGAGTTTCTCGAAGATCTGGGAATTCTGATCCCAGGCGAATTTTCCGAAAAATCGGGCTTCCCTCGTCGAGATCCCCTGGCGAGAAGAATCTTCGAAACACTGCTCAGTGCGTTCGAAAAGTCCACAAGAATTTTGTTTCAAACGTTAGTGTGAACCTTCCAGCCACTTCCTGTATCAATTATATCAACTTCCAGGTGTGGCTCCTAGCCCAGGGATTTTTCTAAAGCTCTGAGCATAGTTCGCAGGGGGATAAACGAAATCGCTCGACGAAGGAAAGGGCAAAGTAGCTTCGAGTGGGACCGACTAACGTTTTCGGCAGGGTGTCGTCGAAAGGTGTCTCCCTCCTCTCTCGTGTCGGTGTCCGAACTTGTCCCTCGTGCTCTACGGTCCTTCTTAACACCTTGGGGACGGCGTTATCAACCCGAGCGTTAACGCGAACGTTGAGCCTCGAGATAAGGATGGTCGTAAACGAGACTCGAAGTATCGACAACGACAAGCATGACTGGTCTATTCCTGGTCGCCTGTGATTCTACCGAAATTAATCGACTACAATGATCTTCCGTCCCCAAAGCGTTGAAGCGTCAGCTCCGTCACGGAGAGCGCATCGACCGAGCCCGCGTCTGCCGTGTACGCTTCATCGCAATCGTTTTTACTCTTGTTTCTCTCGTTACTCGCTAATATATGACAAAAGCATGTATAAATCAGTAGACATTTTGTTTTGTGCTTCTTAGAGATCATACATGATACAATGTACAAAGTAGTATAAAATAAAAAAAGGGTTAATAAAGATTTGTATTACTTAATCCTCAATTAACGGTTTATCACGAACGGGAGACCGGCGCGTGTGCCCGTCGGTCGCCGATCATCGATCGCCGGCCGGACGTTTCTCAACGGGAACTGGTTTCCGGTTTTGTCCCGTCTCGCTTAGGGGAACGATAACGTGTTATCTGAAACTCGGGGATCGATTCCCTCACTCGAGTTTCCATCGATCGTTCTAATCGGCGAACGATCGGACGAGATTCACCTGGTCCGAACTGCTTCTTAGAGACATTTTTCTGTTTTCAGTTTTGGAGAACCGGTTCCCGTTCGAGAACAATCTTCGACGGTGACTTCCGGCGACCGGTCGGGCCAGCGGGTCACGACCCGTTTGTCACAAAAGTGTCCCAAGAAATGGATTCGCGCGACACCCAGGACAGATCAGAATTTGTATTCCCTACGTAATATAGTCAGCGCGTAATTCGCAAATGAGTAAAGTGTTTTTCTCGCCTTAAAGTCGGTCTAGCCTAAAGTGGGCCTCGGCGCTGGGATCGGATATGACCATGTTCGGGTCGGTGAGCATTTGTAGACCATCGACGTCGATGGGGTCGAGGCCCTGCCTGAGAGCGTCGTCCGATGGGAAGAGATCCGGGTCGAAGTCGCCCATCATCGCTGTGCCGAGGTCCTTCACGAACTCGGGATCGTCGGCCCCCGAAAAATCTGCAACAATTCACAAATTCTCACTAAAAATGTTCTCATCGATTCGCCAGAGATACCTCACCGGTGACAATGGGGATACGATTTTGTTCTGCGAAGCTAGGCATCCTTGAATCATTTCAGATCTCCCTGAGAGCTTTATCTTCAGCTTGAGCCGCTTCTCTTTAAAATTATTGACACCTTTTTCGGAAGGCCAGCAATAGATCTTAACACACTCCTCTTTGAGTTCCACGAGCCTCCTTTGAATTCCTGCAGTTCTCAATGCATTCTTTAAGCTCCCGGTTGAGTTCTCTTGCACTCTTTGAGTTCCTCGAACCAGGATCTTCGAGTCTTCCGAGTTCTCAGGTCGTTGAATTTTCACATTTGAGTTCCTCGAAACACCCTTTGAATTCCTGGAGTTCTCAATGAAATCTTTAAGCCGCCGGTTGAGTTCTCTTGCACTCTTTGAGTTCCTCGAGACAGGATCTTCGAGTCTTTCGAGTTCTCTGGTCGTGGAATTTTTGCATTTGAGTTCCTCGAGCCCCCTTTGAATTCCTGGAGTTCTGAATGAATTCTTTAAGCCCCGGTTGAGTTCTCATGCACTCTTTGAATTCCTCGAGACAGGATCTTCGAGTCTTCCGAGTTCTCAGGTCGTGCAATTTTCGCATTTCAGTTCCTCGAAACCACCTTTGAATTCCTGGAGTTCTAAATGAATTCTTTAAGCCCCGGTTGAGTTCTCTTGCACTCTTTGAGTTCGTCCAGCCAGATCTTCGAGTCTTTCGAGTTCTCAGGTCGTGCAATTTTCGCATTTGAGTTCCTCGAGCCCCCTTTGAATTCCTGGAGTTCTGAATGAATTCTTTAAGCCCCCGGTTGAGTTCTCTTGCACTCTTTGAGTTCCTCGAGACAGGATCTTCGAGTCTTCCGAGTTCTCAGGTCGTGCTATTTTCACAGAACAAAATCCATTCCCCGAAATAACACCTGTTGGCAGAACGCGATCGCGAATTTGACGGGAAACCCACCGGTGAGGATGATCATCGGTGTGTTCGGTGTCTGCGGCGTGAGCTGCTGCGTGTTGGTTGTGTTGGTGGAGTTGGTCGTCGTGGGCTGATATGCCATTTGCGGGCTCGTGCTGAAATAACCGGCGTCTCCGCTGCCCAACTCACCTCCGACATTTATCACGTCGTTCTGCAAAGGAAATTCGGACGGACCGGATCAGAGCAAGGATCTTTTGTGTGTGCGTGTGTGTGTGTGTGTGCGCGCGCGTTTGCACCGCATTAATATTCGATTAACCTCCCCACAGAAGAGACTGGATATAGAGAGACGCTTAATCAGTCGTCTAGAATTAATCGTTCCTCTTTTACGCTCGAGTCGGTTGGTCCACGTGCAACCTCGTATCTCGGCGCACGGGAAATTCCACGTCGCGTTTCACAGCGAATAAAACTGCCCGACACTCTTTATCAACGTTGCTTACCATTTTAGCAAATTGACAGAACCGATGAAAAATACACGAAGAAATGTTCCATAAAATTATTCACTCGGTCTTTTCAAGATTAAAGCGAACCGTTCAGATCCCGGCGCAAAGATCGACAGGAATATTTTGAAGCTCGATCGAACTCGATCACGACAAGCTGCGGCTAAATATAATCGAACACGAACGTCGAGCGAACTGGTCGTTCCCCGGTTAACGGGTCAAGTTCCACGGAAATTCGACGGGGTCCAAATGCCCAGATAACCGGATCAAGATCGACGCGGGTCCGATCCGATGGAAACTACCCGGCCAAAGATCCGTTTCTGCCGAAAAGAGTGCCGGGATTCGGTAAATCCCGCGAAGTACAAACATCATGCACGAGACGAATCGATACGTGCTCTCGGAGAGCCGATATCGACCGGCGACGACCCTGTGGCTAAAACGCTAGAAGCCAATATTTAAATCCACCGTTTCGCAGTTACACATGAAAAATTCATTTACAAATCTATCCAAACAATTCTATCTCTCATCCCTGGAACACACGTGTCACTAATAGTTGCAGTAGGTTAAAAAAAATAACGCGGAAAGGATTGTAATTACGTTGAACTCGCCGCACTATTTATCTTCGACGATCTCCTTTATTAATAATCGCGTTAGGCTAAAAGTAACGCAAAGAAAATTGAAATTCTGCGAGAGCCTCATTCTACTTTTAAGATCTTCCCAAGCTATAAATGCGTTAACGGAGACGACTGCAGCCGTCGCGTGGGAGTCGAGCCAAGACCATCGACATTTTCACAGCGATCGATTTCGGAAAAGTCTGCCGAAGGGATCCGGTCCGATGAAAAATTTGTTTTTTTTTTTTTATTTCGACATGGATCAGGTGGATCCGAAATAAGACTACTCACCTGCGTGTAGGTCGTGGTGTGGTTCGGCGATCCGATGTACGATGTGATCGTGTTGGTGGGCACGGGGTTGTCCATCTGAAGTTAGAAAAGAAAAGAAAAACGAGAAGATAAAACCGAGCGAATCCAACGGGGGCGTCGACGGGCCGCCATTACGATGGGCCATGGGTGGAGGAGAGAGGTGATCGAGGATATGGATCTATGGGGGTCGAATCAAATTGCGGAAGACGGGAAAGAACCGCGAACAGGGTGCTGGGCGCTTAATTGCACCGCGGCGATTACCTGTCGCGGTTTTCATTCTGTTCGTTCCTCGTTTGATTCGCAGCGGGAGGGGGGAGGGGGTAAAGGGGTGGGGATAGAACGGGGCTGAACCGAAAAGGGAGGCGGCCCGTAGATGGTGGCGCTAGGGGGGTGGAAGAAAACAAGGGAAGCGGAGAAACAAAAGGCGAATCGAACCGTGAGCGCTTTTATCCGCAGGAGGATCGGCTCCCTGTGCTCTTCAGGGTCGCCTGGGCCACTGCTTCGAGTCGCAAAACACGCCGATCACTGCCGTCTCGAATGCCAATGTCGAAACGATACGCATTTACACGCTGGTCACTTCTAGATATACATATACTGTCCAACGAGGTATCCATAATTTTTGCAACCGTTCCTCCCAACCAATGGGCGACTCCTCTGGTTCGTGGATTTTGTGATACGAATCGTGGAAGAATTTTTAATTCGGAAAAATCTTGAAAATATCCGCGGAGATCGATAGAAGTTCGGTGCGCAAACGTCCGCGATAACCGGCCATCGAAGGTTGGAGGAAGGAGTGCGCCGCTCGTTGAACAGCGTTCCCGCGCAAAGACTATTCAAGGATGCGCAGCATGATCCTCGCGTTATCGACGACTTGAACGGTTCACCGTCGATTGCTCGTCTCGATAAAAAGCGAGCGGAATCTCGCGGGCCCGTAACCCGAGAACGTGTTCTTATCTCGTCCGTTTGTTCGCGGATGATCCGTAAACCGTGGTCGTTTCGTAAATTTCATCACCGAGCAGGACGCGAACGAGCGTCTGAACGGCGCGGATATGGTTTTCAGTCGACGGATTCCGCATCGAAAAATAACGATGGACAAAGAGATATAAAGAGAGAGAGAAAAAGAGAGAGATAGCGTGACGTACATAAATAAACCAAAAGTGAAACGAAATTAGAAGAGAACTCATAGGGGGCGGGGAAGCTCGCATAGATAAATTTGGCGGGGGGGGGTGGTTTTGGTGATGGGGGTGGTTATTATAGAAAAAGAGCGAATGCTTTTGAAATAGAATTTGCACAAGGGCGTTATTTCACCTCCATCTGCGTGGTCCAGGTCCTACCAAGTTCCATGAGCTGCTGCGCGAATTTCGGCCAATCCTGACGGATGCGGGCAACAGATAAACATCAAGGCTTAACATTTCAGTGTTACGCAGAACGAGACATTAGGAGGATGAGAGAGAGAGCGCCGGGTGTCGGTCGGTCGTGTGTGCGTGTGTGCGTGCGTGGACAAGTTACAAGAGGGTAGGAGGTTCGCTTTTTCTTCAGGAAGAAAAAGAAAACTCGCTGGGTGAGACTGCAGAGGCGCCTCCCGCGACCCGCGAATAAAATCGGAGAAGCGGAGAACCAGCGCGCGTCGACCAGCAGCAATCGAGCTCTCGAACGACGACGAGCGAATTCGCTGCATGCCGCAAATTAGGCGACCGGTCCCGGCCCGAGATCGTTCTCGCGCGAATAACAATCTACATATACAAATCTACGCTGCTACTCCTTGCCTTGCGATTTCTTTCGAAACTAATCACTTTCTACGGTGGCAAGAAAATTTATATATCTATCCGTGAGTCTCGCAACCGATCGAATATTTTTAACACGTTCGCTACCGCCGCCTCGCAGTTTACACGAAATTAGTGAAATTCATTTTATGCACGCTATTATTTAAAACCATAGGTCACAGCATAGTATTCGAGGAGGCCATGATTTTACTCTGTTAAATTGTTTGAAGTACGTTGCATTTATGGTGGTCATCCCAAGTGGGAGCTACTTTTTCTTGCTTTATTTAGCAATTTTTTTCGAAGGACCCTTAAAACATACAGTCTTGAAATTTTTACCACACATTTACTGACATATTAGCAGTCTCTTAGAATTTTTTCAAACCAAAATAACGAGTTTAATCAACTTTACACCGTTCGGTAGACCACTCATGTGTAAAAAAAAGTAGGTTGATGGCGACTATGATTCCGGAGGTCTCGATCATCTGATATCAAAAAATCAAACGGCATTTTAATATGTAGACCTGTGACTATCTCCGGTACCAAAATAATATAAAAATATCGAAAATTCAATTTTTGGCACGGTTTCAAACGTTAAGTTCCAGGTTTCGTCATGTATTTTCTTCTTTTTCAGCTTAAAAAAAAACTATAGCAGATATCATAAATATTTTGGTACGGGCGAGAACTATAGATGTGCTGACTATACCATGCAAATTTGAGCGAAATCCGTTCAGTAGTTTTTGAGATATCATGGTCGCCAATATGAAAAATAATAATTTTGAGAAAAACGCGTTTAAAGATTCAAGTACGATTTACACAAAGAAAATGTAAACTCAACATTATAGTCTGCTATGTTGAGAAATTGTCTTGGCTCAATGCTTCGGACTGCACATTGATTCGAATGCACTTTTTTCCAGCACAAATCAATGTCCAGCTGATTGATATTTCACTGGTTATTTATTAATACTTTAAATCGTAATCAGGCAAACAGATGCTCCGTTCTACGTTTATAACAGTCGAACGACTTCGAATATCGAAATATCCTTTTACCTGCATATTCTAAAATTCGATTTTTTGGATCTGGCACTTGGGATGACCCCCTTAATAAAATATTTCAGCGATGGAGATAGGCATCGAAAGTAACGGTGGTAGGGAACGTGTTGATCGACAGCATCGTGATCGTCGAAAGAAACCAAGAAAGACGTTGATGGTATGCTATCGAGTTTGGAGAAACGTTGTTCATTGACAAGCAGACTCTCTCTGAATCTCGGGTTGGCCACTTAGCGAGGCAAGACGAGACGAGACGAAACGTCGTCGTCGTCGTGGTCGTGGTCGTCTAGACGCGGAACGAGACATGGGCGTGGGCCGGAGAAATGGCGGAAGGGACGTCGAACGATCTCGGGATCCGGACGAGCGTCGGAATCGTTCGGAAGGAGTCCTTTTGATTGAGAAACGCGGAGCGGAACACGTCGCCGGCGATGATTGAGCCGTGAGGACCGAACCGCGTCGCTGGATCGTTGCCAAACTTGCGATGCTAGAGCTAGGCGAGAGCTAGCGATACAGCGTGCTCGCGAGCGATACCGGAAACTTAGGCGTGTTCTACTAACCATCGTGAACTGCTCGAAGTTCTGGTGAAGGGCGGCCGCCTGCGCCTGGATCGCGAAGCAGCTGTTCTGATCGAGGCCGTCCGAAGTTAGGTTCGGTGGACCCGGGTGTCCCGTCGGACTAGGCGGCGTCGATGGGTTGTTGCTGTAACTCAACGGGCTTCCCTGTAATCCCCCATAAAACAATCTGTTAAAACCGTTTAAGCGATTCGTTTCGTTTCGTTGCTGCTTCCTATCGCCTCTGTGTTTCGTTATTTCTAACCATCGTCCTCGATCGAGGAACGATTCGACACAGCACAACTCAGCACAACTGTTAAAATTATTTAATTCAACAAGTTGGGGGCTAACTTCTAGGGGGGAGATTAGGATTTCCCTTGTTTAGAGGTTAAATTTGTGTTCTTGGGGTTATTTTAAGAAAAAAAATCACAGGTATCGAATGGGCCTGGTTTAGCCGCTAAAGTAGATTTCTTGTTTCTTATAAATCTGCAAATGTCTCGCTAACTATGCAAAATATGGCAAAATATCAAGAGACCTTTTTCGTAGAAAATTAAATTTCCCACAATTTATGTCGTGAGACATTTTTTTATCAGCTGCGCAGTTTCCGAGTATATTTATATTTCGGTGAAGTTGCAGAACAACTGCCTCCCCCCCGAAATGATGGTCGGAGGAACGTAAAGGCTCCGTTCACAACAGCGTATACGAGACTCAAGAAATGTCTATGTATTGAAACTCAATTAGCAGTTAATATTATTGATGTATTAGGTTATGCTAGGTCTGGGTTAGGTCTCCAGTGAATATTTTTCTTGAAAAACGGAATTGTAACATCATTTTAATGTTTTTTTTTAGTAAATTCAATTTCCTACAAAAAAAGGTCTGTATATATTTTGCCATATCTCACATAGTTTCCGAGATATTTGCAGGTTTATAAAAAACAGGAAATCTACTTTACCGGCTAAACCAGACCGATTTGGTACCTACAACATATACACTTTTTTTCTTAAAATGACCCCAAGAACACAAATTTAACCTTCAAAGTAGGAAATCGTAATTCATGCCCTTCTAGGAGGCCACAATTTTTACTGGATAAATAGTGTGTGTTCTGTTAATGTGAATTTCTTTTTCTCCAGACGAGCATACTCGACACGAGCATCCGAATGGTTAATTCGCAACAACACCCTTCTCGCGAAGAAACTTCCCCTTCCGGGGCTATTAGCTGTAGCATCGATCTTCGCCAACTTCGAAACTTCAGAGAATGGTCAACCTTTAGCGCCTCGTGTCGGTAAGTCAATAGTTCTGCCGTGGTAGCATCGTTTCGAAGCCCGAAGGCTTCTCGCGCGTCTGAAGGCACGCGCGCATCATGCTCGATTTAATTTTCCTTCGGTGCGAAGTCCGGATTTCACCGGTGCAAAGGAAAGTTTTCGACGGTGCGCGAGAAGTTCGAAGGCTTCGCGTTTGAACCTTGTTTGTCGTTTCATGTCAGAAGCGTGTGCTATGGTCTACAGGAATGTCTGCTGCACACGTGGATGAAATTTATTTGATTTGAGAAGAGAGAAATTCTTCGTCGAATTCAATGATTCGCATTTTACAGAATCACAATTGCATCTTATTTATTTGAGTTCGATGTTTCAAGGGGGTAGGGTACTCACGTGACTTTCTCTAAATAAAATATATCCAAATTATCGATCGTAAATGTTGAATATATAATTTGAAGATGCTTTCGGCGCTACCGTTTCGATCAGTTAATAACAATAGCAATTTTGCAAAAAATTATTTAATTCTTTCCTAACGTTTCGGTTCTGTTTTGAACCTTTTTCAGAGGTAGACCGTATGTTATAAACCAGTAAGGTGTACATATCAAATTCTCGATGTTTAATTTTACATAACCAAAGTTATTATAGCAAGTACGTATCAACACCAGTTTCGATCATTTTCAATTCACCTATTCTTTATACTGTATTATATATATATTCTTTTGTAGATGCAAATTTGTACCTTTGAAAAAGGTTCAAAATAGAACCGAAACGTTAGGAAAGAATTAAATAATTTTTTGCAAAATTGCTATTGTTATTAACTGATCGAAACGGTGGCGCCGAAAGCATCTTCAAATTAGACTTTCTCTAGAATTCCTCTAGAATACCCTAGAAATCTGGGCGAAATATGCGTTTACGGGTTTTCGTCGTTGTATGAGCATATTTTTCGCTGGACAAGGGCTACTTCGATAGAGGAAGGTTAAATGAACGGGGCTCAGCCCTTTTGTTATATGAAATTATGCATATATTTTGTAATATAAGTGTTAGAAGTAAGCCAAAAATTGATGATGTTCAGCCACGTAATCCAAGCCATTTTTATGCCATTGGATGAGTTTTCTGGATGCTCCCTTCATTGAACCTTCCTCTTTCGAATGAGCCCTTGTTCAGCAAAAATATGCTCATACAAGGACGAAAACCCGTACCACGCAAACCCATGTTTTGCCCAGATTTCTACGGTATTCTAGGGTGTTCTAGGGACATCCTAGAGAGGATCCTACCCCCTTAAGTATAATATATTTCAAGAGACAATGTATTTCTGGTCTGGCACTCACCTGAACAATTAGACTAGGCGACGACTGCGGCGACGGCCTGTTCACTTGCTGCGAGGACCTGTACGAGCCTAAGTTGTGCTGCTGTTGCTGTGTCTGCGACTTCTGCGCAAAATCAAATTCGTCAATTCTTCGAACAACGAACTTCGGGACTCTAACTTGTTCTATAAAAAGTCGAGTCTAGAAAAAGTTACACAGTGACGCGCAGAAGATGACCGCCCAGAATCCACGAATTCTGACAGACGTTGAAACCGATTTCGAAATTCCACTCCTGTGAGTCACTGTGCACCAAAAACTCTGAAAGGACCTTGTTCTTCCAAAGATCAAGCAAAACCAGGCCGGCTAGATACACACTGCCGTGCACTCGGGCAAAGTAGCAAGAAGAAACAAAGCATGCGCTTGTTCGAGGTTTTCAAACCGGGTCCATGAAAATAGTTCGAAGAGCGTGGATCTAGCCTGGATCTTTGACCAAAATTGGAAATGTTGATCGATCGAATTTGGGTAGGGATTTGTCGGGACAGCCGGTCGTTGCCGAAGTTGGTCGAACGAGGAACGATAAAGGAAGCACGAAAGAGTGTAGTAGTGTGTCATACTAACTGGACTTTGCGGTGGCACAGGACTGTGCGGTTGCTGATAAATGTAGTGGCCAGCCGGACTGTGGGACGTCGCCGTCGGCGGCGGCTGCACCGGTTGTTGCGAATAGCTCTGAGGATCTTGTTGCGAAGTACTTGTGCTGTTTTCCAGCGCCACACCCTGTTTCACAGCCATCGCTATTAACGATCGGTCGCCGGTGTACGTTTGCTGCCGGTGGTACACGGCTTTTCTTTTCTTTGCTTTTTTTTCTATTTCGTGTTTCTTTTCATTCGGTTGTTCTTGTTGTTTGTTTGTTTTTTTTTTTGTTTGTTTGTTTTTTGTCGCCTTTCTCTCGCTATTCTTTTCTTTTAGTTATTGTGTTCGCGCGTAGCCAGCCTGAATGGGATACACGCTAGCCGCAGAGCAGCGAGCTCGCGCGAATCGATCTCTCTACGCCGATTCAAGAACATTCAAAGTCACGGAAGCGGTTTACCACGGTCGAGAGGCGAGCGTCGCGGATCTACGTCGGGAACCGGATCACCGGGACCGGAAGAGAGACCTTCGCAGGAAGTATAGTGGAGCCTGCAACTCGATCGAGTCCTCGGACACCCTGCTAGGACCACCCTTTTCCTCTCAGGGAAGATCTACGATCATCTCGTCGAGACGATCTACTCGACTTTCCGGGAGCAAAGCTTTTTCGGATGGAGCTGTATCAGATCTAGAATTTTATTCTTTAATTTTCTACAATCAAACGTACACTGGTATGAAGTGGACGATTTTTCTAATCGCTTTACTTGTATCAGGTCGAACTTTCTGGGATGTATCGGATCTAGAACACTATTTCTCAATTTTCTACGATCACATGTTTTTTTTGGTACGAACTAGATGATTTAATGGTAATTATGTAGATTGACGACCTCACCGATTTCGATGACCTTGAAATATGTTGTCGAGGTCACTATTCTGAACAACTTTTCCCTATACACGTTACCGCCGCTCGGCCTTAGTTTCCGAGATATACGTAAAAATAAATTACACTATGTATTTAGTAATACACTGCTTTATTAATAATTATGTAATTGGAAATACATCTGCCTTAATATGGGTTAGGATTGGGTTAATTCTTGATTCCCTGGATTCCCCCAATATAATAGACGAGATTCTACTTGAGATGATATAAGATGGTGATGTGAAACCAGACCTAACCCAAACCCCCTCCCTGCCAGAAAATATAACCTCAACTCCAAATACTCTTCCAATCACCATTTAGTGACCATTTTTTCGAGAATACACGACCAAACTTCAACGAACGGATTGAACCATGATGTATTCGAAAGGAGATCTCGGAAGAGATGATAGAGAAATTGTTGACATTGAAATTCGTTGTCTTTTTATATATCAATCTGGAACAGATTCTTTTCGAGAAACCTGAGATTTCAACGTAACAAGCTACATTTTGCCCTGAATAAATTTGTACAATTCAATGAGAATGTATTCTCGTTGGCTAGGCGAACAAAATTGTCGATCATTCTTATATTTTTATAATCTCAGGATTTGAAAAAATATTCTTCATAAAAGGTAAAAATTAAGACGATTTTTCTACTATGTATCTCGATCACCAAAGGACTGTTGTTCACATGACTGTACAGGGTGTAAAGAAATGTTTGGTCTTGGCTGCCATAGACGTAAATTGTCCTTGACATTGAATTTCAAGGTCAAATTTTGTTATTGCATTGTATTCTACGCATCGTGCAATTATAAAAATATTTGACCTTGAAATTCAATATCAAGGACAATTTTGCCGCAACTTTTTCAAACAGATCTTTATCGATCCGAAGATGTAGAATACGCCTATGGCAGCCAAGACCAAACATTTCTTAACACCCTGTACTGGTAACATATAGGAATAACCAAAGTTTTATTACGTATATCTCGAAAAACTAAGGCCGAGCGACGGTAACATGTATAGGGAAAAGTTGTTCAGAATAGTGACCTTGACAACATGTTTCAAGATGATCAAAATCGGCGAGGTCGTCGATCATCTGCATAATTACCGATTTAATTTCAACGCGAAGATTAACATGAAGGATTCGAAGGGGCTAACTTTCCGAGATCGCGGACGCTCCGAGGTTTCCGAGGGTCAAATTACTCAGGGGATGACCCTAATGCTCGCTTTGCTCTCCGGTTAGGCTCTCGCGGGAGGGAGCGGAGCGGAGCGTTGCGTTCTTAAGCGAACAATTAGCTTCCGGCCGCGGAGGGAACGGCCTCTGCTGGAACTTCTTCCCCGCGAAATGCAAACAAGATCCAAAGATATCGGATTCATTTAGCGGGCGAACTCGCGATACGGAAGTTTCAGCCGACCGCGGCCATAATCTTTCTCTCGCGCCCCGGAGGACCCGGGCAAAACGAGTTCGAAACTGGACGACAAACATTTTCCATTTCCGCGAACTTCCGGTCGACGCGCTCTTCTTCCAGCCCGGTGGAATCGTTCTTATATTAGCTGTACAAAAAGAAGGCTCGAACTCGAAGGCTATAGTCGGATTTGCATTAGGCTGTTGGATGCGAATCGTATGAAGCGTTTCGACGAAGAAATATTGATCCTCGAGGTCCTATCTTCGGTTTTAATTTAGAACAATTTAGAGCAATTTCATTGTTGTTATTGTATGATATTTGGTGAAAATTCGGTGATTAATCAACCCTCTGTTTATTGAGAGTAAAAAATACTAAAAAAATGGAGTTGACACTTGTACCGTAATGGAAGATGGTTTTTGCTTGGTATCATGCAGCGAAATCAATTTACGATTTCTAGTCTCGATCAGCAAAGGGTTTCTCTTTGCTCTGCACTGCGTCCCTTAATTCCGCAGCATTTCTCTCTTTTCTTTTTGTACACCTGATACATACGCTTCTCGGCCGACTTTCTGATTGCACATCTTGTTAGCTTCGCGTCTCGCGCCGTGGTAAACCGTGACTTCCACTCCGACGTGTACACTAAACTATCAACGTGTTCAACAAGCTCGACACTATATAATAAGCGAAACTATAAGGGGCACAGAGTGGGGGGCGGGGGGGGGGGGGGAGTGGTGGAATATAATAAAATAATCAAAACGAAAGAAAAGAATATATAATGTACAGGGTGGCGCGTGAGAAACTACCTCTGAATCTCTCTGTTGCAATTTCAGGTGAAAGAAAGTGTCGTGTGCCCTCGAAACGACCTTGAAACTTAATCGGATTAGTTGATGCAACACGCTGGCAGGAAAATTCATTTTCAGATAATTTTGGCTCCGTAGAATGATACAGGGTGTCCAAAAAATGTAGGACAGTTTCTCTCGCGGCTACAATTTCAACAGAGAGAGAGAGAGAGTTCTTCGGCGTTCTCTCGAGTCACCCTGCAGAACTGAAACGAAAGGGAGTGAACGGGAGACGCGACGAAAAATAAAAACGTTCGTACGTCGCTACTAACCTTACACGTGTGAAGAAACCTAGAGTTAACAGGCACTGATAAATGGTTCTGCAAAATAACAAACACAAAACAAAACACTACAACAAAGGCGAAATAAAAAAAGTGTAACGAAAGTAAAAGGTGGCCGCTAAAGCAGTATAAATGTACGGGGGGGGGGGGGGGCTGTACCAGAAAGAAAGAAAGAATGAAAGAAAGAGAGATAGAGCAGGGGAGGGAGTCCTAGTATGCACGCAGTCGGTTCAGAGAGGACAGAGAAAAGAAGCTGAGGCTATGTATACTTCTCCCGCCAATCCGATCGCGTCAAACTCGATCGAGCTTCCGCGTAACGTTAATTTCTCCCGTCGATCGCTCGTGACCCGATAGATTTTCTCTTAACACTTTTCCGAAAGACCGGATGCCTGTTAGCGGGCCTCGCGTGGCTACTCTTATCGATTGAGTCCAATTCGAACTGAACATATTTTACCTAATTTCCTGAACAATTTCACAGGTAATTCTGCCTTCGCTCGTCTGCATTTTCAAGATAAACTATAGGCGAGTTAGAGGCAGTTACCGGACCTAATCGGACCCAAATGTACCCGAAGAAATTTCCTTTAAAAAATTGCTCGGTGCTACGGGATTTTTCTATCGAGGTAAAGGTAATTGAATTGACCGTCGTTGTTCAGGATTGAAAAGCCAATTAGGAACGCGTTAACAAAAATAGTTAAGGATGTTCTGGAGGTGCAATGGGAGACAAAAGTACGGGAAATTCGAAATCCATCAATTATATTGGCAATGAGAGACATTAATGAGTATATTTTGCATTAAAAAAATAGATTAATTTAAAAAGCTTTCGTTTAATTAGTGAATTTTATGTTATATTTACTTTAATCAAATTGTCTTCACATTATAAAAAATTGTATGTGACTTTTGCGAATAATTGTACCCTCCGCTTTGAACTTCAAAAGATAATAAATTTGTGATATTCAATATATATAATTACGCAATAAAAAGTTAAAAATAAAGATTTAACTGAATTAAAAATACTTCAGAAAGCAATATTCATGGTTATTATTGAGATGACAACACGATAAATTTGACGTTTTGTAACAGTTTATAATTTTTTGCTCTGTAACTGTTTAGTGAATCCTAATAAATTTTGAACATAATTTTTACTATTATATAAAAAAAAACTGGAGTTTCTAGTTGCGTTTTTTTCAAGGTTTAAATAGAGTTTGAAGTGGAATTTTATGAATTCTTCATAAGAAGACGTGTTAAAATGTGCAAACTTTAAGTTGCTATAATTCTTAAACGGTACAGTGAATCGAACCCAAACTTTGGTAATTGCATTAATTTAGTAAGAATTATATCTTGTGAAATTTTCAAAAATTTTGTTGCGTTTCTATATACCTCCAGAACATCCTTAAGAAACAATGATCGTCCATCAAGAGCGAACGACGAAGATTTTTCGTAATTGGGAACGGAGGCGCTTTTAGGCGAACGGACACCTCAAGGATCCGCCGCGCCGAGCGAATTATTTACAGAATTACGCTCCTTATTCCACGGCTCATTAACGTTTTACGAGCACGGTGCAACGCGAAATCGATACTCGACTGGAGCTAACGCTGATCTAAGACTTCGATTAACAAACCGTGCCCCGAGATTGCCCGATGGAACAACAATATTCGCGTTGTTCCCGTCGAAATTCTGCGCTGACTAGGCTCCAGAGAGGATACTTATAACCCTTTGCACTCGGATCTATTTTAACTAAAAAACGAAAGATTTGTCCATTCTAGAATATTTCCACTCTATACAATTTTTTATCATTTTTTGCATATGAAACTGATATAATATCTTATGTAATATGTAAATGTCTAGTAGTTTATTAAATATGAACAAAAATAATAATGTGAAGAATATTTTTAAGAATCGCATAGCAATTTTCAGTGGTGCCTCAGAGTCGCCATACGAGTGCTAAGGATTAAATAGTACCTCTCGTGGGTCAAAAGCTCGAAAGTTCTATTTTTCGCGAGGTCGCGAGATCGGTTCCGATCGCCTAAGCTCTGTGACGTTGTACTCGGAACACGCTAGTGGTTACGAAGCACAGAAAAGCACAGAATATCTTTCCTCATGCAATACTATAGTACGCACAGCCGTCGTTCTCCCGTCTGTTACGAGCGAGTCAGCGCGATCGAGCCTAGACGTCGGGGATCGTTCGAGATCCTACGATCTCTGGACTCGATCGCGCTCGTTTCTAATCTGGAAGCAGCCTAACTGTTGTCCTTAAGGAACTTCGGATTTTTATGGAAAATAAAATGTATTAATTGCCAGATACAGGGGCTACGTAGATTATTCATTTTTTTTTTAATAACTTTCTAAACAACAGTATCCGCTAATTTTATGGCTCGGTAGATTAATTTTTTGGTATTAGCAATCATCGGTCTTTGGAAGCTCGGCATTATTCATTCTGGGAGACGAGCTCTTCTCCGATGACCTTGGAGTGTCCTTGAGAGCAACATCGTGATCAAGGTCATCGGAGGTGCCTCCGCCAAGCTTCCGTTCTGGAATTCGAAGGGGAATTCGTTCCTTTCGGACAACGGGTCGTCGGCTACCACGCGGGTGCATCAGCATTCTCTAACAATGCATAAAACCCAACACTAGTACCGGGATCGCAAGGATATTTACGTGGGCGCTGGTCGGATTTTGATCCTGTGAAAAGGATAGCCTACCAGCTTGAGCCAAGCTGGTCGGCGACAGGTTTGTGGGACTGCTCGTTTGAGGGCTCTGGAATATACCAGCAGTACGACCATTTCAAAAAACCGGGGATCGAAAGAATTATGGAGAGCGTTTTGTGAACTAGGCTCTATTTCGAAACATGGACCGTGGAACTTTTTTTGAAAAACGCTCTAAAAAAAATAATTCATTCCCGTGGACAATTTCTCGGATACGAAATGTCTTGGCGAGAACGCTTTTTAAACAAGTTCCGAACTCCGGATAAGATATTTAAAAAAAAAATTCCGTGAGGACCAATACTTTTTCAAAGTAAAATATACGAGTTCTAACGGAATTTTTTTCCATGGAAATAAAAGATGATTTATTTCGATCTCTGCGAATGATCGCTCGATAGCCGAGCGACAAGTACCTACCCTAATACGCGTGTACGCGAACGGGACGCTACCCGATCATCGTACCTGTACTCGCGTGCACAGATGGCCAGTGAGACAAGATCGACAGAGAGCGAAACAGTGTGAGAGATAGAACGAGAGAAAAGGTACCGGATGATCGTTGGAACGAGAAAAAAGTGTACGCGGAGAACACGCGCTGTAAATAGGACGCACGCGATCGCGATCTTGATCGCTGTTGATATCGACACGCGCGTAAATCGCATATTTTCACGCGTGCCGAGGACGGTTCGTGACGCGATGTCGTTCACCGATCTGCCGTGACTAAGCCGCATCGTCCCAGAAGGAAAATATCAATTTCAAGCTCGTTTCTCGACCGTCCACCTGTTCCTCGTTCCGTCTAGAGCCGCTAATCGAAGAGATACTGTCAAAGTCTATCGGCAATTTACTCTTGTCCAAGGGAAATCGCTGTCTCGAGGTGATCGAAAAAAAAAGTCAACAGTGTAGATGGAATATTGTTAACATATTAAAATTACCGAAAAACATTTCTATACAGGGTGCATAAACGGAAGTACAATAACTCCGAAAGTATGATAGCAGTAGAAAAGTTTTCGAAACAAAAGAATGTATGGGCTGTAATATGGCGTTGATCTTTTTTTCCTAGGTGAAGTCGCTACAGAGGTCACCTTTGTTTATTTTAAATAGAATGCTATGTTTTGGTACCTGTTTTCTGATAGCGGCTATTGAGACGAATCCAACGATGTGCAACATTAAGGTCTTTGAAGGTCAGCGAAGGTCATTTATGACAAAAAAGGCGAAATAAACTTGCATTTACGTGGTCAAAGTGATTGCCATCGGTATCGATGCAATGCTACAATCTTCTTATCACGGATTGGTAGTATTTCTTATCACTTCGGCACTTATCGAATCACATGCTGTAACAATTTATTGTACAAATGTATTCAATTGTACAGCATGTAGGGTAGAGAACGTTGAGGGCATCTTTCAGCGTACATTACTAAACCTGGCAATGGCAAATAAACATTTCTGGACGATAACGCAGGACATCGATAAGAATGATAAGACTGGTATCATTAAATCAAGCGATTGTAAACGATGTATTCTTTCGAAGAACAAACCGATGTGCTTCTCATTTACGGAGAATGCCAGCAAAATTCAGTGAAAGCTAGAGATTTATACGCTGAAAGATATCCTCAACGTTCTCACCCTACACGCTGTACATTTAAATATTTGTATGATAAATTGAGAACAACTGGATCCTTGGCCTATCAGAAAAAGGACCGTGCCGAAGTTAGAAGAAATACTATTCAATCCGTGATAAGAAGATTGTAGCATTGCATTGATACCGATGGCAATCACTTTGAACACGTAAATGCAAGTTTATTTCGCCTTTTTTGTCATAAATCACCTTCGCTGATCTTCAAAGACCTTAATGTTGCACCTCGTTCGATTCGTCTCAATAGCCGCTATCAGAAAACAGGTACCAAAATATAGCATTCTATTTTAAAAAACAAAGGTGACCTTAACATCTCTTTAGCGACTGCACCTAGGAAATTACATTACAGCCCCTGTTGTCCCATGCATCTTTTGTTTCGAAAACTTTTCTATTTGCTATCATAGTTTCGTAGTTATTGTAGGTGACAATAGTTACTGCCTCATCCTGTATAGCTCTCGATTCTTGCGATAGACGTAGACGAAAATTGAAGAGCACTGAATTAATTTAAGAGCACTGAAATTCATTTAAGAGACGTGACGGGTTTCGAACATTGAGCGAACCTGTTAGGACGTACAAGCTGAAATCCTTTGGCTCTCGAGATTCCAGATTGGTAGCACGTATGAAAACAGTTTACGAAAGCAATGACTCACGTCCGAGGTACAGTATAGCAAGCAAAAAAGGAGTATCGATCCAGTTTCTGTACTTTCGAATATCCAAGAGTTTCCTATGAATCATCGGCCAGGTTCGGCCAGCCTCCGCGAGCGACGCGAAATACTAATCTCGCCCCGAGTACAGAAATTTCCCCGGGTATGTGCGAACGAATTAAAAGAGTAACGCGAGTGTTGGAAGAGCGAGAATGAGTCGTTGAGAAAACGTGCAGCCTCGGAAGGAATGCATACTGCAGGTTGGTGCGTGTGGAATGTCCGAATGTTAAGGATTCGTTAAGGAAGTAAGAAATCTGTCGAAAATAAAATCGCATACGAATATAGAGCTTGAAGTTAGCTAGAATGGATAAACAATTACGCAGACCTCGCGTTTTGCACGTTTCAGACATTGCGCACGCAGCAACGTGAAGCTACGTCCACACTGAAATTAATATCGAGCAATCTTGCCTACTTCTTTCCTTTTTTTAACCCTTTGCACTCGGAGCTATTTTAACTCAAAAACGAAAGATTTTTCCATTCTAGAATATTTCCATTCTTATACAATTTTTTTTGTTTTTTTTTCATTTTTACATATGAAACTGATACAATATCTCGTGTAATATGTAAATGTCTAGTAGCTTATAAAACACGAACAAAAATAATAATGTGAATGAGTGCTAAGGGTTAAAGAGTCTTGTTATATCTTTTGCGTCCCCGTTCTCGAATAAAAGAAGAGGAAGGCAACGACGAGAGGGGACAAAAAGTTGCTGAATGTTAACTTGTTGACGTAGCTTAATGTTATAGAATGTCGAGAGACGAGAAAGAGAGGAAAGGAAGGGGATAGAGGCATGATTGGTCGGACTTACGTTGCTAAACGGTGTACTGCTCGAGTGATCCTCCTGGTCCAACGGGGTGTGAATAGGCGACGAGAAATGGACGTTGCTCAGGTCCGGCAACGATCCTGTGTTGTTTCCTATGGGGATTTGCTGTCCAGGTGGCTGGGAGCTCGGGTATATGCTGCGGGAAAAATAGGAAACTGGTCTGAAACCGAAATCACTGGAAACCGTGAAGGGGACTGACTGCAGACACTTATCCAATTTCTCGTTATATTTGACTCTGAATTTCAAATGCGAATGAACCCAAAGCTAACACTCTGGTAAATGTTAAGTACCGCCATCGGATCGAAAGAATAGAGAATTGTTTAAAGCTGATCGCGGACAAAATCGATGGTTAATAATTTAAGGCGGCCCCGAGGACACAGACCGGACGGTGCCCATTCAAAATTATATAAACTCCATTAATATACGCGATATAATACGAGAATCGTACAATGAGACTCGTACAATAGTCGCACCGGGCATAAACAATGCATAACACCGGCTCCACGACAATGGGGCAACCGACTCTATCGAGGGAAGAGAGAAACAGTCGACGACAGTCTATGAGATTATATAAGATTGTCAAAAATGTCAGCACCCTTTAAAAAATAATATCAGACTCACTTGATCCCGGGGACTCTGGGCATTTCGCAGGACGATCTCGGCCGTTCGATGAAGCCGTGGTGCAGGTCCCGGTTGTCGCTCCCGGATCCGCTCATGGTGTGCTGATCTGTATGGCAAATGAAGCAATAAAAAACACCGTGAAAGCGAGCCGGAGCAAAAACGCCGTCACTTAGAAAGTCGGCGCTTGTCTGATCATACTGGTTCACTCTACTTGCTTCGGCGAGAAAATTGATGCCGGAGATAATTTCGAAATAATAATCAGCGATTACTCATTTTTATTATTAGACCGCGGATCTTTATGCGAAATAAAAATTATGTACATCTACAAGACACAGAAACCATATAAAAAATATCTTTCTATTTTTAACAAGTTTTATAAATTGAAGATAACATATGGACGTTCTTAAATTGTCTTAATGATTTTACATAAATGCAAAATGGTGCTAAATGCATAAAATCCGCAGTCTATTTATTATATAGAAATATTGAACATTTAACAGAGATGATATTCGCTGTGTAGATAAGAAATGGTTTCCACACGGTGTCTGCGACAATTTGATCGCCCCTATATTTAAAAGTGGCAATAAACAGCAACAGTCTGCTAGTATCGGTGAACCAACATTGCTTGACGTTAACTCGTTTTTCCGCGAAGCGAAAGAGGCGGCTCGATGAAACAGGTTTGCGTAGCAAAGCGCGAGCTGCCGTCCCGTTTAATTGTTGCAGAGAGCGCCGAATTGTTTTCAAGCATTTTGTCCGGTCGAAATAACAGCGATCCGAGAGGGTTTCAATTTCACCGTGTCCCGTGGCAGCCGCACGCTCCCGGACACGCAATTTACCTCGACGGCGCGCATACATATAATCCAAGTCGGGGCGTCTGATTTCGCGGGAGTAACGCAACACCATGTAATGCTACTTGGTTACGTTACTGCGGGTATAACGTTTCAATTCGGATCCCCTCGTGTCGCCGGCCGGTGCCCAGATTAAGAGGGAATCATCGAAGGCGCGAGCGTTATATCCCGAGCGACCGGAATCGGAAAACCCGCCGAGCCGGGGTCAACGACCCGTTTCGAGCCCGTGCATCTTTGTGCGATTGCCCCGAATCCTCCGAAACTCGCTCTTTCCATCAATTACAACACCGATTTGCTTTACGAATTATTTTTAAGAAATTTGTTAAGGTCGAACGGTCTATTTTAATCTCGATTCTTCGATCGAGGTAAAATTTCATATCTATTCTATTGGTTGTCCAAATTATGCACTGTAATGTTTACCGATTGATTAACCCCTTGCCCCACGATTTATTTTTACGGTTTCAGTGATTAGAACTTTTTTGTAGTTCGCAATTTCCTTAAAAAAAAAGAGAAAATTTATATCTATTGTATGCCTACACATGCTCTCCGATAACTGTACATTAACAACACCAAAATAGAATTTTATCTCGATTTAAAGGAAATTAATAACATACATATTTATTAGACTCTGAGAAGAGTCTTCGTCACGAGTCTGACACGTTATATTGTAGGGCAAGGGGTACAAAGAAATTTAATAATCTAAACAATTTTTAACAATTCTTCTGGTACATCAGATTACCTCGTTGTATTTTGTCCAAGTTAGAGTAAATAAGAAAAGTGACTCGTTTCAGTTGATAATTCTCGTAGGATAGAATTTTCTTTAAACACGATATTCATGGACAAAAAGCAACCGAACATTTCAGCGATGGAGATTCCAAACGGGTGCAACTCTGATCCACGATTAACAGGCGAGAGGAGCAAACGCTGCTCTCGAGGCTTAAAAGGCTTCGTCTACGCCGAAACTCGACGTTCGCTACTTCGCTGTGCAACGAGCTAACGAGGTAACGAGGTAATATGATAACGAGGGAATTCCTGAGACGGGCGAACCTCCGCGGAATCAGATTCGCATCCCTCTACACCGAAATATTGGGCGAGTGAGAAAATTTCGATCGAAACGACAAACAATCTTCTTCGACTATAACGAATCCATGGAGTTAATTTTCCTTCAAGAGGAAATTGAAAATGACTTGTAAAAAACATATGTTTTCTAAAAAAAAATATTGAAGAGGGTGCAACAGGGTTCCGCCAGGAATAATGGAACGAATTAAAAATCGTTTAGCAAGAGCGTCAGGAGCGGTGTGAATTTTTCTAAACGATAATTTTTTTTCCCGGCAGCGACGCGCGCGAACGGATTTAATGGTAGCGAGATTACGTTCGAGATTAGCCGTCCAATTTTATTTGCGACAGCATTAACCTCCATCTTCGAGGGCGGGGAACGGCGGCGTGAAAAAAAATTAGAAACATCGAGGGCAGCTCCCCGATTACTCTCGAAGCCGGGGAAAAACGCGAGAGACCGAAACAGGAGCCGCGAACACCCGGGTGAAGTTGAGAAATTGATTATTTATGGAGATAGAACGCGACGGCACGAGACCGCTCGCAAGAGTTGAATCGCGACAGATGGCGGATCGAGTGTCCGACAGATTGACCGTTTGTGGCTCGTAGACGACGACGACGACGACGACGACGACGACGACGACACGAGATTCTCAGCCGCGATAGAGACAACATCTCGCGACTGTCCCGGTGGAATTAACAAGCGGACGTCTGATTGCATACTTTATTACTAGCGACGAGCATTTTTAAACGCCTGACACGCTCGTTAGAATAAATTGTCAGCTGGGAAAAGGTTGATTCGAGAAATCCTACGGACTAACGCGATATATTCGCGACGCTAGATTCCCAGCGGAATGATTTGTACTGTGTCTTGGGTATTTTTAACGATCGTATGTTCAGACGCATCAGGCTTTTCTGCACAGAGTCAACTTCTGATGGTTTGTCAATTTTTAGAGCATTGTCCTGGCTCTAGTCGCAATGGGGGCAACGATACCAGTGCTCCTCTGGACACTTTAGATAGAGACAGCAACTAGCCACGCCTTTCTGAGTACTTTAGAAGGAGGGAACAACGAAGCCACGCCTTTCCGAGTACTTTAGAAGGAGGGAACAACGAAGCCACGCCTTTCCGAGTACTTTAGTAGGAGGGTGTAACGAAGCCCCGCCTTTCTGTGTACTTTAGAAGGAGGGAACAACGAAGCCACGCCTTTCCGAGTACTTTAGTAGGATGGTGTAACGAAGCCCCGCCTTTCTGTGTACTTTAGAAGGAGGGAACAACGAAGCCACGCCTTTCCGAGTACTTTAGTAGGAGGGTGTAACGAAGCCCCGCCTCTTGAAGACACTATACACACCCAAGCCACGCCCATTGGGGCATTTGACATGTAATGTGCAATAAAATCGTACTGGAGACAATCGAGAGTGCTCCCAAGGTAAAGAGCTCTTATGAACTCGTCTCGGAGAATTTTCAAACGGACGTCAGAAAAAATTGTACAATCCGTGGAAGCTGGATGAAACCCAAAACGAAGAGAACAAATACTTTAACGTCGTTTGAGGAATTTTAAGCGAGACACAGCAGGCAGTGGGTAGATCCATTTAGGCTTAATTAGCAGCGATGAGTTACGTCCTTATTTCCATAGACGTGACTTACGTCGCGCGACGCGTCGAATAGTGGAGGCTGCGTCTGCCTCCACTTGCCACGGAGGGTTAAACGATCGACCGAACAATCTGCACGAAATTGCCATCAACACGACCGGCTGGATTTTTCGGAAAAATACCGCCGTGCAACGTATTTCGCGCGATCGCATTCCGCACGCTTTTGTTAGTGGTATGTAATCGAGTTTCGAAAGTTCGTCCGGAGTCGGCCGAGTTTAATTGGTTAACAAGGGGAGATCCGTGTTTTCTTTAAGTCGCAATGTGATTCCGAAGTTTCGGCCGACGCGACGCGGCGTAGTTGTTCAACCACCACCGGCAGTCACAACTAACAATTACGGGGGAGAAAGTCGAGGGAACTTTCGGCCTTGCGACACGCGTAGTCGCCGTTGACTCGCGAGAAAGAACAATCGAGGGATCGTTGCTCGTTCGGATAAGCTTCGGTGTATGATCAACGAAATGAGTTTCTACTATTTTAATTTTTAATTACCTCGCCGATAGGGAATGGTGTTGGCCGACTGGCAGGCTTCGTTCGCGCTCTGATGCAGAGCCGAGTCCGAGTTTGTTCTCCTCCAGGTGTCCGGCGGGGGTGGAGACAGGTAAGGTACGCCGCTGTATGGCGAGGTGTCGTGCCTCTTCTCCATCGGACGTGCCCGCATCGGTCCAACCCCCCTGTTCTTGCTCCTGTCGTTGTCACGGTACACCATGGAATTGTGCTGCATCTCCTCCAGGTTGCTCAGCGCCGTCTGCAATTAACCATCGCCACCAATTAACCCCGGCCACTCGTTCTACGCGGTTTTCTGCGCTACTCTGCACATGCTAAATCATTTATCTTCCGGCTCGAAGCCAACGAAACATTTCTCGCTGCTGACGCAGGATGTTTCGCATTTTTATTCGTTTTGCATCCTGCGCATTGTCGAGGGTCAAGTATTACGATACCGCTGATCTTTATGCGAAATAAATATTTCTCCAGATTAATTCGAAAATATAATAACATTCTGAAATTCGTGAATGTTTTCGCCAGTTTATTTTTTCTCATAAAGATCCGCAGTCTAATAGCGGGGCTTGAGGGAAGAAATTAACCCTTGTTAAACGAAACAATAAAATTCCGTTATTTATGCTATCCGTTTACCGCAGAAAATACTGCCAACCGGACCGGTTAAGGGTTAATTTCTATTTGCCCTCGTTCTCTTCGAGCTCCCAGGCATGCGATAAATTCGCTAATCTCTAACAAGCTGCTGCACACTCGCAAATAAAACAATAGATCCTCGGAGCAACAAAGCCGTTTCCTCGGGGGAGCTACCGAATCGATTAATCTACTCGTGCACCGTTTAAAATATTAAACAAAAAACCCGGCGGATTTAAAAGATCGTGCATCCTTGTTGTTCTCGGAGGCTGTTATACATCTTGGAAACGAAGAACGTCGGAGGAAGCGGCCGGGTCAGAGCCGACCCGGAACAGCAGGGTCTAAGCTCGGGGATCGACCCCGTTCGACCAGAAGTTTATCGACGGCCGAATAAATCCACTTAGCCCGCGGGGATCGATAATGGGGTGGCGGTACAGATATACGGTGGCGCGCACGTTTAAACTGAATCCGTCGGCAAACAAAGTTGGTAATCCGCGTGGGATAATCAAGATGTATTCAGTGAGAGCCGAGGGAAAAATCAGGCCGCGGCGAAATGAAATCGAAGTAAATTACATTCCGTTTCCCAGACACTCGAGAGTTCGTTCGCCGGGGCTAGGAGGATTCACCCCCTTCGACCCCTTGCCGTGTCCTCCTCCGGACTCCGGGCCGGATCGAAGCGAAATAATTCACTTCTATCTTCATTCTGGCCTGGCTCGCACCCCCGACACCCCCGTCTGCCACTCCACCGAGGAGGGAGGGAGTGAGGGCGGGAGGGGGATTTTCTCGTTTCATGAATCTCGCCCCCATAAAACGTCTCATCCGTTTTACGAGCGGCCGAACACCGACTGCCGCCTCTCTCTCTCTCTCTCTCACCGACACAGAGAACACCGACTCTCGACGCTGAACCAACCACGGTCAAACGACCGGTTTTTTTATTTTACAATTCGAACAATTGCAGAGACACTTCCCTAGGAAATGCACGAGTAAATTTCAATCGCCGGTGCAACGTCTAAATAAATTCGGTATTCTTTATGGGACAACGTCGCGTTGGTAGCTTTTAGTGCCCGGTATGTACCACTGAATTTGTGTACTAATGCGCTCGATCAGAGACTCTGACGAAAATTCGTCGATGATACCCAGGGATAAAACTGTTTGATAGATAGACGTAAATATCCTTTTTCTCGTAAGAAATTATGGACGACAAAATTGTCTGCATTTGTTGTAAAATAGGAGCCACATAAGAATTTTTTCCTTTCTTCAACAATATTATTAGGTCGAAAGTAATATTCAAATTGCAGCTACTTATTTTTGTCATAAATACATACATGAAATCAGAAGTCTACTAACAAGGGAACATATTCAGTTGATACACATGAAACTTATGTGAGATATAGTTCTTCGAAAAATATTTGACACGTATTTCTTTTTATCGGCAACCATTCACTCTGAGGGGGTGAAAACAGCCCTCGAAGTCAGGGGTCAAAACCACATTTTTTTGAGATATCTGGGAAACTAGAAGTCGAAAAAAATTGTTTTTTTTAAAGTGTGTATTTTTTAATGGGAAATGTAGTCGCGCAAGAATTTTTTAACAAACTCTTTTTTTTTCTCAAAAAATGTGGTTTTGACCCCCGACTTCGAGGGCTGTTTTCACCCCTTCAGAGTGGATGGTTGCCGATTAAAAAAAATATACGTGTCAAATATTTTTCGAAAAACTATATCTCACATAAGTTTCATCAAAATCGGCGTGTGTCATCTGAATATGTTCCCTTGTAAGGCACGTACACTTATGTACACTATTGTACACTCTTCCTGTACGAACCACCAGATCGTATTTTTGAATGAATTTCGAGTTTATGAATGAACGACGGCGGACCGCGATTAGAGGATTATCAAAGGATCACTCGTAAACTGTATACACAACAGGGATCCATCCGTCTTGGAACGTAAGCGTAATCGAGAGGTGTAATTTGTGAATGAACATCGCGTAATCCTGTCAGGGATATCCAGGACATTTCATAATCCAAATTGCGGGGAAGACTTCCTGTCTGTGGTTTAATATTATGCACAAACTTCACCGGAACTAACGTCACCGTGCGGAACGTATCTGCCAGCAACCTAGATCTTGACTTGTTAGACTCTCTTACAGCATTGTTAGATAACATTTGAGTGATAAATATTTTATTATAAGACTCGCCAGACAGGACTGGATATATTTGTTAATATGTTTTACGTTAATAAGGAGACAGTCAATTCAAGTTGGAACGATATACAATTTGGTATATGTATATAGCGGAAGAAGCTCAGTGGTTACGAAATGTAATAGATAGACTGCGGATTTTATGTATTTGTGACAAAAATAGGTACTCCTGATGCAAGACAGTCGACATATTTAAAATATTTTAAATTACATTATTTGCAAGTCGTTGTAGTTCCTGTATCTAGAAATTAATGCAGACAATTTTTATTTTGCATGGAAATGCGCAGTATAGTATCTATTACTGCAATTTTTATGAACAAATTTACATCTGTATGTAAATAAATTTTTATAGAACAACTTTTTCGATTTAGATATGATTTTTATTAAAATCGGCCAAACTCTAATAGAATTTTTTAGAAAATCTGGTTAGGGCTCGCCTTGCTCTATTTAAAATCAATTTCCTTGCCATCAGGCATGATACACTGATACAAATTGGAAGAACTTTCAAAACTGAATAATTGATGTCCTCCGGCTCTTTATCTGGTCGAGCTAATCAATTTAGCAAACAAGCAGCTCGGGCAACGTCCCGTAGCAGCGCGCAAAAGTTATAAAATGTCGAGAACCGCCGATGATTGACACGGAGGGCTTGTTAGGCGAAATAATTTGGCGTTTCCCCGCGGTGCCGGGCGTCGTAATCATCGTAATCGCGATTAATGTCACGCTCGGTCGCGGTAATGGTCGTTCCTCGTTATCGTGGCCGACTGTATTAGATAACGGCGGATCGGACCCGGCTCGAATGAGAGGCTCCCATAAACACGCGGCTGTCGCTAATTTTCGGTCGCGATAAGAGAGAGATAGCGGCGCGCGCGCGCGCGTTTCGAATACGAGAGCCGAGAGAGAGAGAGAGAGAGACGCCGCTCAATCGATGACGATACTATAATTAAAATATCCTTCGACGTTTCGCTCGGGAACAAGGCGGCCGCGGAGGAGCGTCTCCTCTCTCGACGACAGAGTGAGAGAGTGAGAGAGAGAGAGAGAGAGAGAGAGAGAGAGAGAGAGAGAGAGAGAGAGAGGAGACACGATTTATAGTGCAACGAGATAAAAACGAAGCGGCCGTGAACGTGTACGCGGAATCGCCGCGAGCGTCGCTTCTAATAGCCGCTGCTCGCACGCGGACGTTTATTCCCGGCCCGTGTGTTCAACTTTGGCCCACGATCGCACCTGACCCTAATTTTGTCCTTTGCACTCCTGCTTACCGACGCGATAATTCGGGACGCGACTCCAGCCGTGCGAAATTATTTTCGGCGCTGCTAGACTGCGCGTCTTTACGCGAAGTGGAAATGTTCGGCACCCGATACGAACAGCTGTGACATAAAGTATGTCTCGTCTATTAATAATTTCGGAAACAGTTGTATCAAATCCGTCTGGTCTGGTCTGGTCTTCGTTTAATCCTCGTGTATGTATTTTTTATAGCGTACGTTTATTTGTTGTCGTCGATACGATGATGATCCATCGGTGATTTTAAATGGACATCTTACCGAGAAGAGTCGGATACAAAGAAGCTTATTAATATTCATTAACCTTCCAGTTTGTGGAAACTGTCGTGTTTCGTAAACTTTTTACGGCTTGTAAACTGGCATTATTGCTCGTGCAGTTTTTCCAGGACACGGTGAAGGACATTGTCGAATAATCTACAACGGATAGAGACACTTGTACATAATTTCTCGAAGCTGTTTATTAAAAAACTCTCTCGGTACTCTGTCCACCTACCTTGCATCTCGATACAATACATCAACCGGAAAATTAATTTCTAAATCTAGACCACTAATTCTGTCTCTGATTTCTGCGAAACAACTTTTAACGTTCTAACGCGCAACTGCTAAATCGTTCCACAACAATATTTCAACATAATTATTTTCCCGGGGGAATCGACCAAGCCGCGAAAGCAAGGGTTATCGGTAAAAAGCAGTTTAGCAGTAGCAAGTTAGGAATTAGATCGCTCTGCATTGGATACCGGAAGCTCGGGGTCGCGAGCTCGCGCGAGCGCCGCGCTCACGATTGAATAACCGCGAGTCATCGGCCGATGGGCGCCGTTTGCGAGCGTGCGCCCGCTCGCACGAGATAAACAGCGGCAACGAGAGGAGAGGAGATGCGAGGAGAGAGAGAGAGAGAGAGAGAGAGAGAGAGAGAGAGAGATTCGCGATCCGTTATCAATGAAAATCGTCGGACGTCGAGGAAGTTCGGAAGCTTTCGAGACAAGCGCGCCGCGTCGTCGTTCCGAACGAGACAAGAGCAACGCGTTTATTAATTATAACACCGAACAGAGCCGCGCGGCGCAAGGTTCAAGGAAAACCGCATTCCCCGAGCGGCGCGATCCTATTTGTAAACGACAAGCGAACGATCGTGTGCGAGCGTGTCTGTGCGGGGAACTCGTGAAGACTAGATTCATCGGACGCCTGAGATACCGCGATTTTTTTGGAAACGATTGCGGAAACATTCCGCGGATCGACTGTCGAGTCTCTGAATCATCGTTGATGATGGTCTATTAATTTTATGGAAGCTGCGAGGAGGAACATTTTGCAAATATTTTTGCTCTATTCTGCTATCTTTAGGCTATATTTCCTGATAATTTTATTGAGATATCTGTAAAATTGTCAGCGTTGTGGCCTGAGATATACACCTACTGCAACGTTCGTTTTAGAGTCGTTCGACTGTCGAGTCTCCGAATCATCCTTGATGATGGTCTATTAATTTTATGGAAGCTGCGAGGAGGAACATTTTGCAAATATTTTTGCTCTATTCTGCTATCTTTAGGATATATTTCCTGAAAATTTTATTGAGACATCTGCAAAATTGACGAAGTTGTGGCCTGGGATATACAACTACTGCAACGTTCGTTTTAGAGTCGATCGACTGTCGAGTCTCCGAATCTTCGTTGATGATGGTCTATTAATTTTATGGAAGCTGCGAGGAGGAACATTTTGCAAATATTTTTGCTCTATTCTGCTATCTTTAGGCTATATTTCCTGAAAATTTTATTGAGACATCTGCAAAATTGACGAAGTTGTGGCCTGGGATATACACCTACTGCAACGTTCGTTTTAGACTCGATCGGCAGTGGAGGCTCTGGTTTATCGATGATGATGGCGCATTAATTTTATGGAAGCTGTGAGGAGTAACTTTTTGCAAGTATTTTTCTTCTATTCTGCTATACATGCGCTACATTTCCTAAAAATTTTATTGAGATATCTTTAAAATTGACAAAGTTGTGGCCTGAGATATACACCTACTGAAACGTTGGTTTTAGAATCGATCGGCAGTGAAGGCTTTGGTTTATCAATAATGATGGCGCATTAATTTTGTCAAAGCTGTAAGCACTAACTTTTTGCAAGTATTTATCTTGTATGTATTCTGCTATCTATACTCTGTGTTTCCTGAAAATTTTATTGAGATATCTTTAAAATTGACAAGGTTGTGGCCTGAGACATGCACCTACTGCAACGTTCGTTTTAGAATCGATCGGTAGTGAACGCTTTGGTTTATCGATGATGATGGCGCATTAATTTTATGGAAGCTGTGAGGAGTAACTTTTTGCAAATATTTTTCTTCTATTCTGCTATCTATACGCTATATGTCCTGAAAATTTTATTGAAATATCTGCAAAATTGACAAAGTTGTGGCCTGAGATATACACTTACTGCAACGTTCGTTTTAGAATCGATCGGCAGTGAAGACTTTGGTTTATTGATGATAATGGCGCAAAATAAAAGATAAAACGAGGCATGTATTTTTCTCGAGAACCCATATGAAAAATAATGGCAATGTTACTTAATGAAACTCTAAACTCAAGCTCGGTTGTAAGCCTATTTCGTCATCACAAAAACCATTAGAAAGGAAATGCTCTAACAAGAATCGAACGATTTCTCACGAGACGAATGTTTCTCCTTTCGAGAACGTATGCAGCGTCGCTCTAAATCGTTTATAGAGGCCGGGGAATAACATTATTTACGAGACAGCCACGAATTCGCCACGTTCCCTGCGATTTCGCATTTCGAACAGCAGTGAACTCGAAGAAATATGCAGAAACATGAAAGTAACGAGCGGACAAGAAGACACGGTTGGGGGGCAGACAACGGGCATGCATTCCCTCGGTTTGTATGCAAGCCTCGTGTAACAGGCGAAGTGGAAATCTCGCGAGACGGCGCTGCATCTTTGTGCAAATAAAGCGTGCATAAACTCGATCGACGTGATTTGGCAACGAGTCGTCGAATCCCTGCGCCAAGCCAACGTGTTTCCCAGTTAGCGGGGAATCGCGAGGGGCGGGGGCACGAGGGGCAGGGAATCGGACGGTCACGCGACTCGATTTTCGGCGCTCGCGAACACCGAAGCTAAATCACGGCCAAGTCCCCGATGGGTTCAGAGAATACATTACCCTTTTATATTCGGTTTCACCCCCTTTCGTATCGGCCAGCCTGCAAAGCTCTCGCCGATTTTTGTTGCGAGGAATTCCCGGAATTTTTATAATGGGGGAAAAGAAAATATTGAAAATTTTTCCGAAGAATCGTCTTTGAGTGAAGGTGGAATATACAATATTTTTAAATTAAATATGATGCATATTTTGTGAGTCTAATGGGACGAAACGTAACGTTATTAACGTTTATTGTGGCCAACTCTGTTTTTGATATTAGGCCAAATTATTAAATTCTAGACCTGGAGAGTTAAAGAACGATCTAGTGTTTCGATGGTCAAGTGTTGAAGCACTAGAAATGTGGTTAATCGTTTTGATTATGGTCTTTCATTTTGTACAGTAGCCTCTTTTTCTATGGAAGAGCAAACGAAGACTGCGATCAACGATGGATCCAGTCGATCGACGCAGTCCAGAGGAAGATAAACGTATGGCGATCGGGGGGGGGGGGGGAGCGATAATTCACGGAATTTGGAAAACGTCGGGCGTTCGAGCGGCTCGTCTACCGAGTCGCGACGATCGGGCTTGCCCGAAGCTTTCCAATTTTAGCTTCGCGAGAATTGTATGGCATAACGATATATTTTTAGTCGGTACACAGAGCGGTGCGTACGCGGCTTTAAGTGTCGTCGGCGGTCTCGACCACGCTGTAAACACATGGACGTAGCGGCGACCGATTCCCGAGCGACACGTGCTCCGAGCAGGTTGTCACTGCGTCGCCGTCTCTCGACGAACAATGCTTTTAACGAGCGTTCATTTGCATTCGTTTAATCGCACTTCGAAATATGAGGTCTGGGTTAAAAGTGTGCTGCGAAAATATACAAACGCGTGGAAATGCAGGCAGCGTAGACCAAAAGGTGCATTCAAAATGGAGCGGTCAAATTAACCCTTCGCAAGCATTCCTTCCGACCTAGAATATTTGCATGTTACAGAATTTTTTGTGTATACGAAGCCCGTGCAATTTACTTAACCTTTATTTTTAATATTCTTAAAAACATTGTTCGCATTTAATAGACTGCTGGACATTTACATATTACACGACATAATATATCAGTTTCATATGTAAACAACGAAAACAAAAATTGTATAGAATGGAAATATTCTAGAAAGGAAAAATCTTTCGTTTTCTAGTTAAAATAGCTCCGAGTGCAAAGGACTAGTCTACCGAGCATTAAAAGCGATTAAAATGTTTCAGCTTATAAAAATGGCAAGACTCTATTTATTTAATGCAATTTTTATTTCAATATGTGCTTGGATAAAAAAAATTTATCCAAACACTTTCTTTATAATTCCGATAATTGAATATGAAAAATATAAAAACCGGTCGTTTGATGGGTGCTGACCGGCAGTGGTAGGTTTAGTGTTAAAAGTTTAGTAATTTATTAAATATGAATGTGAAAGAATATTTTGAATATCGATATAGCAATTTTTAGTGGCGCCTCAAAGTCGCCACTCGAGCGAGAAGATATAATAAAAAAAAAATGAAATTGTTCAACATCGATTTTAACCAGACAATTTCATAAAACTCTCTAACCACGCGCTAGCGATGGTTTCGTGGCAATGTCGAGGGAAGCAAGAAAGCGCCTAATAGTTCCCAGGCAACATATGCGTGTCAAATGTTCGGCGTGTGACGAGACGCAGAAAAACGCGCAGCGATTTTCGCGCCGCCGCAACTGTCGCGGCGCGCGAGTCCGTTTAATTCGAAATGAACGAATCGAGTTAGTCCGCGAAGGCAAGTTAATAAGCTGGTCGGCCGGTACGAACTGGTATGAACCATGGGTTAAATCGTCTCATTCGTTGCTCGCAATTAGCGCGATTCGATGGCTGCGGGTTACGGTCTGCTGGGGTTACGCTGCAATCGACGCGAGCGCCTTTCGTATGAAGACATCTACTGTTCTTCGGATAAAACTAGGCTCCAGCAATTCGCCTGCGATCTTTCCATTTTGATATTCGCTCGATTTTTCAAGAAAAGTTCTGGCTTATGCAACTACAACGGGGACCATTTTTTATTATTCAAAAACTTCCTTAACACTCTAATGATATATGTAGTAAGTTTGATCACCGTACAACGCCACGGGGCTCATCAGTGACCGGCGTTATGTAATTACTCAAATTGTCATATAATTAATACCACTGAATGTAGCAATGCTGAAATTAACTGAAATATGGCGCAAGGTGAGAACCTCATTATCAGGTAACTAACAATTACTATTAACACTAAACCTACCGCGGTCAAATGACTGGTATTATATTTTCTAAATTACAAAAATCCATTTATGGAAAATAATGGAATTTGTCCAAGTATCTATTAATCTATTATATTGAACATTACAGACAATCACAATAAATTGTTACCATTTTTATATTGCAATATTTACCTAGATAATTTTAATACTTGGTACGTTAACAACACCGATGGGTTCCATAAATGTAAACTGCATAAAATCCGCTCGCGTGGCATTGTGTTAAGTCGTTTTAATTCGTCGAAAGGAGCTAACCTTGGTAAAGACTCTGTAGAGAATTTTCGGGATTTTCTCTGGACCCGTGCAAGACCCGAAAATTCCCCGGGATCTCGAGACCGGGATTGTTGTTGCGGTATCGCGATCTCTTGGTACGCGAGATCCCGTACAATCGAATCCGCGACGCCGCGAATAGCTCGCGTTTAATTTTAGACCGCGGTGGACGGAAATAGACTGGGCTCTGGTTCGTCGTACAGTGATTTTTTCGAAGAGAGGAACGTCGGGCGACGAGGACGAAGAACCCGCCACCGAGATTTCCCGTGGGAGACGAAACGCCGAAGAAATTTCGTGACTGCTCGTACTCGGTCGCTCGCTCGCTCGCCAGCTAGCTCGCTGCTCGCCATGTGTCGTTTAAGCGCGATTCACACGGCTATTACCTAATATCTGTTGAATTATATGGTAAACAGGCAGCGTCTCTCCCACGGTTCGGTTCACGGACGACACCTCGCGGATTATTGCGCGGGAATTCGCCGCGGTTTACGTGTGATCTTGGCAAAATTCTAACGCTCGATCCATCCCGATATATCGATACAACAAATCAATCACCGAACTCTTGTACGAAATATATTTTCCGAATTTTCTGATAGTTTTGTACGTTCCTCTAAAAGCATCGCAAAGTCTCGTCAGAATGGAAATTTATTCTGACCGCGGATTTTATGCATTCATGATAATAATATAATTCAATAGACAGATTAAAAAGAACATGAGAGTGCCAACACAATCTTGTCAGCTTATTAAAATTATCAGAGGAATAAACAAACTTGGTTCCAGCAATTGGAAATTTCTATTTTGCATATAAGTCCGCAGTCTGTTACAGTGAACGCTCGATTCTTGTCCGACAGCCGTGTTTTTCACGGACAACTATCGTGCCCAGAAGTGCTTTTTGATTTATGACTGCGTCTAGATATCGCGCCGACCGCACCGAGCGAGACTTCAATAGAGAGCCGAACTTAGAAAAGGACAGAATGAAATACGGTTCGCGCGACTGTCCGCGTCTCTTTCTTTCCGATGCGCTGTCCTTCCTTGCGACCGAAACTTTCACCGTCGGTTAAACCATTAAATACAATTGAAACTGTATCGTGTTTGGTCTTGTTCTAATCAGAAAAATGCTAGAAACAAGCCAGTGAAAGTCCCATAAAAAAAAAAATAATAAAAATGAAGAAGTTTGAACATTCGATTCATGGTGTCAATGTAGTGGTATTCACACCGATATACCCGAGCCTACATCAATCATCGCTGTCCTGCGCAGCGGCGCGGCGTTGACAGGCAGTGGAGTGGGGGTAGGCATCTGGACAGGGATCGTGCCCACGACCCCGGACAAGAATCGAGCATTTCCTGTATTACGTTTCACCGAATGCGATCGACCACTCAGGAAATATGAATAAAAATCATGATTCATAGAAATATCTTTATATTTCAATACATTAACCGTTAGCAATGGTGACTCAGAGTCAGCACTAAAAATTGCTGTATCATTATTCAAAAAAATCATATAGAATGGAATTATTCAAGGTAAAAATAGAATGGTTAAAATACGCTCCGAGTGCGAAGTGTTAAATAAACTGGTGGTGAACGTGTCGAACACAATGATGTAAAATTATTCATACGATGACAAGTTTGTAAACAATTTTAGATACATCGTCGATAAGCTTCCAGGAAACTGCGTCGTAATAAATTTGCCAAATGAAAAATGACCTCGCAGCTGTGGTCGACTATGAGAGTAGCCTATATAGTCCACGAGAGGACAACTGAACTTGGACGGTGTTATTTAGGTGACGGTCCATTTTCTCGATATGATTATGGGCATAATTCCGGGCGTTGAACAATGTTGTTTTTCGCGGCGCGGCGTGGGTGTCGTCGGGATCCCCGTACGCGCCGCGATAATCTGCAAATTGTTTAGCGTTTGGCGACGATTGGACCCGGTCCAACCGGGTAATTTACGATAGGTGTGCTCGCTGGGATCGTTACAACCCGAGGGAAATGTTACACTCGGCTAGAGATCCCGGTTTCGCGAATAACGCCGCTTATTCTTTAACAGTCCCCACCGACTCCCTCTCTCTCACTCTCTCTCTTGCTTTCGAACCAGCTATCGGTCTCTGTCTGCCGGACCTGTTAATAATAGACGAGCTTCGCGGCGGGTAAACAGCTTGGTAAATTAGCCTGAACGGTTGACGGATTTCTACGTTGACCTGCATTGTTCTGTCGAACGGCCGATATCGTGTAACGACGGTAGGAAATTACGTGTGCCCTTCCTCTCGACTCATTAAGCTGAGATGCGGTTAACACCGGTCCGATCTTCTTCTCGACGCGACAATTAACACATTGCTCGCAGGAAATGCCTATGATTCCCGATGATTATGTTCTACCAGAAGATTCTCTGAAAAATCATCCCGCAAGAAACGACTGGATTACGTTCCCTAGCTTGTCGGTTTACCACAGGAATTTATTCAGTGGTTGTTGAATCATTTTTCTAGAAAATTTTCAGTTATGCATCGTAAAGACTTCGAATCTACTAAATAGCCGCCGGTCATGTAACGCGTTAACACGTTTTGGCGACCGCCAGGCTGTAAACACCTCGTTCCAGGCTTTCGCGGTGTAATAAAACGATCAGGAAGACATCTTTCCGTCTCTAGGTACTAACATTTTTATAGGAGATACGAAGGAACATTTTCGCTATCACCATTTGTCTCGTTAATGGCCGGTCTTTAGAGTTACGATATTTTATTAACGCCAGAACGGCAGACCTTTTGCTAGCACGCAATTTACGATGCTTCGAACCAGTCACGGCTAGCATATATTGCAATTTCGGAACAATTTGTGTTCTCTAAGGGTTCAATTATTTTCCATAGAACAGAGAAATCTTCGTAGGCAATATTTTAGAATTCGGTACAACTGTGGTGCTGACCCTAGTTTAGCTACTGTCCCTTAGGTTTCGTTCTGAATTCAATCGAAGTCTTTACATTACTATTTATGATATGACTGCATTTCCTCTTCTAACAATTTTCACAGTTGTTCCAATTTTGTACAACTGTGAAAATTGCCAGAAGAGGAAATGCAGTCATATCATGTCTAATTATAATTATACTGCGGATTTTATGGATTAGTCACAAAACATGTATTGGTCGAGTACAAAATTGGAACAACTGTGAAAATTGTTAGAAGAGGAAATGCAGTCGTATCGTGTCTAATTATAATTAAACTTCGGATTTTATGGATTCATCACAAAAAATGTATTGGTCGAGTTCAAAATTGGAACAACTGTAAAATTGTCTAAAGAGGAAATGCATGTGCCACGAAGGGAACAATCGCAGTTAATTTACAACTTTGAGAAGACCCTTCAAAAATTGCTAAGAGAGGACAACTTCGAATCAGACTCTCCAAATTATATTTTTGTAGAGAATCAAAGACGTTTTCAATTTCGGCCATTAAACGCCGGTTTTCCTATCGCGGTGCGTTATAGTTGGACGCCGGTGCGTGTGCGTGCGCTGTAAAAAAGGCGCCGGCGAGGTTATTCTTGCATCGTCACTGCCCGAGTTGCTGATACAAATTTTGCATATTACCGTATGCAAATAGCGTTGGCATTATACCGATCCGACGCGGCATGGCGTGGCGTGGCGAGACGGCCCCAGACGGTAACCTCTTCAAACCTGTGCCGGGGAACGCGAGCTCTCTGAAAATAAGCCCCGATAAAAGCTCGGAAGTGCTCGTCGCGTTCCGATCCCGAAGTTATGGCCGTGTTTTCTCGTACTTCTCCGCGATGGGCTTTCGTTACTCCTCGAACCAACCAAATAATCATTCTCCGCGGAAAAACAACTCCCACAAATTCGAAACTTGGATTGGCAGTGCATCTTCCGATTTATTTTCCAAACTTGTTTAATGAGCTCTTCGGTGAGTAGCAAAATATAGATTATACATTAGATTGATTTGCATCCAGAATCTAGAGCATAGTACTCAGTTGACTCAGGTGAAGTACAAAGTTATCGAATGACTTGGAAAATTGTGAAAGACTTCTAGGAGTTGTTTTATCGATTTTAAGAAAAAGTGCGTCAAATGGATCTGATGAACGCAGACATTTCAGTTCTAACTTAAGGGGGTCGTCCCATGTGAGAGCTACTTTTTCTTGCTTTCTTTAGGAATTTTTTTTGAAAGTCCCTTAAAACGTACAGTCTTGAAATTTTTACCACACATTTACTGACATTCTAACAGTCTCTCAGAATTTTTTCAAACCAAAATAACGAGCTGGATCGACTTTACACCGTTCGGAAGACACTCATGTGTAAAAAAAAAAGTAGGTTCATGGCGACCATGATTCTGGAGGTTCCGATCATCTGATATCAGAAAATCAAACGGCATTTTAATTTGTAGACCTGCGGCTATCGCCGGTACCAAAATAATATAAAAATATCGAAAATTGAATTTTTGGCATGGTTTTAAACGTTATCATCCACGTTTCGTCATTTTTTTTCGTCTTTTTCGGCTTAACAAAAAAAAACTATAGCAGATATCAGAAATATTATGGCACGGGCGAGAACTATAGATGTGCTGACTATACCATAAAAATTTGAGCAAAATCCGTTCAGTAGTTTTTGAAATATCGTGGTCGCCAATATGAAAAATACAGTTTTGTGAAAAACGCGTTTAAAGATTCAAGTACGATTTACACAAAGAAAACGTAAACTCAACATTAGTCTGCTATGTGTTGAGAAATTGTCTTGGCTCGATGCTCCGAAGTGCACGTTGATTCGAATGCACTTTTTTCCAGCACAAATTAATGTCCAGCTGATTGATATTTCACTGGTTATTTATTAATACTTCAATCGTAATGAGGCAAACAGATGCTCCGTTCTACGTTTATAACAGTCGAACGACTTCGAATATCGACATATCCTTTTACCTGCATATTCTACGAACGTTATATGTAGAAGCAATTTGTGCAACAAACAATTTTTCGATTTTTTGGATCTGCCACGTGAGATGACCCCCTTAATTAATTGGATTGCGATTGGAGGAATTTTTGGAGGTACCGTCTCGGGCAGTGAATGAAGTACGAATTTTTCAAAGAAACGTGTTTTCCGCGGGGAACAATGGCGGTCGAGGACGCGCTCGGAAACAATGGCCCAGATTGGAGCGACGCTCTCGAAAGTAGCAATAGCTGAAAGCCGTGTGCAAAGAGCGTCTTCGCGAGTAGGAGTAGCGTCGCGACGCACGGAACGTTTGACGACGGTATTGTCGGGGAACGCATTTGCCGCGTCCCTTGATAATTTATGTCGTAATCTTGTCTGCGGTCGTATGTAGTGCGCGTCGTAACATAATAGGAGAGCGCAGAGGGGCTCCTACGCGACCGCGCTCGTCTCCCTTTTCCTAATTGGGACCTAAATGCATCGGCGTATTATCGATAATTGAGTTACACCTATAATTACTGTTGAATTTGCTTGGCTCGACTCTGGAAAGAGGCCGCGCAACAATTGCATACCGTCTGCCTACCTGTCGACGGATGCATCAGCAGCGATGCGACAATCGCAAACTCGATTTCGCCGTCTGTTTGCGATAAACACCTCGCCATTTTCTTTCGGTCGAGCCGACGCGACGCGACGCGAGCGATAGGTTCGCGCGTTCCTGCCAATCATACTAAAACGAAAAGATACGCAGACAGTATGAAAATGTTCTCTCGCATGGGCTCTTGAACGGAACGTCATTGGAACTTGTACGATCTGAAAGAGTTCTTATGATAATTTAATTTTTCGATTTTTATTATGTACCATGATTAACACTAGAACTACCGAGCCCTAAACGAGAGCGATGTATAATAATATATAACAGAATATAACAGAATTGGGTTTATTTAGATTTCGTAGGATTTTTATGGTAACATATACTTGAATACAGGAGCATACTAAAAAAATCCTATCGCTGCAGCATTTTCAAATTTTCTTGTGACGAATGCGAAATTGTCATAAATGATAATTTAAAAAAAAATAATTATTTTAAAAACCACGTTTTTAAAATGCACTGAAAAGTATAAAATAATTTGAAAATAAAATATTTGTAAGATTTCAAACGAACCGTTTAAATTTTCGCGCCACTCTCGACGTCCGTAACGTCACTTCCGTAACATCAGAAAATTGTTACCCTCGGCAAAGAAGTTTCACTTCAAAAATTTCTCAAGAAAACACATACATATGTAACTTCACGAATCGTAAAAGAAAAAACCGGAAACCAGTAATTTTTACTGGCAGTTCGGTAGTTCTAGTATTAAATTGCTTTAATTTCGTCGAATTTTTTGGAAGATGGCAGCCACCGTGTTGAGGATCAAGAAGTTCTAATCAACGTAGCCCCGGTGAAAATCTACAACCGGTTGATGCCTAAAATGTTGCACAAATCTAAGGTCCGAAGTTTGCGCAACAAGAGAATGGTCAGAAAATAGAAACGGGGTTGTAAATTATCGTCGGTTGGGTACCGAATGGAAAGGCCCGACGATTGGTAAAGAACTTGGTTGGCAGTGTGGTCTGGTTTAGGTGTTGCCACCTGCGAGAAACAGGAACGCTATCCGACGAGAAATGAGTCTAATTAACGAGCACGTTCTGGATACTTCGACAGTGGAGCGAACCGCTTACGCATTATCGGCGGCGAGAACAAACACGGCATGATAGGTAAACACGGAATAATTCGTATCGCTGTGACGTCAACGCCGGGGGGGAATTAATAAAAGAACTAGCAACGGCTAGTGAATAGGAGGTAGTTACTGTTTCGTCGCGACGAGTCGGTGTCACTAATTTTGTGACAATCGTTTTTAAACAAATCGATAGGTCACCATCTCATCGCGATTTCATTGTACAGTAAATGTTTGATAGACGCGAAAAGTTCTATACGATAGATCAGTGATGGGCATTTTTTACTGCCGCAGTCAAGAAAGATCCTCGGAGCTTCCCCCACCAACCACTCTTTCGTGCAGCGCGCACCTTCGCTGCGCAGCGGTGCCTCGTGCCTTCGTTTTCCCCCTCATGCGTCCCACCATAGCCGACGAGATTGGTGGGAGAAGAAGGCAACTCAGGGGCCCCTACCGTGCCCTGCGATAGATGATCTCGACTCGGTATATCGGTGTGAACCACTACTAGCGTGACACGGAGAGTCGCAGTCGTCGGCACAGTTCAAACGCCCGAGCGTCATCACAATGTAACACCAATATTTAATCTTCTTTATTTTTCATTATTTTTTTATGGAACCTTCAGCAACATATTCCTGGGATTTTTCTAATGCCAAATGATACCAAACACGATACAATTTCAGCGGTTTAATCGACGATGAAAATCCATTACAATTTTTTGGTAAGAAATAAAATTAAGTAAATCTCAAGTAGTTACTTAAAACAGTTAAAAAAATACAAAAATTGTGACTTTTCCGGACGGATGCAAACGCTCCAATTCGATGGTTTTCCTTCGATGGAATTTAGAGTGTAATGGTTTAAATGACGATGGACGTTTCGGGCGCAAGAAGGATAGCGCGTACAGAAAAGAAAGAGACGGCACGGTTCACAGGCCCGCGCGTGGTCTCTCGCTTTACACGCGCTGTCCTTCTCTAAGTTCGGCTCGGCCTTTGAAGTTCAAAAAAATTGCTCCCCTATACGATATATGCGACGAAATCCAACCCCGAGGCTTTCGCGTCTATCGAACATTTACTGTACATAGTTTGAGGGGTGAGAAAAATATTGCTCGAATCGCAAAATGAAAAATTGTTGGGAATACTGTCACCGTGAAAGAGCCGAGATTCGACAGGGAAGAACCAACTATAGGAGCATTCAAGTACACGGACTCGAAAGTAGGTTGCGACTCCGACGCACTCGAATGGGAAGTACCGAAGTTGTCGAATCTTAACGTAGTTTCGAAGGATGCCGACACAAAAGCCCCTGTTATTATTTGGGAAATATTTGGTCCGTGGAAAAGTTCCGTCGTTCGAGTTTACCTGTACACTTAAAAGCTTGTCGCTGCGGACTTTCAAGAAACGCGAGTGCTTCGAGTGCACAGTGTCGTTCGAAAATACTGGGTACACCTCTGTTCCGTGTAAAATTTAACAACTTGTACCATTTTATCGAACTCTCGAAGAATCTTCATTTCGACAGATAATAATAATTGGTCCGTGGAAAGTCTTTTACAGCGGATAAAAATTTAGCAACGTCGAACTCAGGTTGGTCACACATTTTCTTCGAAAATTTGGCAGCTCTGAATCTTCATAAAATTTTGAGTTCCAACGGTGGCAGAGGATTTCTAACGAATAGTGACAGATGGCACGGTGCTTTCGCAGAAAAGTATGTTAACTCCGAGCTGCTACATCCCTCGGAGGCGCCGAACTTCGGTAAAACCTGCGTCGCTCCCTTTATAGCCGGTCATTCCCGCGGATAATAACGATTGTTTAAAGATAATATACTGTCCGACGTAGGCTCCATGGCCGTCCTTCGGCGACTCCAGCGTTTCGACATTGACACGTTGCGCTGCGCGCGTATGAAACGAGCTGACGCAAAAAAACGGGCGTCGGTAGTCGTGTCACTCGATGCAACGACGAACATCTGGTTGCACGGAGTCGCCGTCGACCGAGGAAAATACTGGTCCCTCTAAAAAAACATTCCTGGAGGACCGGTTTCCAACAGCGTCGAGACGATTATAATTTTCATAATTCGCGGACGGCGGGAAACTCTCCTCGATTGATTCTTCTGTGATATTGGACGGTAGATATTTACGTGAAATAGAATATTTTGTAATTTTTTAAAAGTAATAGATTTCAGCTGCTTCGAGTGTTTTGTTCGGTGTTAAATTCATCGAATATATTTACAGGTATATACATACTCGGATTTGTCGCAATTGCACAAAGTCCCCAGTGTTAGCTTTGTATACAGCACCATACGGTACAATGCTTCGGAACGAGTAGAAACGTTCTACCTTTGTCTGACCATTGCACGTTCGCATCTACTGCAATCGATACGCCGTAACCTCAGCGAAACGATTTTCATTCGAAGCTGGTTACATGTGGTTTTATTTATATCGGTTCGAGTGGATTTCAAAGAAACAAACAAGATAATTAAGCACTGATTGTGTAACGCATTTTCCTCCGGCCACTCGGACAGGAAATTGTTTTAGTAGAATTCAAGAGTCGCGGTCTGTTTGCTCCGCGAGAATGGAAAGAAACAAGCGAAATTCATTTCCATTAGTTACTCGAGAAGCTGGGAACGAGTAAACCTGTTCGGATTCTCGACTTTCCTCGACCAGCATTATAATAGTTGAATTAGCCTCGACGAAGGAAGAGAAAAGTCAGAATAATATCAGACGTTGATGAAAGTGGTAACCCTGTTCTTGGATCAGCCTGTAGCTTCGTGACTCCGAGTTCTACATTCCACGGATCGATCCCGGAGAACGCGTTCCAAAGAGAGGGTTCCCTGAATCGAGCCGAAGGAGAAGACAAAGGAACGTCGTATCCAAATTGCCGGCACGTGGCGCGATCGTCTGCGATTTTTAGCGCGCGCCGCAGCCGGCCATTTGAATACAATCACGCGCCGAGGCACGTGAGCTTCCGCTCCGTTCGGGAAAGGTTTTTCCGTTTCCGTCCGAACCGAAGATCCTCCCGATTTAGAAACACCGGGCCTGATTCTGTGAATTCGGCTCGGCTTCCCTTTTTCGAACCGCCAGCTCTTGTGCAAGCGTCGAGGCTCTACTGTGCTTTTCTAGGATCTTTTTTTTTTTTTTTTTTTTTTTTTCTTATTTTACGTCGACGTGAATTCCTTCAGGAATTATTTCGCGACGGGACCTACAGTTTTTATGAGGTGGGTTCCGAACCACCTTGGGCACCACAGTTTACATAGCACATGGAGTATTTCCAGAGGTGCCGGCGTCGGGGATCGAACTCGCGGACCACGGAGTCCGTAGTCGCGCGCTCTACCCACTGAGCCACTGCGTGCCCTTTCTAGGATCTCGATCGATCTTCCAGTTTTTATAATCGTACCTACAAGAACGCCCCACCTTAAACACTGGAAGAGTGCGACCAACGAGGGTCGTGTGCAAGTATCGAGGTCCTTCTGTGCTTTTCTAATCCCTCACTCGATCTTTCATTTTATATAGTCGAACCTAAAGGAACACACCTCGTTAAACACTGGTAGAGTGCGAACAACGTCGTTCGTGTGCAAGTATCGAGGTCCTACTGTGCTTTTCGAATACCTTACTCGATCTTTCATTTTGTGTAATCGAACCTAAAGGAACACCTCTCGTTAAACACTGGAAGAGTGCGATCAACGTCGTTCGTGTGCAAGTATCGAGGTTCCACTGTGCTTTTCTAATACCTCGATAGATCCTTCATGTTCGCATAAACGTTCCTGAGAGAACATCTTGTAGAACACATTGTGCGCAAGTATGGGGGTTGGCACCGTGCTTTTTGATGCTCGCATCGTCTCGGGACGTCCCGTCGCACCGGGAGAGGAGAGAACCGAGTTCGTTAGCTCGGTAATTAAAAGTTCTCGGTGATTAGGGGGAATCGCGAATTTCTGCCAGTGGCGTAGACAGCCGCGGGAAATATTCCAGCCGCGTCGGGACTTCTGCAACGGTACACGCACTCGCACGGGCACACGCACACTCAGATTCCTAGACAGACTGAAATTGCTGATACGTGTAGCGATTCTGAAAACGACTGTTTCCTGTCTACCGTTCCTCCTCCTCGTCCTTCTCGCCGTCTACCGTCGCTCTCGCTCCCCTTAATTACCCACCGGCTGTAATATGTTAATTACAAGCAACGATCGCCATTACGTGCGCGTCCTTCGGATCGAGTTCCGCCGTGCCAGGACGAGAGGATACTTTTTCCGCGGAGGATTCTTTTCCTTCGCCGATTAGCCGAGAATCTTTGCGCGAGATACAGAATCGGCGGCGGGTGCAGAGAACCGGGTCGTTCTAGATCCTGCGAACCGTGGGAACTCGCTCTTAATTAAAGCGGCGCGGCTGGAAAAAGTAGTCTGTAAATATAGACGCTGCGGTAGCCTCGAATGTTTGATCATTTGTTCGGCGAACAATCAATGTCTAATTAGGTTCGCCGGAAAGTCCAGTTTCGAAAAAACGTCCGACAGAAATTATCATTTTACCACTAACATTTTTATTGTAGTTTCACCACAAGGAATCACCCACCCACGGATTATAGAATATTTCAGAATTATATTTAAAATCGAACGATGTCACTGAAATTTTGCAGCAAACGTGGTCACTCTTTTACCGACGTTAACTCTCTTTGCAAAATACAAATTAGCACAATTAAGATCACTTAACGTTAACGCCGATGCAACGTAAACATATCTCTCAGTTTTTTGCGCATTTTTCAACATAACTACGTTCGCAACAACATTGTCACTTCCAGCGACGGCCGAGCATCGAACCTGCGAACGCGTCTTAATTAACGCCGAAGCTAATTGAAGGTGACGGGGATTCGACGAGTGGCGTCCACGAATCAGACATTGAGAGAGTTCTCAATGAAATGGTTGCGACAAATCCGAGCAACATTCGTCTCGGCCAGAATCTACGAGGAATCGTTTCGAGGCGGTTTCAAGCTGATTTACTGGTTCCCAAAGGGTCGAAGCCAACCGGCGATTAATTCGATGAGCATTTTTGTTCGTTCGCTGGTTTAATAAAGGCACCGCGAATTTCGGCCGCAATTCATCCGGCGACCCGTGTATTTAACCGTAATTTACCCGGCACTGGCTACACAGTCGCAATCAGGATCCCTTTTGACCGCACGCTTCCTCTCTCCTCCTCTCTCGCTCTCTCGGAAATGTATTCCATTCGGTCAGGTTTTCCGGTTAACGCGAAATTCAATCTTGGCCGCGTCGCGTTTTTAAACTGTTCGCGGATACTTCTCGCGGAGAAAGTCCTTATCAGTGTGTGCGATTTTTAAGGTGCGAACACACTAGCAAATAACAATATACAAAATTCAATACTACCCCTCAATAATATTAAATTTTCCTATGAAATAAATATCAATAAATTTATTCCAAATTAAATTTAATATGTAAATACCTTTCAATTAATTAAAAAAAAAATAGTTACTATTTAGAATATTTGCAAACATGTGTGTTCACGCTTCTGCAACTAGTTCTCGCAAAAAAAATGTCGCAAGTTGCTTTAATTCAACGCTGCAAACTCTGAATATTGAGTTTTCATAAAAATCATTTTATACATTTTGTACATGTTTTAATATACTCGTAATTCATGGAATGTTTGCGAATGCTTGTGGGAATAAAAGAAAATACCACCTGTAAAAACATGTGAAAGGGAATTATTATGTTAACATTAATTTTCTCGGTTTTTTTAATTCACGTTTGATTGGTCGCAGATCGCCATCATTGGATCGTGGGTGTGTCCATGGAAAATTTATATTACAGTTGGGATTTCATTTAATTTCCATTTTTAATTAACTTACATGACCGTGTTACGGCTTCGTGGAAAAGATACGTGAAACGTATGTAGCTATCGTGTGGGCTAGAAATAATTAATTCAACGAGAATACTATCCGAGAAGAACGCCCGTTAGTTTCAATGGGGAAAATTGCTGTCTGAAAGGTTTCCTGGATTTCTTGTTAATTTGTAATAGTTAACGCGGGGCCCTTTGACGCAAAGGCTAAAACGAAGGTGGAGGTTACCGCGTGAAAATAGGAGGGTATCGCACAAAGAAAACTTTCTGACAGAGAAGAGAGCGAGAGAGAGAGAAAGAGAGAGAGAGAGCACGGTGCGAGTGCGAGGGAAGTCGATTACGTGCATTAATTACAAGAGTAAATTCAAGAGATCAAAAGAGAATCCATTTTCCCGGGGAAATGTGTCAAGAACAGTGTTCCCCTCCGTGAAAATCCGTGATGTGAACTGTTTGCCAGAAGGATAATGGAATCTGTTGTTGATCACGCCGGAAGTGATTCGGCCCGCTCGGACAGAAACCGAATATCGTTTCAATGCCTGCTGCGCGGGAAATGATGCCTGCGCTCTGAAACTCGTTACGAGAGGTTTGCGAGTGTTTCAGGTACATTCTGCGTTTCCTAGCGTAACAATGTTCCACGACCCGATACATGGATCCATTATGCGCGTTCAACAACGTTTACTCTATGCGAAGCGATCGAAACGGTTTCAAATCTCTACTTAACGCACAAAAGAAGAAACACTCATCGCGGAGTTTGACCGTGCAAAAACCGGCGGACCGATTGACTTAAAATTTCTCGTCCGGGTAGACCAAAAGGTCGCATTAGCGTACGGACTACCCGAGCATCAGCCGATTTTCAGCAATTTCGGATTCTAAAGTTCTTGTTGCAATTCAGAATTATTGAAAATCCAACAAATAGTAGATGCTGCGTTAATTTGTCTTGGTCGGTTCTCTGTTGGGGAATTTCAGGAAGTTCCTTTTTTTCTCATAGTTTATTTTAACGTGGTCACATTAACAATTAATTAAGTGTTACTTATGGGAAAGGTTGCGGTTGGTATTGATATTGTGATAGGAGCAGTAAAACAATTTATAACAGTTTATATACAGGGTGAGTCTACTAACATGACGACCTCAAATAACTCGTACGATATTCGTTGTACGAAAAAATATTTCAAACAAAAGTTGCATGGTATCTAGGTGGGTTTTTTATTACCTTACTTTTTTATTGAGATATTAGGGTCACTTTCAGTTTTTTGAATAGAATGCCCAATATTTTTTCTCGAACTCAGATAAAGCAGAAAATTCTGCGTAAAAAAGTATTGACCTTCATATATTCTAAATCTAATAGTTAACGAGACATTATCGAATTAATTTTCCATATGTACCTACTACCTGGAAGCTAGTCAATGCTTGAACTGATATTCCTCAACTGGAATATGCTAAGTACATATATGGAAAATTAATTCGATAATGTCTCGTTAACTATTAGATTTAGAATATATGAAGGTCAATACTTTATTACGCAAAATTTGATGATTTATCCGAATTCGAAAAAAAATATTAGACATTCCATTTAAAAAACTGCAGGTGACCCTAATATCTCAATAAAAAAAGTAAGGTAATAAAAAACATATTAGAGCACTGTATGTCCCTCTAGATACCATGCAACTTTTGTTTGAAACATTTTTTCGTACAACGAATACGTTAAGAGTTATTTGAGGTCGTCGTGTTAGGAGGCTCACCCTGTATATGAATAGCTTTAAAGAAGAGGAGGACGTTTCCGATGTTGTCCTCGCCTAGGTTTGTCTTGAGGTCATTTATTTCAGGAAGTTGAAAGATCTCGAGGGCGGCAAAGTTCAAAGAGCCGAAATCCAGGTATCCCGAGTTTCGCAACGCGTCCACGCACCTGTTAGCGAGTCGAGGTGCACGCGAACCACAAAAATAGTGTGCTGTGTTCGCCGGCGTTGCATAACGTTCCCGATCGACCGGCGGCCGAGTGAATGAGCGAGACGAAACGGGCAAAAACGAGAACGCCCCATGTTGTTACTTTCCGTTCCAGGAAATGCGGGTCGCCGCGGAGTCCTGGAGTCAAGGACGCAGCTTTCGGAAACGAACCGATCGCCATTTCACAATAGGACAAACACAAATTCTTCAGGAACTATCACTAGTGGGCTAAAGCTATGATTCGTGTAAATCTGTCAATTAATGTATGAACTCGAATTTTTTGAAATTGTGACATGCGGCGTTTTTCCTCTCAACCACAGAAATAAGTTTAAAAACCGAATTCAGAAGACAGTTAGAAGCAGAGCTGGGGAAAATAGTATTTGAAATAGTAAATATTAAATAATTCTATTTATTTTAGAGTATGTGCACAATTTTAAAAATAAAATATTTTATTTGATGCAGTAATTTTTTAAAATAGTATTTGAAAATAGTATTTTATTTGAATAATATTGATAATATTTGTATTTTGTCTCTCTCTCTCTATTTTCAATTTCAATTATAAATATTATTGCCGAAAATAATGGTTCGAATTCAATAAATTTATGAGTGTAAATCGTTTCTTAACGATAAGATACGGTTTCTCAGAGCATTATAATAATCAAAAAGTGTTTCACATGAGAGTTTCACAAGTGTTAAAGAAGAAATATTTTATTTTCTGGATCAAATTGTTGAAATATTTTATTTTCTGGATCAGATTGTTGAAATAGAAATATATTTTATTTTCTGAATCAAATTGTTGAAACGGGAATATTTTATTTTGAGGTTCAGATTGTTCAAATAAAATACTATTTTCTTTAAGCAAAATAAAATCTAAAATACTAAATAGTATTTGAAATATCTGTTTCGCCAAATAATGCCCACCTCTGGTTTGTTCAGGCAAGGTTCAGAATGGTCATCAGGTTTTGCACAGAAGTAGTGTACAGCAATATTTTTTAGAAGAATTGCGATTTATTACCCTACCTAACAAGTCTAGTGGACGGCCGTGGTCCTAAAGGATACGCTCCAAGCACCGTGGAAAAGCTCAGAAGGGAGGGCGCGCTTCACGCTTCGAAGAGAGAAACAAAAAACGAGGGGAGAGCCCAGCTGAGCCGATGAACCTAGGCTGGTCGCCTTTCCACGCTCGGATGCCTCGTTTTCAAGGGTCACTGGACCTCTTCCGAGATCGCAGCACTCCCGAAAGGTTGACTAAATCTTGCTGGATCGTCTCTACACAGCCCCTGCGACCTTATTACGTGGACACGGCTAACGAAAAACATGAATTTCCAAACTGCTTGGACGCCTGAAAGGCAATTTTGGTTCCGGGGATGCATAAAACACGTTCCTAAACTTTGCCAGATTCTTAATTAGAACGCGGTTTTAGCCCCTGTACAAAATTAATCGACCTTTTGGACAACGTGCAGAAATTTCGAAAATTCGCGTCAGCTGAACTTTTGATGAACCGGACTATGGCTTTTTCACGCTTAGATAAATCGTTCTCAAGGGTCTGGACCTTGAAAAATCACCTACATGGTTGCTGCCTAGGAGAAACAGGTTCGATAATATCGACGAGATGATCCGTGATTAACTTCTGGAAACGTGTCCTCTCGCAAACTTGTTCAAACCTCGCAGAATCGGACCGGATACTTGTAACAATTATAATTCAGTTTTATCGATTAATGTTTTATCCGACGGGGCTGCGACGAACGCGATTCTCGGTGAACCGCGATCGGCCTTTTAACCCTTCGAGCACAACGATGGATTGACGATGTTATAATAATTTCTTGACGATTTCATTTCGATATTTTCCCCGGTTATTTTCAAACTCTAGAAAGCGAACATTAAATACCTGGAAACACAACCATCTTGAAATATTCGATTTCTGTTTGCAGGTGCTCTAAAATATTCAATCTCTATGTCGATGAAATTCTAAATGAAGATTGTTGGATTCGATCATATATTTTGTCAATGTTGTCTCTTCGATTCGCAGCGAGATAAGTTAATTCATCGACTGCGTAAAATTAAGCTTCGATTACCCTTAAGTTTGGAAATATTAGTCGCCCGACCTAACATTAACCCTCATCCGTCCCTCGTGTCAATTTAACACAGTTTACCCGAAATAAGTTATACCGTCCTGTTATTTGTAGCTAAATTTGCTGGAAACTTCGTGACTTTTAGTTTTTTCATGTGAAACTCATAAGCGAAAAACCTTAGATGTAAATGTTAACTCATGAATTCGAATTTTTAAAAAATCGGAAAAATAACTGTTTACCTTGTTATTTAATCTATCTTTTACCACCGTGTCAATTTCACCCCGAGGAACAGATCCAGTTCGTAAAATGAGAGACGGATGAGGGTTAAGCTTGTTTTCTCATTTTTAATTTCTTAAAAAACTGTATGTTTCGTATTTAATTTGATTTAATGTAGGTTGTGTATGTGTGAACATGTGTATACTTCATCTTACTTAGTGCAGCAGAAATAGATCTCAGTTGAGATCTGAAATTTAAAAAAAAAAAAACAGATTGTTGGACGTGAACGAAGAGACTACTCGTCGAGCGGAGAGCCGAGTTTTGAAAGTTTGCGGAAAAAAAAATATAGTTCGAGGTAATCTGATCGAAGGGAATCGCGTTCTGTTGTCGATCGTGTTTCGAAAAATGGCTGCGATAGCGAGGCAGGTTCACCGGGCGGTCTGATCGCATTAGATATTCATCAGTCCGAGTGTCCTTCGGCTTTTCCGCGGATGATATTCAAGGACACCGGGGCCGATCGAACGCCGATGACACTTTCCACTTTGTAATTTTATCCTCTTCTGACCCCTTATGCACATCGACCGCTCGGTGAGTCGGCAACGCAACGGTGCAGTGGAATGAGAAATTATAGGATGAGAGCCGGAGAGGCAGGCAGGCAGGCAGGCAGGCCCTTGCGCGGGCTCCGCAGCAACACATTCTCGTAGGAAAAACAACGACCTTCGGCATTATATTGGCCTAGCATTCCTCGACACTGCCAGCACCGAGAGCACTAAAACCCGACCAGCTTCTTCTAATGTCCTATAAAAATTACAATGGCGGCGCGTTCATCACTTTTTTCCAAACAATTTTTATCGCGGCCAGCGCGAATTCCTTCGCGTGCCCTTTCCACGAAAGCTGCTTTGTGCTTTCGATGATGATGATAATAAATACCGGCAAATTCGAATCGCAGAGGTATAAATTCCGCTTTGGCCAAGTGGACTTAATGAAACACGAGCATCGTCTATTTCATGCGAAAACGCTCTCCGCAATGTTCTACAGTTTTCCGATTTAACATTTATTCCGGCGATACGACAGCGTTCTGGGAAAACAAACATTTCGCGGAAACACGAGCCGCGGAACATTTGCCGAAATTGATTAATGAATTCCATACCAAATATAACTGTTCGGTTTCGTGCTGCCTTTGTAAGGTAAAATATTTTTGTTATAGTCCGAATGTACGAGTTTTTAATTGGTATCGCTACTGGTATCGCCGGATAGCTTCTGCTTCACTCTTCCATCCACGACTATTGTGCCAGTTACGGGGATGTGAAAAATACATGGGATACGAAATACAATATTCAGTCCGAAAGAGAGTTAATATTAGTTAATTTCTGGAGATACGATCTTCGACAACGATGCTAGAATCGCCATTTTTTCCAACTGATTACGCTCGCCAAAGCCGATTCCAGTTACAAAGTCGGGTATAGGAGCCGAACGAGTTTCACCGCGTCCGAACGAAGTTTAACAGAGTTCGTCGGGGGGGGGGGGGGGGGGGGGGGGTTAAATCGAGTCGTCCAATTTCCAGCGCGAACTGATCGCTCGAACTATGGCCGCCGGACACGTGAACGGAGATTTATTTACCGTGCTGTGGATCACCTCGTCCCTAAAACGATAATCTTCATAATTTAAGGTTGCGATAGCAGTAACAATTTCAAGTATGTTGGGATCCGCGAGCTTCAAAAGGGTTAGATAAGCGATTGTTCCGAGCAATGAACGTGTTAAGAGAATTCCGGTCGATAAAGCGTCGAGAAGAATGTTACGAAGTCCCTGTTAATATTCCGTTGGTTGGAACAAAGGCGGGGAAAACTACAGCGTTAAAAAGATATTTCACTCGCTCCTGTTCTCCGGGGGTAATTTCTCATTCGACGGGGCTCGAGCCACCGTGCCTAATTTAGGAGGGTCTGGTTAACTAAACGAGATCCATTCCTCCGGGCGGAAAACGGCGAGAGGCGAGGAGGGGAGGATAGGGTAGGTGCGGGGGATGAACGAGGACGAGGGTGAGGACGGGCCGTGTCGATTCGATCCCCGGCGAGCGTAGGTGAAACGAACACGCGGAACCAGTATGAATGGCGAGAAATGCGGAAGACGTTGGAGAGGTCGGGAACCGATCAGCGGCGAGAGAGGGTGGCCTCCCTTGCCGCTCCTTCAACCCTTCTCCCTCCCCTCTTCCTCTACCGTTCATCCGCGGCCCCTCCCCTCGACTCCTGTTCCCTCTCTCTCTCTCTCTCTCTCTCTCTCTCTCTCTCTCTCTCTCTCTCTCTCTCTCTCTCTCTCTCTCTCTCTCTCTCTCTCTCTCTCTCTCTCTCTCTTTCTCTCTCTTTCTCTTCCGTAGTCCTTTCAGAACGACTTTGCTCCACCCACGCAACGTCTACCGTCTCTCGTCTCTCGTCTCCCGACACCGGTGACCCACTTCCGAGAGGATACCCCTTGCCATTCATGGCTGCGCGACACTGGAACACGCAAGACCGGTCGACCCGTGTCGCTGCGAACCATGCGAACCATGCGAACGATGCAGAACGTCTCCCGATCAGATTCGATTTCGCTCTCCTTTTCGAAAACACTTTTTCCCGGCAACATGCCACCAGTAAAAGGGGCACCGTTCTCGTATATGTATACACCTCCCTTCATCGTAGCTCGTCACCCCTTCGTCTAGGTCCTTATTTCGTCGGGCCCCATATTTTTTTGTGTTTGGTTGAACACCACGTCTCAAGGATTCGATTGAATAAAACAATTGCAATTTAATTCCTCATTATCTTTTGGTTAACTGTTTCGAGTTGCACCATTTTCACGTGAAACGGCTCATGTAACTGCCTCATGTTGACTGCCCAATGCTGACTGTTGGCTGACTAATGTTTACTGCCCGATGTTGACTGCCTCATGTTGACTGCCCGAGGCTTCGACGCAGCTATAGCAACAAATGATTCATTGCGATGAGGATAATGTACCGCGGTGCGAGATAACAAATGTGGACATAGCCGTTGCAACGAAACAAATTCTTGCATCTACAAAGGCCTGCCTCCGCGAGACAAGTTGAGAATGTTGATAAATCCGAAGCGATCGGTCGAAGGCGTCCAGGTTCTTTGCTTGACTTTGTTCCACGAGTAGACGGACCAGCGTGGCCCGAGATGATTGAAACGTTAGCGACGGCAAGAAAGTAGGTCCTAGATATACCCGCCAAGGATTTCCTTTTTATAGCCGACCGGCGGCTCGGTGTTAACGGTGCTAATAAATCGCGGTCGCGGGATCGGCTGGCAGCCGATGCTTCCAGCGTTTCGTTGATCCCCTCATTTATCAAATTCCTTCCAGAAGACTCGCGCGCTGCACTCCGCGTCGGCGGACGAATCGAATTAACCGGATAACAAATTCTCTCGGTCTCCGGAGACAAGCGGACGCCGCTTCGGAACGCTTCGCAATGCTTCGAGCACCGTATTCAAGTGACCTTTTAACGACCCCGAGGAACGGCTGTGGAAACGCGAGAATGCGCTGACCGACGCCTACGAGTCCTGTTTTCCTTTCGTTATCGGGTATCACCGTTTACGCCGCGATTGGCACGAATTTCTTGCGCTTCGTGCCCGCCTCCCTGCGCCATAAACGCCGGTAAAAGCAGCCAAGGAAATTTACGAGCGACGGAATCGCCGCGTTATTGGTCGATCCCGGTTTCAGTCTCCTCGATCTCGCCTCCTCCGGTCGAAACCGCGCCGGTATAAACTCCGAAGCGACCAAGCACATACAGGGTGTCCCAAGTTCCGAGAGCGGATTCAAGAATTAATTTTTACGCTAACGTACACGTACTACTTCGCTATAATATTCATTTCAATTTTTACCTCGATAGATAAATTACTTTGATTGTGTACAATTGTTCAGGCTGCAATCAAAGTGTTAAACACAAACTGTTAACGCACAAAGTTAGCAGACTCATAGTTGACAAGGCATAATCGAAAGCAAATGAGTATGTTCACTCTGTTTGCGCAAGAACCAACTAATATACTCTCTGAAAATTGCCAATGCAAGATTTCTTTCTCGGCGACGTAAGAAAGCAGAATTTATTGCTCCGCAAAGTACATTATTATCTTGTCGTACTTCAGTCGATGCATTTTTTCCTTCATACATATTTATCGCAACTTTTGAATAAAGTTTCGAAATGTTTTCACACATTTTTCGGGACACCCAGTGTATTTTCTGCAATCCTCTAAACTGTTCGCGTCGCGACCTTTGCACCTAACAATAATAAACTCCGGTGTTAACGGCGCATCGCCGTGGTACCTGAGCGCATCCTCCACGCATCTCCATGCAGCTCCGATGCATCCTGATGCGCGCTTACGCACCTCGCCGCTGTTTTATTGCGCCTAAGCGAACATCTTTACGAGATAATGCGTTTTTATGCGTCTCGATATGCCGGCTATAAATGCGCCCGCATATCGCCGAACGATTTTCTAAATCCGAGGAACATTGTTCCACGGAGCTGGAATCTCCGAGACTCGGAACGGTATGCATTATGGGATATTTCATTTATCTCGATCCGACCGAGTCGCGCGGAAAATTATATTCAATTTATTATTAATATTCAGTCGCTGGGGTATAGATGATCCTTACTCGGAATCTACTGGCTACCATTCTCGGAAATCGTCGAGCTTTATTGCCATGTTTGCGAGAAAACTGAAAACACAAAGGAAGAGGAAAAGGATTTAAAAGTAAAAAAATATTGTTCTCTCGGAATCGCGATGAAGTAACTCGAGAATTTCGAACGAATCTGCATGGTGCTCTAACAAACAATACTTCGAACGATCTCTTAATCTCGTTTCTTCCATTTTGCATCTTAACCAAATTCGCCATACTCCATTTATGAGTCTAGTGAAATAGTTCTGTCATGGCACTCTGTTAATAATAATTTGCATAAAATTCTAAAATTGCGGAATTTCTGAAGAATTGTCGGAACAATGATAGTTCTAATCGGATTTTGAAAACGTTCTAATCTCGAGTAGAGAAAGAGGAATACGGTTCGGTCGATCTCTCGAGAGACTGTGGAGCGATCCAAAAAGACTAGGCGAGGTTGAACGCCTCAGCGCGAGAACGTTTAAGCTGTCAGGATCACGTGCAGACGTCGAGGGAACTCGGCGAGAGCCAATCCCAACTCGCAAATTAATTCCAGAGCGGCGAGGAATCGGCGACTTTTCAGGAGAGGACGGGGAATCGCCGGGAATCGCGGAGTTATCGCGGAATATCGAAGTCGTAGAGTTGCGATCCGTCGGGACCATGAGAGATCGTGGGACCATCAGACCACGGGACACCGGATATTGCGGTATAACCAATCCCGGGATACGGTGGATAAATCAAACGCAAATACCAGCCGGATACCCGTCGCCCGCGAACCCTTTCAGCCGGCAAAGTGCCCGGGAAGAAAGATCCGAGGACCGATAGTTCGAATCGACGCGGGACGCCATGAATTATGGATCAGAAAAGTCCAATTATATCGGTGTACAGAGGCGGAATTCGCCGACCAGCGGCTCGGAAAAATTGCAAACTTCACGAGGCACAGTCAAACACACTGCACGGGGTGCCTTCGTGAAAATTTGTTTCACGCAGACTGCAATTTTTGTCCTCGGATCGTGTACAAGCGAGTACATTTATTCTCGAAATAGCATCATGTCATAGAAAGCAGTATAACTTTGGAAATAATTATTCCGTTTCAGTGAGCCCCGAATTTTTATTTTAATTATTAAATGATTTTACGCATTTATAGACAAAAATAAATTGATTAAACTCAGAATAGTGAAAACGTCAGAACAATTACTGTTAGATTATTCTCAAATTATTAAAATTATTACCAGCACAAATGAATTCCTATTTAACTCTCATGTTTCACAATGGGAGCTTTTTCTCATAGTGAAAACGTCAGAAGAATTACTTTTAGATTATTCTCAAATTATTAAAATTATTACCAAAACAAATGAATTCCTATTTAACTCTCATGTTTCACAATGGGAGCTTTTTCTCATAGTGAAAACGTCAGAGTAACTACTTTCAGATTATTCTCAACTTATTAAAATTATTACCAGAACAAATGAATTCCTATTTTTCTCGAATGTCTTACAATGGGAGTATTTTCCTACTGACTAATGATGTTTGTCATGTTTGTCCTCGACTTTTTCGTTTAGCGAATCGACAAAATGGAGAAGTTGGAGATCAACAAAGACTATGGAAACTACGGTGCAGCCATGGAATCGCAAAATTGTTAGACGATGGTGTTTCTTAGGGAATTCCGGTCAGGTTCAATCTCCGCGAGCACGATAGCGTACAAGCGGCCGGAACCGGAACAGAATTCAGCGACGGCCGTGGAACGAGATTCCGCTCGCGGAAATTGCGACTTTCCGTGGCGGTGAAGCGGTTTTCTCGACGCGGTGCGCGCCGCTCGGAATCGATGGCGGATATCGCGTGCCAACCGAGACCAGAACAGCAGCCTGAAAATATTTCCACGCACTTTACGGCCGGCCGAAACCTTGTCCACGGCCACCTGTAGAATAAATAACGAGCTTGCGGATTTCAACGGCGTGACACGTGCTAGATCGGCCGGATTTACCGGATGGGCATATGCGGATTATGAAAACCGCCGCAGACGAATTTGGTACCAGGACCGATCGGAATTGCGACACCAAGAGACATCCGAAAAGATATCCGATGATGTTCGATGACCGACGATAGATATGACCATGGGGTTGTAGTTAAGTTACCCCTAAAGTTTTCTACAATTTTTGTAAAGAAACTTGTCTGTACAAAAATTTATTCGTAATACAAACAGTTGCACGAAAATTTGTACATTTATATTTGGAAGGTGAAAATGAAGAACAACAATTAACATTGAATTCTGGAGGAAGCGTAGCTCTGACGTTAAAAACAGGGAGGACAGTGTAGTCGTGTTTCCATTTTGTTCGAAACCCGCCAGAAACCCTCGACAAAGCGAACACGTTTCCGCTAGATCGCCGTTACCGTAAATTACTCCATGAAAAGCCGGATTTGCATAAACATCCGCAGTCCAGTTGTTGCTACATTAATTCCAAGAGAAGGTTGCGCGTTTTGAGGTCAGAACGTCGGGGGTGAGCACGGCCTGCCGTGTGTTCTGCACGAGAAATCCTATTTCCGATTGCAAACGTGACCGGGCGGGTAAAGTCAATTTCCAGGACGGCGGGCATTGACAGGAGAAATAGGAAATCCTTAAATAAATTTAATTCTTAGAATTGTCTGAAATTATCGGGAAAACTACGGTAACAATATTCTGAGGAAAATTTTCGAAAAAAGTTGGACGACCCGTTTGAAAAACAATTAAAAAAATTTGGATGCATAAGTAGGATTAAAAATAATTCTACTAGAATTGTTGAACCAGAGGGCATTGACAGGAGAAATAGGAAATCCTTAAATAAATTTAATTCTTAAAATTGTCTGAAATTATCGGGAAAACTGGGTCAAAAATATTCTGAGGAAAATTTTCCAAAAAAGTTGGACGATCAATTTTGAAAAACATTGAAAAAATTTGCATAAGTAGGATTAAAAATAATTCTACTAGAATTGTTGAACCGGAGGAAAAAGAAAAGGTGGCCACCGCACACAATCTCCGTAATTCGTGGACTGGGAAAACCGGGTGCAGTTGCATTTGCAGTCGCAGCTGCAGTCACAGCGGCCAGTAGCCATCGACGTGCCGCTAACGAAACGGGCAAACGAGTACCTGCAGAACGCGATCAATACTCCGTACACGAGTGCACACTGCACACTGGTCGGAGCACGTGTTCCCGTTTGTTTTGTTCTTTGCCCCTGCAGCTCGCGCGAGCTCATACCCGAGCGGAGCCCGAGCCCGAGCGAGACTGTTGCAGTTCGTCCCTTTTAACCCACCTGCCCTTCTTTCGGGCCCTTTTACGCTCACCGGCATCCTCGTTTCTTCGATGCTTCTCCGGAGGAACTGTTTATAACCAAGTTCTCGTTTGTTCGAAAGTGCTTTTTACTCGAGAGAATCGTAAGAACATTGTCGCTACGTTCTGGTACGAAAGTCTACACACACACCTACTGAATATCACGTGCATGTATATCTACAGAAAGGAAATATGGAAAAGACTTGAACAATGGTACACTGCGGACTTTAAGCATTTATAATAAAAATGGACAAATATAAAATTATAAAGACGGCAGAACGTTGTATCGTTTTCAACTTGCTGAAATTATTTAAAAAGTAAATGCATATCTATTCAACTTATGTTGTTTACAATTTTTATTTTACATAAAGATTCGCAGTCCATTCACGAAGTTTGTTAAGAAAATGTCTCAGTCATGTTAGTACGATTCTGCTGTTTTTCTGACAATAAACAATGCTAATCGCGTCCCAGAACTGACACACAGGGCTTTGTGCAGCTGTCACAATAAACGAAGGCATTTCAGTAGATGAAAAGAGCAACATTCAGTAGATGTAAGCGGCGCGACGCGACGGTTTGACGCGCGTACGTGACATTTCGGTTAGTTGAACCCCGGTGTATTATGATTAGGACACCGCGGAAACAATGCCTCGTGTCCATTAGCCGGTCAACTAACTCGACGGACAGTTTCATGCTAAACAGCTAATTTGCCGCGTTAATTTATGCCTCTCGATTAAACGGTTCGTATACCGGCTCGAACAATCGATGCACCGTACAGAGGATATACGCTCTATGCGGTGTCCCGTGTTGCATCGCGATGCATTTCTTCCCGCGACGCATTTGTCCTCGGATCACGGGAATGCATCGCGAGATGCACTCTCGCGTTCGGTAATCGATGCACCCAGACTGCGTTCTTAAGACTCGCATAATCGAGCCGACAAAGCCATTCAATGGTCCGAAGTAAATTCAACTCGAAGGTCTTAAATTGTGTTATAGTTGTTCCATAATAATTTTTTGTGAAATAGAGATTATACGATTCTAACAACTAATTTTACGCCATTTTAACACTAAACCTACCGAGCACTAAAAGCGATTAAAATGTTTTGGCTTATAAAAATGACAAGGCTTTATTTACATTTTGTGCAATTTTTATTTCCAATATGTGCTTGGATAAAAACATTTATCCAATCAATTTCCATTTAAGTAACTTTCTAATTTCAATACTTGTAAAATGAAAAATACAAACCCGGTCATTTGACCGGCAGTGATAGGTTTAGTGTTACAAAATAATAATCGGTGAATATACATAGAAAAAAAGCGAAAAACAGGCACATATGTACACATCGAATTTTGAGTAATGACAAGGCTTTATTTACATTTTGTGCAATTTTTATTTCCAATATGTGCTTGAATAAAAAAATTTGTCGAATCAATTTTCATGTAAGCAACTTCATAATTTCAGTATACAATAATTGCAAAATGAAAAATATGTAGCAGTGTTTAGTGTTAAGGCCCAATAGGTTTCTGCATAATTTTGTCCGATTGTTGTCGATGCATGCAAATGCGCTTCGATAGTGCAATTTTATGGCGCAGTTGAGTGCATTACGCTCGAACGCTTGGAAAATCGTACTCGTTGCACTTTGACCAGCAGCGTCGATCAATAGAATAATTTTGAGAAATATTAAAGATGCATCATCGCAGCACCCGATTGCACGGAATCGCATCGACATTCTTATTACAGGCGCATCCAACTCCACGCGCGCGCGCGCGCGTAGAGTGCATCCTACTGCGCTGTAAACCGAACGCGCGCTTCGCCGTGAAAGCGTTTCGTCATCGTCGCGACGACGACGCGACGTCGGGCAAAATGAATATGTTAATTACTCGAAAACAAGCGAGCTTATGACAGCTCGATGCACGCGGACCCGCAACGGAAATTGCTTTTCCTTTCTTCCCGTTCCTCGTAGCGTAGCGCGTCGCGTCGTGTCGGCTAGTGATCGATATCCGCTTCATATCCAGAAACCGATTCGTCCCCTAAATTGTCTCCCCTCGCATCGATATCTCGGACCATTAATATGTCAGCTACACCTGCACTCTCAACAGTTTTATATTAATTTTGCGAGTCGTCCGCCAATCGGTTTTAGATTAACGGCTGGAACTTTTTTATTCCGGAATGTCGGTCCGAAAACTGCTATATTTAATAAAATTGTTTGTGCCCATACTAATGCATTGATATTCAGAATTTAGAAGCTGCCAATTTGCCTCCTAGAAGTTAGCCCCCCACTCGTTGAATTAAATAAGTTTAACGGTTGTGCCAGGTTTGTGCTACATTGTGCTCGAATATGAAAATTATAATATTAAAAATAAGACAGAAAATTGAGAAAAACAATTTTTTGAGTAGCCCCCCATTTTTTTCGATTTTCTCTATTGTGCTAAGTTGTACTAGGTTGTGCTACGATTGTTCTAAAGTGTTACTTTAAAATAATAATAAATAAAGAAGTTATGATAAATAATAGGTTTGGACATGCAATTAACGTTGAAGTTAGTAAGAGTAATGCAAACACCATATAATCATCTATCTGAGTTGATGCTATCTGACTTGTGCTAGAATAGCACAAGTCAGCACAACCGCCGATTTCCCCAGCACAACGCTATTAAGGGCACTTAACTGTTGTACGGGGCCCTTTGCGATCGGATTCTATATTATTAATTGGGCTTTCTGGTCATCCGAAGAAAACAATATTGCATATCCGAGTTGTGCTAGCCTAGCACAAGTCAGCACAACAGCCGATTTCCCCAGCACAACGCTATTAAAGGAACTTTACTGTTGTACGGGGCCCTTTGCGCTCGGATTCTATATATTATTAATTGGGCTTTCTCGTTATCCGAGGAAAACAATATTACATATCCGAGTTGTGCTAGCCTAGCACAAGTCAGCACAACTGCCGATTTCCCCAGCACAACGCTATTAAGGGCACTTTACTCTTGTACGGGGCCCTTGTAGCTCACCCAATTGTAGCACAAACCTAGTAAAACTCGGCACAACCGTTAAAATTATTTAATTCAACAAGTGGGGGGGCTAACTTCTAGGAGGCTGCCAATTTTGGTTATAAACGCAGAAAACCGGCCAGTCTGCCGACGACACTCGTAATTAACACGGCAAAGTAGAAAATTAGCATGAAACCGGCGAGAGCACGGGCTGGGCGTTCATTTATCAATCGGACGTGTAAAATCGTGGAACGCGAGAACGCTGTTACGATGATGCTTTCGCCAGCTCTCCCAGGAGGAGCGTGTCATTCTGTGCAAGAATGGGACCGCGTTACGGCCAGCAACAAATGGAATGTGTTTCCCGATGAAATTCTCCCCGGTGAAATGGAACGGTTATTCGGTGGAAACATGAGCGAGAGAGAAGAAGAATAAAGGCGAGAGATAGAGATAGAGAGAAAGAGAGAGAGAGAGAGAGAGAGAGAGAGAGAGAGAGAGAAAAGAGGGCGGAGAGGGAAGTTTGTATCTAGAGCAACGGTATCAATGTTCGGGCAGCACTCGTGCGGGTCCAAGAGGTTAAGCCGAGTTTGCACGGCAACGTAAACTCGGGCGCGCGCCGCAGGTGGGCTACTGCACGTGCGCGGCCAGCAGAAATCCGGCGAAATTCGATCGATTCCGGCGAAAGGAGGAAGAAGGTTCGACGTACATTCGGGTGTAATCGAGCTACCCGGCAACCGCTACCCTCTGCACTCGGCACTCCGCACAGCTGCACTCTCTCCGCAGTCTCTGCACTCTGTGCACTCTATGCACCCGGCCCGGCCGTTCGCACCGTCCTAGAATCGAGCGCGAGCCCTAAGAAACCGAGTGGTCTCTTGACCCCGATATATCGCTGCTGGGCTGCGTTTTCTTCGCGCGATCGAAACCCGACCTTGGCTTCGAGACCGATGCGCCCGGGTTCGAGAGCAGCTCACCCTCCTCCTCCTCTTCCTCCTCCTCCTCTCTCCCCCCTCTCTTTCTCCTTCTCCTCCTTCCGCTGCCTCTTCTCCATCACTCGCAACCCCGCAAACCACCCCTGGGCCCATCACCGGCGCAACGACGCCTCTTCCACCGTCACGATCATCGAACCAATCACCCTCCGCTATCGAGAGCCAGATACAGGATGATGTGCTTCAGATTGCGAGCCCTCCTTGCGCCCGGAAATTGTGTCGGACCGGAGACCTCTCGGTCCAAATCTTTCCCTTCTATCCGGAGCCGGTTCTCCGATTTTTTTTCGGAATTGTTTACTTCGTAAGTCAACGGCAGCGTTGATTATCATAGTTTTATGCCTATATAATGACGGAGGATGTTGATGTATTTTATTTTGTTTTTCTTCGTTGCTCTCTTAACCTACGATTTACGTTCCAACAGCCTGGGTCCAAAATGACCCATGCCCGTGATATTTACATTTGGCCCGACCGATGTACCACGGGCCAGGCCCGTGATACATAATCAGTTTTGGCCCGAGTACAAGACCACGTGTCTCACGCGTAGTTGTAGGTTAAGGGGTTAAGAATTTCTCCTGCTTTAACTGCGAAAGCTACATATAACATTCAGTTTTGAAAATCTCCTGTTGATAGGAAATTGGTTGAAAGCAGAGGATGCGAAGTTGAGTATCCCTGATGGGGTAGTATTGACCTGAACACAGGGGGTTAAGCGATTCCGTGGAAAGAGTAATGGCCACCTTTGTCCTCTCGCCACGCTGTCTACCTCGAGCTGCGCGTTTAATTAAGAACAAACCGGCGCGGCGCGGCGGCCGGGTGCAACGAGATCTCGCTGAACCAATCGATTGGTCGCGTGGAATCGCATCGCCAATGAATCATCCCTCTGCGTCTACCTAGCATTTCCACGGGGCAAATCCTCCAAATTTATTAGACAATTGCGAGAAATAGAAGCTGTTAGACATTTATTCCTTCCCTTGATAATTGAATTGAACCTATTGACGGGTCTAATTAAAATTATTGGAGAAAGGATTCTATCTCGACGCAGAAAATGTTTCTCTGGAACCCGTAAATACAAAATTTCCTTTTTCTTCCGGAAAAGGTTCACTTTGTACATGTTCCGATCATTGATTCAGAACAATGTGTTAATGTGCACGGGTTCGATCAATTGTTAATGACTAATGGCAAATTTGCAAACTTATTTAACTTCAACGTTTCGGTCTAGTTTCGGACCATTCTCGGAGAAAACAATTGCATCTGTACATTAATTATTCGTTATATTAATACGTTGTAAGTTAAAGATAGCAACACTACCAATATACTTCAAATTTATTTTAACGAAAAGAGGAACAAATTTTTTATAAGAAAAAGTTTAGCATTAACACATCTTTTATCAACAATTTACGATCGATATAAAGAAAATATTTTATTGATTCAGAAAGTTGTTCAGCAGGTTTCCGCGGTTTAATTGAACGCAGGGAAAAGTGGACTCTCGGCAGCCCTTTTAGCGTCCAGACCAAATTAATGCGATTCCCTAACGTTCGATAACACATGCTCCGTGACTCGGGCGATTTTTCTTCTTTTGCCCCACGATGTAGACTCTATTTTTTTTTTTTTTTTTTGTGCGTTCCCGGGGAGAAATGAAAAACAAAATTATCGAGCGAGCACAGGATCCACCGGGGACTGCTCGCGCTGCTGCATCGACCGCGTGTGCGGAGGGATGCACGGGCTTCGTTACGTATAATTTCGTTAAAGTTGAAAACAGACGGCTTCCCGGGTGCCGGACAAAACGACAACATCGTTGCAAACGCTTCGATCGTTGTGTAATGGAAACGTGCTTCGACTTATCGTTTCCGGGTAACGAACAGGAACGCTCCGCGAAAATGAACAGTGTGCCGAACTTTGGGTCGTTGACAATTATTTTTCGAAGGAAATTATTTCGAGGAATTCGGTGGGGATCGTTTTGGGAATCTGAATATTTTTGTAGCAAAGATTCCCTGTCGACACGCTCGTTCCGCTCGAAAACTTGTGCCGACGACTTACGCTCGCTCGCCGACGAACCTTGCAAGTTCACTGAATAAGTGATATATCGTGAGCTTCTATAGCACGCGCGCGCGCGATCGATCAACGTTCGCAAAAAATCACGCGTTCCTAACGAGTCCCCGAGAACGTGGAAAAAGATAATCGACAGACCAGGAAAACTTCCGATTCTACGTTGAACTGTACGTTCAACCTTTCAACAATTTTCCTCCGTCGTTGAAAGGGTGTAGCCGGATAAGATGATCGAAAGTGCCCTTGAGCCGAATTTTATGGCCAATGGGTCATTCGATAGAGCATCAAGAAAAAACATACTGTGCAAAGTTTCAACCCTATATCTCGATCGGGAGGGTGCTTATAGGGTAAAATCGAAAAATCAGTTTTTCGCCTATTTTCCCTAGTTAACGATGTTCAGAAATTCTGAGAATAATCTGACACATGTCGAGCACCCAAATACATACTCCGCAATTCGTTTCAGATTTTTAAATTGAAAATCCTGCTTGTAAAAAATCAAAAACCTCTAAAAACAAGCGAAAAACTTCACATTTCACATGGAAGTTCGAGAGTAACCACATTTTCCTTTTTACGGTATCGATATATTGTTATAGTTATCGTTCATGAATTTTTGTCAGATTTTTGGAGCGCCTGAAACGCAGTTAAACAAAAAAATTAAAACCGATTTTTTCGACGTTTTTTCCGCGAAGACCTAAGCTAACATTAAAATTGTAACCTAACCCAGACCATCTTATCCGGCTATACCCTTTTTCAACATTTTTCCGTCGTTCATGTTTTTCAACGTCGTATATCTGTCCAGACGGAGAAACAGAAATGCAAATGAATTTCGAATAATATTTTCAGTGATTAGACAATTTTATGGAATATTTTTAAGTTGAATTCGTTTCGATCGACAAGTAATTGTCGAAATCGCTGAAAGTACGTCACACACGATAGAGAGCTTCGAATCTTAGACAATCCGGTTTCGCAATTACAAAGTGCCCCACCCCCCCGCCCCTCACTGTCGACGTTCTGTTAATGCGCGCGCGATTACGTAACCAGCCTTCTAACTCGAAAATTATTGTTGTGATACGGATAATCGAACAGCCGATAACGACCGGGCATCGCGCAAATTGGCGCGTGGCAGCTCGGAAGTTCTAACGAACGGCTTTACATTTTAATAGAAAAAATGTTGGCTCGAGCCCCGGCAACGCGTGATTAGAGGAGGCGAGGCGAACACGCTGTAATTTCAGTAGTCGCAACAGATATGCCAGCTCACTCGTTCGGAGACAATAACGAAGAGCCGCGTACCGATGTTTTTCTTTTTTTTTTTTTGTTTTCATTTCGGAAGCCGTGGGTACCGGAGACCTGTAATAAACTGTACGCCATCGAATCGCTCGTGATAACCCGGAATTTCTCGACGATTTTTAACGATCGAATTTTACACGGGTTTTCATCTCAACGATCTTTCTCCTCCAGCTAAAACGATCCGGTTTACAATTCAACGAGGAACACGGACGATCTTGGGAAACTGTCGGCCGGCCAACTTGAATTCAACTTTCGATCCGAGTTCCGGGAAACGACACTTTCCTACTGCTTCCCCAGGGTGTTCCCGGGAAAAGAAATTTTCTCGAACGATCGGCCCCGGAGAGCACTATCCGGGAAGAAGTTAACGAAGACCTGCTCGGACAGTGTCTTCGAACTTGTGACGCAGTCGGGCGAATCCAAGCTCTCGAGCACAAGCCGAGAATGCGGGGAAACAATGTCTCCGTTCGGGAATTAAGCGAAAATCTCTGGACTTCGGCAATAAGTAGAAACGTTCGGTAACGATTTAGTCGTTTAAAAAAAATTTTTCAGTAATACTCGGCGTACTGTGTTTCTTTGCGATGTCTTCTGTGTAGAGCAACACGGTGTACTTGTTGCATTTCCGATTTTATGTAAAAATACAAGTACTTTACCCTAGACTTTTATTTTTAGACCTTTATACAAAATATCGTACTAGTATTTTCGGTTGATCTAACAAATGTATTCACTTATTTACAGATATAAAAAATTTCTTTTTCTAAATGTTACTATCCATTTTTCGTAACATTAACACTAAACCTACCATCGCCGATAAAATGACTAGTTTTATATTTTATTCGGCTATTATTAAAATTCTGAAGATTCCTTTCGTTATAATAAAAATCGCAAAATCTTTTAATACCAGGTATGTTTAACGTTGAACCTCGAAATAACGCTAACAATAATTTCGACCACAGGAAACGGGTTTCCAGCCCACGGTGTGCTCCTTCGAGAGCGACCGGGAGATGGGTGAAAATTTAATGCGAAAATAATTTTGTTCCCGATAGTTTAAACTACAGTTATCCGTGGATTTTTCTGTGAATATCGGAAACTGGGAAAGTTTCCACCCACGCGGAGCCGAGAATCGGGTGTTCGAAAGAATCGATCCGATTTCGGGGGAAAAAAGTTGCCTCGCGAGAGGAAGGACGAGCAGCGTGCTGTCGAGGGTTCGGTGTCCGATTAGCTCGGATTTTCGAGTGTAGAAAATTGTGCAGGACACAGGATGTGGCCAAGGTCGCGGTCGATGGGTAATCGCGTACGTAATCCAAAGCGCACTTCCGTTATGCAGTTGAAAATTAACCGGCCGATGAATAGCGGCGCGGCGTCGGTGGGCTTCAATCAACGAGCGAAGAATGATACGACTGCAACAAAACTGCAACTAACCCTCTGTTACACCGCACGCCCACATCCTCCGCGGAACAGCGTCGCCCGGACCATTATAAAAACGACGGGACACGCGACTTCGGCGCATACTGTGCTCGCGAAAAGTGTCAGACGCCAGCCGGAAAAGAGATACGCGCTTCGAAACAGAAACCAAAGACCCGAGATGGCTACCAAACACGGTCTGCTGTTCTTCGGCCTCGTGTGCCTGCAGGCGGCCATCGTTCGCGCCGTGGTAAGCAAGCCCCATAGAACCACCGCAACCCCCATGGATGGGGGGCATCGAACCCATAATTTTATTCGGGACCGCACTCGCGAATAATCGTTGACTGCCACAATTTTATTCGTAGAAGCAATTTTTAACCGTGTTCGAAAATATTTCCGAATTCGAAAGTCAAAAGAGCCTCGCAAGGGTTAATTCTTAACTATTTGGAGGGGTTATATAATTATGACTTAATAATATTAAATTTTACTGTAAAATTAATTTTTCATATAAATTCAATAGTTAGATTATGATTCTAGTTGATTTCAGTTCGACCGCACTCGCGAATAACCCAATCGTTGACTGTCATAATTTTTCTTATTCGTAGAAGCAATTTTTAACCGTGTACGAAAATATTTCCGAATTCGAAAGTCAAAATAGCCTCGCAAGGGTTAATTCTTAACTATTTGGAGGGGTTATATAATTATGACTTAATAATATTAAATTTTACTGTAAAATTAATTTTTCATATAAATTCAATAGTTAGATTACGATTCTAGTTGATTTCAGTTCGACCGCACTCGCGAATAACCCAATCGTTGACTTGTCATAATTTTTCTTATTCGTAGAAGCAATGTTTAACCGTATTTGACAAAATTTCTGAATTCGAAAGTCAAAATGTCCTCGCAAGTGATAATTCAGAACTATTCGGAGGTGTTATGATTATGACTTAGATTATGATTCTAGTTGATTTCACCATCGATAAATTTTGCTATTGAGTGGCAATGATTCTTAAGTAATTCTGTGGTGGCGCTTAATGTGCTGACGAGCGAATCGAGGCTGCAGCCTTTTGCAATTATTCCCCGAATACACATTTCGCAAGCAGTTGCTAGATTCACCGCGAATGTGGTTCGTTACCGTTCGCCTAACGTTACGAACACGAATTTTTGTCGGAGCGAACGAGCACTCGCTCGTTTAGTCTAAACGCATCATTAGGTAACCAACAAAGTTCGTGCCGTTCCAATCGATAGAGATCAATGATACAACGATACCGCATTCGGAAACACAGCCGCCCCCTTCGAATTCTATTATCTCCCCTCAACGATCTGCACGATCTTTGTAATTCATTTTCCGTAAAATTCTTTTCCTTTCGTGCATTTTAAGCATGTACGAACAGGTGAAATAATGGGACACCTGTACATTAGGATATGCTATTTTCGCTGAATTTTGTCCGACAAAAGATTTCCCGATTGGAAACAGAAATTTTCCTTTTATTTTCACCGCAGTCGTTAAGTTCGGTTCTCCGGTAAATAAGCTTTCGCTCGAGCATACCCCAGCTCGGTTTTAATTGATACGGCGCAACGTGTGCGCGTACAGTTTAGTAATGACGAAACCTAGAACCAGCACGAACTTTCTTCGTTTTCCGATAGCTCCGATCGATTACCTTAGAGACGTTAATCATCCGAGTGCCTGCTACGTTCTCCTCTCGCATTTAATATTTAACGCTATTTCACCTTTTGAAATTTCAAATAAATATTCATTGAGCCAAGGGTGCATTAACGGGAAATTATTCAATAAATTCCACCTCTTGGAATACAGAATGATAACTGGTATTACGACCGAAAAAAGAGCGACTCTGCAAACTCATTTTTATCGACGTGCCGTCAGTCTCGAATCGTACTAATTCAGTCTCGAAGTTCCTTCGCATTTATAATAAAAAAATGTGTTAATGCTATCGGCGCACCGGTTCGATCAATTGTTAATGATTAATGGCGAATTTGCAAACTTATTTAACTTCAACGTTTCGGTCTTGTTTCAGACCATTCTCAAGAAAACAATTGCGTCCGTAAATTAATTATTCGTTATATTAATACGTTGTAAGTTAAAGGTAGTAACACTACCAATACTTACTTGCTATATGCATGATGAAACAAATTTATTTTAAAAGAGGAAAACATGTTTTTTTTTTTTTTTAAGAAAAAGTGAAAACACGTGCGAGTTTCATGTCGGTAGACCAAACACTGAGACAAAACTGTGAAAAACATTTGAAGAAGACAATTTCTCGTTGATCGACCAATCGATATTTGGCGGTGAATTCGAAACGTGAATCAATGCGTTTGCATTAATGGGATATAAAATAAATATCGAAAGTAATTCCTGATCGAAGGGGTTAATATTTCACAGAAACACGATTTCTAATCGTCGCGTGTTCCTAATTAATGGCTGTCGGTGTGCCAACGAAATTAGAGAAGAAAGAGGACTAATTCTTCGGGATACGTATCGGATTCGTTCGTGACAATATCAAGCCGCGTGCTAGCCCGGAAATAACGAGACGAATGCCCGGTGCGAGAGACCGGCGCGGCCGATCGATAACCGGGGGCAAGTGGATTCGAGATTAGAGGGGAACCCCTAATTGGAGCGTGTCAAGTCGAGCGGGTGCAGTTGCATCGGCACGCCGCTGTGTTCTTCCGGTTCTTTCGCCATCGTCCTTTCTCTTCTCCTCCCCCTCTCTTTCTTTCTCTCGTGTCCCTTTTACTGTAGTTCCTTGCCGATGTTTACCCGGCCACGGGCCGCGATAGAACGCGAGAGCCGGAGTATCGATCGAAATTCAAATGGGCACGCGGGGAGCGCGCCGGTTACGTAAACTGCACCCGGAAACGCAGACACTAGCCTAGTAGACCAGCGGGCTCGCTCGTTCGCTTTTCGTTTCTTTCATTACGAGCCCATCCCGATGCACCGTGGCCGCGGTTTCCGTAGCAAATCTCAAGCTGACTGGCTTCGATCAAATTCACCGATCGTAAATCCTGGCAACCTCCCTTCGACATCGCTTTCCCGAACCACACTGGTTATCTTCGAGTTCGATATAATTTTTCGAACAATTAGAACACAGCAAAAATTTGGTGAAATACCTTCGAATTTGAGCCTGTAAGATTAAAATGTTCGAAAATTGGAAAAACCTATTGAAGCAAATCGAGAACAAACGGATTCGCTCTTGGCTACTTACTGCATAGTTGGGCAAATTTTTCATCCGACTAAAAATGTCGAATAACGAATAAAAAAATTCAAAAAAAATTTATTCGTTGTTCGATGGTTTCGCGTTTATTAGAGTTGGCAGTAGGACAGATCTATTCGACAGATAAAAGATGAAAAAATTATTCGAACAAAGCCACTTCGTATAAAAAAGATTATTTTTATTCGTCGGATAAATTCTCGTCGAATATAATTATTTATTCGATGCTCGTCGAATAAAGATACATTTTATATTCGAGCCATCGAATAACGAATAAAAATTTTTGTTACGTTTTATTCGTTATTCGAAATGTTTATTTAGATGAAAATTATGCCCAACTCTGACTTACACTGTGGAGGTACACTGATCCCTGACTCGATTGTTACACGTCCCTCGGGATAGTCTTTCATATTTCGAACGAATCGCAAGCCTCGCCAACTACCGACCCCCCAACGGTGCATTATCCTTCGTTTTCATCCCCTATTTCGAACAGAACGTTTTCATCGCGCGTTCGAGAAGCTCGGTGCAGGCTACGAGAGAGAGAGATCGATTGCCGTAATCGACGAGGGGACGATAAGATAATGGACGCCGCGCGACGCGACGGTTTGATCGCGCAAGAAAAATGTTGAATAGCAGGAATCGGGTTCTGAAAATAGCTAGTAGTTTCGTCCGGTGAGAGAGAGAGAGAGAGAGAGAGAGAGAGAGAGAGAGAGAGAGAGAGAGAGAGAAAGAGAGAGAGAGAGTAAAGTCAAGGAGATGGCAAAAGCGAACGCGCTTGTTCCCCCAGGGCAATAATTCTCGGGCAACTGGCTATTATTTTGATTCTGCTCGTAGCCGGACTGGGTGCCACCGGAAGTCATCGACATGGTGCAGGATGACAAGCTACGATGCATGGAGGAACACGGCACAACAGAAGGTCAGTGCCGCAATATTTCTTTCGCGGATACTCGTTACCGTCCTCTGCAACCTGTCGATTTCTGTATACAGTATTCTATCGATAATTGTCCCAACCTCGGGTCCGGGCAGGGACAATTATCGTCCAGGGATACTATTCTTTGACTTGTGCCGAACGTAGAAATGGACTGGGAAGCCCGAGAGGCCTCGGTCGCCGAAAAATGTAAACATTATATGGCTCGGGTATATCGGTGTGACACCACTACTAATCCGATGACAAAACTTCTTTATTTTTCATTATTTTTTTATGGATCTTTCACTGATATATTCCTGGCATTTTTCTAATGAAAATTATACCAAATATGATATAATTCCGATTATATTTACGTGTGTAATGGACGACCCCGCGTAACTTTTCATTTAAATTATGTGAACGGCAATTAATGTAAATGTGATGCGAATTATATCGTGTTCAGTATCATTTTAATCAGAAAAATGTCACAAATATATCGGTGAAAGTCTCATAAAAATATTAGTAATAATAAAAAAGTTTTTCATTGGGATTACATTGTGAGGACCCGGCGGGCCTTTGAACTGCCGGCGACTGCGACTCGCCGCGTCTCTTTCTTTCCCATACGCTATCCTTCCATGCGCACGAAAATTTTATCGTCCATTACACACGTAAATATCATCGGAATTATATCATATTTGGTATTATTTTCATTAGAAAAATGCCAGGAACATGTTGGCGAAAGTTCCATAAAAAAATCATGAAAAATAAAGAAGTTTTGTCATTGGATTAGTAGTGGTCTCACACCGATATACCCGACCCGTATCATGTTTACACTTCTCGGCGGCCGAGGTCTCTTGAGTTTTATGGCCCCTCATGGGGTATACCCTGCAGGAGTGGGGATAGTTCAGTGACAATTATCGTCCAGACATTTGGGACATCTATCGCGAGAATACTGTAATACTGTATAATATAGAATAATTGAAAATAATATTTAAATAATATTTCTGTCACTTCGGGTTGCAGAGCTAATCCAACAGGTGGCGTCAGGAACCATACCGAAGGATAGGGCAATCACATGTTACATGTACTGTCTATTGGAGGCGTTCAGTTTGGTAAGATCACATTTTACCTTCGATCGGACTTGCCCTAGAATTCCCCTAGAATACCCTAGAAATCTGGCCGAAACATTGGTTTGCGCGATACGGGTTTTCGTCCTTGTATGAACATATTTTCGTAAGAGGAAGGTTAAATGTCATAAAAATGACTTGGATTACATGGCTGAACATCATCCATTTTGCCTTACTTCTAACATAATTTCATATAACAAAGGGGCTGAGCCCCCCTTCATTGAACCTTCCTCTTTCGAATGAGCCCTTATCCAGCGAAAAATATACTCATTATAAAGACGAAAACCCGTACCGTGCAAACCCATGTTTCGCCCAGATTTCTAGGGTATTCTAGAGAGGATCCTACCCCCATAAGATCGATTCATAAACGAGTACGGTTTAGGTCGACGATGAAGCTAACTTGGAGGCGGACATGTTGATGGGATTACTGCCGGAGAATCTGCAGGATACGGCGGAAACAGTTTTGTCGAAATGCACCCCTGGAGGTACGCGCTCTAACCATTTTCCTAGGACCGCGGAAATTTCCGATTTTAACCCTTTCCGGTCCGAACTGCTTTCTTTATTTCAGAACTTGCTTCACATCATTTCATTTAATACGTAGCTTTGCTAGCTTCTGTAGAACTACCATAATCTTCGCTACCAGACTGCGGATCTTTACGCAAATTACCATTTTCGCACTGAATTTTACGAACCGAAAAATTCGTTGTGCTATAAATAAAAATATTGTTCATTTTTACCAATATGCAAATTTGCTAGAAATACATAAAGATCTCCCCGTCTGGACGTTGCATATGAAATTGTGGCATTATTGATGCCCTCGCTGAAAATTAATAAAATTGGCGCTAAAGTTAATGTCGAACGTAGCTACTGGACGTAGGATCGGAAAGGATTAAACAGGCGAACAGGAAAAAAGTCCCATCGGCTTTTCTAACGCGAAATGAGTTTTTCAGCTGGCGCCGATAACTGCGAAAGGATGTACAGCATTGCTGTGTGCGTCCAACAATCTGTACCAGAGGTGAGTCGAATATTGCTGTTCCATTAGCCGTTCGAAAGATGTCGAATAATTTTTTGCCGAGTTTTAATCCCGACAGAAATTAACGTCGGTTTACGACACGCAATTAACATCGCTACTTATCGATGCGTACCGCTAACTGTCAGTAGTTTATCGACTATTAAATAGACCCTGCAGCGCCGAATCGTCGAGTGTTGAATCGGATGTCGAGTCTCTTGACGGTTCGTTGAGATTATCATTAGTAGACCGCGGATAATTATGCAAAATAAATTTCCTCAGATTCTTCCGATGTCTTCACAATTTTCTGCGAATAAATGCGAATTAGATGCATTCATGACAAAAATGTAATTTAAAACAGTAAAAATATTAGAAGAATTCAAAAATACTGTTATATTATTCGCAACCTAACTCTAAACGCACCACTGCCGGTCAAATGACCAATTTTATATTATCCATCGTACAATTATTGAAATTATGAAGTTGCTTACATGGAAATTGATAAATTTTTTTATCCAAGCACATATTGGAATAAAAATTGTACAAAATCTAAAATAGAGCCTTGTCATATTTATAAGCTGAAACATTTTAATGTCTTTTAGTGCTCGGTAGGTTTACTGTTAAGAATAAAATAAATTTTTATTCGACTCCAGTTGAACATTTTTATTTTGCATAATCATCCACTGTCTACTAATTACGATTCGGCGAGATCGTAACTGTCCCAAACGCTGGATCTCAGAAATTCGACTGTAACGATTTCTGACGTTTTTTTTTTCTCGCAAAAACGCGATCGACAGTCGACGCAAAAGTCTCGAGATGCATCGACGGTCGCAAAAACTGTCCACAACTCAGCGTTGCGGTCCTCACGTTGGGAATACGGAGTGCGACCGTCGCGCGTCGGTGCATCTCGATCTAACAGTTAGCATGCACTCGGCAGCAAACTAACAACTACACGGTCGCATGTAAGAAGCAGTCGCAAACTAAAAACTGTGCAGGGAAAGCGTGCAGACCGTTCTACGAACGGTCGAAAGAAAGAAAGTTCCGCAAAAGTCGTGGGAGAGAACTGTATGAAAAAAACGCGCGGTTTCGTTGCAGCTGTGGTTCATCGTCTAAATCGTTCCGCTGGACCAGCGAGGAAGCAGTTTGAATCGTGATACAAGAATCGAGAAACGAGACACCACCGATCGGAAGCGTCTACCCCCGTCTACCTATGGCAACGAAATCAGCTCACGCGAAGCAAACCCAATTATACGTACAATGCGTTCTGTACAGGTACTGTAGTTCCACCTAGGATAAATCATTCAAGCCCACTATCGAACTGTAAATCTATCGAAAGACAAAAATACAATATCGAACGAAACAGAAACCAAATAGAGACGATCGAATCAAAGTGACTCGAATTTCACGTTTATTCTCTGGTTACCTTCATTTCTAACAATTAATGCGAATCCTTTTTTCGTGAAAAAACGCTAACCCTCGCACGCTCCTCGGTTGAATATATGTACAATGTTTCTCAGTAACTGCGTTGTCGTTTGATGCGCTTGCTCGATGGTTACTGCGCACTAATCCGCCCTCGAACAAAGAAATTTATTCAATAATTCGCATGTAGACCTTGGCGCAAACCGTGGGCAAGTAATTTTTTTAAATAAAAAATTTTTCTCGTCGGAGTTCTACGTATCTTCTTATCGGTGGTGGGCGGGTAAAGGAGTATCAGAGAGTACCTATATCACAGGTATTTTGTAAGTAAAATGAACGGGACGTCAACTACCGTGTCCAAAATCTAATTATGTACATTATGGTTTAAATAAGTTTATCTATCTTCCGTCGCAATACTTGACCGAAAGAATTTCCGAAAAATCTGGCCCAATTTACCAGCACAGTAGACTATAATCCGATCTCGCTTTCACTAGTGATATGTCTAGATTCGATTTGAACACATAAATAATACATATTCATACAGTTGGTGTAAACAGTATTCGTACACCTTTTAAAAACGAATAACTTTTACAAAATTCGACCCAACAGCTTAAGTTTTTTTGCGACGTTAGAAGGATTAGTTTACTAGCTAATGTGTAATTTTCTTTTTAAATTGTTATTGGTCGCAATTGCGAAGAAAAAAGTAAATATCACGATTTTTAAATTTTTTATCTGTGCCTGTAGTGAAAATTTATAAGGTGCATTTGGTAGGTGTAAGTAAGTTATAAACATGTACAAAGTTTCATCGAAATCGATCAAGGTTGTTATGAAATATAAATGATTGAAAATAGCAAAAATTGTAAGAATCCGCGATTTAGATGATTCGCAAACCCTAAATTCAAAGATTTTTACATGTTACAATGCCCATAGCTTTGTTATGCGTCAACCGATTTCAATGAAACTTTGTACGCGTATATAACTTACTTAGATTTACAAAATACATGTTTGTAATTTTTACTACAGGCACAGATAAAAAATTTGAAAATCGTGACCTTTACTTTTTCCTTCGCAATTGCGACCAATACCAATTAAAAAACCAAAAATTATTTACACGTTTGCTAGTAAACTAAATCCTTCTAACGTCACAAAAAAACTCAAGCTGTTGGGTCGAATTTTGAACAAGTTATTCGTTTTTAAAAGTTGTACGAATACTTTTTACACCCACTGTATATTATTTCATTTAGAACATACAAGAATTTTCGAGGAGCGTGCGAGGGGTGTGAATCGAGGAGGATCTATGTATTTGGCTAACAACCGCGTTACGTAAATCCGGTTCGATTAGCGAACGAATCGTGGCTAGAATTTTCCGTGACAATCTAATTTGTAAGCCCGGCCCAGTTAATTACATGTTTACAAGAGTTTCGGGCCGGTTCCGCCCGTAGCGTCTCGCGCGAATGACACCCGGAGTCCTCAACGAGGAAGCCTAAGTGGTATCCTTAGCCGGTCGGAATAATTCTCTAATCACCAGGCCCGGACAGCGACGCCTGCTCTTACGCAATAGCATAAAGACGACGTTCGCTATACATACAACGAGCCTCTTTTACTCGAGTCGGGGGAATCCGCTTTGAGCGACGAATCATCGTTCGCGACGCGACCTGCTGCGTCGCGCGTCGTCGGGTTGCCGCAAGATCGAAACAATGTTCGAGTCGATCGGACTTTGATCCGAACTCGCAGCTAGTTAAAATTCAACCGAACCGGTTGCTCGCGCTGAAAGACGCCCAGAGGCGACGCGCGCGAATCTTCGAGGAGACACGATCAATCCGTCGTAATTCTTTTCGATGAACGCTAGAGAAACACTACTACCTACTCCTACGCAAACGTGTTGGGACCCAGGGCTTGAAACGGTCCCGGAAATAACTGTTTGAAACTGTTATGAAGGACCGATATTCGAAATAACTGTTATGAAGGAGCGAAATTTTGATTGATATCGATTTCGATTACGGTCCTACGTACATGGATATCGGTCCTAGGATAACGGTCTAAGACCGATATTTTTTCGGTCCTCGTATCGGTTCTAATACTTTGTCGCTCGGCCGATGCTTTAGGCACGGCGACTTCTAAGGGTCGGCCGATGCTTTGGAACTGGTGGCAAAGAGACCGGCACCTTATTGTCGAACACAAGACTCTTCTGTTCAAGACGATCAAGAGGATGTGTTTTGTTTTACCAGAAATCATTCTGATTGGCAAATAAGGTAAAATTAATTTTTGTACCTTTTGTATTAGGGATTATTAAAATTAAAATATGAATTATATTAATCTCGAATATAAATGAGCTAATTAAATAAAATTGTTTTTGTAGCATAAAGATTATAAATATTTAATTTGATGTGAAATGTAATTCGAATTTTTAGATATCTAGTTTTTTTAGAAATGAATTTAATTCATATATTTATTTTTAATATTATATATTTACATATATATACAGTAAACGCTTGATTCTTGTCCAACAGCCGTGTTTTTCCCTCGCTCCGGACAAGAATCAAGCGTTTACTGTATATGTATATACATATACATATATGTATAAATATAAATGATTTAAGGGATATACTTTAAATTAAAATTATAATTTTTTATTAATAAGGATTTAATAAAGTTGATTATAAAATTTAATAAATTGTTGAAAAAATTTAATAATTTATATTTGTGAGCAAAAGCGTCACCGATGACGTCGAGTCAACGGTCGCGTCGGCAATCGACAATAAGGTGCAGGTGCTCTTTGCCACCAGTTCCAAAGCATCGGCCGACCCTTAGAAGTCGTCGTGCGTAAAGCATCGGCCGAGCGACAAAGTATTAGAACCGATACGAGGACCGATAATCCATAGTACGTAGGACCGTAATCGAAACCGATATCAACCAAAATTTCGCTCCTTTATAACAGTTATTTCGAATATCGGTCCTTCATAGCTGTTTCAAGGACCGAAATCGATATCATAACTGTTTTCAAGCCCTGGTCGGGGCTGTGGCCTGATTGAACGTCGCGCATCGATCGAATCAGAATTTTCGTCGAACCGTGGAACTACGTGCTTCGTTCGATTCTCGTCGTGCGCGACTTCAATTAGGACGCAGTGCCATGCATGATCGTGCAGAAACATCGCAGAAAAGAAAACGGGCTGGTGACTTCGGAGGCTCCGAGAGATGTTCGTTGATCGCTGGTTTTGGCGAAGCGGAGAGCAGTTGCGGCGGCTGATGGCGGAGGAGAAGATTGTATAGGATCGATGAGCAAGGATTTATCGCGGGGAATAGAAATTTTCTGCGTTCATTGCAAGATACACGTTTCAGTCATTCTTGAATAGTTTTAACAAGGACATCTACCGTCTTCGATCGGTATCAATGTTTCAGCTGTTTTAACACTAAACCTACCGAGCTGTAAAAATGGCTAATATGCTTTGCCTTATAAAAATGACGTAAAATTTTATACAGATTTTCTGTGATTTTTATTATGCAGGGTGTTCGACTACAGGTGGGAGAAAATTTAAGGTTCTCCATGAGAATATAAGTCGAAAATGAAGAATAAAAAAATTGCGATTTCGACTTGGTTAATTAGTTATGGGTTGCCGCATTTTAGGTGGATTTTTAATTGTTAACCCTTTGCAGTCGGAGCTATTTGACCACGTTTTTATTAGCTCGCTTTCTTGTCTGTCTGTTTATCTGTTTGTCTGTTCGGTAACAAATTTTGCAATTGATTTTATACTTTTCAGTCCGTTTTAAAAACGTGGTATTTTAAAAAAATTTATTTTTATTCAAATAATTTATTTCGAAAGTTAAACATTTCTTCCGACCTAGATATTCCCTCTGATTTTTTAAAATGGATAAGAATTCATATAATACCTCATAGAATACTTAGATGTTTAGTAATTGATTAGATACCAACATACTTAATAATGTAAACAATGTATTGAATAATGGTCGCCACTCGAGTGCTATGGGTTAATAACTAAATAACGAAGCCGGAATCGTAATTTTTTTATTCTTCATTTTCGACTTATATTGTCATGGAGAACCACCCCTAAAATTTTCTCCCACCCGTAGTCGAACACCCTGTATGTGCTTGGATACAAAAATGTGTACAGTCATTTCCAGTGAAAGGGTCATTATAATTTCAATAATTGCAAAGTAAAAATCCAGAGACCGGTCATTTGACCGGCGGTGGTAGGTTCAGTGTTAAATTTCACCTACTAATTAATGCATTGGTGGCATGAATGGGTTCCTCTACTTGGTTTCTACATCTTGCAATTGATGCATACGATCCGCAGTCCGGTGATAGAAGAGGGCGGATAACGAAGGGGTACACAAGTAAAATGATGAAGCATAAATTGATCATGGAACAAATATTAGGTGCACAAATGAATTCGTGGTCCCCCTAAACAATCAATACTAACTCTATTCAAGATCCAAATATTTATAGCAAGTTGATGATAATTATTTATAAAACGAGAAAAATACACAGAAAATGGTGGAGATTATTTCTGACAATTGAATATGTTCAAATTGCAAATAATCGACAAATTCAAGAGCTACGAATGAATCGGTACACCTGGTATATATGAACAAAGATGGAGGAAGACGAACAGTAGGGAAGATGTACGAGCGATTTCAGAATAAGGAGAAACGAGAAAGAAAGGCAACACAGAAAAGAGCTCGGTGGAAGCGAAGAAAAAGAAGAGCACGCGACTGGAAAGATAACGATGGGTTCGGAGACTACTCTGCTGGTTATCGATCGCGTTCCGCGAGTTCCGTGAACGTGGCCGGCGGTGAACGGTAGATTTCGATTTCGATCGCGAGACAGAGAAATCGGAAGAAGCGGCGCGCGGACGGACGGGGCCGTCCCGTGCACGGAGAAAAATCTTGAAACGTCTATTTTTACGCGGCGACTGAAAATAGTCGGTTTTAATGAAAGGAGGCACGCGATCGGTGGCCCGTACGTTGCTCCAGTCATGACTCACGCTTCGAACGCGAACCCGCAACAAGTAGAGAGGTCCCCCCATAATATCCCCCGTAATTGATCGGAGCCAGCACCGCCGGGATTTTAATATCACCGATTTAGGGCTTGCACTGTGCGTCGTGAAGCCACGGAGCTCCATCGTGTCGGCTACCGAGTATCTTTTCCCGAAAAACCAGCGCAGCATTGCGAAACGAAGTCGACCGGAGGGAAATAGAACAGTAACTGATACGGAGGAGAGATTATTCGAGCAGAAAGTAAGCTTCGAATAATTCTCGAATACAGGGTGTGTCCCGCGTAACAGTTTTCATGATTTTATTAAGTATGTACTTGCGATAATCTGACAAAAAATATTTTAAACAAAAGCTGATCAGTTTTCGATCGGCTATACATTCCAATAAAAGAAAATGTTCGAACATTTCTTTTTTATTATTGTCAAGGGCACCTTCATTTTTTTAAATGGCACTTCACGGTCATCCGAAGGTCATCGTATACTACCGATCGTTGAATTCGTCTTGACACGGGCTGTAATACTGTTAAGAGGGAACGGTAGTCACGTGACATTCCCCAGAATACCCTAGAAATCTGGCCGAAACTTGGGCTTGCGGGAATACATTTGATGTCCTTATACGAGCAAATTTTGAACTGTGTAAAGGCTCGTTTGACAGAGGAAGGTTCATATTAGTCAAAAACTCTTTTTGTGGCAGAAAAATACATTGGATTTTGCGGTTGTTTTCTCGACTTTTTTCCCTACTTTGCAGACTCATATTATTAGATGTCAACATAATCTCGTTACATCATAAGCAGCGCACTATGCGCTGAACCTTCCTCTATCAAATGAGCCTTTATACAGTTCATAATTTGCTCGTATAAGGACGTCAAATGTATTCCCGCAAACCCAAGTTTCGGCCAGATTTCTAGGGTATTCTAGGGTATTCTGGGGAAAGTCACGTGACTACCGTTCCCTCTTAACAGTATTACAGCCCGTGTCAAGACGAATTCAACGATCTAGTATACCATGACCTTCGGATGACCTTGAAGTGCTATTTAAAAAAATGAAGGTGACCTTAATAATACTATAAAAAAAAATGTTTCTCGAACTTCTTTTTTATTGCAATATATAGCCAATCGCAAACTGATCAACTTTTCTTGAAAATATTTTTTGTCAGATTATCGCAAGCACTTAAAAAATCGTGAAAACTGTTACGTGGAACAGTCTGTATACTTTCCGCTAAAAAGAATTTTCACTGTAACATTAAATACAAACGAGAAGGAACAAAGCGACAAATATCGAGAATACAAAGTGGAAAGAACGTAAGCACGATATTTAATTAACTCAAAGAAAATTTGCCGAAAGTCTCCTGTACCTCCTCTGAAGAGAAAGGGGTAAAACCATGTGTCGGAATTCTTCGATTCGTATGAATTTTTCGGGGAGGAAAGCTCTGCATGAATTGAACTTTGTTCGGATGAACTGCGGGAGGATCGTTCGATGATCAAGGAGTTCTGAAGGAGCCGCTGCGTCGATTCCGCGGAAAGACAGCGAACGAATCGTGGTATAGAAAAATTAGAAATCGATGGGTCGCGACGGTGTGGCCAGCGGTGGGATCGAGTTTCATACAGATCGCCGTGGATCAATTAATTCAGCAGCGACGCTTGATTCCGTTGCACCGATATTTCTGGAAGCTAATGTTTCTTTCATGCGGCTCGACGTATGCTTCCCCCGTGCACGTTGCTGCGACGATTCCCACCGAGAATCTTCGGAGAAGCGTCAAACTCCGGGAAGCACAGGCACACCTAAATGTTAGCTCTCGTCATCGAATACTTCCGCGACTCGGTGATATTCGTCGATCGATAAATCGAACGAGCAGGAAATAACTGTTTGATAAAATATTACTGTTTCAAATATGCCGATTTCGGGGATATTGGAATTTAGCTTAGGAGGCCGAATTTTTCAATTTTTCGGATTTGATAATGAACTTCGATGAATGTAGGTTAAAGCGCGAAATGGAAGCATGAAATCCGACTCGAACTGTGACAGGAAGGAGAACAATTAGTCGCTACTTTATTTTCATATGCAACTGGATCTAACGAAAGGTTAAGGATGTTCTGGAGGTACAATGGGAGACAAAAGTACAAGAAATTCGAAATCCATCAATATATTGGCAATGAAAGCCATCCATGAGTATAATTTGCATTAAAACAATTGATTAATTTAAAAAGCTTTCGTTTAATTAGTGAATTTCATGTTACATATATATTGATTTTTTAATCAAATTGTCTTCATATTATAAAAGATTGTAAGCGACTTTTTCGAATAATTGTACCCTCTGATTTGAACATCAAGATAATAAATCAATATATACAATTATGCAATAAAAAGTTAAAAATAAATATTTAAATAAATTAAAAATACTTCAGAAAGCAATATTCATGGTTATTATTGAGATGACAACACGATAAATTTGACGTTTTGTAACAGTTTATAATTTTTTGCTCTGTAACTGTTTAGTGAATACTGATAAATTTTGAACATAATTAATTACATAATTTTTACTATATATATTTTTAAAAACTGAAGTTTCTAATTGCGTTTTTTCAAGGTTTAAATAGGTTTTGAAGTGGAATTTTATGAATTCTCCATAAGAAGACGTGTTAAAATGTGCAAACTTTAAGTTGCTATGATTCTTAAACGGTGCAGTGAATCGAACCCAAACTTCGGTAATTGCATTAATTTAGTAAGAATTGTATCTTGTCAAATTTTCAAAAATTTTGTTGCGTTTTTATATACCTCCAGAACATATCCTTAATAATCGACTGATCCAATACGGTTTCCCAGCGCACCGTGGGAAACTCACGAGCGAAAGCGTTTCTTATGGCCTTTCGAGAATTTCTTTTCTTAAAAACGAGTGTCATCGCGGCGGAAATTATTATTGAAATCGAATTCGAATATTCATCGGTCGCGTATGTACATGTATTGCTTCAACAGAACTCTCGGCTGACGCGCCTGTCGATTAGACGCCGCTTCTGCATGCCGCGGTGCAAGATCGATTCTCGAAGTCGAGTTTCGCGGGAAACGAATCTCCGCGCTTATCTATCTCGACGAGCGATCGATCAACCTTTTCTCTCTCTTTCCCTCTCTCTCTCTCTCTCTCTCTCTCTCTCTCTCTCTCTCTCTCTCTCTCTCTCTCTCTCTCTCTCTCTCTCTCTCTCTCTCTCTCTCTCTCTCTCTTTCTCTCTCTCTGTCTCTCTCTCGTACCGCGAACAAGACCACCCGGTATAGGTATCAGGGATTGGTGCGCGCACGCGAAACTGCGGTCTTCAATGGGAAAGTTCAAACGAAGCGACACTTTATCGTTAAGTTCATCAATTTTATCAAAGCAATTACGATCGGGCTGCCGGTTAAGTCGTTAATGCGTTTGCGGTAAACGTTCTTTGATCAAAGAAATCCCTGCGGAGCGTTGCTTGCTTACAGGTGCGTTACTTCCGGACCACTGATTTCCGAAGAACTTGCTCCAACTATACATACCCACCGATTAAATCGGAGCTTTTCCGTTCGGGATTTAATGTACTTGTTCGAGTACTTAGTTCGCTCTGCAAAATCATTTCTCCCATTGGAAGGATTCGACGCGAGATTGCTTAAATTAAACGAGAGAGAGAGAGAGAGAGATTTATGCAAACGAAAGGTAATAAAAATAGAGAAAAGAGAGTTGAATGTAGAAAAGATTCTGAAATCCGATTCTGAAAATTACTAACAAGGAAACATATTCAGTTGATACACGCCGATTTTGGTGAAACTTATGTGAGAAAAATATTTGACACGTATTTTTTTTATCGGCAACCATCCACCCTGGGGGGGTGAAAACAGCCCTCGAAGTCAGGGGTCAAAACCACATTTTTCGAGAAAACAAAAGTTTGTTAAAAAATTCTTGCGCGACTACATTTCCCAAAAAAAAATTCAAATTTTGTCGACCTCTGATTTCCGAGACATCTAAAAAAATATGGTTTTCACTCCAAACTTTGAGGGCTGTTTTCACCCCTTCAAGGTGGATGGTTGCCGATAAAAAAAAATACGTGTCAAATATTTTTCGAAGAACTATAGCTCACATTAGTCTCATCAAAATCGACCATTCTCGTCTGAATATGTTCCCTTGTAAGCCCCCCCCCCCCCCCCCCCCGCTTTTCATGCCCCTGTGCAACGATCTATTCCGGTATCTATGTAAATCATTCGGTGATCATTAGACCGCGGAAACGTAGACACTTATGCATTCATTTACCGCGACTGGAGTCGAACAAAAAAACCGATCTACTCTGTTAGCAGTGGCGGCCGGGTTGCGCATAAAACAGAGGCCTCGTTAGACTTTATGATACTTTTTACCGCGACGAACGCCAGGCGTTCGTGTCAACCATAAAATCCGCGGAACGACGATCCGCGTTTCAACTACTGTTCGATCTGAACACCGACTGCCAGGTGCGCCAGGAGAACCGTGGCTCGACGGAATTAGCCCTCGGGCGAACTTCGGGAGCGCGAGTATATTCGCTTCGCTCGTTCAATGTCTTGCTGGATCGGCAGAGGAGAATCGAGTTTGCTTCGCAGCGTTAGGAACGCTGTGAGCTGATGGAAGGTACGAAATCATCTTCACGCTTTGCTGCCGGGGAGAGTTTAACCCTTAGCGGTCGGATGGCGACTCTGAGGCGCCACTGAAAATTGCTATGCCATTTTTAAACATATTGTTCACATTATTATTTTTGTTCGTATTTAATAAATTACTAGACAATTACATATTAAATGAGATATTAAATCAGTTTCATATGCAAAAAATGAAAAAAAATTGTATAGAAAGAAAATATTCTGGAATGGAAAAATCTTTCGTTTTTTATTTAAAATAGCTCCGACCGCTAAGGGTTAACTCGAAACCGTACGCTGAGAACGAACTGCATTTATCACGTGCAAAGGACAAACTTGGAAAAACTTGAGAAATATATTTTTCGGAGCAGATAATGTTATAATTCGTTCATCCTTACTCGAGAGGGTCATCCCATGTGAGAGCTACTTTTTCTTGTTTTTTTTTAGGAATTTTTTTTGAAGGACCCTTAAAACATACAAGCTTGACATTTTTACCACACATTTACTGACATTTTAACAGTCTCTCAGAATTTTTTCAAACCCAAATAACGAGTTGGATCGACTTTACACCGTTCGGAAAACACTGATGTGTAAAAAAAAAAAGTAGGTTGATGGCGACCATGATTCCGGAGGTTTCGATCATCTGATATCAAAAAATCAAACGGCATTTTTATTTGTGGAGCTGCGGCTATCGCCGGTACCAAAGTAATATAAAAATATCGAAAATTGAATTTTTGGCACGGTTTTAAAAGTTAAGTTCCAAGTTTCGTCTTTTTCAGTTTAAAAAAAAAAACTATAGCAGATATCAGAAATATTTTTGTACGGGCGAGAACTATAGATGTGCTGACTATACCAAAAAAATTTTAGCGAAATGCGTTCAGTAGTTTTTGAGATATCATGGTCGCCACTATGAAAAATACAGTTTTGAGAAAAACGCGTTTAAAGATTCAAGTACGATTTACACAAAGAAAATGTAAACTCAACATTAGTCTGCTACGTGTTGAGAAATTGTCTTGGCTCGATGCTCCGAAGTGCACGTTGATTCGAATGCACTTTTTTCCGGCACAAATTAATCGTAATGAGGCAAACGGATGCTCCGACTTCGAATATCGAAATATCCTTTTACCTGCATATTCTACGAATGTTATAGAAGCAACTTGTGCAAAAAACAATTTTTCGATTTTTTGGATCTGCCACATAGGATAACCCCGTTAAGAAAGACGTAAATGGATATACTCGGAAATTTCGCAACGTTCTCGCAGGAACGTTAACTAATTTTTCTAAATATGTGAACCAAGGATTAATTACTCCAAACTGTTTAATCGAGTGCAACAAGCAACTTAGTCTAGATGAAATAGGTTTTAAAAAAAAATGTAACGTACAATTGTCCACTTCGTGAATGTGAAGAGGAAACGGTAAAGTGATATACAAATATCAAGGAAAATGTCCCCGTCGCTGGCCACTCGTGAAAGGGAACGAGAGACGGTGTGTGTGTGTGCGTGCGTGTTGATGATGGTGTGTGCGCAAAAGGGAGAGCAAAAGGTGCGCAACAAAAGAAGACGAAAGGATATTATACTATAGAACAGCTACTAGACACAGCGAACTAGACTCGGTGTTAGATGGGCAAGTTATACCTTAAGGTTGATCGAGTGTAGAGCGGCGGTGTGCGTCGATGCGTGCTCTTTCGCGTCGTTCCCGCAATTCGCGTTGTTGTTTACGTTCGGCAGAGAGCCGCCCGGCCTGAACTGATTCACCAGGTTAATGTGCAGGTGTTTCCCGCTGGACTGCGGTGGGCTGGCGCCGGCACTCTGCACGGACAGCGGGGTCTCCAGAACCCCGGATGATCCCGTGGGGCTGGTGCCCACCGAGCTGCTCGCCGGGGCGACCTAAGCAGGTCCATCGTTCATACCGTTCGTGCCGCCGTAGATCGCCGCTTCCTCCTTCCACACATGTAGGTAAGTACAGTGACCTCCCATTAATATTCGGACGGTCTTGAAAAAACGATAACTTTTTCGATATCGCACCGTACGATTTGAACGTGTTTGAGAAGATAGAGCAATTAATTTACTACATGTGAAAAGAAATTTTATCAAAAATTCCAATTGGTTGGAATTGTAGCGTGGGTCTATTATATTGAAAATTTTTTAAATATAGTTTGTAGATCTGTGTCAATTATGTAAAAGTTTCATCAAAATCGGTTGATGTGGGAAAAAACGACAGGCATTGAAAGATACAGTGGGTGTAAAAAGTATTCGTACACCTTTTAAAAACGAATAACTTTTTCAAAATTCGACCCAACAGCTCGAGTTTTTTTGTGACGTTAGAAGGATTAGTTTACTAGCTAATGTGTAAATAATTTGTTTTTTTTTTTTTTAATTGTTATTGGTCGCAATTGCGAAGATAAAAGTAAAGGTCACGATTTTTTAATTTTTTATCTGTGCCTGATTTTAAGGTACATTTGATAGGTATAAGTAAGTTATAAACGTGTACAAAGTTTCATCGAAATTGATCAAGGTTGTTATGAAATAAAAATGATTGAAAATAGCAAAAATTGTAAGAATCCGCGATTTAGATGATTCGCAAACCCTAAATTCAAAGATTTTTACAGGCACAGAAAAAAAATTTTTAAATCGTGACCTTTACTTTTATCTTCGCAATTGCGACCAATAACAATTAAAAAAAACATATTATTTACACATTAGCTGGTAAACTAATCCTTCTAATGTCGCAAAAAAAACTGAAGCTGTTGGGTCGAATTTTGAAAAAGTTATTCGTTTTTAAAAGGTGTACGAATACTTTTTACACCCACTGTATATGAAAATCGTGAAAAATTGCAATTTCTACCGTGTTTAAACGTTTGTAGCTCATTGCAACGTTGACCGATTTTAATGAAATTTTCAGAATACGTTTAATCGATACAGATCTACAAAACGTATTTTCTACATTTTCGATATGAGCCCACATAAAAAAAATTGTAAAACGTACCCTTCAGTATTTTCTCTGCAATTCCGATCAATGGCAATTTTTTCGAAAATTCTTTTCGCGTTACGTAACAAAACCGATTGTTCTAAATTCTCGAAAAAATCCAAGTCGTATGGTCGAATATTAAAAATGTTATCGTCTTTTTAAGAGTGTCCGAATATCAGTGGGGGTCACTGTACCTAGATCGTCAAACGATCCATATCTCGCTTTGACGATCCACGGCAACATCTCGTCCTCGCACCCTGTGTACGCGCGATAACGCTCGAGTCATTTCTCTCATTCTCTCTCTCTCACTCACACACACACACATATATACTCTCACTCTGCTTATTCTTTGATACGCGCACACAGTGGCGCAGGGAACGAACCGTCCAAGACTGTCGAGAAAATAATAGTCATCGGACGGGCTTGAATCGATTCCGAAAATTTCGACCCTAGAACTCTCGAACTTAGGCAGTAGCTACTTTTGTTTGAAAAAATTTCATAAAATTTTTCACTGCCGTTTCGACATTGCTAATCAATTACCGATTTTGGTCTGACATATCGTTAACCCCTTGCACTGTGACTCAATGAAGTTAATTTTATTTACAGGAATTCGACAACTGCGGATTTTTCTGCGAGATAAGAATTGTCTGTATTAATTTTCCGAGATTATTTCCTCTTTCGATAATTTTCTACAGCCGAGTATGGCTCCCGAAATCCGCAGTCGATCGAGTTGTTTAATTCGAGCCGGATATTACAAAGCAAGGGGTTAAGTCAAGGGTTAATGTGAAAAAGTAAATTCCAAAGCGTTCAACAATCGCGCGCAGCGAGACCGTTTCTCTTTGTGAACGCGAGGAAACGATTAGCTGGCCCGCGATCGATGAGCCGACCAGTACGGGACCCCGTACGCTGGTCACGATAATAGAACACGATCTGCAAGAAAGTTTCCATCTCCTCGAACAACCGTTCTAATTGCTCCGGGGATTCACGGGAAGCGCGCTCGGCGAACTTCCACACGGAAATCAATAATATTCAGAAGCTCGAACAATTGGTTGCGCTTCGTAGCGGCGTGTTTCCGCGTGAATCCGCGGAACGTGAACGTTCGATTAGGGGAATGGGGGATGATGATGATGGGACGTTGTATCTTCGGCTCCTCGGCTCACTATCGTTCTCGAGGATGTCCCATGCACGGGTTACGTTTTCTACCGCAACCTCGGCATTCCACCTCAACCACGATTCGATAAACAGGTTCTTATCTCTATCCCTTTCTCCTTCTCTCTCTCTCTCTCTCTCTCCGACACTATGTAACTGTTCCTCTCTCACTCTCTTTGTCACGTGTGTTCTCATCACCGAATTCGTTCCACGGCCGGATTCCAGCGCCCGATCGATCCGGTCGCGGTCGACCACTGAAATTTCGGAGACCCGTAGATAAAATTTTTCGAGGAATGTAACGGGACTCGCGTGGAAGGGTCGCGGAGGATCGCAAGTTGGCCTCGGAGATCGAGGAAGAATGGCCGAAATGTTTATCTCTGTCTACAGTACTGGTTCTAAGGTGTATCGATCGCAAGTCGGAATTGTCTGTGTCGCCTTGTACAGGGTGTTTCTGGTGAAAGTGTGCACCCTATATCACCGTATAAGACATCGAAGGACACCGAAAAGTTAAACGGCACCAGGCGGGAAACTTTCAGCAGCCGAAAGTTTGTTCGAACAATTTTTCGAGAGAGCATCCTGACGAAAGTAAACGCGTACGTGACGTCTCAGCACATTTATAACTTCTTTCGAATTGTAAACTCTACGGTGTAATTGTTAATCTTCGATGGTTAACCCTTTGCAATGTGCTTCTTTCGTTTTTTTATTAATGCAATTTGAATCTCAATCTTTCTTGGTACTCGCAAGATCTACAATTTTTGTTTCGTACCAATAAAATTTGCGATTTTTTCTCCAGTGTAATTGTTAACCTTCGATGGTTAACCCTCTGCAATGTACTTCTTTCTTTCTTTTTATTAATGCTATTTGAATCTCAATCTCTCTTGGTACTCGCGAGATCTACAATTTCCTTTTCGCATCAATAAAATTGCCAATTTAATCATCTATTAAAATAGAGTAATTATGCCCAACGTTGCAATATTTTATCTGAAGAGCGTGACAAGGATAATCTGAAAGAAGTCTCAGAGTGCAACGGGTCAACGTGTACGGTTTCCGTTAAAATACGAATTTCGTTTGGCTGAAAGGATTCGCGATCACCGTGCGCCACCTGGAGCCGAACACAATTCCGGTTGCCAACCATAACGGCACGCGCTGCGCGATAAACGCAGAACGGCCTCCTGCGTGTCTCGCGAATTGCATCACTTCTGCGGTGAAAGTACCCGTTTTTTCCCGCTCGGATACAACCTGTCCGCCGCGCCGGTTCCGACCCACGATATCGGTCTCGCGAGAGCTGGTCCGTTCAACCGTCGCGTCGCGTCGTTGTTTTTCAAATTCGAGGGTGGTCGACCTAGAAATCATCGACCCGATCGAACGGACAAATCGAATCGGTCGATCGTTCGCGATTCGAAGTAGACTCGGTCGGAAAAATCGGTTGATATAAATTGCGAGGTGACTTGTAACATACCGTTGCCTTTGGTTTCGGTTAAACGGGGGGGGGGGGGGGGGGGGGAAGCGGATTTTTGCGTACTGCGTCGCCGTTTCTGTCTCGCGCACGCGCCACGCTCCGTTCCTTGCACCGGTCGTTGTCCCATTTCACCCGAACACGCTCCGAGAAATTGTGTTTCTCCATATTTTTTAATCTCGCGGAGTGTTTCGATTCGCCGCGCGGCGAACGCCGCTGCACGGGTTAACATCTTTACGTCCCGCCCAGCGACGTTTAAACTAACAACTAACATCACCGGTTCCGATGAAACTTCACGGTTTAGCCGAAATTATTCGTCCGGGCTTAGGGGATGAAACTACCCCTGGAAAGTCCAATCGCCCGTATACCCTCGGATTCGAGACGTTCCCGAGCAAAATCCCTGTTCCAGGCTGGGGGGATCTCGCCATCCCTTAACATTACACCTGCCACGGTTTCGATATCCTACAATTATTGAAATTATAAAAATTCGTTTATAATGGAATTAATTTTTGGTCCAAGAACCAAGAAAATTAAGAAATTTAGCTTCGCCATTTCGATGAGGCAACATTTATTTATTAATGTTTGAAAAATTGAATTATAAATACACAAAGTTTCAGCAAAATCGGTAAGTAACAATTTCCTACTCCTACTGTTTTCCATTCCTCTCTAGTTTCCATTCGAGAAATGAACGTGTACGCGCGCGCGCGCGCTAACGTGTTACGCATCGATCGATTCGAGTGATTAATCGCCGCGTCCGTAATCGTTATCGAGGCCGTTAACGGTGCAGTGATTCAGAGGCCTGCAGTTTGTCCGTTCGATTAAAAAATCCCGCTTCGGATCAGAGATCGTGCTCGAGCCGTGTTAAGCCGCGTCCCCACGTGGCCGGCGCGTGCCGCGACCGAAAGAGAGGCGTCAAAGAATCCGTCCCGCAAACTAATTTATCGGACAAATAGTTTCGATTACAGGTATCAGCAGATATCGATTTATTTCGGAGATGTGTTCGTGCAATCAAAAAACCACTGGACAAGAATGTCAAAGAAAGAGTAGGTCTACGTTTCGATCAAAGAGGCAGAAATATCTAATTTTTATTTTTAGAAACAAAAGAATTTTCCTTGAAGCATCGAAATTCAGTGATATCGGGAAGTTTAAGTTTTTCAAAAAAAAAGTTTGCACTAACGTTTTAGTGAAAATTAACCCTTAGCACTAAAACTTGCTCTACCATTATCTACAATATTGTTTAGTTTATTAAATATGGTGCTCTCTAATCGATTACTAAATATTTAAGTATTGTACGAGGTATTATATCAATTTCATATCCATAAAATGAAAAACAAATCATATAGAATGGAATTATTCTAGGTCCGAAGAAATGTTTAATTTTCCAGTTAAAATAGCTCCGAGTGCAAAGGGTTAAAGAGAAAAGTGCGCGAACGAAATTCTCAGAATGTCCGAAAGATTTCTGTTTACGTTTTCGTTATCGGCGAGAAGCAAAAAATGGCTGGCTTCGTTCGAGGGAGATACGTGAACAAAAGAAATGTTTCCTTTCGGCAATAAGATTGCGAAAGATACGGGAATCTCCGAGCAGATAGGATGCACAAAATTTTCGACCGTGCTAATCTCGAAACGGAGAACACGCGACTCGATCGCCTCGAAGCCCACGGATATATCAGTTTCCCGACGCGGTTTCGCGCAACGCGCGTGCGGAAATCACCCGGCGCAATGTATGTATGCGGAACATTCGACGAATTCGTGACTCTCCGGCTGGCAGGCGCAGTTTTGCAACTTTCGAAATGCAAACATTCGCCTGGTGAAATATTTCTCGGCTATGACCCGCGACTCGGTCAACTCGCTTTGCCAATTCCTGAACGAGTTCATTAAATGTTACTAACAAAACTGACTTGTGTATTTATTTATATCACGATCCCAAGTTCAACCCTCTGCGGATTTTTATGCAAAATAAAAATATTTATTTCTTGCCATAATCATCTTAATAGATAAAAAAGTAACACAATATTTTGAAATTCATGGAATATTCTCACTGTTTTGAATTTTGTCTACTCATTTTTGTCGCAACATGCAGAAAATCCGCAGTCTAATTTATTAAATAAAAATATCCATCCCGAGTATATTTTCTTTGCCACGATTTTCGCATTACCGTCCATCGTGACAACGGCGAAACAAAGAAAATACGCGAACGTTATACGGAAACGTTACTTTTCTTTTGGAAAAACAATGGCCACATCTGGATCGAATAAAACGATTAACGTTGCAAGTGCAGCTTTTCCCGACTGCACAAATACTCCGTCCAGCGAAACGCCGCGCCAACGAATTGTTTATACACTCTTTTATGTAACAGAGTGCATCGGGCCGTAGGAATTATGCGTTACACAGATAGCCGATATTTCCTGTGCAATGTCAGAAACAAAAAATTCCACGGAGAAATCCGATTCGTAATGAGGCTTTCGTTTTAAAAGCGGCGCGCGCTCAAAGGATTAATTAGAACCTTTTTAGTCGGAGAGATTACATCGCGTTCGCCGCGGGGGAAAATCTCGCTGGCCAAATCCAATAATTTCAAGGGAATCGGATAATTTTTCCAGAACGTTCGAAGCCTTCTCTAAGGTCGCGTGCTCCGTTACGGAGCGAGAGCGTCGTAGAAGCTCGGGAAGACAGGTCAATTTCGGAAATGACAAAGAAACTAGATATCCGATTCGAGTTGATGTTTTGCAATTTATTTCAACACGTTACAAACAGGTACAAACAATCGTAAAATTTAAAAGATTATTAATAGAGTATATTTTGTCCCCGAATCGCTTGCAAATTCCGCGGCAAAGATATCCGCAAATTTTGATGGCAATCGCATCGATACAGATCGACGTATCACGTGCACCGTTTCGAAAGTGTCGAGATCGACTTTGTACCTCCGAAACTAAGCGGAATCGACGCTTCCGTCTTTCATTCCAGAGACTCGGAACTCCTGTACAAGTGAGAATAGATATTCGAATTTTTGGTGACTGCACGGCAGTGTAATCTTTTAGCGAATCGAGCCGCTGCTCATCGGATAATTCGGTGCGAGCCAGTGGGGGCCACGGAAGAAAAATAAAGCGAGCGATCGGGCCGAACTGACTCGAGACGAGCCGAGCGGGGCCGAGCCGTGCCGGGCCGGTCCGGGCCGCGAGGAATTCGACGCGGACGAAGCTGGTGCTCGCGCGATCACGCACACGCGCCGCGATAACGCGGCCACGATCGAACAATGAGTACGAAGTTACAACGTGTATCGCAGCTTCCGCATTCAACAGAACACGCCGCCGTTACGTAATCGCGACACTGTTATCGGCGGCGGCGCGAAAAACGCGGCAATTCCGCGCGATTCCCGCGACGTAATAACCAAAACGACACGGCGCGACAAAGAGGGCGCTGAATACACAAGCCTCGCGACCCTCTTTTGGGTCCAATTCTGGGCCCAAAATTCGGGAAATCAATTTTGAAACGGTTTTGAAAGCTCGTAGTCTACGAATTTTTTGACACGCGTAAAGATTGTAATTAACAGAGGAGAACTATTGAAATTTCAACTAGTAGCAGTCCTTGTTGGACAAATATGGCCTTGAGGACCTTCGAGAGCCAAATGGAGTATACAAATGTAAAAAAGACACAGAAGATCGAAGTCTCCTGAAGAAATTCCAAGAAATAGGAATCGAATAGAAATTCACTTCTTCGTATATTCAATGAAATGCGAAGAAAATCGTAATGCGAGGGGATAAGTTTCCCCAAGACCTGACGAAACAGTCGGAGGCCCGTCGCAGCCCAGAAGGCGTGCCACGAAAAGTTTCGTAACTCGAGTTTGCCCTCGGTCTCGCGTGCGGCCTTTAAAGACACGTGGCGTCGTCCACGTGGGCTTCCGGCGACGGCAACGCGCCTAACGAAAGGTAAACAGCGGAATAACTTTATCGTCCCGGGCACGTTAACAATTGAAAACGAAATCTACATTTTTATTCGCTAACGGGTCTCGAAAATAGCGGCCGGCAACATCAGTCGTGGCGTTAGGTCTGGGTTAGGTCACGCAGCCGTGAAAATAGAAACGCGACCGAATTCGGACCGATTCGGTGAGCAAACACACGCGCCGCGCCGGTTCGACATGCCGAACCGCTTGAAACAATAACAAATAGGAAAACTAGACGGTGTGAGATCTGATCCGTTATGTGAACCGCGAAAATCAAGAAAATGATATAAAGAGTCGATGTTATTGGTAAATTTTTCGTTTTAAGAAAGTGAAATGTCGCGTACAAAATATGTAAATGTCATTTGTTACTAGACAGCGGGTTTTATGCATTTATAACAAACATAAATAGATGTAATTTAAAAGAGTAAAAATATTGTTATATTATTTTCGACCTATTGAATGTATTAAAAAAGAAAATTAATTTCTATTTCACTCCAGTTTGTTGCAATGTAGGTTGAAAATTTTTATTTTGCATTAATGCGATTTCGAATTTCCCGCCGCGAATTAAAATTATCGATTACTGTATTATCTTTGGACAGCGGTTTTTACGGCAAAAATTAGTAAGTGTGATTTAAAACAGTAAAAACATTAGAAGAATTTAAAAATACATTATCCACATAATATTAAACATATTATGAATTGCAATTGCTGCAATTTCTTGTAATTCCCATAAAAAAAAATTTATTTTGCATGAAGATCCGCTGTCTAATTATCTTAAAAGGAAGACAGGTCCGAAATACACACGGGGCAATTTGTTCGTATTTCGCGCCAAAAATTCAAACTATCGTTGACTGCTATCTGGAACGAAAATTTCTAATACACATCTCTAAGAAGAGAAGTCAAAAATGCAAATTCTTCATACGAGGCTTCGTTTAGTGAGACCGTGCTCAACACCGTCTGATCGTGGCTATCTGCATCTACTAGCGCGTGTTCGTCCGACGAAAAAATTTTGCTCGACCTGTTCGGCTTATTTTTCGCTAGGAACCAACCGATTTACGATTGTGACAGGAATAGTGGGACACGCGGTACATGTACCGTTGCTTTGGCCCTAAAGTTTCGCAAATCCGTCGGCCGTTGCCATATAAGAGTCACCTAATAACCAATCGGCTAACGGGGCCCACCGACCGATCCGGCGCAGTGGCGCGGCGCGGCGCGGCGCAGCGTGTAATGAAACGCGTAAAAGTCGCGGCAACCTGTTCCTTTCTCGCGCGAGTAAATCCATTTAGAACGGACTCTGTCCCGAATGGAAACCGAGAGACACGTGATCCCGAAAGACGTAATTTAAACGGTTTCGTGGCAGCGCTGACGGGCGTGCATATACATATACGTACTATGTATATCAGTGGTAACACAACCTGACCGGCAGTGTCAGTCAGTGGAAATAGTTGAAGGGCCGGTGAACGATAGGGCTGTAACAACTGGTCGGGAAGAATCGAACGGGTCGCGCACATTTTCGACGAGCAACAGTTCCATTCGGACTGGATCGATCGCGGACGGCGAAGTATGTCGCGGCCGCTAGAAAAACACGAACGCCCCGTGGGCATCGTTTCGCATCGTACACGGCGAAACGGTTTTTCGCGCGAGACTCTGCCACCTCTGTCAACACGATTTCGATCGCGCGAGAGCCACGTCGTCGTACGAATCCGCCTTCGAACGAGACGATTCGTATGTGCAGGGAAAATGTATCGCGCCGTTGCGGTCGATTCTCGAACGTGTCAGCAGGATGGACGCGATCGACGATCGTATGTATGCACACGTCTGCATTTATTAGGAACTTACTGGACGGACGACGCCGCGGCGGACAAACGCACAACACGTTCGGCATAGAGTGTACACTCGATATGTATATCACGCATATACGCACCCTCTCGCACGCATCGTGCGCCGAGAGAGACACGTAGACGCACACATGTACAAGACGACGACGACGGCGACGGCGACGGCGACGGCGACGACGACGACGACGACAACGGCGGATAAGAAAGAGTGAGAGAAACAGTGTGGTAGCGCGAGCGAGTACACGTATGTGCTCGTGTATAGCCCAGCCACGCACTCATGTATACGCGCGTCCGTACACCGAGGATACGAACACCACAGTCGCATAGAGACATAGGTATGTACACATAGCCGGACAACTGCGGCGCAACGAGGAGGGAGAGGGAGATAGCGAGAAAAAGAGAGAAGAGAACACTCGTTGTTGTTTACGTTCTTAACATCTGAGCCGAGGATATAGTGCACAGAGCAGCATACCAAGACGTGTCCCCCTCAATGGCAAGGACCTACTGGGATTTCCTTACTCTGCTTGTGACGTCCGAAACCTCTCGCATGATCGCCTCGAACGCTGCCCTCTCCTGCGCCTCCTTCTGTTTGTGCAGCGCGATCTTGTCACTGAATTTTCGTGGATTCGCCATGATGGCTCGGGCCACTAGATTCCCCTGACACACTCGCGAATATTTCTATGCGTGCACCCACACGACCCGTGGCGCGCCTCAGGCTGGTCGCGCGCGCGTCTCCCTTTTTCCCACCGATCGCACCAATAAGGGCTCCGCTAATTTACAACACACCGCACGTTAGAACCCGTAACCCACTGCCTTCTGGATGGCACTGCCGATCACTGATACGCAAGATTATGCGGCGCAGCGCGCCACGCGCATCGCGCAGGAGCCGCTTTTCGCGGGCCCATTGGTTGCACCGTACCCCCACCACTCTGTCGCACCCGCAATAAAAAACCAACGACACTTTTCCGGGGTGTTCCGAAATGTTAGCTTCTGTCGCCTCATTGTCCCAGCCGTTTCGCGCACGGTCGGTAAAATAGGGCGAACAACCGCGACTCACGCTGTACTCTAGAGGCGAAACCAACGTCGCAGTTCGAACTCTACTTACTCGTCGTCCGGCTTCTTTACGAACCTATACTTGCACCCGCTTGCACACAGCTTTGTCGCTTCTGTGAGTTGATGTCGGGACTTGTAACACGACTCGAAAACTAATTATTTCAAGAATCGAGATTGATGTTGTGACAGTCTCAGAAACCTGGTTGACGTCTCTGGATATCAGCGGGACGAAGAGGCGGCGTGCGGAAAGTTTGGAACGCCGACAAGCGCGGCAATATTTGAAACGCAATATCGCAGAGATCGTTTCATGAATTAAATTTTACTAGAAAGGTTGTTTTTATCATGACACATATGTCATTGGATGTTCGTATACATTCGAAACGAATTTTATGTTTATTTTGCATAATTAGTTTTAACCATAAGGGACTTACTTACAAACACATGCGCGTGGGTGATTGGTTCTCAAAAAATGCCAGAGTTTTTCATCTATAAAAAGATACTCTCCGGCTTTTCCAAGGTGTTCCGAAAAGCTAGCCTCTTTCGACTATTTATCGTTAGCTGTTCCCAGCTGTTCCCTGTTCCACACGGTGGATGAAATATAGATAAAATATCCGCGATGATGCTTTCTTCGTTTTACGTGTACCTATTTTTTTCTTTGCCGTATCTAGGCATCGATCGCTTCAGAAAAAATTAAAGATCTACTTCTTTCTCCATAAAATGCGATTATTTCCCAACCGTCCTTATCAGAAATGATCTCTAAATTTGTTGTACGAAACGTAGAATTGTTACGTAACTTAGAATTAGTCTGCAGTCTGCACCCGTCTATTCATGTCCTGATTTTTTTAAAAGAAAAGTTACAGAGAATGTTTCGAGAAGTTAAATATAAGAATATCGATGTACTTAATATTCAATATTCACTCTTGTATGCTATATATAAATACGTAATTTAGTTGTAATTGATACTTTATTCGATCATACATATCTACTGTATCGATCGAGAAGAATATATTATTGGCACATATATTTCTGAATCATGCTATTTAATGGAGACTATAGGCATGCTTATTTTGTATTTTCCTTGTACGCGATGAGGAAAGTTGACACGATAACCACAGAATATTCTTTAAGAGAACTTGCAGAAAAGTAGTCTTCGAATTAAATACAATGCACGTTTAACATTTAAGGATGTTAACAATGACACGGTTCGATCAAAACGCGACTATTGAATGTTTACCTACGAATATATATAAAGACTTAATTAACGCACTCGACAAAGATACAGCATGGATAACATTAGCGAACCATGTAGCCGAACAACTTCAATATTCATGGTAATAAGGAATTATTTAATAATAAATGAGAAATAAAAATAAAACTTTGTCGAATAGCAATAGTCAATAATTTCAATTTTTTTTATAATTCTGGATCCACAGTACCTTGTGGGTACAGTCTTTGAAGGAAACAAGAGTATCGCACCAGACTCCAGGAGAAAGACTGCTTTTCGAATTAAATATTAAAATGTGCACTATCGAGATGTTGCGTATATTGTTAGATGATTGTGGACTCTATAATGTTCTATCTATTATATCTGATCCAGGTACAGTTTTAACAGTTTAACCTTTCTTTAACATTAGAAATGAATGCCATGTATGTTTAGAACCTCTGCAAATTACTATGCACCCAATGGAGCAGGCAGGAACCAATATATTAAACGTACCATTCGGATGTCGTCTTAGATTGTTTTGTAAAGCAATCGGAATGCCACCTCCTAGTTACTTGTGGTACCATCAAAATAGGCCACTGCAACACTGTACTTCCACAGAGCTAGACATTGCCATTGCTAGGTATAGCATCTTCATGTTCTTAAGACTTAGACTCGAAGTAGTCTTTGACTGCGTAGCAAATCTGATTCCATATATTTCAAAGTGTTTCCCAAGCAGGAGAATATAAATGTAAAGTGTCCCAGATTAGACACGATGGAATTCTTGTATCTACTTTGACTTCAAACTCTGTGTATGTGCAAATCTGTTCTGTACCTGTTACAATAGAAGAACAACCACACCCAGTCTTGGAAGTTAAAGAGGGAGAAGATTTTACAATATATTGTAAAGCCGGTGGCAATCCTGTGCCACAATATCAATGGTTCCATGATAATGCTAAATTAGAAGGAGAAACTACTAACGTACTGCATGTAAAGAAGCTGATATGTTCATTTGTTAGCTGTATTGCACTTGTATTGTGTTAGTTCGCATATTCAATCACTTATAATTTCAGATAGAAAATTTTAGTTCCAAACACGAAGGGAAATATTACTGTCACGTTTATAACGATGTCAGTGACGTTTATACAGATAGAGCTCTTATTATGGTAATAGTTATAGATGACCATCAAGACTCCTTAATATATTTCAATATATTAATGATTTAATATCGTCATTTAACAGATGCATCTTCCGAAATTAAAAGCAGTTGGAAAAAGAGCTTTGATTATCGTAAATGGGGACTATCATAGTCAAGAATCTCTTTCAACTCCAACAAACGACGGTGCTTATATTGCTAAGCTGCTCAAAGACATCGGTTTCGAGGTGATTTGTCTAAGAGATTTAACAATAACTCAAATGAAAAAGGCAATACAGTTATTTAGCAAAATCTTAGTCGGTGGTGTCTATGGTAAGACGAATAAATTTTCAAAAACAAGAAATGCAACATGAAATAATTATTTGATTCCGACAGGATTATTCTATTTTGCCGGTCATGGCTTCAAGATGCAAGAGAGTTATATGCTTGCAGTAGATGCTCCGGAAATATATCTCAGGAAAGATGCTATATGCGAAAGCGAACTACTAGCGTCATTTCTTCAAAATGATCCGGAATTATTAATTGTTATATTAGACATGTGCCAAATATTACCTTCGAAGCAAGTTATCTATCCTCGTTTCATTCTCTTTTACTGATTCGATGTTTCTTTAATAATACATATTTTTAGGGAATTTAATACTGAAATTTATAATGAAGTGCCGAATGTAACCGAATACAAAAGTAAGAAAAATCTTCGAAATTTACTTCAAGCATATTCAACGTCTGGTCATAGACCTAGTTACGAAAGACTAAACAGTAAATATGGTTTATATATGACTCATCTCAGTAAATACATTACCAAGGATATACCAGTTACAAAATTATTTGAAGAAGTAGGAAAATGTACGTCGATATGCAATTATGGATGGTATATACATCATGCGCTTTGTGTCTAACGATTATCTTTATAATTCTAGCTATCGACAGTTGTTTCAAAGACGAGGAACGAAATCAAATTCCAATGTTTGCATCCTCTATTACAAAACCATTTCGATTGACCGATGCCGTTCATAAAAGTAATTCGAACTCTATTTATATTACGAACAGATCATTACTTCTTTTTTTACATAATAAAATGTTGCAGATAATCATCTGACTAGTATTAGTGATTTTGATAAACAAACGTTCGAAGTCACTTTTAAAAAAGCAAATATATGTGTGAAAGTTACTATATCGATCATGGAACCTTATTCAAACGTAATCAAACTCGAAGTAGCTAGCTCTCAACAGTTGCAAATACGCTTCTATAATTCTGTCCATATAGAACGGAACAATTTGTATCAATATCCAAATAAGAATGAATGTTGGATTCACAATCCTCAAACCAACAAGGTAATTTGTGCTTCTCTCTCAAATCTTCATAAGTAATGGCATTCTTTCACAACGTTGAACCATTGTAGGGGTCGCTAATCATTTCTGTATCGAAGCATGGAACAACTCTTGGTGCAACGGAATTGCACATGCAAAATTACACATCTCCTTTACTAAAGTTAATAGGCTCTTAATCGTACATACAATTATCTTTTTATTGTGTATCTTTTAAGAAAGAAAACAATATATGTGGCTATTATATAGAAATGCAGTTAAATAAAAAGTCTTAAATTTCTTAATAAATACGTACATTTCTGACTCCACATTTCATGCCATTGCAGTAAAAGACTACATCAACTTGAATCAAGAGAAAGGTCATGACTGAAAAAGAAAAAGAAAAGAGTAATTCTATACTTTTAAACATCAAATCGGCAATATTTGCTGTACCGTAATTGAAAAATGATTGACTACTGTTGCTATCCATGGTCCTCCTGTCCCATTTTTATAATTCCTTTGAAACGTGTAGTTAAACACCATTAGACCCAGTCTTTCTACTCCGTTGTCATTTATAAACATTCTTTTTTCTCCACTTCTGATGTCCTCAGAATCTTTTGTATTGGGCAAGTAATAACCCAATTGCGATATCTCAAGAATAAAGTCACAATCTACAATAAACTCACATAAAATTAAAAGTATTAAAACCCAATATAGTAGACTCCCTCTTATCTAGTTTGGCGTAGTATTTTTTAGGAAAAATGGGTCTTTAGTTTCCCACTTGCTACATCACGTAAATATCATGTCCAGTCCAATATGGATTGGTTAAGAGGGAGTCTACTGTACTATCATTCTTTTCAGGTATATGTTTGGAAAAACAATATCTTTTGTAGCTTAATCGTATTACCTGAGACTCTACCATCTTTGACACCCATACTATAATTGGCATACCATGTCAAACTTGCATCGCTTATTGCAATTAATCTCCTCTGTGCACTTGCCAAGCTATCAACCTTCTTCTTTATTATATCTATTGCAATCTCATCTACAAGACCGTTCAGATTTTCATAATTTCGTAAAGTTAATGCCTCTGATATTATCTTAATCGCCTATAACAAACACAATTTACTTTACCCCATAGATTTATTATAAAACCATATACACATTTGAATAATCGTTGTTCATTTAAATGGTTCTTCTCTGATTATTAACTTTGTATTAAATATATACTACCTTTGTTCCACATTATGGCACACATATTTAAAGATCCTTGCTATTAGCTTTTGTTTATAATTAATATAACTGAATAATTAGGTGGCTGATCTTATTACAGACTGGTACGTATATATGAATAAAGAAAAACTTAGTTGCAATGGGAGTTTACTTGTGTTGTTCAAATGTAGCAAAAACGCTTTTAATGCATCCTGCAATACTTTAAATTATGTAGAAATAAGTAAAGAAATTAAGTGTGTATAATAATATGGGGCAGAGGTGATATAATAAATTAGTAAAAATACCATACATGCTTTGCTCCAGCCGAAAACTCCTGAAGGCTAAACGTTTTGTCAAGAGACTGTCGAACGTACAAGTTAAATAGGAATTGTCTATACCAATAAAAGAACGATGGAAATTTAATAAGCGGAATATTCATTAACGGTGGTAGAAAATAACTTTCGTTGGTCGCATTACTGAATAGCCGGTTATATGCTCTATGATTCTGGTTTATTAAGCCACTACAATTTACATTTGCAGAGTGCTGTATTACATTTTTATCGATTCGAGTCCTACTACTGACAAGAAAGCTCGCGAATTGACGTGTTTGCGAGCGAAGTGCTCGTTTTGTGAATATCAAAGAGAACATTTTGTATAAAATTTCATTTCAGTACGAACGAAGAACCACGTATATTAGATTTTTGTTACCTAACCTATACGATTTGTATACTAATGTATTATCTGCTCACTATGACTTAACGCATAAATCTTTCATTAATTCTAAATATAGAATATTTCGATCAACAGACTTGTATTTTGAAATAAATATATTTGTGTACACAATACTTTTAACCAATAATTTTTCTATTTATATGAAACCATTGAGTATGTATGGCTACAGAGATACATACAATCACAAAGATCTAATCTAATCTGAAGAGTTCGCTGTTGTAATCCTAACAGAGAGGAAATCCTCTGGTATTATGACTGTGTGTGTAAATCGTTTTTTATAGAGTTATTAATTAATTCCGAGTCAGAGACAGAAAAATAGATTTGGTGAATGTGTCTAAAAATCTTGAAGATGATAAATAGGTGATGGAAATTGTTAAATATTCTTTTTTGTATCGAATTAGAGTTTTTGAAAATGTAGAAAAAATTTATTACATTATTTCGTCGTGACAGCGTTTACATCCCTTGCGCCTACATCGACTATATACATAGCCTTTTTCCTCCGGTTAAAATAATTTAAATCTACCGCCACAATATCGATAAGTGGCGCGATCCATGATCGACCTATCACAACAAAGCGTCAAACAATTTGAAATTGATCGGAAAGGCTACCCTAAACATAAACAACATGGCAGACAAGACGGACGCAATAATATGCGTAAAAAATAGAAGCTAATGAATCGATATTTTAACTATGCGCCGTCGCAACATTCTTCTATGCGATTAGGTATTCAGCCTTCACAATTGCACCGATAAAAATTTATACCCTTAAAAGTATGTCGACTGAGAAGGTAGGTTATGTATTATTCAAACTTTTGCAAGCCACTATATTTTTATCTTCTTATTTAATTGTCGCGAGTGACATATGAAATTATTATTATTACGAGATCGATCTTTGTATCGACATCTTTAAAATCGAAAATGATATGAGGATAAACTTGTTTGACTGAATGGTATATTCAGTTGTCAAATTGTTAAATGCAGGTATTGTACCAGCTGTATCAACCTCATGGTTCTGGTACAGTGTTCATCTCTTGGCGACCCGGTAACAGTACTCATTTAGCAACCACTGGCTGCGACTCCTCGGTTGCTATTTTCGATAGACAAGGCGACCTACAAGAACGTATTCAAATTTCTGGTTTGTGCACTGGATTCGGATGGGACTCTGACGGAGATCTGTTGGCTGTTATATCACAAAATTCTTCTACTATCGTATTATGGGACGCAACGACTGGAAAAAAATCTCAAATAGATGCAGGTGTAAGAGATAATTTGACGTGCATAATGTGGGCAAAGAGAACCTGTTTATTAGCTGTAGGAACACAAAAAGGAAATTTAGTTCTTTACGATCATATAAATGCAAAGTATGTACACCTTTCTCACAATTAAGGCATTATTATACATTTTCCGAGCAATAGACACATTGATTTATTAATTAATAGAAGAACACCAATCCTGGGAAAACATAAAAGACGTATAACGTGTGGTGCTTGGTCTTACGAGGGACTTTTGGCTCTTGCCAGTGAAGACAAAGCTTTAACTATTAGCACAAGCGATGGAGACACACGCCGTGAAATCCCTCTCCAAGGTGATCCATCTGATATTCAGTTCAATGAAATGAAGATGGATCACAGAATTGGGGGTGAAAATACAGTATGATTCTTTTTCAAACTAGTTTGTAAAATGTAGCTGGTGCATATGCAAGATGCTATTAATTTCCTATCGTTCATTAGGTATCTCTTGTTATTAATAAAACCACTTTATTCTTGTACAATATTTTGGATCCAGAGAATCCTATTGAATTAGCTTTTCAAAAACGCTATGGCTCTATTGTTACATACAAATGGTAAGATCATGCAGTATGGTGAGGAAAAAAATGAAACCGGATTTCTTTTTAAAGTCAACTTTTTTAGGTATGGAGATGGTTATATCTTAGTAGGTTTCGAAACCGGGTATTTTACTGCAATTTCGACGCACATAAAGGAAGTAGGGCAAGAGCTATTTCAAGTTAAAAACCACAAAGATTCATTGACCGACTTGGCTATAAGTCAAACAATAGGAAAGATTGCGACGTGCGGTAGTAATACCATAAAGATACATAATCTACAGAATCTCGAAGAAACTGAAAAATTAATCACAGTTAGTAACGAAACAGGTATCAGCAAGCTAGAATGGTCCATGGATGGAACCATGATAGCAGCTGTTACTTACTCTGGAAATGTGTTAGTCTATCTAATACAGATTCCAAAACTATCCAGCGTTTGTGGAAATAAAATTGCATTGCTTACTAGTTTAACAGAAGTAGCGGTACACCTTTACACTTTGGACAAGGTACAAGCACTGTTGTCATTAGAAAATGTAGTCTACAGATAATAGATGTGTATATGTATTTGGAACTACTCAACAGGAAAAGTCAGAGCCCATAATTATTAATACCATCATTGAACCATCAGTATTGGCAATAGGCCCGACGCACGTAGCAGTGGGTTTAAATAATAGAGCACTGCTTTGGGACATGTCGGAAAATCCGTACGATACGACGGCGCACTTTGAAAGGGACTATCTTGCAACAATAGACAGCATACGACTGAATGAGACCTACGTCTCGGTTTTGTTTGATGGGAAATTGCAATTACACTCGGTAACAAGTACATTAAATTCAGTATAGATTAGTACTGTAAATCGTTGATAGATCGAGGGTTAACTTTTTGCTGTTACAGATTAAACTAAACCAATCGCTAACCAAGGAAGGAAAAGACACGAAAATGTTTCCTGATTTAAATGCCTCGGATTGCAGAATAACGTGCCATGCCCTTAGTACAGACTTCTTAGTCTACGGCAATGATGTGAGTCGCTTAACATTCAAATCCCGGATACCGTCATTTTGACTTGCTTAAGGAACATGACTTAACAAAACAGTGTTTAATAGCGTTGTGTGTTAAAGTCATGCATAAAATCAAATCGTTTACAATCGAAATGCGCGGTCCAAGTAGGATGGGTTTCCGGCAATGTATACTAAAAGTACATACTGACCAAAACGTGTATCAGAAACACTAATTTGCATTAATTATATATTTAGATGGGTCACATAATCTACTTTTGCCTAGAACTTTTCAATCAGTGCACAGAGCACACACACAACAATGGTATAAAGGAGATCTATTTAGATGCAAATGGGACACAACTGTGTTTTATAGATAATAAATCGGACGCTTACATGTACAATCCCATGCAAGAGTCTGTTTTACAAATTCCCGATTGTCCGGACTTTGTACAGGGAATAATATGGGATCAAAATATCTTGGAACGCAATATATTTGCCGTATACAACAAGGATATTCTCATTACGTACATATTCGTCAAATATTTCATCGAAGGTGAGCTCGTAATTTAAAATCGATTTAATGAAATTGTAACGACTGTTTTAAGAGATGTTAAAACACGTTTCGCAAATAGGTACAAAAATCGAGAAGATAAGTACAACAAAGCTGCCATCCGAAATGTTACCATTATTATTGTACTCTGGTGAATTAACGTTAAGTTCGATAAGTAATAAATTAATTCAGATCACGTTATCTTCTCACGAGAATGCAGGGAATATTATAGAACCGGCGAAACTGAAAGAAGTTTTAGAAAATCAAATTTTATGCAGACGGTAAATATGCTTTTTGTCCATTGATAAATAAAATCAAATCTATAAACGTGCATCCCATTTTAGATTCGAACAAGCGTGGAACACTTGTGAGAAGATTAACGAAAGAGAATCGTGGTTAAAATTGGGGGAGAGTTCGATTGCAAATTTAAATGTCGATTTTGGTAAGTATTTCTATAGTTCTTGTAACTCGTATAAATATTTAGTACTGAACAGTTATTCTGAACTGCAGCGATACGCGTTTATCGAAACATAGAAGACGCCTCGATGGTGTGGGCGTTACAAAGCATGGAGAACGTAGACGAATTGCCATTGCTATCTGGTCACGCATGCATCTTACTCGGTGACTATAATCAAGCGGAAAAGTTTTTCCTACAGTCTTCGGAACCGGTGCAAGCATTATATTTAAGAAGAGATTTGATGCAATGGGAACAAGCATTGAACCTAGCGCAAAAGCTGAAACCCGATGAAATTCCTTATATCGCTAGGGAATACGCCCAACAATTGGAATTCACGTAAGAGCTTCGTATCCAATACGTACGCGTATAACGTAATTCTATTAAAAACGTGATTACTGTAGGGGAAATTATCCTAAAGCATTATCGAACTACGAACGCGGATTGGTAGAGACAAATAATTCATCGATTACGACTATTTATAATCCGCATCATCGCAACTTGTGTCTTGCCGGAATTGCCAGAATGTCTATCCGATGCGGTGATAGCAGAAAGGGTGTGGGCATAGCTGTAGACAATGAGAGTTCAAGACAGTTGCGGAAGGAATGCGCGGAAATACTCGAATCAATGAAGGTACATGTACAATGAAAATATATGCACACAATATGAATACGTATACACACGTTTTGCTTGCATGTAAAGGTTTCTGCTTTTGTAGCAATTCAACGAAGCTGCACTATTGTATGAGAAAGCCGAGTACTTTGACAAAGCAGCGTCCGCATATATAAAACTGAAGAATTGGCAGAAGGTGGGGCACCTGTTGCCACAGATATCGTCTGCCAAAATTAACGTACAGTATGCTAAAGCGAAGGAAGCCGAAGGAAAATACGAAGAAGCAGCCAGAGCGTACGAAACCGCAAAAGATTTTGAGAATATCATTAGGATTAATCTGGAATATTTGAACAACCCAGGTAATTCGATTGTCGATGTGTTCTCCAGTGATAGGTGCGAGAAATCATTCTTGAAACATTTACAGCGCGAAGCGTGGAGGTAGTACAACAAACGAAAAGCGTGGAAGGCGCGAAAATGGTGGCGAAATATTTCCAGAAAATGAACGACTACAATTCGGCGATAAAATTTTTAATTTTATCGAATTGCCACGACGAAGCTTTCCAACTGGCCAATCAACACGGAAAGATGGAATTGTTTGGAGAAATTTTGATAAACACGATCGATGATGATAATGCGCGAAAGGAAGATTTCAGGAGTTTAGCCATGCACTTTGAGTCTCAAAAGAATAATCACTTAGCGGGAAAGTATTATTTTCACGCGAAAGAATACCAGAAGGCGTTGCGGCATTTGTTGAAAGCTGCTCAATTAATGGCAGACGAAAACGAGGTTCTGTCATTAGCTATTGACACGGTTGCTTCTTCGAAGGATGATAAACTAGCAAATCAAATGATTGACTTCTTATTGGGTGGCGATGGATTGCCAAAGGTAGTTGAATAATTTTTAATCTCCTCTGTACAGAGATGTAACAATTGTTAAATTTACTTGTATAATTTGATAGGACCCTAAATATCTGTTCCGATTGTACATGGCCAGAAAACAATACAGGGATGCTGCGAAGACAGCGATTATAATAGCAAACGAAGAACAAATTAATGGTGTGTTTCTAATGTACATGTGTCTGGTATACAGTTTAATATGACAAACGTTTTTTTACAGGAAATTACAGGAACGCGCATGATGTACTGTTCAGTATGTACCAAGAGTTGAAAAGGAACAAGATTACTATACCGCTAGAAATGCAAAATAATTTAAGACTTTTACATTCGTATATTCTGGTCAGATTACATGTGAAGAAAAGCGACCACTTGCGCGGTGCTCGTATGTTGATAAGAGTAGCGAACAACATTTCAAAGTTTCCGTCACGTTAGTAGAAACGTATGAAATATTTTGCAACGGAAAAGCTGCTATAAAATAATATAAATAATGATTTTAGATATTGTACCAATCTTAACATCTACCGTGATAGAATGTCAAAGAGCAGGACTGAAGAACGCAGCATTCAATTTTGCTGCCATGTTAATGCGTCCCGAGTATAGGAATCAAATTGATGCTAAGTATAGTAAGAAAATTGAAGCAATCGTTAGGAAACCACCGAGATCGAAGGATAACGAGGACGAAGAAGAGCCTCTCACTCCGTGTCCATATTGCAAGAGTAAACTTTCCGAGACTGAGATCACCTGTGATAAATGCAAAAACACGATACCCTTTTGTATAGCTACGGTTAGTCTTTTTGCCAATTAGCCCATCAAATAAGTTACACGCACCTGTATTTAATCACGGTATTATTTATAGGGACGACATATAGTTGAACATGACTTCACAACGTGTCCTCAATGTGATTTCCCTGCCATAAAAAGTGAATTTTTAAGGTACATATATTTTACTTTAAATATATATGATCGTCGTAAAATCGCTAAATCAATTTGTTTTATCGCATTAGAATAATCGAGACCGAAGGAGTATGTCCGATGTGTTCGGAAAAAGTAGACATGAACATGGTCTCCTCCTCTTTAAACATTCACCCCTACTTGGACTTTCAAGACGAGAAAGCTCCATTGTAAGCTGAATCGCTTGCATGTCTATTTACAACGAACTCGAAGCGACGCTTCTAGTTTAATATGTTGTTTTCTTTTTTATGAGAGTATATCGTGCATTTTATATGAACTAGGTAGGTATAACTCAGTACAAGTGTCTACAATTGTAAGTATTGAATTAGCCTTATGAAACGGTGCCGTCCAATATAAGTACAACGCAATTAAGTACAAGTAGCCTATTACATATACTCTACACGGAGTTGAGCATTATATGATTAAAATTTGTAATGCTTATAAATTTTAGCGATTGAACAACTAATTTAATCATGAACCCAATCGATGATTACACGCCAACTTCGATTGTAATTGTAAATCGTCAATCTTATTAATCGTTGCTCAACTCCAATTTGCAAATTAACTCTGCAGATCATGTACAAGTCAACTAGTGCACGCATATAAGAGTGTAATATGTTGATAGTGTTTTCAATAAACTAGTCTGAAGCAATTATTTATTGACTCAATTCTACCACTGCTACCGCATCTGAATTAATCAATTTATTATCGTCGGGTATGTTGTTGGCATAACGTACTTCGTAGAGAGAGGGGGAGAGGGAGGGAAAAAGAGATCTGTTTCGTAACCTTGATATAACGTTTATACATTTTATAATTAACTTTCTCTATATCCGCGCGAGGTGCGTGTAAATATCGGACTACGATAACTTCTATATAGATTGTGCGAATCCACAATTTCGAGATCGCAGAACGAACCGTTAAGCGAGATGAAAGCGACATCTACCAATATGATAAACTACAATTGTACTCTACACTAAACTTATCAAGATTCCTGCACACAACTTACGCTACATATACGCAGTCTCTGATATGCGCAAAGAATGACAGCACGGCATGACTTTGAAAAATTGGAATTAAGTGATGACACGCTCGAATTTATTACCGCAGAAGCAAAAGAACCGACGGACTATGCAAAATCCAATTTGTAAAGCAGTCTCCATGCGACTGTGAAAATCGTTAATTCGATTAGATTGATTTAGTTAAAACACAGCAATTTCTTACGTACACAAAATAATAGTTACAATAGTATCATGTGGATTACAATACGAAAATCTTTAAATTCGTAATTTTTTATTCAGCATACTTTAAGCCGAAAATACGCATGTGCTGTACCTCATGGTCAAATTTTGGTCACCAAACTGATAAATAGCAACATTTGTATAAAAATTCAGTATCTGTGACGCATGTATAATAATATTTCCTGCAACGACGGCAGGGAAAACATTTAAGTTTATACAATGTAATGCAAAAAATGCGAAATGTCACAATAGTTTTCGAATTATACAGCTTTTTGCTCGTAGGGTACCCCACCGAAGACGTAAAAGAATTATAGAAACATTTGTGTGAGTAGCGCTGTCGTGGAGTAGTGTGTGTCTAAACATACAGTGTTCTTCAAAAGAAAATGCCTTCTTGCAAAATAACCGGTACTTCGTCTTCAGCGCTGTCTTCGAACGTGTCGCATTGAAATTCAATTTGAAGACTGATTTCGGAAATTTCAGAACATTCAATTTTTTTTAATACAATCAGGTTCACTCCGATCTTTTTAAATGCCATCGTACATTACGGAATTCACAGAGTTGTAACTAACGTCAAGACCTTTGGGTGACCTTGAAAAATGCGAAATTTTTTAATTCAAGGTGATCTCGAAGGTCACAGTATAGCGGGTTAAATTTTGCAGAGATCAGAATATTTATACATTGCCATTTAAACAAGTCAAGCGAGTTTGATTTTTTTATCGAGAAGACAATGTTTTGGTAATATTTTGAATATGAATGTCGCAGACACCTGAAAAGTAATAATTAAATCTTAGTGACTAGACCTGGACACTGTATTTGGCAGTGAATGTATTGTCATTTAAAACCAGTCTTTGATCGCGTTATACGGGAATGTAGAGTGTTCGAACTTGAAGCGTTCGATGTTTAGCAGATTCATTCCGCCTCTTTTGCGACTTGCCACTTCTTCTCGGCGCCACCGGGAATTTTAAACAACCTATATAATCGCATCGCTGTGGGTATCAGCGCGGCCAGTGCCGGTACGTCAGTAGTACATGGTTGAGGTTGCGCGCGAGTCGTTTCATCGTAGATCTCGGAAAGTATTGTTTCGCTGGTTCGAGGGATCGTTTCGAGATTCTTGCCGGAGTTTTGATCGCGTTTCGAGAACACGGTTGACTTTGTTCGAGCCGTGAAAAGCATCGTGTTTCCCAGCGAGGCACGTAAACTGGTGGTCAAAATGGCGGAGAAGAATGACTCGCCGGGTTCCGCATCTACTTCCATCGACCAGGAGGGTCATCAGCTTATATCGAGTTTTATTGCGGAGATCATAAAGAGCCCGATAAATCTTGTCCTTGTGAGCGTGATCACCTTACTGGTATACAAAATTGTTAAAAGCAAGACGAAGACTGAGATGACCGTGCAGGCGACGAAATCGTTGCCGAAGTTGCGTCGCGATTTTACCGTACAAGAATTGAAGCAATACGGAGGCACCGGGCCAGACGGACGAATATTGGTCGCTGTCAACGGGAATGTTTTTGATTGCACCCGCGGTGGACATTTCTATGGGCCCGGTAAGAATTCCGTTGGTTGGCTCCTTTTCCTTACATCGCAGGACTCGCCCGACGGTTTTCCTTCGTCTTATACGTTTGCATCCGACCAAGTAATTGCGACTTCTTTTTTGCTACCGACTTGCCGACCGATTTTTAATTAGCTCACGTTGCAATCGTTGTCAGGCGCCGCGCAGCTTATCGGCCAATCCGATGATAATGTAGAAATAAATTTACAAGCACCACGGGATCATGATAATCAGCCTCACAACTACTGATTAGATTCCGTAGGTGTTTATGCAATCATGTATATCTTTTCAAAGTAATACACTGAAACTGAACACGTCGACTATATAGAATATAGACACAACAGTACACTTGTAGCTCTGTCGGTAGCTCTGTTAGATCGAAGAGCTTTTAAATTTTCTTCACATTCAAGGGGTTAGGATTGTGCGACATTTAGTTTGAATCCTTGAAAATAAAATACGAAAGGTCCAAGCTTTTGATACAAGATAATTTTTGAAATACAGATCCCAAAGCCTACATTTGGCATTCAAAATTTGGTGCGCTCTGTTTATCCAATCATTTTCAAATTTCGGATTTATTTTTGCTATACTTTTTCGCGTTTGTAATACCGATCTTTTTAAAATTTTTAAATTGTTTTCATAATATTTGACTGATCTTAATCCCTTGAGTGCAAGTAGAGTCTAGATGCAAAATCTTAGCAAAAATATATATAGTCGAAATTATTATTATTATATATGTGTGTATGTATATTATTTACATTAGGTGGTCCATATGAAGCGTTTGGTGGACACGATGCCAGTAGAGGATTGGCCAAATTTTCGCTAATGGTAAGCGACGAATACGATGACCTCAGTGACTTGAACACCACGGAGATGAATTCTGTTAAAGAATGGGAAGAGCAATTTAAAGGTAATTTATTCAGTTCTCAAGATATGATATTGTAATGTTTCTTTCTGTGGGAAATGTGTATGAAGTTAAGAGTTCAATTTCTTTTCAAATGCATTATTTGTTATTTTAGAAAGGTACGATTATGTGGGTAAACTGTTGAAACCTGGTGAAGCACCTACAAATTACTCCGACGAAGAAGATGAAGTTAGTCAACAAGAAGCTGAATCAAAATCAGAACAACAAGAAAGCGGAACAAAGTCTGATAATCAGGGTAGTGAAACAAAGTCCAAGAGTGATTGACCAGTTGATGATACATCGATCGCAAAACAATTTCAGAAAGATATTGCGCACACACCGTTGCTGAAGAAACTATAAAAATTGTGGCTCATGAATATATTTTAGAACACTCAACCGAATATTTTATTACATGATAACGATATTGAAATAAAAGGCAAAGTGTCATTTTTCGATCGAGTTAAAAGTATGTACTTGTTCAAAAGCGGTGTTACACAAGAAGACTTTCTTTGAATATCCAATTTCTCCAAACAATACGGATACTTCTATGGTATAATGTTCTTATATGTGTACAAAAGATTTCTAACAAATCCTAAAACTGGCATTAGGCTTAAGACAGATTTCACCTGTATTCCATTATTCAAAACTTTTCGTTTTCGTCCATCATTTGCGTTCTGTCACAATAATTTTGAGTACATATAATATATATATATATATATGTATTAGTACCTACGAAGTTTAATAGAATGGAGTTATATTTTACATGCATTTGAAGTTCAATGTTTAGTTGATGCAGTACTTTACGTATTTACTAACGTAATAAGTACTAAGCATTCAACAATTGTTTGTATAAAGACATTAAGCTTGTGGACAACAAAACAGTACCACTTATTGGAATCTCCAATCCATTTTTATATAAGTTCTATTTTTGGAAGAAATTCATTGATAATATTACTTATTAAAAACATATACAGACATAGATTAAACCAGAAAGACCCAATTATACGAAACATTCTTTTTATACAAGATTACATTGAAATTCGATTAAAAAGTTTGTAAAGTGTCACACAGTTTTACTAGTCTTTTTTACACAAATAGAAGGGGTGGTATATTCTGTAAATCTTACTCTACATATTAATACGATATTATAAAATGTTATTGTTTGAACGTTGGGGGCTTCTTAAAAATGACTAATGTTCGCGATATTGTTTGTAACAGAACAGATCATTTACTGTGAAGCTATTTATGGAAAGCGTTTTAAATCTGTACAAATTAACAAGCTTGCATTTATTTGAACGCATGTGAACGTATGTTACGTAATTTTAGAACGCTTGCATTCTTCGAGTATCTTAATTATTTTCGTAATTAAACATATTTCAACAATAATTTAATTAGGTATCGTTTTTGTAATAAACTAATGTATAATTCGTATCCGTTCGGATAAATATATTAATTTGATTTTTCTTGAAATGCTTTTTTAAATTGTGTTGTTAGACAGAGAGAGGGGGGGAGAAAGGGTATTATTTATTCATTGTACAATAAAAGCGTTTTTAATACAAAAAGTATACAGATTATATAATATATTTATTACACCATCGATTTATACGAAAAAAATTTGTTCGCTTTAAAACAAAGATTAAATGTTTTAATCAAAATTAAAAAACTTTAGTTCGCATCCATTATTATTAGAGCAAATATAGGGTAACAAGAATCTTTTGTAAAATCTTTTATGAACATTGTTAGGTATTGTTTGTTTATTGTACTTTTTATTATTACAGAAGAGCGAGTGGACAGTTTCTAAGGTTCAGGTTTGGGTACATTACTCCATATTATGTATACTACTATAATACCAAACGATAATATTAATCATTGTTAAGGTATTGTTCCTTTCAAACCATGCAGTCTCTTATACACACTTATATTTGATTTGTCCTACCCTTTCTTGCGTAATGTAATTCAATATTTTAATGATTAAAAACGAAAAATCGATACATAAACATTAGACATTGTTAGCGATCTATAGAATACTATATTATTAATGATTACGATTCTGCTTTTTCATGTGTTGTTAAAAATGGATTATTATCTTGTTAAAAACTGGATTCTACTTATTTGTATATTATAAAATGATATTGTTGCAGAGTAATGATATATAAAAATAAGAATTTGTAACAATCCTGAATTCAAATACATAAGCGTAGTTCTATTCAGATATAGTTTAAATGGACTGAAAAAAAGAAACGTTTTTGTACAATAAAAATGGTTTTGTACAGTATTGTTAAATTTTCTTTTTATATGCCATGTTACATAAATATTTATCTAAATAAAGGAAAGTATTTCAATTGCGCTATAATTACAGAGCCCTTGGACTATGTTTGAATTTCGATAAAAGAAAGAACGTAAGCAAGAGTATGTCTTAACTCATGCAGAAATTAACTACTTATTAATTGTCCTATTTTTAGGTACAGAAATACGCATACACGTTTGAAATTATCGTTCGCGTACGCCGCAAAGTAGAAAGTATAGCGCTCCTTTCGGGCGCATAGTCGAAATAGAGTCACCTTTGATTTATCATAAAAAAAATCAATGGAACGTTTATCTCAGTAAGAGTAGACTTGTTTTTTAAAAATAGTTAAAGCTCTGAACGATTGACTGCAATCGACCTTGTCCCTTGAATTCGATTCCTATTTCCATACTTTGATATTTTTCAAGCGATACTATATCGTATACGTTGAAGTAATTTTACACGAAATATGAAAGTCCTACTCGGTTATTTAATCTACAGTCATTGCCACTTAATATTATGTAAAATTACAGAAATAATTGGTTTTAAATACATATATATAGTGTTACAAACGAGATGAACGTAATCCACAATTCGTAAATTATGAAATCGTAATTCAAGGTATGACGTGGCTTCTATATCCGATTATAAATTGATAAAAGGATATTAAATAACCACGGACCACCGTTTCGTTCGTTTACCCTGAAACGAAACGCACCTCTGTTTCGCAGCGATTTAAATCTATCGCTTGCGATATATCATTCTTCTATTTATAAATATCTAAAACCCTACAAATCGAAATAGTAATTATTACAAATAATACGGGGCGGGATTGTGTGTATCGTATCGACCAGCGAGATTACGAAAACTGCGTTCGTTATCGTGACGGACGACAACCGTGATATCAGTGACTCAAAGAATGCGTGAAAATAGCTCACTCGGTGTTGTAACGATCAAAATGCAGAACAAAACGCGCGCCGACGCGAGTTTCTTCTTTCGAGCAGATTTTTAAACAGATTAAACGTATTGGCCTGTGTTCGAGATCGGTCAATGCACCCTTCGCGGATATTTTTATTTCCACTCTCGGTCATAGAAGTATACGGCGATCGGTGCGCAGTTTTCTTAGATACCGTAATCTCGTAGTCACCGACTATTTTCTTCCGATATGGAACAACAACGAAAAGATATCTGCCGACATTCCAGTCATTTCTCAGTGTCAAATCTGAGCGACATGGAATCAGAAACGAGAAAGCACAATAGAGTAAACGCGGTGTCGTAGCACTCGAGCAACATTTTGGTCGGCGAGCGGTTACGTAACACTCGCATAAAGAGTACCAAATCAGATTTTTGCGATTCCGCATCGTTCCCATCGTAATTGCATCTCCCGTGACGTTTCGTCTCGTTTCGGTTCACTATAGCGACGTATCGTTTGACAGTTGTGCACAGCCGGAGAATGAATGGTATACTTTCGAGAGAGAGAGAGAGAGAGAGAGAGAGAGAGAGAAAAATGGTAACGATACGAAGAAGTTTACGAGGGAGTCGAAGGTTGCGTCTAGCGCGATGATCTCGAGTTTGAAGATTCGTGGCCGAAATCGCAAAAGCGATCGTGTGTATAAATAGATCCTATAAAGAAGCATACATTAGACGTGAACGATAGTTAGCAACGGGTCCTCAAAGAAGTCGAGATTACATTGTTGCAAGGAAACAACGCGGGACAAGTAACACTCGACAAAGAGCCGCTGTCACTGACATGGCTAGGTGGCTGCTGCCACGCCGTCATCCAGTTCCCGTCCCATTTCCAATACTCCCTCTCTCCTCTCGCGTTCACCTCTTTCTTCACACAATTCCCTGTATCTGACACCATAGTATAGTATAGTGGATTCATCGCGCTCGCGCGCGCGCGCCAAACTCGCGACGACGAGACATGGAGAGAGAGAGAGAGAGAGAGAGAGAGAGAGAGATAGAGACGGTCGCAAAGAGTAACAAAGAAAGCTGTAGGAAAAGGGAGATGGAAGCAAGTTCACGCACAATATATGCGTGTGATGGGTCGCGTGCCGTTCGCACCTATCCACACGAGTCGGATTCTCTTTCTCGAGGAGAGGACGTTCTGCGCAACGCATTCTCCCCACCTTGCGTGCATTTTTCCTTTTAACCTGTCGATCGAGAGAATCCCTGGCCATCTTGTAACAACATCCCCCTTTTGACACTCTGAACTCCGTGAATTATCGGCGAACGCGACCAGTCGCGATTTTTGGTCCCGTCTTATTCGGGGAGAATGTATCAACTAATTATGAACGTAATAACAATGATTCACCGTGGTCAGAAAGAGAAAGCAAGCGCTCATCGATAGGACAAACGCGTGGATTTCAAATATGAATTTTCGCCGAGAAACAAGTGGCGGAGGCACGCCAGGAGAATAAAATTGCTTTAGGCCGACTCGACTATCGCGACGCGTAAGCCATTTTGGTAACATTCAATCAGTTAACTGTGCCCGTTCACGCCTTTAATCAATTTGCTAACCGCACAGCGAAATGTTTCTCAGAGCCAAGCATTTTTTTCTGTATTGCCAAATTATTCAGAAATTCGAAATATCATTCGTAATTTCAATTCGAAAAATCGAATAGATCGTAATCGATATATGCGAGTGTGAATGGAAATAAGAGTATTTTACAGGATTTTCGTGATTACAATAATAATTCGGTGGCATTACATAATAGAAGACATTTTATCGATCATTTTCACCAACCAGGCGTACATTGTCTGTGTACAGCATAATGTAAATAAATAATACAACCTAAAATTCTTACCATAACGATGCCGCTATTTATGGAAACATTAGTAAACGTTTCAGTTTTTCGGAATGTAGATTAAAAGTCTGATGCATTGTATGTCAATGAGAATGAGATAAAGTAAAGTAGAATGCGTGTAGAACGAGTCAATAATCTCTACTCCCCAAAAATGGAATAATAAATATATGAAATACCGTTCCAACAATTTCCGGCAACACTAAATCAACGAAAATGGGGTATTTTCGCGGAATCCCTCAACTTGCGAAAACCACTGTCACCAGACACAGACTAATCGAAACAAAAAATTGATTTGCTGCATATTGTAAAATTCAAAAAATTGAATACTACTTTTTAACGCTGGCCTAAACTCTCGGGAAATAAAATATGAAAGGTCCGAGTTTTTAATATACGCATATTTTAAAATGATATACAAAAAAAGCTCTCTTAGAAAGGAAGTGATCTTTGTTACAATACCATTTTGACATTAAGTTAAAATATAAATTATAAAGTGAACAATCTTCGTTTACAACATATATGCAGTAGCACGAGTCGCACTGGGTACGAATTTGATATAAAAAAAGGAATTCTTATTCGATTGACACGGGTCATAGAAAATTTCTGTAAAAATTACAGATGTCGAAAGGATGAGAAAGATAATAGTGATAATTGACGAAGAATTCTATAAATTGAAGATACTATGGAAAAACGTACAACTATTCGGCCCACTCGGTCGATCATTTGCACGATCAAGCTAGAACAGATTAGAAATCGACCAATTCGTATTGTCCAAGACCAGATTAATAGATCCGCGAAACTGAGACGGACTTTTGAAAAAATGTATAGAACTTTGGATATAGTTAAAGAAACAAAACTCACATGAATCGCGTGTTTAGTTAATCGGTAATTTTCATAGGAAAACAGGCTATGGTTTTCTGGCATTTCACAGCGTACTAATCCCTCAAACAAAGAAATCTCGCGTACCGAATAATAACGACTTCGCCGTAAGGAGCGTCTCGTGCAACCACCGTACGAGACCGGCCATCATCAAATGGCGGCATCGAAATAAGCCAAGTCCTCGGTTGCTGTTGGGCCGGCGGCGTGACTTGAACGACGGCGTTCGTGGCCTCGCGACGTCTCGTCGAATCGGCGTCGAGCTAGTGATCACGTGAACGCTCGGGCCAATCGGCGGGCCGGACTAGGGTCACGGCGAGCATACCGAGCCAGTCGGACATTTTCTGACAAGCGTAGAAAAACTTCTCGTCAACAGCAGCCGCCATTTTACGTTAGCCGATACTCGTGCGGTGCGGAACTCTCGCGATCGCTTCTCTCGAGCGAATTTCTGTGGCGCGCGGTGGCCGCCCCGGAGCCGACTCATCTCGTCGTCCTCGCCTCCTGGCGTCCGTGATTGCCTCGAACGTTCGGGGAAAGCGAGCCGCGTCCGCGGTGATCGTTCGCGCGCCCCGTGTCGCAGTGTGCCAAGGCGAGAGAAGAGGAGAGGAAGATGGTGCCAGCGGGCCTCGAGACCGATATCGTTGCTGCGAGATAGCGCCGTGCGCGCAGCCAGTCCGCCACACTCGAGTGTTTGACGAGTCGTGCGCGACCGACTGCTAAGAACACCGATATCAAACGCGTTCGGACCTCGTTCGGCTGGCGTTGTGCATTTAATTAATTACGGTGCGGTGATCCTCGCGATCACCGAGTATACTACTACTCTCGATAGTCCTGGTTACTTCCTCTCGGCCTGTCCAGTTTGTGCCTCGCCGCGAGTGGCCCGTGCGCCTGTCGAGGGACAAAATTCACCGTGTGTGCGTGTGTGGGCTTTAGCGCGGGGTTCGACGTACCCCCCGACGATGCCCAATGGTTGATCGTGTAACGAAGCGTGCTCGGGGACGCTCTACGCGCCGCGGTTCTCATTGTTATTGTCATGCCTGCGAGTACGCTGAGAGATTGGTGAATATTCGCGGCTTCGACCAAGAAGCAACACCAGCTACAGTAACCAGCATCATCGGCAGCGGTCTTCTAGTGGCGTAGTGCAGCGTTTCGCTCACTCGCTCGCTCAGTTCGCTCGTGTGTCTGTGTGTGTGCGTGCGTGCGTGTGTCTGTGTGTGTGTGTGTTATACCCGTGTATACGTGCCTGCCTGCTGCCTGCCTGCCTGCGTGCTGCGTGCGTGCGTGCGGTCGACTCCGACGACTCGCTAACGCCGCCGCCGCTGCTGCTTACTGCTACCAAGAGTAAACAGCCTGAAACAAGAAATAATTAACCCTGAAAAGGAACTATGGCCGACCACCTGGTGGACGGCCCACCGAACAAGCGGCCGAAGCTCGCAGATCCTTTTCAAGGAACCTCCGACTCCGCGGGTAAGTTTTCCGCCTTCGAATTCATTACGCGATACCTGTCCGCGACAACGTTTACCGATATATATACAAGCCCCCGAGTCGCATCATCCAGCGACTAACCTTTCAGGGGGATAGATCGCAGTCGCACGATCCTAAGAGCGTTACTCTCTTGGACGTCGTGCTGCTGTGCCGCGGCGTGTATGTGTGCCTGTGTATATGCATTCGTGTGAGTGAGTGCGTGCGTGCGTGCGTGTGTACGTGCGATACACGCACTTTTCTAATTACTTTGTCGAACGATTTGATCAACGCCGATGTTACACCTCGAAGGCGTACTGTCAGCTTGTTGACGGTTCGGACCTTTGAGCAAAATTACCTCGTGACCGATGCCTCGGTTTTTCTTCAGGATATAACTGCACACTTCTCTGTTCTCTGTCCAGTGACACACAGTACCGGTTGTCGAACTCTTTCGTTTCTCTTTTTTACGATTATTTTGTGATACATTTCGGACTAGTAGGAAAATGTTGTGGTTGTAGCTCGTCGAATTTTCTGTTACGAGTGTCACTCGTGTTGACAGGGCTCTATCTGTCGCTCTTTCTCTCTCTCTATCTCTCTCTCTCTCTCTCTCTCTCTCTCTCTCTCTCTCTCTCTCTCTCTCTCTCCCTCTCTGTGTGTCTAGTCAATGTGTTTCGAGATTGTCGAAACGTTCGTTCAGTTTTGCTTCGATTGAGATATAGTTTCTGAATTTGTTAGTTAACAAACTAACCTAAACTGTTGAAGAAATACCGTCGCCGAAGGTTATGCTATATTGCAAATTGTGATATGTTTTCGTTGATAGGAACGGTGCACGTCGTTGCTAGCGTGCAAGAATGCCGTACGAGAAATGTTTTCTTACAGAAACGCGAAGTTGCGATTCAGAATCGTCGAGGAACTGTGTTACAGCACAGTACATGTCACTATTTAGTGACAACCAGTTAGGGTATTACAGCCAATTAATCGCAGATTATACTTTTGTCCATTATTTTATGATAATCCATTGTCGGCGAACCATTGTTTTGGTGCTCGACAGTAAACAATTTGCACATGTAGTATAAATAAATTTTGCTCAGAGGTTATAGAGACAGTCAGTGTTTTAAAAGTGATGATTTGTATTTAAACAATTTATAACTTCTGTCTTGTTGCACGTTCTTTCGATTATCTCATTTTTTAATGTTTAAGAGATAATAGTATTTTGTAAGGTTTTTTTTTTTAGTTCTTCTTAGATTTAGTTCTTATTTTACTTTCGTAGTGCATGGCAGATGCATGGAAATTTTCAATAATAATTAAAAAGACATATTGCTGGCATGATTGACGCGCTAACCGTTCTCCTTATTCTTACATTCTTTAAGCGCTACTCTTACCACCTTAACAGTTTCTGAACTCAATAATATTTCATGTAATCCCGTGTCGAATCAAAAACAACCATGTCACTTGAATATTCGTTGTATAAAGTGCAAGACATAGTCAGGTTACACAAAATAAGTAGCAGACATAGTCTCTATTGCTCGCAATGATACGCGTTGTTAACACATTCGAGACCAATGTCCCCAATAGCATTTTCTCGGCTATGATAAAATAATAACTATTTTATTTGTGTTTTAGTAAGATCAGCATATTTTCAAACCAATCCTTGTACGGTGTTTTAGAGTGATTCTACGACTGTCTTTGTCGCATCCTTGGTTTTGAATGTGTTAAGGTAACAGGTATCGATGCCACAAAACAAAAAAAAAATGACCGAGGCTGTTTCTGCTACTTGAAAGATACGATTCAGAGCATAGGCAATTTTCCACAGTCTGAAATAAAAACTATAATATATGTAGTGGGTATGGCGCCTGTAATGATGCACCATGCTTATGCAAACTACGGGGGAGGTGGCAGTGGTAACATGCAACAAATGCAGGGCCCGCCACAACAGCTACATCTGCAACAGCATCAGCTGCAGCCACATTGGAACAACCATACCGTCCAGAAAAGAAGTAAATATTAATAAATAAACCCAGCAGAAAGTTCAAAAATATTCAATCCAGCACTACAAAACTTGTTTGTCCATTCATCTCATTTATTAATACCATAAAGTTTGTAGAGTCATTTGATTACTTCCAATTTTGTCAGAGAGTTCATTACCTTCTGTACTGTTGAAAAGAAGCGTGTATAGCTTTGGCATATTGTCACTATGGTTGAATAAAGAAAATTCCTACTAGACACAAAAACGATCAAGTACATTGATTATCAAATAGAAAAGCTTACAGTCAAATCTTGGTAACTCGAATCTCGAGGGAAGCTCAAGTTCTAGAGATTCTAAAGTCTTTAGGTGTAAGAGAGGTTTAACAAACAATGTTAGTTTCTGTAATCTTTTGCTTTGAATTGTTTTTGTGATTGAGACATACATTATTGTATAGACAATTGACAATCATAATTTCCAAGAGGCAGTGATAAAACAGAAGTCAATTTAGATTTACAGAGTTCAAGTTTCAAAGGTAAACAACATACTAAACATGTGACAATCGATTCAAGTTAAAATAGAGGTTTTTGAGTGGTAAAGGTTCGAGTTACAAAGATCTGACTGTAGTAAACAGAATACTTTAGTACTGAGATGCATTGATTTGTTCCACAAGATACTGGAGAAAAATTGGATCAGGTTCAGTATTATAGAAGAAACGTGTATCAAGGGATATTTTGCTTTAAGACGCAACATAAAAGTTTGGATACATATGCTGTTAGATTGAAATGCATTTAAGGGTAACAAATGTAATATGGACATGCGACACACATGCACAGAGCTCTAAAATTAGGACGGAACTACGTTAAATAACAAGTCAATTTTAAAGCAAGAAAGAACAGTATGATCATTGAGCTAAAGTCGAACTAGGTTTTGTAGGTAGGTAGATCAGATCTCTTCTACTTATGTACTTTCATACTTTACAGGTAATTGGCTTTGAAAATTTAATACGATCAAAGAATGTTTTACATTACGTTGTATGAGTTTCAGAAACTTTTTTTTTAATTTTTTAATTTTTATTTAATGTTATAGCATTGAAAAACATTCCATGTGCAAACAGTTGTAAATACTCTTTAGAGTGACTATAATTTCTTCGCATGACTGTCTACTCTAAAGTTTGCCATCGGTAGCTTTGCTGCTTCTGTAGTTTAGCACGACGTTATTGTGAATAAATTTTTTATTCGCTGTAGTATGAACTCCTTTAAGTTATGCTCATGCAGTGTATGTCTCATGTCTTATTTATTTACATATTTGTTTGTTTACATTTACGTGTAGTTTGTTGTAGTATCTTTTCATTGTTTTATTTTCTGTTTTTTTTTTAAACTTTTTAATATTGCATTCGACCCCTTTTTTCTCCGTTGATGTATCGTCTATCATGGATATATAATCAAGTAAGTTGAAAAGTGCATTCACACAACAAATGTATTTCAATACTTTAGGTTGGTTCTATTCAAGAAAATACTACTTGTTCTGTAATTTAAAACATGTACATATTTGTTAGAAAGTGTGCATGTGTGCATATATATGTGCATGTAGATTTACATGCAGGTATATTATACAACATGCGAAAAATGTTACAGTGTAAGAGTTATTATGCTAGTACATAAAAGATCCTACTATTGAAACTTTGGATAAAAGCTATGGTGACGGTGCTGAATCTTATCTTCATAATATTACTAATGGTTTTTTGGTCTCTATGGTACATGTTACATCTAATATCATAATCTGATCTCCTTTTTTTAAACTGGTTGTCTAGAAAAGTAATTTTTTCAACCTTGTATATTAGATTTCCTATGGATTATACAATGTAAAATGAATTTCTTACTAAACCATTTAATATCGTGTTGATGTATCAGTGCGACGATCATATGTTTTAAAGCGTTACTTTTCTAGTAACTAGGACTTTTTTACAGCTCTTCGAATATTTGGCTGTTGTTACTAATGCGAATGTCTATTCTCAGATTACATAACAAACACAGATATGTTTGATCTTGAAAATGATCTACCCGACGATCTGTTATCATCCGGTTCCTGGGGATCTGCGACCGAGAGTGCTAAACCACCAGCTACAGGGCCAGGACCAGGGCAGCAAAACGGTGCCCTTGATTCGGAGCTACGACAGCATGTACAACAACAACAGCAACAACTTTCGCATCAGCATTTAATACAACAACAAGTTTGTAGCCATAATACTTAATTCTGCCAAAGACAAAGATTTAGTTCATGTTATTTGACCGTAACGATTTCTTTTTTATCAGGGCAACAAGATGGTTGCTAATTCTCTGGTAATGGCTGCTGGAACTCTGGGTAACAAAAGTCCGAACATGCAATCTCCACCAAACGTTTCTGTGTCTAAAGTAGTCGATCCACAAATGGTTGTGAGTCTGGGAAACTTACCGAGTAGCATAGCCAGTTCTTTGGCAAACAATCAAATGTCTATCGCAAATTCTATGGGAAGTCTTCAATCATCGATGAGCATGGCCGGTAGTAGCAATCCTGCCATGTCGATGACAGGTGGAATGAACTCTGGCCTAGTTATGACCAGCAGTGCTAGTGGGAATAATAATATGGGTGGTATGGCAGGTGGAAGTCTAATCGTGACCAACAGTTTAAACAAACAACCATTAAATACTGTAAGTTTTGCGTGAACGCGAAGATTGTTCAACGTGTGCGTCCGAGTTTTACAAAATCCACAATCTGAAACTTCTTTGTTTAGGGTACTATGATGGGTCCAAGTACTCAAGGAATTCATCATCCTAGCGGACCGCACGGAGTTGGTCAAATGCAAAATGGTCCTGGAATAATGAACACCAGAGCCGTAGCGATGCAACAACAACAGCAGGCTCATATGGTTGCCGCGACTAGAGGACAGAGCCCGCATCAACAAGTACATCAAGTTGGTATCGTTGGTACCGGTCAGGGTGGGCCTCGGATGCAGGGTCCTCCCAACATGGCAAATATGCCGAACATGGGACAAATTAGCGCATCCAGTCCTTACGGTTATGGTAAATATCTTACACGTTCGTTAATAGATGTGCGCTGATAGCCGAAATGACGGGATATAAAAATATATAATTATTTAACAGCGCCTCCGAGCAGTGGGCCGGGACCTGGTGTCACAGTGTGTACGAATAGTCCTGTTGGAGTTGTAACGCCTCAACAAAAGGGGGTAGGAACGAATATGACTGCCATGCAAGCTGCTAATAGATTCGGTGGAACCACGGGTCCCATTGGTTCCGCCACTGTCGTGGGCGGCCAAGAAGGTACTATGGCGCAGCAAACTCAACCACCTGCTCCGAGTCCAGCACAAACTCAAGCTGGCGCGCCAACCGGTGTACAACTTGGTTCGCAACAACCAACTCAGGGCCAAATACCCGGTACCGGTGCTCCAACTGGTAAGTATACTATTTTCGAGAACCGATTCGTGCCCGAACGGTGAACCGTTTAATCAGAATGTTTGTCTTGTCAGGTGCTACAAAGTCAACCGCCGATCCCGAAAAGCGGAAACTGATTCAGCAGCAATTGGTTCTTCTGCTTCACGCGCACAAATGTCAAAGGCGCGAAAACCAACCGAACAACGGCAATGTTCGGAACTGTACATTGCCAGACTGCAAAACAATGAAGAACGTTCTGAACCATATGACTGCTTGCCAAGCAGGAAAAAATTGCATGGTGCCGCACTGTAGCTCCTCCAGACAGATCATCAGTCATTGGAAGCACTGTAACCGTAACGATTGTCCGGTGTGTTTGCCGTTGAAACAGGCGAACAAGAATAAAACAACAAACGCCGCTGCCGCGTCCACATCGCAACCAAATAGCCAACCAAATCCAAGTCCGACAGAGGTGAAAAGAGCATATGATGCTCTTGGTATACAGTGCCCTACCACGACACCTGGTTTAGTGCCTGGCCCGTGTGTCACAAGGAGAATACCAGCGTCAGGAATGCAAGGACCGACGGGCACGATGGGAAACGTTCGTTTGGTTCAACCTCCGAGCCAATCTGCTCCTGGCCAATCGGTGGTCGGAGCTGGGCAGCAAGTGGTCGCTCCAAATGTGTCTCTTCCTTTGAATTCCAATCCGAACACGGTCGGTGTCGCCGGTAATCAGGCTACGTCGACCAGTGGAGCTACACCTATTGCGGCGGCGGCGCCCGCGAACATACCGCAATCCGTAAACGTGCATCAGCTGTTCGGCTTGAACGATTCCGGACAGCTGAGCGTCGCAGCCGAGAATAGACTAGCTAGTCCTCAGCTTCCGGTCGGAGCTCAACAGAGTCAAGTGACGGCGACACCGATGCAGGAGACGAAAGATTGGCATTTAACCGTGACCCCGGATCTTCGGAATCACCTCGTTCACAAATTGGTGCAAGCCATATTTCCCACCCCAGATCCGAACGCTATGCTCGACAAAAGAATGCACAATCTGGTCTCGTACGCGAGGAAAGTTGAGGGCGACATGTACGAGATGGCCAATTCCCGGTCGGAGTATTATCATTTACTTGCCGAGAAGATCTATAAGATTCAAAAGGAATTGGAGGAGAAACGACAGAAGCGGAAAGAACAGCAGCAGCAACAGTTACAGGCGCAACAGCAGCAGCAACAACAACAGCAGCAGCCTCAACCCGGACCAGCCGGATCGGCTGGATCGAGTTTGAGGCCATGTGCTCCGCCTGGTGTCGGGACCGTCCCTCCCTCGCGACCGGTCGGAACTGTTACGCCTAGCTTACGTAGTCAATCGCCGAGCATGGCTCAACTCGGGGCTTTGCCTGCGATAAATATTCCACACACCAGAATGCCGTTCTCCCAACAGCAACAAGTGCAACAGCAACAAGCGCAACAACAGCAACAACAACAACAGCAGCAGCAGCAGGCACAAGTACAAGCCCAAACCAAAGTCCAGGCTCAGGCTCAAGCACAAGCTCAGGCGCAAGCCCAGGCCCAGGTTCAAGCTCAGGTGCAACAGCAAATTCAACAACAACAGCAGCAGCAGCAGCAGCAACAACAACAACAGCAGCAGCAGCAACAACAGCAGCAGCAGCAGCAGCAACAACAACAGCAGCAGCAGCAGCAGCAACAACAACAGGGAATTTTAGTCGGTCCTCCGGGCCCTAGTCCAAACGGACAGTCGTCCTCGAACCCGAATGTCGTTCCGAATCCTGGTCTGAGTCCCTTCGGGCAACCGCAACTGTCACAAGCGAATCTGACAACCACTACCACATCCGCAACAACTAGTCAATTTCCAACCTCGAACGGTACTTCCGGTTTGCCTAACAGTTCTCCTGTACAGAATCAGCACCAATTCTCCGACATTATGAAGGTCCGGCTGAGTCAGGCGCAGGTGATCGCTCACCAGCATCAACAACAGCAGCAACAGTTGCAGCAGTCGCAACAGCAGTCGTCTCAGCCGCAATCACAGCAACAGCAGAGTCAACAGTCGCAGCCGCAGCAACCGACAAGCACTTCGAATCAGAGCGGTGCGTCGACGCCGATGCCGCAAGCACCGTCGCCGTTCAGCGTGACCATGCAGCCGCAAAGTAATCAACCGCAAAACCAACAACAGTTCAGCAACAGTCGGCCTCTGTCGGTGTCAACGCCCGGCGACAGCGGTATCAGCGCCTCGACTCCTCAAACGATACCACCTCCCGTGTCCAGCGGGCCTAGTCCCGGTCCGGCGACGACATCGAACGGACCCCAGTCTACAACTTCCACGCCCAACACACCGTTAGTTCCTTCGTTGATGACACCGAACCAAACAGTCTCTTCGGCCAACCAAACACCGCCTCATCCCGGCACCACGCCGTCTCCGGCCGGCTTGGCGAGTCTCGGGAAAGGCATGACTATCCAGGAACGTGCCGCTTTGAACGCCCCGAGAGTCTCCTCCAGATCTTCTCAGATGGCCGCCATCGCGTCCGCTATAGACCGTGATAATTCTCCTAGTCCGCCGATGAATAACAATAAGGGAAAACTAGACTCGATCAAGGAGGAGAACATGAAGATGGAGATAGAGCAGGAGGACGGTTCTGATGGCCACCGGATGGACGGCGGGAAGAGCGTGAACAACGAGGTGTCGATCAAGTCCGAAATCAAAACTGAACCGATGGAGGAGGGGTCTGGCGAGGGTATCGTCAAGGAGGAAACTTCCGGCATTAAGGAGGAACCAGTAACACCAGGCCAGGATGGGACCACACCGGACATCAAGCCCATGGTTCCCGAGCCGATACAGCCGAGCGGCACATCCACCGATAAGAAACGACTGTGCTTGTTCAAGCCGGACGAACTGCGGCAAGCGTTAATGCCAACTTTGGAGAAACTGTACCGCCAGGACCCAGAGTCCATACCGTTTAGACAGCCAGTCGACCCGCAAGCACTCGGTATTCCGGATTATTTTGATATCGTCAAGAAACCCATGGATTTGTCGACGATCAAGAGGAAACTGGACACGGGTCAGTACAGCGATCCGTGGGAGTATGTTGACGACGTGTGGATGATGTTCGACAACGCGTGGCTGTACAATCGTAAGACGTCGCGAGTGTATAGATATTGTACAAAGGTATGGATCGAACAATCTCTGAGAAACTGCGGATCTTTATACTGCGAATGCGTTATAAGTAGACAGTAGATCTTGATGCAAAAGAAAATTTCGATGCAAGTTAAAAATATTATATTGATGTTCTTCCATTATTTTAGTCGTTCTATATTTTTAAATTGCAACCACTTGTTTGTGCCGTAAATGCATAAAATCTGCAATCTAGTTACAAGTTTTTCCACATCTATCTATAAAATTTGAAGTTTCCGTGAAGATCCGCAGTGTACCGATAGCTATACCGAACATTAAGGATGGGATCTTGAATATTCATATGTTGCTTTCAGCTATCAGAAGTTTTCGAGCAGGAGATAGACCCTGTGATGCAGGCGCTGGGCTATTGTTGCGGAAGAAAGTACACATTCAATCCACAGGTTTTATGTTGTTACGGGAAACAACTCTGTACGATACCCAGGGACGCGAAGTACTACTCCTACCAGAATAGGTCAGTATAAGGAAGAGTTTTCTTGCAGGGAACATTGTCCCGGTCCGACGCGTCGATATTAATGAAACTGTACACACAATTCCATCAAAATCGACGTGACGCATTTGGACAATCTGCTCAGAAAATTACTATCTGTAACGAACAAGTTTATTCGATGATATTCGTCGAGAAATAGTCTGCATGATGGGAATACACTGAGTACATAATAATCGGCGAGTCTTAACGAAATTTTGGGGGGAAGTAGTTTTTTTTATTCAGTTTCGCGGTTCAAATTGTACAGTAAAAGCGCATTCGACTCGCACAGTGCATTTTTGTCAAGAGAAAATGTTCTATAACCGAATACGCCAGATTAACTTGGCAGGCTAATTAACCTGTTTCGGTCGTACCAGTCGATTCAGGCCAGTCTCCTGACCTACATGTTTCTTTTACTTCCGTTTCTCCCTTCATTTTATACTCCCTCTGCTCCATATTATGGCACACGTTAAAGATGCAGCGTAGCAGCTCTAAAGTGAGCACGGAATACTTTCGATAATGTAACATTAAATCAAGTTCTATAACGTTGAACCTTCACGTTTGGGATAAAAGTAATAGCATACCATAGTATGGGACAGGGAGAGCAGTTTTGATACTACGATAACAATACTTTTACAAACTAACGCATTTTTACGCGAAAATCTTGCATATGTGAAAGTTGAGATTTTTATTACGCATATACTTAAGGGATATGTAGAGGCTCCACATTGTAGATAGTGTTCGAGAGAGGTAGATGCTTTCATAGACGATTAGTTCGGTTGACTCGGATCATTTTATCAGAGCGGTGAGCGCTTAGTCGACAAAGCGGGAAAGAGAGAACACGTTTGTAACCCTTGGGTATATGCAATTAAGTAATTTATCTATATAATATACATATGTATGTATATCGTGTCTAACGATGGCACTCTTCTCTTCTTTGTATGTTACCTTCGCTCTACCCATGGGTTGCGCACGCACACACAAAATCCTTGTTTGCTGCTTGCTTCTTGTGTTGCCCGCGCCCCTTGCCTCTTTCCAACTCTACTACTTCGTACCACGAAAATTGCTACTTGGAAAATATGGAACGATCGAAATTGGATACCTGATGTCGTGGCTTCGAAAACGAACTAAAAAAAACATGATGACTCTGTGCAATTTTTGGAATCGAAACTGTCAAATGAAACGGACTCGAACACATACATATATGTAAAAATGTATATGTACATGTACAATTGGCAAAAAAAAATTACTATTTGCATGTGTATAATCGGACAAAAAATAAACACTTATCAAAATTGGACTCTCGGCATATATTTGGATACATCAATTGGGGCGTGAAAAATATATATGTATATCGATTCTCGTACGATTCACGCATGACATTCGGCGAATTGACAATTTGGATCTAAACACTATTGGAACACGATAGTCTAAAGGCATATGGTCTTGTTTCCGACAGATACACCTTCTGTCAGAAATGTTTCAACGACATTCCTGGCGACACTGTGACGTTGGGAGACGATCCAACGCAACCACAGACGTGAGTATTCTCAAATGATAAAAACACTGCACGATAGAACGACTTTTCCCAGATGAGCAAGGTAGCTAAACGACCAATTGTTTGTTTCAGTGCGATTAAAAAGGAACAGTTCCAGGAAATGAAGAACGATCACTTGGAATTGGAGCCTTTTGTCGTGTGCACAGATTGCGGTAGAAAAGTACATCAGATCTGCGTACTACAGATGGAGTCCATCTGGCCTCTAGGGTAATCACGAATTCTTCACGCTGCACAGTGATATGGAAATTTGATTTTAACATCACCATTCGACGGTAGAAGTTGGAAAATTGTCCAAATCACTGTGCACAGGCGATTGTACTCCGTTACATCGTACAAGATTTTCTAATGCAACGTTATTATCGATGCAGGTTCACTTGTGATAATTGTCTGAAGAAGAAAGGACAGAAGCGTAAAGAGAACAAGTTCAACGCGAAACGTTTGCCGGTGACGAAATTGGGCACTTACATAGAGACGCGAGTGAATAACTTCCTGAAGAAGAAGGAAGCTGGAGCCGGCGAGGTCGCCATCAGAGTCGTGGCTTCAAGTGACAAAGTGGTGGAAGTCAAGCCAGGAATGAGAAGCAGATTCGTGGAGAACGGCGACATGCCCGGCGAGTTTCCGTATCGAGCGAAAGCGTTGTTTGCATTTGAAGAGGTCGACGGCACGGATGTCTGTTTTTTCGGCATGCACGTGCAGGAATATGGCAGCGAGTGCACGCCACCTAACACCAGAAGGGTCTATATCGCGTACTTGGATTCTGTACACTTTTTCCGGCCTAGACAGTTTCGTACAGCGGTCTACCATGAGATACTTCTTGGGTACTTGGACTACGCGAAACAGCTTGGGTACGTGCTACAATAAATGCCTGATGATTCGTAGCGTACTCGTGATCAATATTTTCATAACGTTCTCATTTGTTGAATACAGATACACCATGGCTCATATTTGGGCCTGTCCGCCTTCCGAAGGAGATGATTACATCTTTCACTGCCATCCTCAAGAGCAAAAGATTCCAAAGCCTAAAAGATTGCAGGAATGGTACAAGAAAATGTTGGACAAAGGCATGGTCGAGAGAATTGTACTGGATTACAAAGTTAGTATTAGTTTTTCATTGGCTATGTTTCGATTTATACGATTTTGGTGGGAATAAGTTCTTGAAAACGCGGTTAGCTTAGTGGCCACGGCAGTGGCTTGACAAGCGAAGGGCCCGGGGTTCGATCCCAGCCACCGGCGCTGATTTGGCTGACCCCTTTTTCTTCGACCAAATTGATATGATTCAGTCTCATGTGTTATCTAAGAGTGTACCCTTTACTCTTGGGTGTCAGACGAGACTAACATTAATGTCTGAATAAGCTAATGTTCTTACTGAATACGTAAATTTGAACAAAGGATAAACAGACGACACAAATAAGAATTGTAAATTTTTTGTTTTCCGTTTGCAAGCATAATTCAAGCGGAGAATCATGCCGTGTTTGTTCCTTGATTGCAGGATATTTTAAAACAAGCGATGGAAGACAAACTGTCGTCTGCCGCCGATTTACCTTATTTCGAAGGTGATTTCTGGCCCAATGTCTTGGAAGAAAGTATCAAAGAATTGGATCAGGAGGAAGAAGAGAAGCGCAAACAGGCAGAGGCTGCGGAAGCTGCTGCTGCTAACGCGGTGGGTATCATAAGAACGGTACGATGTTTCTTTTCAATCCTGATAGATAGCGATTCTAGATAGACAATTTGGTGTTTCAGATTTTCTCGATGTCGGAAGACTCCGAGACAGGTCCCGATGGCAAGAAGAAGGGACAGAAAAAAGCCAAAAAGTCGAATAAATCCAAAGCGAATCAAAGGAAAAATAGTAAAAAGTCTAATACTCCCCAAACAGGAAATGATCTCTCTGCGAAAATTTTTGCGACCATGGAGAAGCATAAAGAAGTATTCTTTGTTATCAGGTTGCATAGCGCTCAAAGTGCAGCCAGTTTAGCAGTAAGTATTTCGAATTAGTTTTGCAACGTGTCACGATACAACCGTACAACGTCACGGTGTTAATATATGTTAACATTATCTATTGAAGCCGATCCAGGATCCTGACCCCGTTATTAATTGCGACCTCATGGATGGTCGCGACGCTTTCCTCACGATGGCTAGAGAAAGACATTACGAATTCTCTTCCTTGAGACGCGCGAAGTTTAGTTCTATGTCCATGTTGTACGAACTGCACAACCAAGGCCAAGACAAATTTGTTTATACTTGTAATAATTGTAAGAGTCATGTAGAAACGAGGTACCACTGTACGGTTTGTGATGTGAGTATCGAAAGTAACGCTTCTTCTTTTCCTTTCTTTTTTCCGTTCCTTTATACTAAACTATTATTTCGTGTATACAGGATTTTGACCTATGTATAAGTTGTAAAGAAAAGGATGGTCATCCTCATCATATGGAGAAACTTGGTTTAGATTTGGATGATGGTTCATCGCCGGCCGATGCCAAGCAAGCAAATCCATTGGTAAAATACTTTTCTGTACAAGTTAAATATTACAAAATGTATTTGTAGAAAAAGGGACAGGTTGGCTAATTATTTTTTTTTTTCGATCTTTCAACAGGAGGCGCGTAAACTGTCGATACAAAGATGTATTCAATCGCTGGTGCACGCGTGCCAGTGCAGAGACGCCAACTGTCGACTACCCAGTTGTCAAAAGATGAAGAGAGTAGTGACGCATACAAAGATTTGCAAGCGAAAGACGAACGGTGGTTGTCCGATATGTAAACAATTGACCGCGTTATGCTGTTACCACGCCAAACACTGCCAGGAGACTAAATGTCTCGTTCCATTCTGTTCGAATGTCAAACATAAGCTGAAGCAACAACAGCTTCAGCAAAGGCTACAGCAAGTGCAATTGTTAAGGTACGTAGAGAGAGAGAAAGAGAGAAAGTAATTAAAGTCTTTCTAAGATTATCTGGAGACACATTTAGCACAAAATGCGTGTTTGGTTATTGTAGAAGGAGAATGGCTGTGATGAATACGAGACCGACAGGCCCGGTCGGCGCGATGCAAAGTGGGCAACAGACTTCCAATGTTACTATGCCAACTGGCGTCGCCATGAAACCAGGAGTCAGTCCTACTAATTTACCTTCGCCGCATCAAGTTGGAATAGGGTTGAAGCCTGGAACGCAAACTCCGCCTGCGCACGTCCTCCAAGTGGTTAAACAGGTACAAGAAGAAGCTGCCAGGCAGCAAGCACCGCATGGTAATTATGGCAAGGTGACACCGGGTGGCGGCGTCGGCGTCGGGGTCGGCGTGGGAGGACAAACAGGCGGAGTGATGCCTCCGCCGCAGATGCAACGACCAATGCCCGTCCAAATGCCAAATCCCGGTGGTACTCATCTCATTCCAATGGATCAGTGGACGCCAAGGTATGAAACAACAACAATAACGACGAAATCATCGTCGAAACAACTGCCTCAAAATATGTATACCACAAGATACAAATCTATTCTAACGCGTAGTAGGTATCAACCGAACGCGGTGATGCAACAAAGTCAAGGCTTGAGGCAGCAAACGCCCCAGCAGTTGATGCAGCAACAACAGCAACACCAAGGACAGCCGGTGATCGGAATGGGAGGACAGATGCCTAGACAGCCTGGCATAATCGGTGCCCCCGTGAGTCAGGTCGGCTCGCAGGCTCAGAACTCCGCGATGCACAAGCAAGTGTTGCAGCAGTTGATGCAGACCCTGAAGAATCCCCACACGCCCGAGCAACAAAACCAAATACTGCAAATACTCAAAAGCAATCCACCAATAATGGCTGCGTTCATCAAGCAACGGGTAAGTTGCTAGAATTGTTACCTTTCATTCCCTCTCCCACAGTTCGCTATTATTTCCGATAAATATATTTTCTCGGTTTTTGACAATTTCTATTACCATGTGATTTTTTAAATAAAAAGGCGCTTGCCCTTCAGCAACAAAGTGGTCAATACGGCGGAGGAGTCGCCGGACCTTTGGGTCCTAATCAACCGCAACAGCAACCAACTTTGCAGCATATGATGTCTCAACAGCAGCATCAGCAACAGCAACAACAACAACAACAGCAGCAGCACCAGCAGCAACAACAACAACAACAACAACAGCAAGGTAGAATGCAGATACAAGCGATGCTGAGCCAGCAACAGGCACAACAGCAACAGGCACAACAGCAACAGCAGCCAGTACAGCAGCAACCGCAGTGGTACAAACAGCAAATGCTGGTGATGCAGAGACAGCAACAGGCGCAACAGCAACAACAACAACAGCAGCAGCAACAACAACAACAACAACAGCAGCAACCGTTCACGCAACCACCGGCGCCTCCTTACGGTCAACAACGACCGATAAGGCCGTCCCTTCTCGGTAAGAGTCACCATACGATTCCCGACAAAACGAGATTCGTCGAGCCGGTTGGTTCGTGGTCTAACGTCTGCCACGATTCCGCGTATTCTTCCTCAGGTTACGGTGGGTTTAGCGAACAAGGCTACGGTCAGCCGGGTTTAAAGCCGACGCCGCCACCGATACCCTCCCCGCAGGGCGTGATGGGGCCGCCGGGGATCTCTGTACAGCAACAGCTCATGCAGTCGGTCCGGTCTCCGCCGCCCATTCGATCTCCTCAACCGAATCCCTCGCCGCGACCGGTTCCATCCCCGCGCAACCAACCAGTTCCTTCGCCTCGATCGGGGCCGGTGCCATCGCCACACCATCATCCGGCCCACGGCACGCCGACCCACTCGCCGGCCCACGAGCTCGGCGGGCCCAGCGAGATGATGCTCTCGCAGCTGAATGGCGGCACGGGGGCACCGACAGGGCATCCAGCCGCGATGCCCCATCACCCGTCCCCGGCGCCGCCGCCGACCAGTGGCGCGGACTCCAGTGAAGTGACGCCAATGACGCCGCAAGACCAACTCTCCAAGTTCGTCGAAGGATTGTAGTGACTGTTAGTGAAGTCGGCCGATGCTACGAGTGACTACGTACACAACGGACCGGGCGGCCACGATGCCGTCCACCGTTTCAAGGACGGTCGCTGTTGCAGCCTACGTCGCCATGAGGCGGCGCCGGCCGTGCAACCCCCATCCGTTCTGCGTTCCTAGCTTCGTGGAGAGAGCGAGCGAGCGAGATAGATGATGATCATGAGATCCAGGGGTACCGCGGATCACTCCGAGAATGGTACCCTACTACCCCTCCCCCCGCTGTGGTGCGACCAAATTAATTCGAATGACGCGTGTTCCCTCTTTTTATCTCCGAGTTAAGGTGCAGGAGCGAGATACAGCGTGATTGATGATTATGATGATGCAAGTGGTGCTGCTTTAGGAGACGCTCCGCCGATGACGCGCTACAGCTGGCTCAATGGACACTTTGAACTTCTTACGTTAACTCTGTACTGTTCGTACCTCATCGACATCTTCCCCCACCCCCCTCTTACTACTATTGCTACTACTATTGCTACTATTACTACTACTCTGTAATCGAGAACCGGTGGAAATTGATTCAAAAATTGAGACGGAGAGAGACTATTGATACGTCCTCTACCTTATATACAAACAGATACACACACAGAGAATCCTGAAAAAGAACCTGGAACTCGCGCGCGTACACGAAAAAAATCATCTCGAGTCCTGTTCCTACATCCCCTACGAGTACATGTACACATACAGAGAACGAGAGCGAGAGAGAGAGAGAGAGAGAGAGAGAGAGAGATACATCCAAACACACGACCTTTTTCATCTTTACCACCTTCCCTCTGCTGTTGCTCGTGCAGGCTGAGTGAAATCGTACAAATGTGTTGTGTATACTTAACGTTAATTAATAATTAATAGTTCAAATACTATTAGCGTAGCGATTATATGCAGTTATTATATACCACTATTATTATTATCGTGACGAGATGCAAAAGTATATATATAAACGAGAGAAGTGAAGAAGCCGTGGACGACTACTGTATGAAAGAGCACACAGAGTGAGAGAATGAGCGTGCGTACATGCGTCACTGCGAGAGTGAGAGAGAAAGCGTGAGCGAGCGATGGAAACGATATAATTGAAAGTGGGGCGAGAAATAACAAAAATGATAAATAACCCGACACACAACGTTGTAATGTAAGGAAGGGAGAACAGAGAGATTTAGTGAGGGATGAAAAGAAGTTAAGTAATGTTAACTTAGGCTAATTTGTTAAGAGATCGCTACGGCTGGTCCCCGGAGGTGGTCGGCTTCCTCGGGCCGGCGTTTAAATTTTATGGATACACATTCTGGCGAAGAGTACGGCGAACCGATGCGAAAAAAATTCCGATCCTCGGTTGATACCGCCGGACACACACCCGGGGGATCGTTTCGCTACGAGAGAGACTCGGAGAGGGAAAACGAGATGCGAACTGGATAGATTCTCTCTCCTCTTGACAAAAGCACGGGGGGGGGGGGGCGGGACGAGCGCTGATTAACGGTGTCGCAACCAAAAATGAGTAGAGATTGACGACGAGCTGCTGTTTCGCTGGCCACGGGAGGATTTATAGATTAAAACGGAGAAAAGAATCGTGTTAATTTTTGAAAGACGAAGGAGAAAAAGGAAACACAAAGAGTTCTTTCGTAACAAAAATCGATCGGGGCGGGCCCGACATGTACAGTTCAATCAAAATGTAGCTACGAAAGCGTAAACGTAAAACTTAGGGTCCGTCCCAACCCATGAAAAGCGTTCTGTACATACTATACTATTATTACGATAATAATAACGATTATTATTAATTTCCCTGTCTCTTATAAATTTATTATTATTATATTATTATTATTATTATTATTATTGATTCTTATTAATTATCATTATTATTATCATTATCGCTATTATTAATATTATTGCAAAGAAATTCAAAACGTATAGATATAGTGTAATGTTCGGGGGAAAACAAAAGCGAGAAAGGGATCCACATTCGTACACGTACTCGTACACGTACATATGTTTACACATATACACGATACAGATACATTACTACATGATCGACACGGCGACAAACGTATAGACACGCGCGCGAAGATGACACGTAATATTGCCGACACTACGTGACTATGCCAGTGCTGTATCATAGTAAATTGTAAGTGTAACATTTCCTCACTCTTTTTCCTTCGATACCTATTTAAGCCGTCTAGACGATAGAGGGGAACACACAGATCGGATGATCGACGGGGTGCGTGCGAGCTGTTGCGGGTTCGAGGAGAGTCCGTTTCGTTTGTTTCATCACTTTTCTTCTTCTTCTTCATCTTCTTCTTTTTTTTCTTTTTTCCTTTGTCCACGGTCGTGTCGGACACGATGTACAATGTAGTCCGCCATTGTAATGAAAACTGTAGCCAATCAAACAGAAATTTTTCGCCGGACAAAGCGCGATATTTACACCGGTGGTCCTAGAAATTGCATCGCTTTCAGCATCGGCGCGTTTCGTTTCACTTCTGGTCGATTTCTGTTTACGTTATTATAATATTTACCGATTTCTATTTGGTTCACGAAGAACTATTAACGATATTACGCTGGAACAAATTATAGTACGACTGGAGATGCTATGATTTTTTTAAGTATCAAAGAACCCGAGGAAGCAACAAAGATGCAATTTTATTGGCCACTCGTGCACGTTTCGGCGTGTAGACTACGAGAAAAAGTGATCCTCGATCGCGTGCGGAGTCGTTTTCGTCGATGGAAAAAAAAGAGAGAGTGAGTGAGAGAGAAAATATCACGTGATTTGTAGACATTAATATATTACTAAACGAGATGAAATTCACCAACGGTGAGCGCGAAATTTCAAGCGTGTTATGCCAATGTATTATTCAATATCGTTCGTCACACTCGCGTTCCCGGCCAACTACACACGCGACATCGTACATCGTCATTATTACTATTATTATTGTTGTTGTTGTTATTATTATTATTATTATTATTATTAATATTATTATTATTATTATTATTATCGCACGCTGGTACATCGATGCCCTTCGAATTCGTTTCAAGAACAAACATTGTTTCCTTCGCGGTGAAACCGGTTCAACCCTGCAATGGCACATTGTTTTCTCAGACTATGAATCGTTCTAAAAATTCTGTAAAAATTGATACGTTTTCAGCAGCTAAAAATCGGTACACGGAGAATGATGTTCGGTGCCATTGCAGGGTTCGGAGAGGAAGCAAGGAGTGTTAACACTTCATCTACCGAGGCGATAAGTTAATAGTCATTTAAAAATCAAAGATTAATAATTATGGATTTCTCAAGTAATTGTTCGATAGCGACAACAATTTCATGGCTCTGAGTTATCTCGAATAGCATAGGCACGATCATTAGAAAATCAATTAGTAGACCTACGGTAGGCGAAGTGTTGATCGAAGGCAGACAGTTCCGACGATGCGTTACGTAGAATTCAGTCGACGTTCATATCTCTCGCGTGGAAAACACATACGTAATTCGTATCCAGTATTAATTGTCCGAGGAAATCGAGTCGCGTTTCCTCCCTTGGTTTCGTTGATTTATTTTCGCGTTTGCTAACAGCGCGGCGTTACGGGATCTTCACGGGATTGCAAAACGACACAATGATATATGTAATTTGCTTGTGTTTTCAGTATTCTTCGAATAACGAAGCTGACTTTTAATTTTTTAAACGGAATGCTACATATTTATATATATATATATATATATATATATATATATATCATACAAGAAGCAACAGTAAAGGCAACATTTTTTTAAATAGATAACAAACATATTTCTTTCGTTCCTGACCTGACGTAACCCCCGAATTTATCGCGTCATACATACATAATCTAACTATTTTTACACGCGCCTTCGTACAATATCGAGAAAAAAAATACGTAGCATTCTATTTGCAAAATGAAAGGCTGCGCTGCAACTGCGTGTGCATCTTGTGCTCGAATTTGCAACACGATATTGACATTCGCGGAGACATTCCTTTTTTTTTCATTTGCGTGTTCTCTCTCACTCTCTCATTCGTTACTTTCTGTTTCCGGCTGCGTCGTCGTGCGTTTCGTCGCCGTCTTCGGTCCGAGTTTCCAAACATAAAGAACGAACGAGTTGATCTGCAGCGACGACGATGGCGGTGACGGTGACGACGACGACGAAGACAAAGATGACTACGGTGATTCGCGAGGGGAAGATCACAATTTCGGCCGCGACATTCGGTGGAGAAGGGGATCGAAAGGAGGAGTTTTTTCTCTGAGCGAAAGAACGTGTGTAAATTGATACGAAAGTCGGAAGGAGAATTGATTAATCGTTAACGACAAAAACCCAAAAGTATTTGGCTTAGTATGGCTGTGTTTAGGGCAGTGTTGTAAATCTGAAAGTGGTATACCCGTTGCGGTAGTAAACTCATTAAGTGCGGACGTTCGAACGCCGCTCCGCGCCGGTCGGCGTGCCAGCGCCGGTCGCCGGGTCCTTCGCGAGGATTTTAACCGATTGGTGGATTTTCTTTAAATTAATTTAACAACCGTCGCGCGTTCGCCGGGGAAACCTTGATCGCTGTGTCTCTTCGTCCACGTCTACGTCTGTCTTTTTCATTTCTCACTGTTTTTTCTCTGTGTCGCGTCTAGACCGGAGCGTTCTCGGCGCGTGTAAAAATGGATCTTGAGCCCGAGCAGCTCCGTCGTGGCGCGATAGAGAGATAAAAAGACAGACGGAGACGTGGAGGAAATTCGCGTGAAATTCGCTTCCGACGAGGGGAAACGAAAACTCTCGAACCGGAAACGGCTTCGGTGTGTCCCCCTCGTCGGAGCTCCGTTGGCACGTCGACGTTTGCGGCAATTTATTATTGTAACGAGAAGCGAATGATAACGACGCTATGCATATAGAAATATATATTATACGATTTTGTTTTCTTTTTTATATATCAACGGAACACGATACATAGGCCCCGCGGTCCTGTCGCGACACGAGGAATAAACGTAAATTAACGAATCGATGAATTATGCGACAGACGATAATCGCAGACACAGCATTACGAATCGTAATAATAATAATAATAATAATAATAATAATAATAATAATAATAATAATAAAATGACGATTATTATTATTATACTACTATTATTATGATTATTACTATCGAGCTACCAGCTATAGAGTACTACTTTTTATTATGACATTTCGTAAATAGTGAATCGATGATGATGATATGATGATTATGATGATGATTATGATGATGATGATGATGATGATAATGATGACGATTATGATGATGATGATGATGATGATTATGATGATGATGACGATGATGATGATGATTGTCTAATTAAACGACTACTGAGACGCAACATGTAACATTTATCCCCTCCCAGGTGGAAAAATGAATGAAAACACACGCAGAGGCATGCACACACAAATACACACACACACACACACACAATACGTAGAGCAACAGAGACAGACACCGATTTCTCGATCCCGATCTCTCCTTTTTGTTCGTTCTCCCAACGAAAGGGAAATACATCGATACATACGAAACCGAAAAACAGACTGCATCGGTCACGATAAATCTTGTAAAATAGTTATATTTCCAACGACGCGCGTTCCTTTATTTATTTTCTATATCGATGGCGTATTTTGTCGTTCCCGCCGCACGAGAGAAACATAGAACACGTATATCGGCGACCACACGCGACTAATCGTCATTCTTACATTCGATACGCGAACACACATGCATACACATACTCATTCACTCACTCACTCACACACGAACCGTATTTTCTTTTCTGTTGTAATAAATATTGCCCCGTTGTAAAGACCGCTCCGCAGAGTGACTTAGGAAAAACATTAGTTTAAACGAACTCGTCTTCGTTTACTTCTCGCCTCCATTGTTCTATCTTCCGCTGTACCTTCCTTCTTCTTCTTCTTCTTCTTCTTCTTCTTCTTCTTCTTCTTTTTGGACCGCTGCTGCTGCCACTACTTCTACCATACTCTACTTCTATCACTACCCAATTTTTGTTTTTGTAAAACGGCGTTTTTTTGTAACATACGTAAGGTTCAGTTTTGTAAAACACGCGCGCGCGAAAGCTAGCCGGTCGCGGTATCCGCTCGGAGAGAGGGGGCGAACACACACAGTGAATTTAGGTTTTTTGCTACGGTTTTTATACTCTTAGACAAAAGTGAACGAGATGAAACGGAAGAACAAAGAAAAGACTTCGTTTTTCCCTCTTAACGATTTGTAAACGTAGATAAGGACACCTGTATGTTGATGTTCAATGAATATTTAACCCGACTATTGTTACATTATTATTAAAAAACAAGTTTTAAAAATACATTCCACAATTTTTATTTTTTGTTTTCTCTCAAGCTCAGGCGGCTCGCTGTCGAGAGACCGTGTGTACATACAATACATTCATATATATATATATATATATATATATATATATATATATATATACGCAACGCCGTACTATTCTCTCTCGCAAGAGAGAAACGAAGATCATTAGAAAGGAAGGAAAACGAAATGAAACGAAACGAAAGAGAAAGATGAAACCGAACAGAACACGCAAAACCAAAAGGAAAGACGATGTATCCCCCTATAATTGTCGATAGTATTTATATAAACACGCGAGGAGAGAGTTTAATAAGAGAAAGATACCAATTATTTTTTATCCCAAACCACTGGGGAAAAAAGCACACTCACACAAGCAGGGAAAGAGTGAGTGAGAGTGAAAGAAAGAAAGAAAGAAAGAGTGCGATCTCTAGTTATCCGTGTACCGTCGACAACGCGCTACGATTCTACGCGATCGGCGACTTGTACACCCCGTGAAAAATAATCATTTCCGAATCGACAGTGTGCAAACGATAGGCTAAAAGAATTTTTCTGTTGACTATGTTGGCTCTGTTTGTTGTAAAACGACGATTCGGCGCCTCGATTTGCTCGCTCGCTGATTTCGCCCGGTGAGTCTCGGTGTTCGTTCAGCGATCTCGTCCGCAGGAAAAATCGTAATTTCGGTGTGGTCTCCCTTTCTTCCCGTTCTACTATTTGTTACGTGCTGCGCGAGCGCGAGCAAGCGCCTGCATACTTTGTATGATATTTGTACATGAACCGCGACGATCATTAGTTTTCCTCCATGGTTGGCCCGTTCGGAGCGTCGCGAGCCGCGAGATCTTCGGGCCTGGATCGATAACGGGTCCCGAGTCCACGGCGAGGTTCGTTGACATTTTGGTTCCCGTTCCGTCCCCTCTGTTTTATACGAGCTCGTTCGCGACACCCCCAACGACGACGACGACGACGACGACGACGACGACGATGCGAGAAACGCTAGCCGAGGCAACCCCCGTTGATCTTCGAACCACCACGATCGGGATCCAACGGGTATCTCGAGGCGTTGTCTCTCGCTACCGTTCTCGTCGTCGGCGCACATAGAGAACACACGACAACCCGAGAATAATAAAATCCGGGCCGGAACCGAAATATCCAACGAACGCGGTTACGACGCCTCTCGCTTCCGTTCTCCGCCACCCACCGCCCCCCACCCCCACCTATTTATTCCGATTGTGTTCGCCGTGTCTCCTTTCCTTAGTCGTAAGCAAACAAAAAAAACTAATCTCTTAACCGATTGCAGCTTGTAATGTAACAACGTAAACGAAAGAAAGAAAGAATAAGAAAGAAAGAAAGAAAAAAAGAAAAAACACCGACACGTAAGAGTTATACATATATGTGTATATATTTATACATACCGTACCATTAACGCAACATGAGAAATCTGACGAAATAAAGTTTACGTATGAACATTTGAATACCCAGACGTTGTATCTGTGCGTTGTCTATCAGACCACCTATAGCTATCAACCATAGTGTGCTCCGTGCGTCGCGGATTTTCAATCTTTTTCAACCTACCCTCGTCGTTAACACCTTGTACTATTTTTACAGTTACAGCGATTACAAATTTTTCGTTATCGAAAAGTTTATAAAAGAACAAGGAAATGTGTCTCCATTTTCTCTGATGGTTAAATGCTTTTTTCATTTTCAACAAGCATTCGCAGTTTAAAGTAATCGAGGATTAATTTAATAAAAATTCTTATAGAAAATCTAATGTAACTTACTGTGTGCGTGTTACATTCGCGGAAACATTAATAACAGATGAGCGCGTTTTTATTTCAATTTCTCGATTCGCAATCTTAGTCACGAGTCTGACTCGACGTTATCGTGCATGTACACGACAAGGGGTTAATGAAACACCGCATTGACCGTGGTAAGAAGATGGAACCGGGTCGTTTCCGACCCGCGATAACCGTGCATGCGCCAATCCTTTTGATCGTATAGCGAGGCTTCGTGGTCCGAGCCAGACACGAGAAGATTTCCACACGGATTTTCCGGGTGGTCCCGGCTCTCCTCGCCATTGTCCGAAGTCCGCGAGATTGTCTTATCGGCGTTATCTGTCGCGACGACGAATCCTTGGGCGCAATATACACACAGACGGGACGGATGACAAAAGGAGGAAGTTCAGAGTCCCCGTTGATCAACACGCTCGTCCATACGACGACACATTTCCACATGTACGCGCGCCCGCGTACTCAGCAAGCACATAGAGTACACACGTGCGACACACGTGCGCTCAGAAACAATGCACGGCTCGAAGAGGGATGCGATTTCCTCTGCGAAAGTAAATGGACGAAGTTTGTTCAGCTGTCTCGCATCCAGCTGAGACATTCCACGACGTAACCCTTGGCATACCGAGGCGGGACCATCGACGTTCTCACACCTAATTTTTTCCAAAACTCAAAAAACAATGCGCTTCCAACGGTTACGTATACCAAGGGTTAAAGGTCGATTTCTAATACTATTCATCGGACAAACATTCTTTAAAAGTGTTTATACGTATCGTATCATATCGGCACAGACACGTGTCGAAAATTAAACAAAAATGGTATTATTATACCGAACGGAATCGTTCCATGTCTGTGCGGATAGTATACCGACGACCATAACTCGGACGGACCAACTCTGGCACCACGCCGCAACCGTGAAACGATTGCGTGCGGCCCGTCGTAAATTAATATGGAAAATACGAAATAGTCTAATTAATTAATTCGGTGGTAAGCTTGTGGCGCCGGAGTTTCGCCGGCGAGGATTTTAAGCGACGCAACCACGCAATAACTGCAGAATAATCGTAAAACGCTATGCGGCCGGTGCGAGTTTCGCTGAAGGGTTGGTTTCGAAGGAGCGATCGACCCCGGGCCGAGCTGTATGTATAATTAACGACCGCACCACCTCGAGGAAGGCTCAATGTATACATAGACGTGTATAGATTCGTTGTAGCAAATAGCGAGCAGCGAGAGGAGCAGATTCTTTTTCTAAAAAGCGGTGAGAGGGTGGCGCGCACGCACGCACGCTCGCTGCTTCGAAACGCGTCGAGCACGCGAAACGGCGCAATGTATTTCGTCCAAAGATCAGGCTAACGAGTGTTCCGGAGACGATCTCGTGACTACCCCGTCCGAAAATAAAGCCGAGTAATCATTTCCACCGACACCGGCGCGGCGCGCCGGTTTTCCCACTTATTTTCGATCGAGGAATCCAGCCCCCCCCTCCCTACCCCACCTGCGGCCTTCACCCCCAAGACTCGCTCTTTCGATTTTTTTACATTCAATGTTCCGACAAGAGTTGCGATCGTCCAATAAAGATCCCCCGCGGCTCCTTTTGTACCGTATCGACGCGGGACCACCGAGACACATTCCATTGTTCGGACCGTGTCGAATCGCTCTCCTGTAAAACGAACATGCCGCCAGGATGTTCGCCCGACGCTCGCCGCGAATTTCTACCGAAAAACCCCTTCGATACGCGTCCCATTCCAGCGACTGGTGTGCGACACCGATATATTACCCTCGTAACGGAATTGTATAGAAAACAAACGACTATTTAATAAATGATTTATGGATTATTCGACTACCGACTGTGTTTGTTCGATCGCTGCCTGGCATCTTCTGTCTGCGATCCGTATTACATCGAGTCAGATACACGTGATGAGTAAACGGCGGATTTTATGCATTTATGAGAAAATTGGGTATGTAAAACAGAGGAACAATTTCATTTAGGTACATCAATACATTATTTTCAACTGCTTAGAATAATTAAAAAAAGAAACATCCTTCTATTTGGCTCCAGACTCTTGCAATTTATACAGGAAATTTTTATTTTGGATAAAGAGTTTACTGATGAGCATTTCGAACATAATCCGATAAATTTGTTGTATTATGAATTTCCCTTAAACTGGAATAAAATTCTATTTCATTGTTGTCTAAAATAAACATATGTTTTCTTTCGCCTCTAGAAAATTATAAACGATGCAAAAGTTCGACTCACTGTAATTATGAAATAAATTGTAGTGTAAGGGGTTAATATATACGAGAACAGTTGCTAGTGTAGCTAAAACTACCCCAAACTTGTTTCATCTTCAGCCAAGAGGGACACGAAGTGATTGCCAGTTTGGTAAGCCCTGAATTAAGCAGATGTGAAAGGGTAAAATTGGAGTAGGTTTACAAAGTTCATAAAGCGGAGAATACTGAAGCAAAATCCGACGGTAAATGAATGCTAAAAATTCCACGAGACATGAGAATAGCCGATACAATAATCGCGAGTGATTTACGAACATAAACAGTGGAGAAGGCCGCGCCGCGAAAGAACATCGCTATAATCGCGAGTGAAGGCTAGGTTTAAATATCGATCGGCGTCTACCGCGTTAAGCATTGAATTGCAAATTAACCACGGCATATTCCGGGCTTTGTCTGTCCTTCGTTTAACCGTCGGCCGTCATGCGATTGTTCAGGGTTTCGAGGTTGGACGTTGAACAGTGATTGCCGATCTTTGGCGGCGCAACGGCATTGCACCCAGCTAGACAAATGATCGTTGCGGGAACAATGAAACGAGACGGCGCGGTTTGTCAGTACGTAATCGTCGACGCAAATAACAACAATCGACGCGCTTTGTCTTCGCAATCGCTTTTTTCGTTTTCATCGACGGGATTCTGTAGGCGTCAAAGCTGACTCCTCGACGAACTTCTAACAATTCGCGCTTGGCTTATCAATTCCGCCTGCGATACCCTTTTCAGAGACAATTACCTATCATTTGGAAGATGTTACATCTCATTTGGGAGGGTTTACATTTACAGAATCATTCTACGTAAGAAACATTTGCCTCACAGCTTCTGCTGTTAGCGTACAGCAAATTATGAGAGTTCGACTTTTGATCGGTGGAAAGAGAAACGATTTTCAGAATCGTGTTGAACGCATCAAAATTGAGAAGAATCGCCGGTCGGTTACCGGAACGCGAAGTGGGCGTTGGACGGCGTTAGTACCAGTTAGTACTCATTACGTCATTAACCCCCAAAAGAGGATGCTGACGTATTGGACTGAGCTAGTTAGTATTACGACACACGAGGTATAGGAATAGGCTATTCACCATGTGGGGTTTCGTGTCTCACGATCTGAAATACCGACATCGTTGACAACAACACTATTCCTTCGCCCTCTACGCTGCCGAACAATAAATGTCAGAACTAGATCCACGAGAACCTTAGACCACATGTTAGTCTGTGGTTATCGTGACCTCATAAAAAATTTGCTGGTTGACTGACCAGTGACCACTGACTGACCACTGACTAGTGACTGACCACTGACTAGTGACTGACCACTTATCAGTGACCACTGACCAGTAACTGACCACTGACCAGTGACTGACCAGTGACCGACCTGGAACTGACCAGTGACCAGTGACTGAACACCTGGCTGACCAGTGACTAACCAGAGGCTGACCACTAGTCATCTACCTAAGAAGAAACAAAGGAAGACCACGTAAGAAAAAAAATGTATTAAAAGATTTTCAATAAAGATCTTGTAAATTAATATCCATAATTATTTCAAACCTATTCCCTTCCATAACATTTTGCAATGAGCAAGTGTCTCGTCGGTAGTGAAACTTTTAGCGATGTTGGTATGTCAGATCACTGTTAGTTCCACATTTATAAAATAGGATTTCACACTATCGGCATCTTGATAATATAGAAATTCACATTATTGAGAACGTCACAGGGTCGTTGCGCTGTCATTTGTCATGCCGCGGTAAATTTTAAAATTCCACGCTTATATATTTTACGTATGGAATAGTATTTCGTTTTTAATATAATATTTACACCATGACTAATTTCGTCGCATATAATTGTTATTATAACAATTACTGGTTTACTTTCAGCGATTTGGCTATCTCAGAACACTTGAAAAAAAGTTAAACAGTGGGGATAGATTAAAAGAAGCAAAAAATATTAATACAAGTAGTCTATTGGTAAAATATAAAATAGAATGTATTGTAACAATTTAGTAAGTGAATACCACTCGTTTTTGTTTCTCCAATTCCTCTTGCAAATGGCTTATGGTTGTCACACTTTTTGTAACCATTTCATTACTGTTCACGAATGTTTCCCGTAAAATTAAATCATGAACCATATATTCAACAATTTGATGGTAAATATACAATGTGACCTAGAACTTCTTGCATTTAAAGCTACTGCAGCTACTTCTAAATTATGCTGTCCAGCCATGAAAATGTGGTAAGCGTTAGAACCAGAATTGACAGAAATAGTCTTCAGACCTTTGATAAATGCTGTCCCCTGTGTATCAATAAATAATTTAACGGGAGCTCCTTTTTTTATCAAGTCTAAAACTAAAACTGAGACAACCATAAAGCATCTCCATGAGTATTTCCTTACTAAATTGTTTAATGAAATTAATAGCTTACGAATGCATTCTATTCAATCATTCTTCTTGGCCTGCTTGCGCTTCCTCAGATCGGGCCCTGGTTAACTAAAGCACTTTGTAAAGATAAGTTCATAAAATTAAGAAATAAGTTGGGAATAAAAGAAGAATAATAATGCTTATGTATATAAAGAGGTATCAGCTGAATGGGTTCAAAGAGTTTGTCATATGGAATTTTTATAGTTATTGTAAACTAGAGTAAAGGAGGTGAGAATATATAATTTCTATCTGAATAAAGAATGATAAATATATAATATATGATATGTTCATGCCATTTAATTAAACGCAATTTTTAGGAGGGTTTTTCAGTTCTGGATATATACTATACATTTGTAGACTCGTTTCCGAAAAAACAATTTCCGATGCCGCATCAGTCACGAACTGTATATATAGACAGAAGTAATATTTTTCCTGGATATATGGAAATTTCGACTATTGTACGCGTGGAAAACGTTCATTCGTAACGAAGAGTTAGCCTAGAAAGAAATTACCGGAACAGTGCTTTCATATCTGAACGCAAACAACGTTCGAAGTTCGAGCACAGTCCAGAGGGAGACAGAGAGAAGCGTGTGTCATCCACAGTCATCGACGATTTGACATGGCTTGGCACGCGTGGCCAAGATGGTGGTGGTAATGGTGGCAGGCACGGTAGTCAGGCCTTCTCTCTTGCGTACGACCGTCTCTCGCTTCAGTGTTCCTCTTCAATTCCTCGCTAGCTCCTCGGAGGGCATTCTCTCTCGTCATTGATGATGCCGAGTCAGTGATGGGAGCTGGACTGAGTTGTGTTGGTGCTCGCGCATCGTCTTCGTGTGCTGAGATCTCTGTGGACGGTCGATGTGTCTGTGGGATCGCTGCTGCGCCGTCCAAAAATAGATAAATGAACGAGCAGCAGCGTGCCATCCTTGTTGTCGGTGGTTCCACGCACTCCGTAACAATGCGCGATTATTAAAAGAGGTTCGTGGCCGACCGCGGACAGGAATGGAGGAGCTCAAAACCAGTCAGGAGATAGTGCACGAAGGGTGGCTCATTAAATCGCCACCCACGAAACTTTGGCGAGCGGTCAGTATCCCATGGAACCGTGGCGAACTGGGAATTCCGTCCGTTCCCGAACCTTTCCATTGTTTACGTTCTCGAACGGTTGTCAAAACCACCGTGTTCGAGATACGTTCCGTTCGGGATCCTACGAATTCTAACCTCGAATCTTGCGTGCCTTCGTCAGCCGTTCGGACGATAATATTATCTACTCGAGATTTTCGAATTCGAAGAACAAGATCTCGTTGCGCTTTCTTTGACTCTGCTAAAAATACATCGATGTCATGCTATAGGTACAAAGATTCTTGATCGTTCTGAATGTTTATCTACTTTCAGCGATGGAGGAAAAGGTGGTTTGCCCTTCGACATAGCGGAGAGTTGCCAGGACAATACTTTCTGGAGTACTTTACGGACAAACGGTGTAGAAAACTGAAAGGTCGTATCGATCTTGACCAGTGCGAACAGGTAATTACTTCCTCGAGCTTGTTATATTTCGTCCGCTCCCTCTGTTTACCATTAATCGTATCATATGCGTAGGTGGATGCAGGACTGAGGTTTGAGAATAGGAAACAAAAGTACCAGTACATGTTCAATGTTAAGACACCGAAAAGAACATATTATTTAGTGGCTGAAAGCGAAGCTGACATGAACAAGTGGGTGGACGCGGTATGTCAAGTATGTGGTTTGAAAGCTTACACACAGGACGAAGAGCAGCCATGTCAAAGTATATAGTTTTATCATTATAAAGCCCAGAGGAGTTGTCAGCCATTGTATTTAAATGTTTGTTTGAGATCGCAATATTGCTTTCAGTGTTCCAATTTGAAACACAAGAATCCCCACCTATTTCACCTACTAGCACCATCTCTGGCCCTTACATTCCCATCAGCGAGTGCATTTCCGGTCGTCGTCTAAACGACACTAGTTCTCTGAATTCGGCTATTAGTCATGGACCCGAACATTACGATGCTCCAAGACGACTGGCCCCTTCGCCCCCTAGATCTCCTACGACGACCGACGCGGAAAGTGTATTCACCGACGATGAGTGGACTACCCCTGTGCCTAGCGTTAATTGGGAAACGTTTCCCTCCCCGGGTAATTATTCCTTTTTAAACCGATATTGGTTGTGCTTCCTCCAAAAAAACCCTCTAACCAACTCAACGTTATTCCAGGCGAGTCGAAACAACTGCAAGGTTCGAGCGATGCCGAGATTGGCTCGTGGAGTGTGCGGAAACGATTCGGCAAGCTGAGAATCGTCGATTCCGCTGTGCCTCCCGCCGTTGAGAAATTACCAGCGCCTCCCAGGCCACCGAAGCCTCCGCACATGTTACCTGAGAACCCTGGTCATAATTATTTAAACCTGGACGGTGCTACAGAAAGCTCAAAACCCACAACACCGGCTACCCCGGCGCCGTCGACGCCTGCTACCGCAATAATCACCGACGAGTCCTACGATTTCCCACGATCTCACCAGCCTGGCCAACTGCCCGACCTGGCCGCGATCGAGCAATCGTCGAAACATTTTTACTCGAATGCCGCGCCTAGCAGCGTCGAAGAGACCCGCGTGTTCCGCTACGACTTCCAAGAAGACGAACCGTCGAGTCCCCGATCAGAGAGCTCTGCGACCGCAACCTACTCGAATCTGCCGAGTCCTCTTGTCCGTGAGAATTCTGCGCCGATCACGACGGCCCTGCCACCGCCGGTCGTCTACCGTGAACTGAAGCCGGGTAGGAAAACCAGCGACTCTACGTCAATTATTAGCAACGAGCCTTCTCCAGGACCAACAAGTGTACCCGTCCTGGAAACAAGCTCCGCCGAACACTCGCCCGCAGAACCGCCGAGTATCAACAGAAAACTCAAACCACCTTTAAATAAATCTCCTGTGGAAGGTACGCGCGCGGTTTCACAGCGATTCCCCAGTAAAGTACAGAGTATTTCAGGCTGCATAAATTATTAATATTTCAGGACCCCTACAACTGGCGTCTCCGCCTGGAAGAGGAAGAGTTCGAGCAGCCCCTAGTCCAACACCGCCGAGTCATGTGCACTCGAACAGACATCAGTCAACATCGGATGAAGATAACAACGCTTTCGACGATAAAGAGGAGGTACGTGGTATACGTTGATATTGTAGATATATCGGATCTGTTCGGTGAAACGGTTTTATCGATACCGGTTAACTTTAATCTTTCAGATATATTACTATCAGGATCAGAATACGTTCATTCCTGCCTCGAACCGGCGTCTCGTCGTTCTACAATATTTGGATCTTGATCTGGAAGCGACGGAGAGCTTCACATCCTCGAGTTTACCGCCGGCTCAGTCGCCGCCGAACACGACGGTGTATAAAACAGTGGATTTCTTAAAAACTGAAGCATTTAATCGCACTCGGCAGCGGGTCGAGGAGGAGAGGAAACAGTGTACGGACGAGCTTGCTTAACGCGAGCTTTCGTCTTTGTTGAATGTTTAAACGCGACAAAGATAGAGGACTGAAGGTCGGAAACGTTTTTTACATAGTGTCTAGTACTGTTACTATTTGTCTAGCACTCGGCGACCTTGAGATTACTGCGACGCTTACGCAGTACTTAGCGACTCCTCAGACGCTTTTTTAAATTTTTATGTTTGTTACGAAATCGAAGATGCTTTCGGATCTTCGTTGTCGCTGATATACGACTAGTTGGAAACCGAAGAGATAGCAATATTCAATGGACCAAAAATGTAACGTTATAGTTAAGGGAACATGACCGAGAGAGAGACGGAAGTGCGCTTTTCGCGAAGGGAGTCGTTGCATCGGAATTTGTTGAAGAATTTTTAATTAGACGAGTAAGTATTATTAAATTTAGATACAATCACTGTTTTACATAGGTTTTACGAGATACGACGAGAAAGAGGCATTTTTATTGTCGACCATGCAACGAAATAATAAGCGTGTATGCTGTCGCTGAAATTGTCTAGATACCCTAAGTTTAAGTATTGAACAAATAATATGTAATATATTTTCAATGTGCCTGAATTTATTGTTTTCACGAGGCGGATGAGTTGTTTGTTATCGCATATCACGAACGGAATTATATCTATCTATTGACTGTGTGTGTTCCCTGACAGTAGTTACTAACTCATGGTAACGGAAATCCTGGCCATAAATTTTAAGGAAGACAAAAGTTACGCACATTTTTTTAACGGCTATTGAAACACAACATCGCATGCCATAGTTAGATGTAGACGCATATATACGCACTAAAAGTACAGTATTTTATCGATAATTGTCCCAACCACGGGTCCGGCCAGGGACAATTATCCGCCAAGGATACTATTCTTTGACTTTTGCCGAACGTAGAAACTTGACACCGAAGCTCGAGAGGCCTCGGCCGCCGAGTAGTGTAACATGATACGGGTCGAGTATATCGGTGTGAGACCAGGAGACCACTACTAATCCAATGACAAAACTTCTTTATTTTTCATTATTTTTTTATGGGACTTTGACCAAAATATTCGTGGCATTTTTCTAATGAAAATGATACCAAATATGATATAATTCCGATGATATTTACTTGTGTAATGGACGATAGGAGTCTCGTGCGCAAGGAAATACAGCGTATGGGAAAGACCGATATAGTCGACTCGTATCATGTTACACTTCTCGGCGGCCGAGGCCGCTCGAGCTTCTTGTCCCCTCACGGGGTATACTCCGCAGGAGTGGGGATAGTTCAGGGACAATTATGTGCCAGACATTTGGGACATTTATCGATAAAATACTCTATATATATTTTATGTATTTAAAGAATGTATACGTATACAACGGTGTTCCGTATACAGTTTTATTTTTATAATAGCTGCATTGTAATTTCTTTACCAATGAAATTTATACATTATTGGAACCTTGTTCCACTCATCGTTTCTATAAGATAAAAGGAGAAATATTTACAATATTTTTTCATTGCTGGGGTATCAAGGTGTCCTGAATTAGTAATAAAATCAAAGACAAAGAGTGTGAATCGAGTAGTTTCAGAACGTAACTTATAATTTTACATATGTATGTGATTTGACAAACAAAGTATGTACGTTTACACGTTAATACATGTTACTTATAGTAACGTACCACACGTGTGAGTCATATCATTGAGAATGTGAAGAAAAAAAATATGCACAGAACACGTCATTATATATCTATATTTCAAAGATTCGTATATCGTTCAAATTAAGTCTAAATAATTCTTTAATTATTAGAGCGATTTAATTGTAAATAGTACAACGATCGAACGTCATATAACCAACGTGTTATATAATGATCGAAGCGATGATATATAATGATTATTTAATCGCTCGAGCGATTGAATAAACCTGACTCTTCATACAAATAACTTTTAAGTATCGTATACTGCAATTCCGTGTTCTCAATTTTTTAGTTTTATCAAATATCGCTCAAATTCATATTTTTTAAACGGTAGCTGATACAAATCTGCTAATGTCTTAGCGAAGAATGTGGAATAAGAGTTTTTCAAAGCACAGAAATTCTGTCTTTATTTACCGCCGCCATTAGTTAGCTATTATTGTCGTCTTTCTTAGAGAAATAGCTGCGAAAGAGACTATAGGGAAGGGTCAATGAAACGGGAAATGGATTAGGAAATGGATTGGGAAAGGACTTGGGTTGGGTTTACAAAAGGACAGGACTAGGGAAAGGAAGAGAGGAGTCATGAGAGTGGTAAGGTCAACGGAATGGAGGGGTCAGGGACAAGGGAGAGTCAAGAAGAAGAAAGGGTCAATGAGAGGGGTTAGTCAGAAGGGCAAGGTTCAGTGGAGGGAAAGGGAAGGGAATAGTTAGAGGATGGACTGGGTCAAGGGATTAGGGATGAAAGGGAAGGGTCCAGCAGAGACCACCAGGCGCCTCCAAGGACCTGCAAACATCCCCTAGTACTACCAGGACCGGAACTCCTCCGAGCTCCCGGTAAAGTCTATCAATACCGGTAGCTCCAGAGAGACTGACAATTTTTGACAGTGGGACTCGAATTGTTTCATCCGCTTATCGTCCATGGGAAGAACAAGCCGACAAACATATTATTGTTATTTTAGTACATACGACGAAATCTATTGTGGTTGGTGTTTTAATGTATGTGGTCTAGGTTATCGATAGTCGGTAAAGACAGAAGCTCTACGTTACCGACTCGACCGCGTCCAAAGATCGTTAGAATGTTCGCGGGAACGCTGCTAGGTTATTGGCCTGGTTGATGCCTGGCGGTGGGCCCGACAGAAAACAGAATCTCATTCGCTCGCTAACCGTCGAGCGTGCGTTGGATGTTTGTTTTCGCGTTTACCCGCGTTCATTGTTTTCTCTCGCCGTGGACCGTAGAGTTGCATTGTCGTGTACAGACCGTTGCCGCGAAACTACGTTGCCGGGTGGTTCGTTTTCTGTTGTGTTTGAATTCTGTGAAACATTGAAATTTTGTGTTCTTACCATTTTCATTTTCTTTTCGACCATTTCAACGAATAGTGTGTCCGCTTTGTGCAGTTGGGCCCGTTTTGCCACGGAACTCGAATACGAGCCAACGAACCGGAAAAACATCGAACATAATCGGGACGGCTTTTCAAAGTTCGCTTTCAAGGTAAGCCCCGGCCAAGTTTCTACGCACAAAGCGTACACAGAGGCAGAGAGAGAGAGAGAGAGAGAGAGAGAGAGAGAGGACTCGTGTTCCACGTGATGATGGATCCGCAGCCACTTGTTGGCCTCCGGGTTCCGCAGATCGAGGAACGATGACTAGCTTTTAATATCGACGTAATTCCCAGGCTCTAGCAACGCGATTTCCTGTTTAGTTTCGTTCTTTCGAGATCTGCTTGTACACGGGTTCACTGGAAAATTTCGTGACAGCCTTTGACATATTTATGAATCTCGGAGCGACTTCTTTGACGAAACAAAAACAAAAGAGTCAAGATTTCTGTACATTTCGTGAGACATAACCAACTCCGAAAATATCAATATTTAGCATAAAAATGAATTTTCAAATGTAGACAACTAAATATACGTGTCGCGCACTTGTTAACCTGTTAAATTTGCGCGGGTAAATTTGAATGAACCGTGTTTTTCCTTTATCTTGGAGGCTTTTAGAGATGGTTGAACTGGAAAATTAATTTTTAAACTCCTTGCATTTTTCAATGTATCGATTAACGGCTCCTGTCGATTTGAATATGTTGAATAGTTAGCAGGTGGTATTTCCAGTTTTAATCAGGGTTGGGCGGTTACCCGAGCACTCGGGTTCGGGTTGGGTCGGGTCGGGCTCCGAAAATCTATGACATTCGGGTATCCGAACATTATAAATTGTTGGGTTCCCGACCCGATTTCGTATATCACGAATTTTCGGGTCCTGACCCGAATCCAAAATTTCGGGTATCCGTCCACCTGTAGTTTTAATGCGAATTCCATTTCTATACTGTATTTCCGTTTGTAAAATGTGTTGACCCCGTTAAGTCGAAACAATCCGGGACACCCTGTATAAGCACAGATCCATCGAACCGTTTGCACGAACATGTGCAGTGTACCTGTTACGCTCGGCTGTCACGCAGGTACGAAAGATCAGGTCAACTTTTCAGTGGCATCGTTTGCATCGTATTAGGACCCTCGGTTTCTCAAAGAAACCACTACGAAAAGCCAGTCCGAGCGTGAGCCAGCAGGTTTCTCGACCACTTGTGGATTTTCCGACTAACCTAACCGAATCGGTGTAGCCTCGACATTCCTTTCCTCGCCCTTTTTCTCGCAGCCTGTTATTTGTCCGAATATCCTCACGGATTTCAGCGTCTTTTCCTTTTTTTTTAATTCCTTGTGTTTCAAAACACATTCTGTCGAGCGGTGTTCTTGAAATTGTTTAAATAGTAACGATTAGCTTTTCTTTTAATCAACGTAACGTGTAATGCAATGTACTCTTCTATAACGTGCAGTAAAAATTGCTATTTAATTAGTAGACTCGGGATGTTTATGCAAAATGAACAGTTTGTGCATCAATTGCAAGACACCGAAGCTAAATATTAATTTCTATTTGTCAGTAATAATTTTAATGAAGTGAAAATAATATACTAACACTCTTAAAGTTTTCTAATTTTTTCACTGTTTTAAATTGCTCTTAATTGGTATCAAATTGAATTTAATGTGATATGATTTTTACTAATTCCGAGTTTCTTCTAACGCGGAACAAAAGTTGAGATTTGTATCAAATTGAATTTAATTTGACCTGATTTTTACTAATTCCGAGTTTCTTATAACGCGGAAAAAAAGTTGCGATTTGATTCGTATCAAATTGAATTTAGTTTGACTTGATTTGTAGTGATTCCGAGTTTCCTCTAACGCGGTTTCCATAAATATGTAACACGATTCGAATTAATCGCGTTACAGGAGGGTTGACTTTACCAATATCGTATTGCCGGTGTTTCGATCGGCCGGCATTTTTGTTGTTTCCGTTGTAAATTGTCAACGAACGGCAAATTTCCTCCGGGTCTTTCTCAAGAGAGCATCACCGTTTCGTCAGTCTAACAATGTTTACGGTTTCCCTTGCGCATGCAACGCCAGCTCGTTATGCATCCACATTGTTGTTGCGTTATTGGCGGGTTATTGCGAAGCACGCCGGAGCAAGTGAGAAATTCTCATGCACAATAACGATCATTATCGGTAACGCTCTTCGACCGAGCATAATACGACGCGCGCATTCTTTCGCCGACTTTCGTAACATCATCATGGAAAAACTGAACTTCGGTTGTATAAATTCACGTGGTTGGTCTGAACCAGGATCAATCACCTTCCTCGTAATTAACCTGTTACATATTTTTCGTAAAACACCTTTTTCCAACATTTCGATGGAAGCATCGCACAATCGTTCGCTGTCTCTCAGCTCCTCAGGGTGATCTTCAATCTTCGGGATGTTGAAGAAAGCTCACGGATGAATTTTTTGAAGTTGTGTTTCACCGTGTGGAACAAGTGGGGTTGGAAGCAAACGTTCGTTCCAAGAACAAACGAGAGCAACAATGTAGAAAATCTGAGAGAAGAATCCAGGACGTAAGGCGGCGTTATTGAACCTAATCGGAGCGTGTTCACGATCCGTGTAAGCATTTAGAAAATGAGTTGACCGCGCCCGCGGGCCCGATCTTTCGGGCTCCCTTGCTCGTTTGATCTCCGGCAAAGCTGATTTGAAAATAACGCGCTCGAGGCGGAGCGGTTCGATCAAGGATCCCGTTTTAGATGCGCGCGCGTTCTTTGAACTCGATCGATGGAAGATGAAGAAATCCCTGAAAATAGATGGTCGATAACGGGGGGCAGCGCGGCGCGACGAGACGCGACGGGGCGGCGGCGGTGGCGGCGGTGGCGGCGGCTGCTTCGAATCCCATTAGCAGTTCGATAACTGGCCAACGCCTCTCGTTTTCGACGAGAAGGCAACTTGTTTCGATATCGGTTTCCATTCGGCGCAGCGCGGCGCGGCGCGGCGCGACGCGACGGCCCGTGGGCGCCTCGTTAGCCCGCGTTTCCACAGCAGGGCTTCCTTTTGTCGCCGGTTTACAGAGAGTTCAGCGTTTTCTTTCAATCCCGACGAAACCGCCGCTGCATTATTGCAGTGGAAGAGTCTCTTCGCAATAAAGAGATCGGCATACCCTTTGTCCGCACCGAATTTATTCCAACTTCGCGATAAAACCTTCTCCGTCTCTTTCTCTCGTTCGGGATCAACTGTGCCCGACTCTAGCGATCCTCAAACAAACCAGACGTATAACTGGAAACGAAAAAACCGACGTTATCTCTCGCAACCAACGACGACTCTACCGCCAAACAGCGCCGAGAAAAGACCTATCTCCCAGACTGTGCGGTAAACCTAATATAACTACTGTCAATAGAAGAATACCATCGAGATCCGAATCGCGACTGAAAGCACACGAACCTTCGCCGCCATTGAAGTTCCCGTGGAATTGAAGTTTTCCGTTGAAGCGAGCGAAAATGAAAATTTCCAAAGCGGGTCGCGGCCGTTTAAGCAATTGCTACGGACAAAAAGCCTGCAAACCGATTGATAGTCTAATCGACACTCGACGATTTGTGCTAATTTTCATGAAACGTGAATAGGCACAGGAATGTCTTCCACTCGGCAATACTTTCCATTCAAGATCCAGCAAACTGTAACTACTGTAGATCCATTTTTATAGACTCCGCCCTTCGAGTCCACATTCATTTTCGGTCGCAGCCATTTAAAAATTGAATCCAAGTTTCAAAAAATTCCAGGGCCCAAAAACAAAACAATTCCATGGTCCACGGATCCGGATAACGATACCACATAAGAAGCGGGGAAGTCTGACCATTAACACTAAACCTACCACGGTCCAATGACCGGCGTTTATTATTGCAATTATTGAATGTATAAACATTTATTTGTGGAAAATAATGGAATAAATTTCCTTCTCCAAGTATGTACAGTGGGTGTAAAAAGTATTCGTACACCTTTTAAAAACGAATAACTTTTTCAAAATTCGACCCAACAGCTTGAGTTTTTTTGTGACGTTAGAAGGATTAGTTTACTAGCTATTGTGTAAATAATTTTTTTTTTATTTTTAATGGTCGCAATTGCGAAGGATAAAGTAAAGGTCACGATTTTTAAATTTTTTATCTGTGCCTGTAATGAAAATTTCAAACATGTATATTGTAAACCTAAGTAAGTTATAAACATGTACAAAGCTTCATCGAAATCGATCAAGGTTGTTATGAAATATAAATGATTGAAAATAGCAAAAATTGTAAGAATCCGCGATTTAAATGATTCGCAAACCCAAAATTCAAAGATTTTTACATGTTATAATGCCCATAGCTTTTTATGCCTCAACCGATTTAAATGAAACTTTGTACATGTATATAACTTACTTAGATTTACGAAATACATGTTTGAAATTTTTACTACAGGCACTTTACTTTTCCCTTTGCAATTGCGACCAATAACAATAAAAAAAAAATTATTTACACATTAGCTAGTAAACTAATCCTTTTAACGTCACAAAAAAAAACTCAAGCTGTTGGGTCGAATTTTGAAAAAGTTATTCCTTCTTAAAAGGTGTACGAATACTTTTTACACCCACTATATTTATTCTATATGGAAAATTATGGGCAATCTGAATTTTAGTGTTGCTATTTTTATAAGGCAACATTTACCGATTCTTTTAATCCTCGGTAGGTTTAGTGTTAAAAAGATTCCAGGATTACCGGGAACTGTTTACAAAGGGCCGAATCGGTTTTCTCGCGGTTAGTTCCGCGCCTTTATTCCCGATTCGGAAAAGACCGATAAATTGAGGACCACCTAACGCGCGTTGCGTGCGCCGCGACCAATTTCCCAGAATCCTAGAGGCTTTCTTTGCTTTTCCGAGTCGGTCGTTGGGCTCGGTTAGCGTTTTCTTAGGACCGGTTTGCGAGCGTCTTGCACCGCTGCAGGTACATCTCGTCGTAAAAACCGTCGCCCACGCTGAAGCCAGGATTTATCTCCGCCATTACGTCCGTGGCATCCTCGAAAGAAGGATTTCTTAATTTCCGGTCGCGCTTAGACGAGGAGAGTCCTTGTCGAACCATTGGTATCCTTCAGCCGCGACCGACAGTTTTGTTTGTCTTTCCGAAAGCACAGCGAACTGGCAGGATCGTGACCGGTGGGAGAATAAACAACGCGAGTTTCATAAACATGTTTTACAGTTCCGTCGATTCCTGGGACGTCGGAGATTTCCAAGGAGTTCGGTGTGGATTGTTTTTGTATGTAGAGCAGCGGTTTGTATGTAGAGCACAGTCTCCTCCAACCGGGGAGGCGCCAAAATTTTTAATAAAAAATTAATGTTATAAAAAAGTAAAGTTATTATTGTACAGGGTGTCCCGTAACTAGCGGTACAAGCGAGTAGGGGGTGATTCTACGTGAAGAATTGAACCGAAAATGTAGAATAAAATTTTTTCATATGACGCTTTATTTTCGAAAAAAATAAGTTTGAAAATTTATTGAGTACGCGTATACTTGATTTAATTTAATAAGGAGAGAGCACACTTATGTTTGCAACACCGTGGACATCACTTCCAACAATTCATAAATTAGACGAATTCTGGAAATCTGTCCATCGATCCATTGACAACGATTACAAACAAGAACGGAGGTGATCTACAATGAAATCCGTCGAGCTGAAGCTGCTCCAAGTGCACGCGTACTCGACAAATTTTCAAACTTATTTTTTTCCGAAAATAAAGCGTCATATGAAAGAATTTTATTCTACATATTCGATTCAATTTTTCACGTAGAATCACCGCCTACTCGCTTGTACCACCAGTTACGGGACACCCTGTATAAAACGTGTCAATATTATTATATCGATGAAAGGATAGGGAGGCGCGGAAAAAAAAATTTTTTTAGGGAAGCATAGTAACATAAAGGTTGGAAACCGCTGATGTAGAGCGTCGAGGCATCGAAAGCGCGCAGTAAACGCGCAGGATCGGTTCGAAAGGGAGCCAGCTGATGGATCGGCAAACGTGTCGTAACGTTTAGCACAGATTTCACCTGGATCGCGATCAAGAACGCCACGAGGTACGGCTGGACCGCAGCGTGTCGCCGAGGCTTCCGTCAGTGAAACCCGCGATCTCTCGAAACCGGGCATCGTCGATCGCCGTTTCCGGCGCGGCTGACTTATCGCTGAAAACTTTCTCCGATTGCGGCACCGACGCGGCGCGGCTCGGCTCGGCGGAATCGTTCTAGGCTGGTGACCCCTGCGCTCTCCGGCTTTTCATTTATTTAACTGGTTAAACTCGCCGAGCGCGATCGGACTCCTCGAGTTAGCTCTCGTCCGTACGTAACCCGAACGCGTATATATCGCTCTGGCCCATTGTTCTTCTAATTTCACGGTATTATCGGCGCCGCTTCCGTGTTTCGCGGAAAGAGCCGCTTCGCCGATCCGAACAATCGGCGACAAGAAGCGCGTGCCACTTTTCACGCGAACCCACGGGAAAACCCACGGTTTGACTCCGTTACGCGTCGTTACAGAGTAAACACCGGCAGTTTTCTATGGAGCTCGTCGCTAAGGTCGAACAGAAGTGGAAGCACGAAGAAAGACTCCTTTGTCTCTCGATCGGATCGAGCGGCGCGCGGTAACCCGCTAAATACGTGCGCTCCGGCGAAACACTGATTAAATCGTACTTGGAGCCGAACAAAGGTGTCACAGCTGGCCGAGGCAGACCCTGACAGAGTTTAAGGATGTTCTGGAGGTATATAAAAACGCAACAAAATTTTTGAAAATTTACAAGATATAATTCTTACTAAATTAATGCAATTACCAAAGTTTGGGTTCGATTCGCTGCACCGTTTAAGAATTATAGCAACTTAAAGTTTGCACATTTAACACGTCTTCTTCTTATGGGGAATTCATAAAATTCTACTTCAAACCCTATTTAAACCTTCAAAAAACGTAACTAGAAACTCCAGGTTTTTTATATATAGTAAAAATTATGTAATTAATTATGTTCAAAATTTATTAGGATTCGCTGAACAGTTACAGAGCAAAAAATTATACACTGTTACAAAACGTCAAAATAATAACCATGAATATTGCTTTCTCAAGTATTTTTAATTTATTTAAATATTTATTTTTAACTTTTTATTGCGTAATTATATATATTGAATATCACAAATTTATTATCTTGAAGTTCAAATCAGAGGGTACAATTATTCGCAAAAGTCACTTACAATTTTTGATAATATGAAGACAATTTGATTAAAAAATAAATATATAACACGAAATTCACTAATTAAACGAAAGCTATTTTAATTAATTTATGTTTTTAATGCAAAATATACTCATGAATGGCTTTCATTGCCAATATATTGATGGATTTCGAATTTCATGTACTATTGTCTCCCATTGTACCTTCAGAACATCCTTAAAAGCGAGATCGAGATCCCGGCTTTCCTGGTCCTCGATCCTTAGGTTCTTCGGGAACAAGTTTCCGAAGCTGATCCTCGGATCGTCAAAGTTATTCTACCTACCTCTGGTACATATTTCCTGAACCTCTATCGATCTCTGCGCGGATCTACCACCGTCCTTGACTTTCTTCTACTGAATTCTTTTAATATTTCATACTAGAGCTATTTTAACTAAAAAAGGAAAGATTTTTCAATTCTAGAATATTTCCATTCTATACAATTTTTTTCCTTTTTTTGCACATGAAACTGATACAACTGTAACTGTCTAGCAGTTTATTAAATACGAACAAAAATGATAATCTGAACAATATTTCTAAGAATAGCATAGCAATTTTCTAAGCTAAGGATTAATTGAACATTTTCACAAAGAAGGTACATAGTGGAATATGGGTACAAGAAACTAGAGACTCTATGTAAAATATAAAATAGAATTTATTCAATTATATATGTCTGAAAAACACGTAGTGAGGCACGTCTTTACTGTTCGACAAATAGGACGCGAGTGAGGATCGTTCTGGAAAAGCGGACGACGATCTAACAAACAATTGAGAGTTGAGGGTCCCATTACGTGAACAGCATAGAATGGCATAGATACAATACAGAAACGTGTTTTCCACATTTTCAATATGAGCCCACATAAAAAAGTTGTAAAACATAACTTTGTATACAATGTATCATTCGAAAGTTTTCGAAAGTAAAGCAATAGAATAACCTACTAAATACAATAATAGTAGATTATTGTTGTCAATTTGTTTCTTAACTACCCGCGGCCTGAATTTTCACTTAATCACCCGCGCAGTGTATTTTGTACACCATATGTATATCAAACTGTGTGATTAAGTACATACATCATTGTATTACATATGAATGCACAATACTGCGTGTGCATTCAGTGGACACATTGGGAGTAGGTTACATGAAGCGGCAGTAGTGGGGGAAGCCGCACCGTGTTACGACAGCATCTTTGAAATATAATGGTGTACTTTTTACATCAGCGCGAGCAGTTAAAGGTTAAATAAATTCCAACAGAAGGTGCACAGCAAAACGAATACTATTAGCAAACGTGTTAACAAATTACTTGATTATGAGATTTGTTTACCTCGCAAAGGGGCAGCCGACCAGGTGAAACGATCGAAGCTATATGGATTCTCGATCTTAGACCATATATACTAATAGATCCGGCATAGGTATAGTATGTGTATAGGAAAACCGAGAATTCAGTGTCCGAAAGATGATGGGACACTGTGACGTCACAAGATAAGTCTTAAGATAATTTCTTTCCATGTACTGTGTTACATGGCGCACCCGCTGACCCCCTCTCCCCATATAAGCCAAGCGTATATAGGCACTATCGATGAGCATAGCTTGTACATCTTTTGAAAATGTGACGTCACAGTGTCTTTCAGCTGATTTCATCTTTCGGACACGGAAAATTATCTACGCCGTGTCTATAGGTATACATATATGGTCTAATTGTAAGTTCTCGATCGTTTAAATTTTCCGTTCGAGAGATTCTCGAGTTTGTTCGGCCTCGGTCGGAAAGTGGGAGGAGCGCGGCGCCTGTCGGGCGCGATCGCGATTGTTTTACGACGAGCCGCAACGACACCGATGACGAGCGACGACAAACGTGGCACTGTGGCAGAGAAGCACGGGGCCTCTCCGTCTGCTTGCCGGGGAAGAACGGCTTCGTTACCTTGGTCGTTTACCTTGTTTTTGCGACGGCGGCGTTCTTCCTAGACCGATCCCGACATCGAGCGACGAGGCTAGGAAGGTTAAAGACCTTATCCGCGAACCAGTTTCGATCGGAGAAAACTCGCCGCGGCCGCGGAGACGAACGTCGTCGGTGCTCCGCGCGTGCACCGTACACAGTGCACCGTGCACCATGCACCGTGCACCATACCTCGTGTACCGGTCATGCACGTGTGGATACGACGCGCTCTGCCTCTCGCGGATCGTCGAATCGGCTCGGCTAGGCTCCATGCTGGATAAAACCACTCCGAGCAGCACCACACCGTGCACGCTCTATTTTGCTCGGGGCTCGCGAACGCGCGGCATAACAGCGACCGGTTTAGGTTAGGCTCAGGCGCTGCTTCTTCTTCTTCTTCTGCCTCGCTATATACGGAACGCATAGCCGAGCGTCTTTTCCGCGTCTTTGCTCGTTCGCTCGATTTCGTAACGAGCCGAGAGCCTCTCGCCGATTGCCAACCGCGGCTTCTGCTTCTGCTACCGCACACCTGGATCTACTGACTTTCTTTCGCCGGCGGGTACTGCGTGGGTGATCGGTAATGTAGGGGTACCGTTGTGTGCCGACGTGTCTTGCTTCTATTTGTTAGCTTAAATTTTTGGTATTGGTCTTGCTTGCTTGCTTGCTTGTTTGCTTGCTTGCTCGTTCGAACCCGACGCATCGATTACTCGTAGCAAACATCCAAAACTTTCCATCGAACGTTCCTCGGCAATGCAAATCTAACGGTATGGAACCTACCTTAACCCCTTGCCCTACAATATCGTGTCCGACTCGTGACGAACATACAGAGTCTAATAAATATAAGAATTTCCTTCAAACCGAAATAAAATTCTACTTTGATTTTGTTAATGTACAGCTATTGGAGAACATACATATGTATAGGCACATAATAGATATAAATTTTCTCCTTTTTTAGGAAATCACGAACCACAAAAAAGTTCTAATCACTGAAACCGTAAAATAAATCGTACGGCAAGGTATTATAACAACATTCGCGTTGAAAATGTAAGACTAAACGTCGATTTGTACTATCACTTATGTTCATATGCATGTAAGGAAAGTACATAGCAGTTCCCTGATATCATTTGAATCATCCCGCGTAATAACGATGGTCGGTAATCCAGACATCGATAGGTACAACAAAGATAATGAGATGATGATGATGAGAAACACGTGGGAGAAAGGAGTGTAATGATAACAAAAGAAACTGTGATTATAAGAAATTGTAATTGTAAGAAAGGAACAACAGTGATAAAGTAAACCTTAGTTTATAAGCTTTAAAATAATAAAAATTACCTTTGATTTTCCGAGAAACAATTCTGTTGAATTATTTATAAATGTTCCCAACAAAAAGAGGAATTAATTGAGCAAAAGACCCTTACATGCATTAACGAATGCTCGAAAAATCGACATTTAATCCCACATAACGCACAATTGGAATTACAATTGAGATATCGTGTGCGTTCGCATCCTGTAATTGTTTCGAGCGATCCGCCTAATGCTACGCGTGCTTAGCAGCCCGAAAATAGTCTCCGCGTACAATGATAGGCCCCGGTTACGGTACCCGGAACTTTGCGGAATCACGGTTACGTGATTAGGCACGGCATCGTCGTCCGCTCCCGAAACTTCCCTCGGAAAACTAATTTGCCCATTCGCCGGAGCACCGGGTTCACCGACCTCCGCACATACGGCCGAATGACCAAATTACGACGACAACAATATAAAATGAGATTTTATTTGATATTCTGGTTAGAAATGCTTATAAGAAGACTGCTTAATAATAATCTTCGGAAAAGTAGCTACTTAGGGTCAATTGGGGTGATAAAAAAGGGTTAAGGGTTCATAGTATTTTAATTAAAACAAAATTTAAAAAAGTAAAACACTAAATTATTTCGGTAGTTTAATTAGTGGGATATAATATGCAATAAAAATATTATTTTACATTGTTATTTTCATCAGCATCATTAGTAGCATCATCATCAAGTTCCTGATCATCGTTGCTTTCAATATCATTATTACAGAAAATTTGGTTACGAGCGCCGGAATTCCCGCGCCCACGCGTTTTTCCAGACTCGTTTTCGCCTAGCAACGGGAGTTTCCTCGGACTTTAGCCAACAACAAGACCAACGGAATAGAACCGAGCCGAATCGAGCGTCGCAGGTAACACCTACGTCGCGACGGTCATTAGCGACATTCCAGACCGTCGTGCGCCACCGGACTTGCGGACTTGTGGACTTCTAACCGGCTTGCGGACTAGGTCCTGCCTACCTGTGGGCCGTGCCGCGATCAATTTTTCAGACCAGTCCGGCACGCGATCGTCCTTAATCGTTCCGCCCCGTCGCTTTGCTGCCCTTCGATCACCGCCTTCGCCTACGACGCGACGTTCCACGAACGACCACGTGTACGCAAATATTTGCACGGCCACCGATATGTGTCCGTCCGACACTCCCTTCCTGTCCTTTTCACTTTTATCCAGCTTTCCGGTCTTCGTTGAACTAAGCATCCTTTGTTTGTCCCATCGTACTTTTCGAGTGAAAATTTTAAGCCTCTGATCTAATCCAGAGGTGGGCGTTATTTGGCGAAACAGATATTTCAAATACTATTTAATATTTTAGATTTTATTTTGCTTAAAGAAAATATGATTTTATTTGAACAATCCGAACCTCAAACTAAAATATTTCTATTTCAACAATTTGATTCGGAAAATAAAATATTTCAACAATTTGATCCAGAAAATAAAATATTTCTTCTTTAACAATCTGAAACACTTTTGCAAGTCAGTCAGTCCAAGCTAGCCTACCGAGCAAGTCGCAGCTCCCACATTTTTCTTTCATATTAACCCTTTGCACTCGAGCGGTTACTCGGAGTCACCATTAATCATTTCTGTACCATTATTCACAATATTGTTTACGTTATTAAATATGTTGGTATTGTAGTCGACAATGGGTAAAAAAATTAAGTCGGTGGGTAAATCAGAAGTCTTATTGCTACAATGTTCCGAATCGTTCGGAAAGATTCGGCACCTTCAACCAACCCCCAGCGTCTCCAACATTGGTCCAACAGCGCCGAAACGTAAACAAACACTTCGCTCGTCCGTCGCCTAACTGCAGCGGCGATCGTTCCAAGAATCGCCAAGACTATAAACACTTCAGTATTGTACGAGGTATTATATGTATGAATTTCATATCCATAGAAAATGAAAAAAATCATATACATACAATGAGATTATTCTAAGTCGGCAGAAATGTTTATTTGTCTAGTTAAACTAGCTACGACTGCAAAGAGTTAATAAGTTTAATCCTTTGCACTTTTAACTCAAAAACGAAAGGTTTTTCCATTCCGGAATATTTCCATTCTATGCAATTTCTCAATTTCATTTTTTGCATATGAAACTGATATAGTATTTTATGTAATATGTAAATCTCTAGTAAATAATGTGAACAATATTTTTAAGATTGGCATAGCAATTGTCAGTGGTGCCTCAGAGTCACCATCCGAGTTCTAAGGGTTAATAGGTTGAAAATAATATACATAATAGTATTTTTAAATTCTCCTAACGTTATTATTATTTTTAGCTCCATCTACTCATTTCTGTCATAAATCCATAAAATCCGCTGTCTAGTAATTAAGGTACAGTAATCGGTGGTTGCACCTAAATAGGGTCAAAATCTCAGGCAAGATCCACCTATGAGAAACTGTACATTCAGGCCACACTTGCACCTATATCCCCGGTTGCCGTCTAAACCCGACAAACTTGGACAAACTTCGGTAGCATCCAGCTTCTGAATGGCCCACGAATATTTCTCGGCCCGACTCCGCAAACCACCGTTGATTTGGGAACTCCGGTGACAAACTGCACCGCTCGGAGAGAGTACAATCGATGCGTTTAACAAGTTTCTCCTCGACGGAAGCACGTCAAAAGCGAAAAGCCGAATCGAGTCGATCTCCCGTGCGAATCGCGCGGAGTTCGCAATGGCGGCGACCGCGCGCAGGTATCCGTTCTCTGGGGCCCGTGACATTTGAAAGCGGCTCGTTCGCGTCGGTCTCTCTCCTCTCTTTCTCTCTGGATCTATACCTATACGCTATACGCGAGGCGCCTGTAGGGCACGCCTAAACCAGGTCGACCCGTTAGAACTAACTCTCTTCTCGGTTTCCTGTCTAACGCAATAAACCGACGAGTGGCGCGTGCACACGTAACATCGCCTGTCGGTTGCCCGAGAGGAGGAATCAACGAAAACAACACGCCGCAGGTGAATCTGCCCGTGATTCCTGTTCTCGACCCTTGCCCCCCGTGACATCGAGTCGGCGGCCACACGATGAAATCAAATCTACGCGTACGTTATTCGCCTCTGCGAAACTGAAATCAAATTCTACCCCTCTGTTATCGATACAGTATTCTCTCGATAATTGTCCCAACCACGGGTCCGGCCGGGGACAATTATCGTCCAGGGATACTATTCTTTGACTTGTGCCGAACGTAGAAATGGACTGGGAAGCTCGAGAGGCCTCGGTCGCCGAGAAATGTAAACATAATACGGGTCGGGTATATCGGTGTGAGACCACTACTAATCCGATCACAAAACTTCTTTATTTTTCATGAATTTTTTATGGATCTTTCACCAAAATATTCCTGGCATTTTTCATAATGGACGACCCCGCGTAACTTCTCATTAAAATTATATGAACGGCAATTAATGTGAATATGATGCGAATTATATCGTGTTTAGTATAATTTTAATCAAAAAAATGTCACAAATATATCGGTGAAAGTCTCATAAAAAAATTAGTAATAATAAATAAGTTTTTTATTGGGATTACATTGTGAGGACCCGGCGGGCCTTTGAACTGTGCCGGCGACTGCGACTCACCGCGTCTCTTTCTTTCCCATACGCCATACGCTGTCCTTCCATGCGCATGAAAATTTTATCGTCCATTACACACGCTAATGTCATCGGAATTATATCATATTTGGTATCATTTTCATTAGAAAAATGCCAGGAATATGTTGGTGAAAGATCCATAAAAAAATCATGAAAAATAAAGAAGTTTTGTCATCGTATTAGTAGTGGTCTCCTGGTTTTACATCGATATACCCGATCTGTATCATGTTACACTTCTCGTCGGCCGAGGCCTCTTGAGTTTTAAGGCCCCTCACGGGGTACACCACGCAGGAGTGGGGATAGTTCAGGGACAATTATCGTCCAGAAATTTGGGACATTTATCGCGAGAATACTGTATTTACCCATTAGCGAAAATATTGCACTGATTTAATTTTTATTCGACGAAATAATGGATAGTTTCGCGGTTGGGTTAGCAGAGATTTTCAAAACGGAAGCGACAGGCCGCGTTCCTCGATTGTGAGAATCCGGCGTCGCGAAAAAATGACTCCCATGGAGTTAATTCTTTTTAATTGCGCTTCCTCTCGCTCGACAAGCAGCCCTGCTCTCTCTTCTACGGTCAAACGGAACCGAGATTCCCATCTCGATCGGACTCGTTTGCGGTCGCCTGCGCAATAAGTTGCACGATCCCCCGCGAAATTGGAGCGTGCTCGCGCGAAATTAACTTTTACTCCGGATTTGTAGAACGCGAGAAGTTTGAAGAAACACTGCGAGCAAAAATTGCAACTTGTTGGTTTCGTTTGACCGAGCTACTTCGATGTCGTGTGCGATTATTTTTTTTTTTTTTCAACTTTTCCCTTCGTTTTTCACGGCGCACCTGTTCGGCTCGGTATCGCGTTGTCCATCTTCGCAAATGGCCTTGAGACGTTATTTATATACATATAAACGAACGCACAGGTACTCGCCGTCTCTTCTTCTTCTTCTTCTTCCTCTTTCTCTTTCTTTGCGCAGTGCTTACGAGCCGAGCGTATAATAAAGACGCGTTATTATCATTATATCGCGCACTTTCATGCCACCGCGCACAGGCTTTGGTCGACGCAACAGGCAGGAAGCGCAAAATTCAGAGTCCTCGAGTCACAGAGAGTACCGCAACGAGGGGAAATTTCCTTTCGAGCCGACGCGACGCGATGCGACGCGACGCTACGCGACGGTTTCATTGAATTCGTTGCTTGATACAATTGCGACGCGGAAGTCATTGTTTGCAGTTGCGACGTAAATGCATTTCGGTGGACAATGGACGTATTAAACGTGGAGGACGGTCTGCGCTCGGAACAACGATCGCCGAGATATCAATTCCTTTGGATAATAAAACGACAGTAATACACTTTGCTGCAAGAGGAGTGCCTCGACGGCAGCGAGGAGAGGGGGATGAACGAATAAAACGAGAATGAGACAGGTGTGTTTCAGAGTCCTTAGAAATCATCTCTATCTTGTCCACTGAATTGCATTTATCGAGCAACGCGCTCTTCCCACACACAATTACTCCTCCCTGGCGCTTATCTATTCTCTCATGAATTATTTGCGTGAACCAAGATTACTCGTTCTAGCAACCGCGGCGCAGTTAATCCAGACGCAATAGAAACTAGACTACGCCTGTTGCACCGTGCCGCTCGCGAACAAGTGCGTCGCATAGCCTCTCGACTAGGTGCAACAAACAGATTATTATTACAATCGTAATTGTTCCCATCGAGAGCCGTGTACGCCGGCGGAACCCTCGAAACCTCTCCCGTTGCGCTACCATTACGGTACCACGGAGCTGACAAAGCGTAATTACGAAGGCGACAGAAATGCTTTGGATAACACAATCTTCCTCGAGTGCAACAATGAGCACGCACTTCGAACGTACAACGAACCATAAATCACTCTTGGATAAACCGGGAGGCAAACATCGTCTACGATGGTAAATATCGAAAGTATGGCTGGGACTGCGAGCCTTCGAAACGAGTCGCATGAACGCCCGGTGCGCTCGGACGAATTACCAAACGATCTCGAACGAGCCGAGCTACGACGCACCGCCACGGATAGGTACTAACGACGCTTAATTGCTCTTGTTAATGACCGAGCGAGCCGTTTTTCATAGGCCACGTGTACCGTCGAGGAAGTTCAACTCGATAACTAAATGGCTTTCAGAGTCCGAATGTCTGGGCGATCGCAATCGCAGCTGAAAACGGTCGGATGGATCGGTCAGACCTTGCGGTTATGACGTTGGATCTGGTTATAACTTGTGGCCAGGACGCTGGATCTGGTTATAACTTGCGGCCAGGACGCTGGATCTGGTTAGAGCTTGCGGTTATGACGTAGGATGTGGTCGGAGCTTGCGGTTATGACGTTGGATCTGGTCGGAGCTTGCGATTATGACGTTGGATCTGGTTATAACTTGTGGTCAGGACGCTCGATCTCGTTATAACTTGCGGTCAGGACGCTGGATCTGGTTATAACTTGTGGTCAGGACGCTGGATCTGGTGATAACTTACGGCCAGGACGCTGGATCTGGTTAGAACTTGCGGTCAGGACGCTGGGTCTGGTTAGAACTTGCGGTCAGGACGCTGTATCTGGTCAGAGCTTGCGGTTAGGACGTTGGATCTGGTTATAACTTGTGGTCAGGACGCTCGATCTCGTTATAACTTGCGGTCAGGACGCTGGATCTGGTTATAACTTGTGGTCAGGACGCTGGATCTGGTGATAACTTACGGCCAGGACGCTGGATCTGGTTAGAACTTGCGGTCAGGACGCTGGGTCTGGTTAGAACTTGCGGTCAGGACGCTGTATCTGGTCAGAGCTTGCGGTTAGGACGCTGGATCTGGTCAGAGCTTGCGATTAGGACGCGGTGTCTGGTCAGAGCTTGCGATTAGGACGCGGTGTCTGGTCAGAGCTTGCGATTAGGACGCGGTGTCTGGTCAGAGCTTGCGGTTAGTGTTTGCTAATACGGGTCATGGATGGTGAACGAATTGCATGCCACAATAACTGATAATGTCGAAGGAAAGGAACGCTACACTAAGACTGATTCTCCCGTAAACCGCGTAACCTAGCCGTCGGGATCGACAGCCGTTCGGTGAAAACGTCGTTACCGCCGTCGCTGACCCAGTTTCCCTCGTCCGCTTTTCCCATTGTCGAGTTTCGAGAACCGAAGATCCCATTGAACCGCTTCCGCGAACCGAGCCCGGTTATTTTGCGCGAACCTCGGAGCGCGTCAATTGGTTTTCCGTATTAATAGCTGCCGCTCTTCTTCCCGATGTGAAACGGGTGCGACACGTTTCCACGTATCGCATCGATCCCGCCGAAAACAAAGGGACGCTCCTCCGATGTCCCGCGATGTGCCTTCCGACTTCCGACTTTCGCCTACGCGGCGCGCGCCTCTTTTGAATCTCGCTCGAACAGTGCCCCTAACGAGCGAACACCACCTTTTTAAGCTCGCTCCGCGGCGTCCTCATTTTTTTTGGAACGTGCGAACTCCGGCGCACGAAAGTTCGTTTTGAACAAATAATTGTATGTTCGACGTTGTTGCCTCGAATCTGAAAAAGCAGAGCTTCTCTTGGTAATTTTTTCGGAGAAATTCAACGAGTCGACAGAAAATTTGTTTCGATATAATTCATAAAACTATTTTTATATTCTCCATTCGGAAGAAAATGGCGCTGCAGAGGCTGTTTATATAGGAGACAACCGTACTCCGGCGATCCTGAAATATTTGTTGAACGATCATTCCTGTAAAATAGGTGTTAGTCAAGTAAACTGGCAGGTTGTTGTTTAAGCCCAACCAGCAACCAGAAGCCATCGTTACGGAGGATGGATGGGATTCGAGTAGAGGATTCGCGCGACGTCCCTCGAAATCGTTGCGTTTAACAAGAGAATATTTCAGTGCGCCGAGTATAGTGGCCATGGTTCCGTGACGAGCCGGTCGATCGGCCTAAATGATAATGCACCGGGTGTTCGTCTTTTTTCCGTTCCCTGACCGACCACGGTCCGGCAATCTATCATCGGAACGCGAGAGGGAAACGAGCGAATCCACGTTGGATAAGATCTTTGATACGCGTTTCAACGTGATTTATTATCGCGCGCGCGGTTGGCCCAATTTACCAGGCGTGCGCGTCCAAAATGGCCGGGCAGCTAACCGGCGAGACCGATTCGATTTTGTTGCTTTTCTTGGAAGCTAAACACCGTTCATAGCTACCTTTAATCCTGCGTTTGTGTACCGAGTCGTTTATCTTGACGACCGATTTTTTTTTCTAGACTTTCAAATGTTTGAAGCAGCAATGGGAAACAATAAATATCGAGGAAAAAGAAATTCCAGAGTGACATTTGTTGCTTTAAATATTAAAAAATATATTTATTCTTGTAATTTGAAATATATAAATTTATAAATATCGGGGAGAAACAAAATTCCAGAGGGAAACTCCGCGTTGAATATTACACAAAAAGTGTATCCTTTCAATTTTAAATATATAAAATACATGCTCCGTCCTTTTCTACGTTTGACGCGGTCACAAACGATCGACGCGGTCACAAACGGTCGACGGGGTCACAAACGGTCGACGCGGTCATAAACCTCCCACCTCGAAATTTTCTCCACTTCATGGAACAACATTGAATCATGGATATGTTGGGGGGAGCGGTGAGGCTATTTCCACGTTACACTTTTTGGTGGAGACATCGCGCAAATTTTGGAATGACCCCCAGCCTTAAAACATATTCTGGTTAATTATAAATATTTAATATCCTTTTTAATTTTAACTTTAACAACACGGATTTTGACAATTTGTCGGGAACATAGAAATATCGTCCTAGTAATGCTGCTAGGATTCGGTTCGTGGACGGGAACAAACGAGTAAACCGACGGTAGATACAAACGGATAAACAATCGGCGAGTGCAACGAAGGATTCTGACCGCTTCCGCGATGGTTGCATGGTAGTCGAGCAAGTGGATCGTTGAACAAGGCAGCTCGAGGAGGAAAACCGCGACGTCGGCCGCGGATATCGAATATTTTCCGCAGATGTCTCTCTCTGCTGTCGCGATCGACTCTGCGACCACGATCGTGTGCCAGGCCCGGCGTGGCTCGAGTGTATTTCATTAGCGGATTTCATTAGGCTAATTAGGGTCTCTCGTTACCGGGCTCGTCCGTAATTACGGGCGCGGAAACGCTTCGCGGAATCCGTGCGAGCCAGAAAATCTATGTTCGCATTCTGATAGCGGCGCGAGCGCGCGCGGTCGTTCCATTTTTTTCAATTTTTTCTTATTTTCGTGTCGTGTATCCGTTCGCGAATCACCAAGCTACGGAATATCTGCTTGTAAACCTGTCTCTCGCGATCTTCCGTTAACAGGAAAAACTGCCGTTGATTATTCCTAGAGACCATCGCGGAATCACGCGCATTATGTTATCTCGTATTTTTACAGCTCGAAGCATTTCGAACTATATTTTCTATTTAAAAATGTCGAGGAACGAGCGCTAATTAAATGTATTTTCGGCATCGAACCGAAAAACCGTAAACGAGTCCGTAGCCTAACGGGAGAAGATACTATGCCGGCGTCTTGGAAGAATAACGAGCGACACGCACTATTGCTTGACCCCCGAACGCACGTTGCGTTCCCACGTGGTTATTAGCACGTTCACTGGCTGTAGAACTAACAGCTCCTGCTCGTTGGAGAACAATGAGTTTTTAATGAGGAATGAGGAACAGTTTGCTTCCAGATTCCAGACCGGCGTGGATTAGCTAAAGACAGTTACAGGCTAACAGTTCTCCGCGATGTACAAGCGCGTCTAAAAATTTTCAAGCGGCGAGTTTATGAATTTTTGCTAATCGTCAGAAAAACGTCAGACAGAATTTACCTGCCGGTAAAATAAATCGCAGCGCGAGAGGTTAAGCTGCGTCGGGCTGGGAGACCACCTGGGAATATTGACGCGTAACGTTGGCGGAAAATTCTTTTTTTCTTTGCGAGCAATTTTTTTTTGCCCGCGAGATCACGGATCAAAAAACATTCGCTAACCGAGGGAGATGTTCTTGCTCCGGCGAGCAATGTTTTCTCGCTCTATCTCTCCCGTTTCTTCAGCCTATTTGCCAGCGAGAGGGAAATCCGGAGTCACGGTGAAAACAAACATGGCGAGGGAACGGGGTTACGCGACTACCAAACACCTGCTGGAGGTGTTTACACCTGCGCACGTCACCTGTGCCGCGTGGTCGCGCGCAAAAACTGCGTTCCGATAACCGATAACGTCGCGAGGCGAAACATCCGTCTCCCGGGAAAGTGTACACATGAATCGTCATGGATCGATCTCGCTACTTCTTGCGAGTTACTCTTTCGATTGTTATTCTTTAACCCCTTGGTCTACGATTTATTGTTGTATACTCGATAACCCTAGGCCTTAGTCAAACGCCAACGCATCATGATAACCATGCCATAGACACGTCAGCCAAAACCCTTGAATCATCAGGACCAAACAGACCCTTAGACTTTGTCCCTTTTCACGTCATCCTTTCCACAACAAACCTTTTCTACTCCCTTCCACATTTTCCTCTCAAAAACTACATATATATAGCAGCCCGTCGAAACAGATTCAGAGCTTATTCTTGCTCACTTCAGTGCAGAATGTCACATCGTTGTATCTTAAACTCGCCACCGTGTATATTCTTAAATAAAACTCTTCTCGATTTTATTATAAATTGTTGTACTCGATTTCCAAACCCGGAATCCAACATTATTTTACGGTTTCAGTGATTAGAACTTTTTTGTAGTTCGTAATTTACTAAAAAAAGAGAAAATTTATATCTAGTGTATGCCTATACATGCTCTCCAGTAACTGTACATTAATAAAAGAAAAATAGAATTTCGGCTCGATTTAAAGGAAATTAATAGCATACATATTTATTTGACTCTGAGAAGAATCTTCGTCACGAATCTGACACGTTATTGTTGGAAATGTCTTTAAGTGGATATGTTATTTAATCAACTACACTTTATACCGTATATACTTTATTACTAATATAAATAAGCTAATGTAAATAACGCCACAGTGTTTCCGCGTATCTTGTATTCGGTGAACCGTACAATGTTGCGATCTGCTTAGGCTAGCTGTTTTTACCGGACTGACGACGGTCCTGACTTTATGCCCTCGCCTGGGCCCTTCCGTCCTTGAGCTAAACCGCCCCTTACGCCTTATACCTAAGGTATACCCTTATACCTAAGACTCTATACTCTATGCCACTCTATGGTATCGTTGTATTCCAACAGTTATTGTAGGGCAAGGGGTTAATCTTTGGAAATACGTTTGCCCGCAATTTACGTTCACGAAAGGAAACGTTTATCACGGTCTCGCGAACCGTTTTAAAGCAGAACATTCGCAAAGTATCCCTTAAAATATACGCGAAAAGTTCCCGAGGGTTTCATCGAGTAGCGTCTCGAAAAAAATTGCCAAAGTTCAGCTCGTTATCAGCGATCCACGTAAGGAGCCAGGCGGGGGCGGCGGGGGCGGCGGCTATCGATCATTTTGCAGCGGGAAGCAACACGCACGGGATCCAATGGTGCAACGAAATGAATGATCGAATCGGTCGGGGGGGGGGGGGGGTGCGTTCGACGAACGGGGTTCTTCGTCGAGTGTTTGTTTGATTTCGGCTCGACGATACGATCTCTCCTCGTTGGCCGGTGTTTAGAAAGCGATTCGTGAATTCCCCTTCATTTTCTCCGCGATTGTAATTTGCTCCGGAGAGCACCCTCTTCCTCCTGCTCCTCCTGTTCTCGCTGTGCCCGCTGTTCCGCCACCCCTCGCGCCTATCTGTCGAATATCCGAACGAGTTTCTCGGTCAGAAAGCGACTCAGCTGCAACGTAATTTCTATTTAAATATCACTCGAATCCGAGCGAGTTCCTGCTGTCGACGGACTCCACCCCGGATCGGCTAACGAACGTCCATTAACGCGAAATCTTTCCCGCAGGGAGAAAATCCGGGCAGACGGACCCTGTCCAACGATTGATATCTAATCCGCGGTAATCGTTTGCGAATTAACCGCTCGGTGATTAGTGCGATCCTAATCGCCCTGTACGTCGCGAAGTAGAATACGACTAGCTGACGAGGCAACTGGTCAGTGAACTTTTATTTCAACCCCTTGCTCTGCTATTTGGACTGTGAGAAACAAAAAGATATTCGTGGTACGACTGCGTTTATTCAAATGATTAAACATTGACGACCAAAAAAAAAAAAATTGTAATTTATTTTAATTTAAGGGAGGAGATTAACATATCTTTTGGGTTCTATTTGAAATCTTCGTCAATCAAATCTATGATAGCTGGACTGCTGGTCATTTATGACAAAAATTGAATATTTTTAAGAGATATTAATATTATTCAGAGAAGAATTAAACATCTGTCTGTTTTTCGCAATCGATGTACACAAAAAGTTTGTATTCGTCATATGACTTTATTTAAATTGCTAAACATCGACGGCCAAAAAAAAACATAGCAATTTATTTTAATTTAAGGGAGGAGAGTAACATATCTTTTAGGTTCTATTTGAAATCTTGGTCAATCAAATCAATGATAGCTGGACTGCTGGTAATTTATACATTTATGACGAAAATAAGCAAATGAATATTTTTAAGAGATATTAATATTATTCAAAGAAGAACTAAACATCTGTCTGTTTCTCGCAACCGATGTACACAAAATGTTTGTATTCGTCATATGAGTTTATTCTAAAAAAAAGTAGCATTTTATTTTAATTTAAGGGAGGAGAATAGCATATCATTTAGGTTCTATTTGAAATCTTCGTCAATCAAATCAATGATAGCTGGAGTCCGGATTTTATGAATTTATGACAAAAATAAGCAAATTAATATTTTCAAGAGATATTAATATTATCGACAGCAGAACTAAATATCTGTGTCTACCGATAACAGTCTCCTGTAAATTTTGTCCAAGGTGTATTCGTTATAGTTATGGAGCGTGCACATAATACAAAGTTTCTTTTATCCTGACGATTTTCCAGACGTAAGATAATTTTGCAACCAGTGCACAGTCCGAAGTGAATCTCGCTTATTACGTGCTCCAGAGGATCGTTCGAAAAACGACTCGTTTAGCAGGTGGGGAAGCGGGATTAGAGCGATTTGGCTGGCCGGATCCGGATGGTACTATGGTACAAACAACGCGGGGGGAAGCGTTGCTTTTGTTTCCGGAGATAGCTCTCGGGCCGTATCGAAGGTACTCGCGATGCTATCCGCGGCGGTGATTACATACTGACCAGATATCTCGATGGGTGTTTGTCGGATAAACGCGACCGCGTTTTGTTGGCCTTGTTCGATGCCGCGCGCCTCCTCCATACTGGCACACTGGCGCACACGGACGCGAGGAAGAAGCATCGACGAGATCGCGGACACGAATGCAATGTGCACTGGCCCGCTCGGCCACGCTCTGCTTGTCCTTGCGAACGCGACTCATTACGATGCACCTCTGTCCGTCTCTCTCTCTCGTTCTCGTTCGTTTCTATCGTCCCTCTCGATCTCCCTCTATCGTAGCTCGGATCGTTTTCTTCTTTTCGGTCTTTCATGCGACGTACCGCTCCACCCCCCCCCCCCCTCCGATCGCGAGCACGATTAAAATAACTCGTGTCGTCGACTGGTAATCTTATTGTACCCGTTTTTTCTTTCGTTGCCCGGAGATCGACGTTCGTCCGCGAATTATTGCCGAATGACGAATGCTATTTGCATAAACAGCTCTCGTACACCGGACTCCGAGCCGCGCAGCCAGCTCTACCGGCTGTTTCTCTCTCGCGAACCATGTTTGCTTCGACCGTTTCAATGTTTGTACTCTGATCGAAAAATCAGGCCAACTATAGGATCCTTGGGTTAGTTGTTAAGTTCTTGAATTAACGATCCTCGGCTGGAGACCTAGGGCTAGCTGCAAGGTCGTCGAGCCGGATATTGTATTCTCGAGCTAGATTGTTGGTGTTTGGGAAGCAAGGTCACCTTGAAATAAAAAGGCAGATATCTTCTAAACGGTATTTATAAGTTGCTCTCTCTTCTAAAGCTAGGCTTCAACCGACTGAGCTCGGAAGTTCGTCGAAACATTTGAAACCGAGTCGCTTATGTCGGCATGCGGACTCAAAGGGCCGCGGCTCTGTCTTTGATTGAAAAGAAAAAGGTACCGCGAAATACAATGAAACGGTCCCGCAGATACGGGATCTGTGTTGGTTGTGGGAAGCAAAGGTAACTATGAAATAAAAAATGCACTTTTTAACGGAATTTATATGATGTTCTCTCTACTGATGATGTTAACGCTACCGAAGCTATGCTTCAACTAAACAGTTGAAACCGAGTCGCTCATGTCGGCACGCGAACTCAACGCGGCTCTTTCTTTGACTCCATATGTACAATTGAATTTATATAAAAATTAATTTCATAGCACAATTTAATATCATTGAGAAGTACATATGTATATAAAAAGGTACCACGAGATACAATGAAACGGTCCCGCGGATACGGGATCTGGAACGTATACATATTAAATTTAATTTGTGAGGGGCAAATTAATTTTAATGAAAATTCTTATAAGAAACTTTGTCAAGTTGTATAGAGTTCTCGGAGCAGTATTAATTTCTGTATTATACAAACATTAAGATCTTCGCTACCTCCCGAAAATGTTCCAAATTCAGCCAGGAGGCAGTCTGAATAAGGTATAAATTTTGATGCAATATTTAAGCGACTTCTTTTTATCAATCTCCTCGATTCGCACAGCACCTCGTTTGTCGAGCGAAGGTCCTTGAGCGGAGCGGAGGATCGTGAGCATCGGCGTGGATCTAGCACGAATGCAAATATCCACGAGGTGTAGAGGATTCTCGTAACCCGAGACCGCCCACATCCTTTCGTCGATGCACTACCGGTTCTCACGTGGCCGAGAGAAAGGATTCGGAGGGGTTGTTCCGCGACGCATAACTTCACCGCCACCATTTCCGAGCGGCGGCACGGCGCTCTTAAGCACGAAACGCAACGACCACTCGTTTCCGTGGTACCAACCGAATCGGATACCCTTTGCCGAAGAATATTATACGGCTTCGAGCACGGTGCTCCTCGAAACTTGGCCCGTGTCGTATTAGTCGCGCACGATTCTTTCAACAATTATGCTTGCAGGGAATATACTTTGCTCTCGAGTTTCGCTGTTCGGCACGGCGAAGAGTGTTCAGCTTCCGTTTAGAAGAGAAAAAATAAAAATTTCGCGCCAGCATTACGCGGTATGTATTCCCAGGCGGTCACCCATCCAAGTACTAACCGCGCCTGGCGCCGTTTGACTTCGGTGGTCAGACGTTGTTTTTGTTTGTAAAATCTTTCTATTATCTAACATATTTACATTTAGGTTTATAAGAAAATAAATTTTCAACATTATACAATTTATGCTAAACCTACTATGTACTATGATTAATTAGTCGATACATATCTCTTAATTCTAGTGTATTTGTTTAATTCAAGTGCGGAACTTAATACATGTTTTGCTTTTAAGAAGGAAAATTATAATAGGAAGAACCCTCCTTCATTAAACCCTTCTTCATGGTAATCAGACGAGAACCTGAGTACATTCGAAACGCGTTGTGAACGTTTTCGAAAAATCCTGCCTCTGTTTCTAACAAAATTCCGCAGGGATTGTGCAAATATCGACGATAGTTTGCACAGTCTCCGGATAAATCTCTGTTCTCCTTATCCGTAAAATTAAGTAGTAAGTCGTAAAATCACAGATCGGTAACAATTTCATCGAGAGCATCGAACAAACGAAGAAAAAGGGAAATATTTATCTCGGGACTCGTGGCTCGGATACGGTGAAAGCAAAGGCTGCAAAAGCTGCGGCGGAAAAAGGTGCCACTGTTGTCAACCTAGAAACCTGGGGAATCGGTGATTCGAAAAAAAAAGGAGAAAAGAAAAAAAGTAGACCGACAGAGTCGCAGAGTGATTCGGGTTTCGTCACGATTCCCTGGAGCCGTGCTGGTCGCATCCGCGAACTGGAGCACCGTCCTCTCGTCGATCACGAATCGCGGTTTCGAGGTTCACCGCAAATTCGATCTCGGCCAGATATCGTTTTTCACGAGCGCTCGCGCGCGACAAACGCGGGGAGCACCGCACCGGTTGTGAAAGACCCTGGACGGATGAATTTGACGAGGCGGCTTGACATCCTGTAAGAGACACCCGTGAAAGAGTGGTCGGTTTACTCGGCAGAGACACCTTTCGCGCTGAAAACTCTCCCTTTGGTGATCCGAGTTCGTCGTTGATCCACGGCAGCCTCGGGGCGATTCCTGCATCCCCTAAAAGTTTAGGGGATGCAGGAATGCATTATCCTTCGGCGTAGAATACTCGGAAGAGGCGCGGTTTTCTTGCACTTTTTGGATGGAGTGCTCCGGAAGATCTTTGTTGCCCTTTGCGTAAAGATGGTCCTGTCTGGAATTCTTTCTTCTTGTGTTTAGAGTACCCTGAATGGGCGTGTCTTCATTGCTCCCTTGTCTTGGAGACGTAGCTTCATTGCATCTTTTATACAGAAGACCTTGAGGGGCGTGACATCGTTGCTTCTTGGGTGTAGATTCTTCCAAAGTGCGTGATCTCGAAGCTGCTTGTACAGTCAGTGTACTAAGAGGCGTGGCTTCGATGCTGTAGAATGCCCCGAGAGGCGTGGTTTTGTTGCACTTTTTGGATGGAGTGCTCCGGAAGATCTTTGTTGCCCTTTGCGTGAAGATGGTCCTGTCTGGATTTCTTTCTTCTTGTGTTTAGAATACTCTGAATGGGCGTGTCTTCATTGCTCCCTTGTCTTGGAGACGTAGCTTCATTGCATCTTTTATACAGAAGACCTTGAGGGGCGTGACATCGTTGCTTCTTGGGTGTAGATTCTTCCAAAGTGCGTGATCTCGAAGCTGCTTGTGCAGTCAGTGTACTAAGAGGCGTGGCTTCGATGCTGTAGAATGCCCCGAGAGGCGTGGTTTTGTTGCACTTTTTGGATGGAGTGCTCCGGAAGATTGTTGCCCTTTGCGTGAAGATGGTCCTGTTGCCCTGGATTTCTTTCTTCTTGTGTTTCCTGAATGGGCGTGCCTTCATTGGTCCCTGCAAGTGCCTTGAAGACGTAGCTTCTTTCTTACTTTTATACAGAAGACCTTGAGAGGTGAGGCATCGTTGCATTTTGGGTGTAGATTCTTCCAAACGGCGTGATCTCGAAGCTGCTTGCACTAAGTCAGTGTACTAAGAGGCGTGGCTTCGGTGCTGTAAAATGCCCCGAGAGGTGTGGTTTTCTTGCACTTTTTGAATGGCGTGCTCGGGAAGATCTTTGTTGCCCTTTGCGTGAAGATAGTCCTGTCTGGATTTCTTTCTTCTTGTGTTCAGAGTACCCTGAATGGGCGTGTCTTCATTGCTCCCTTGCCTTGGAGATGTAGCTTCATTGCACCTTTTATACAAAAGGCCTTTAGGGGTGTGGCATTGTTGCATCTTGGGTGTAGATTGTTCCAAAGGACACGATCTCGAAGCTGCTTGTGAAGCCAGTGTCCTAAGAGGCGTGGCTTCGATGCTGTACCATGTTCCGAGAGGCGTGGTTTTGTTGCACTTTGCACATAAATGTGCAGGGGTCGTCGATTCATTAGCCTCCCTATCTATAATGTCCCGAGTGGGCGTGGTTTCGATTGCTCCGAGTTTCAGCAGTGCCACAGTCGCGCCCCATAGGGCATTCTGACCCGATCTCGTTCTCTTCCGGAGAGGAAGTTTGAATAAACTCCATCCCGACAGGACCCGAAGTCAAACGGTCGGGTAAAGTTCGAAGCCGGTACCGAAAATATTCACGAGCCCGCGCGCGACGAGCTGCACGACACAGACAGAGAGCGGGGGTGGCATTCATTAAAAGAACTCTGAAGTTTCTTTTTCCCCGGCGAGACACGGAACTTCCGGCTGATTTTGTCTCCGTCCGGAGACTAAGCGGATCGCGCGTTGTTCCTCTTCCTGGAACTTGGCGAACAACTCGGCCGGATTTCCCCGGAGAACCGATGCTCTCGCTCTAAACTAGGAGAGGGCCTATGCGGAAGCAGAATGCAAGGCTGTGCAAGGCTGCGTTCGAGAATCCACCGGCTGTCGGCGGCTCCCTAATGCAACCAAACGACACCGTCTCTCTCGTTCCCTATTTATTTGATTTTATTCTATCTGCTCTCGTTTCTTTTCTTCTCCGTTGTTTTCTTTTTCTGCCTGTGCGATCGGTCCCGGTCTCCTACCCGCTAGGCTCTCCTCCGCGCGCGCAGTCCCTTATAAATTCTGACGCGTACGCGATCGTTAAGCCGTAAGAAGAAACGGGTTTTGTTGGCCCGTAGGAGGAAGCCTGCCAGAGGCTTCCATTAGCGTTGTAAGACTACGGCTCAGGGCCGTATTACGCAAGAGACGGTCCGACGAACTCGAACCAAAACCGTGTTCGTTGTTCGCTGCTCTCTCTCTCCCTCTTCTTCTCTGTTCGATGCTTGTTCCCCCCTCGAGCACCGATCCCCTTTTTCTCCGCTCGTTCCTTTCGGGCCGGTCCCGACTGATACGCAACACAATACGATTTAAGGGGTCACCTCGTCGCGCGTCGCGTACGACCATGCCACGCTGATGTTTGTTACCGCTACTGCTGCCTGAGCTGGTCGACTGGTTCCCCCTTTTCACGCGAGCTATCGAGAGGAGAGAAGAGCTCAGCCCAGGGAATCTATTATTCGACGAGAATAGCAATTTCGTTGATTAGGGTCCGCTTTCTCTCTCTTTCTCTCTCTGTGTGTGTCTTCGGCGAAAGAAATATCTGCTCGCGTCCGCTTATTATACCTACACTATACTCGTACGCCGCGAAATAAGTGATGTTACGGTACGAGAAGCGTCAGATGAATTACGTTTCCTTCACCAGACTGAATCCCCCATTTAGAGGATTACCAAAGGGCAAGGAAAATTCATGTGTCGGTACGAGTCTGCTTTTCGGAGGTTGTTGGATTCCGGGTTTGGAAACCAAGTACAACAGTTTATAATAAAATCGAGTAGAGTTTTTTTAAGTGTGTACACGGTAAGTTAAGATACAACGACGTAACCTTCTGCACTGAAGTATGCAAGATGAACCTCTAAATCTGTTTCGACAGGCTGCTATATACAATAATACAATACAGGGTGTCGCACATAACAATTTCCATGATTTTTAAAGTACTTGCGATAATCTGACAAAAAATATTTTCAACGAAAGATGATCAGTTTTCGATTGGCTATATATTGCAATAAAAAAAGTACGAATTTTCATTTCTTCGCCTTCAAGGTCATCCCAAGGTCATGGTATACTAGGTCGTTGAATTCGTCTTGAAACGGGCTATAATACTGTTGTGTTGTGCAAGTATTCAAAAAATCGTGAAAACTGTTACGTGAAGGAAAAATGTGGAAGGGAGTAGAAAAGGTTTGCTGTGGAAAGGATGACGTGGAAGAGATAAAGTCTAAGGGTCTGTTTGGTCCTGATGATGCAAGGGTTTGGCTGACGTGTCTATGACATGATTATCGTGATGCGTTGGCGTTTAACTAGGGCCTAGGGTTATCGGGTATACAACAAGGTTGCCAGTCTGTTCCCGGTCACTATGATGGTACATTAACACTTTGAGGGCAACGTCGACAGCTTAAAAAACTCCGTGAAATAAAAGTTGAAAAAGATGTGTCCCACATTTTAACAAAATTCGAAATGTCAAATAATTCTGTCTCCCAGAGATGGTAGGACAAAATTGCAGCTGCAAGAAGCAGACTCGCCATTTTCTCATCAGCATAATTGAAAAAGCGTATCCGATTTCCGTTAAGAGCAGTTGCGAAATAGGACGCAGCTTCCCGGATAGCAACGAATCTAGTCGAGAAATCCCACGGAGTGTTTACGTAACAGTTAGCGTGTAACCTGTTTAAAGAGGGCCTCGCTGGGAACACGTACCCTTCGCGTAACAATTTTTCACGCGGACAAAGTTCAACGAGCCAGAGTTCCGATAATAAGAGAATTTCCGCCGGGTGCTCGAGCGTCGTCGCGTCGTCATCGTCGTTCCGGATTGCATTCGACTTATTCGTGGCTCTCGTCGTCGTCGTCGTTGGGTCACGTATTCCATAAGGCGGTTCTCGATGGTCGCGGACGATTCCCGGAAGACGTCCTCGCCGCCGGTCTATTTTAACCCACTTCTTTCCGGGTGAAGCATCCGGGTGAAGCGATCGTCTCGACGAAGCTGTCATAGCTGCGCTTCCTCGCTCGCAAATCAATGAAACTTACGAGCGGATTTGTGCATCTGTGCTAAATAAAAGTATTTTCGAAGGATAAAATCGGGACTCGAATGTTTTCACTTCTTGTTAGAGTCGCGTTAACATACGAGACAAGATATAATTTCTGAGATTAATTATACCCCTTCAATTCTGTTTAGTAATATTTGGCACAATATAGCAGTGTCGATTCTCAAAGTCGACAATTTTCAAATAGCATTCGCTTAGGAATGTTATTTGTAGACCAGGCCTCGGAATTATGTGCTCGCGACGGCCGGTTTTCGAAGGTAACGCCCTCTCGACACGGCCGCGCGTCTCGCTCCCCGTGGCGGCCCTAGTTCTCGAGCCAGTTCAGGCGCGTACCATAGAGTATAGAGTGTTACAATGTAAGATCTTACTGTAGATCTTACCAATTTGCGAAGTAGGTCTAAAAGTGTGCGAAAATCAAGTTATCCCACATGTTAATACAATTAAAAACTATGTATACAGTCGATACCACTGACAAAAAAAAAAGCGCATTGACAATAGTACCTCGGCGGTAATGTGGAAACCTATTGATACAGGTGACGCCCTAATGCACCACGAATAGCTCCTATGGTACGCGCCTGAGGAGTTCCGAGTACTGTGGGCCGCCACGGGGACCGAGACGGGTTAAGGGGGCGTAGCCTTCGAAAACCGGCCGTCGCGAGCACATAATTCCGAGGCCTGTTGTAGCCGATCATCTTTAGAAAGGCTACAAGGTTGCTCTACATGGGCGCCTCTGAAACGAGTTCGAAAATGTTAAAACCGACTGGCTTCTCTCGTTTGATACTCTGTAAAAGTTGGTTCATTGCTCGAACGGAGCACTATATCTTCCCGGATTTTTCGCCTGGTTCTATCAATTTATCTTTGAGACGGTGTCTCAACGACAGCTCGGCACCGTAAATCACGCGTCTCTTAAGTGCGCCGTTGAACGAATCGATTCAGACAATTTTTCTTCCGTTCTTTATTGCAGAAAATCAGCCGGTTAACTGGTTAAACTCGCTGCTGTGCCGGAGTCGCGGAGGTAGTCGGGCCCGATTGTATAAGACACCGAGGCCTGTAAATCGATCGATAGTTATCGAATCTATAAATTACGGGGCTGCGTCGCGCGTGCAGTCAGGTCGACTGTCTACTAGGAAACTTTTTAGCTAGGCTCGGATGTTTATGAAGGGAAACGGACGCTGACGACTAACAACGAGAGATGTCCCTGGACGAGATCAACGGGGACACCGATACGGTTTCCACTTGGGAAAAGAAAGGGAAACAGGATGGAACGCGTGGGTTACAGATAAGAGAAGACCACTCGTCGCGAGAGAGCATTGGCCTCGAGAGAGCATGATTTCAGCCTTCGCGTATACCGGAAACATGTGGACACAGGTGCTTCGAAAGCGGTAGTAGACACCGTAGCAACTATCGATCGTTTCGGAACTACGGCGTGCTGCCGGTGTTTCGAGGTCGTCGTCCTTTCCAGTTATACGGGAGTCGATAATGCGCGCGGGCTTTCCCGCGAATTTTTCTGCGACGACACGGGCCTGCCGAGCTCCCGATAACCGGCCGAACATCGTGCGAGTGGAATTACGTGTTTTAATACCGCTGATAAGACTGCCGTTTTCATAGTCAATCGTTATCCAGGAAGAATACGAGCAGACGCATACGAATCGCCCTATTTCAAATTTCGCATACTTCCGAGCAAACACGAGCAAATGGAAAAAAAAACTCTCGCGAAAGTAATTCGACTTTATTATTATTATTATATTTATTATTTACGGACCGAAGTCCTTTTATACAAATGTTTACAATACAAAATAAAGAAATAAAAAACACTTAGTCTTAGCGTAAAATTACCCAGGATTTATTAAATTCAATGGAGTTCGTAATTTGTTGGCTTGCACGAGCGGACGAATATCGGCATTCTGGATCATCAGCAATTCCGATAGAAGCGAGCGGAACAAAGTGAAACAAAGGAGATCGTTCAGTACGTTCCATCTTGCGAGTTGCAATTTGAAAAATTGTGGGAAATGTCTTTATGTGGGTACGTTATTTTGTAAACTACGCTTTACGGTCGTATATACTTTATTACTATTGTAAAGATCCTAGTCTGAATAACGACACAGTGTTTCCGCGTATCCTGTATTTAACTATCAGTAAATAATGAAAACTGTGCAAAGTTGTGATTTGTCCTGACTTTATGCCCTCGTTTGGGCCCTCCGTCCTTGGGTAAAACCGCCCCTTACGCCTTATAAGATAGACTCTACATCTGTTGGTTTTAGGAAGCAAGGGTAACTATTAAATAAAAAATGCAAATATACTTTCTTAACTGAATTTATACGATGTTCTCTCTACTCAAGCTATGCTTCGACTGAACGAGCTCGGTAGTCCATCGAAACAGTTGAAAACCGAGTCGTTCATGTCGGCATACGGATTCAAAGGGCCGCGGCTGTATCTTTGATTCCATATGTATAAAAAGGTACCGCAAGATACAAAGAAACGGTCCCGCAGATAGGTACATACAGTTCTCGGAACAATATTGATTTACAGTGGGTGTAAAAAGTATTCGTACACCTTTTAAAAACGAATAACTTTTTCAAAATTCGATCCAACAGCTTGAGTTTTTTTGAGACGTTAGAAGGATTAGTTTACTGGCTAATGTGTAAATAATTTTTTTTTTATTGTTATTGGTCGTAATTGCGAAGGAAAAAGTAAAGGTCACGATTTTTAAATTTTTTATCTGTGCCTGTAGTGAAAATGTATAAGGTGCATTTTGGTAGGTATAAGTAAGTCATACATATATGTACATGTACAAAGTTTCATCGAAATCGATCGAGGTTGTTACGAAATATAAATGATTGAAAATAGCAAAAATTGTAAGAATCCGCGATTTAAATGATTCGCAAACCCCAAATTCAAAGATTTTTACATGTTACAATGCCCATAGATTTTTCTTATGCATCAACCGATTTCAATGAAACTTTGTACATGTGTATAACTTACTTAGAGATTACTTCACAGATAAAAAATTTAAAAATCGTGACCTCTACTTTTTCCTTCGCAATTGCGACTAATAACAATTTTTAAAAAAAGTTAATTACACTTTGGCTAGTAAACTAATCCTTCTAACGTCTGAAAAAAAAACTCCAGCTGTTGGGTCGAATTTTGAAAAAGTTATTCGTTTTTAAAAGGTGTACGAATACTTTTTACACCCACTGTATCTAAAATGAATATATCAATACTTTCTCGAATAATCGTAGAAAATTGTTTGAAATTGCACCAACTAATTTTTCTTAAAAACGCATCAAATCCGCCCATTTTCTTTCTGAGAACATTTTTACGCGACGAGTCCACCGATAATCAGTTGTCCGACAGTTCGATCGGCATCGGGGATCATCAGCGATTCCGTCGAGGAGGTGAATCCCACGGGAGGACAAAGCATCCAGGAGAAAAGCAAGGATTAGATAACCGAAGACACAAAGGGTTAAAGGAGCTCGGTCGAGGCCGAAATGGGTTTACCCGGGGCGGGGAATTGAAGGAGCGGGTTAAAGCGATGCTCGGAGGGTTCGAGAGGGGTCGCGATACGTTTAACTTGTTTCTCGCATTGTTCCCCGGGGACCCTTTATCCGCGAGCGAGAGGGATAAAGAGGGGGGGGGGGGGGGGGGACGAGCCTTTTGCACGCGCGTGCCCACGAAAAAGCACACGCGTCGAGTACTCTGTAAACACGGAGTACGCGACGAGAGAGGACAAGGGAGGGAAAAACGGCGAAGGGGTCGGCAGACAGGATGGAATGTGGGCGTGCATCGTGTTGCATCGCGTTGGAACGCGTTGAACAGTGCACAGCCGTGCAGTGTCCGGGAAACGGAGTCGCTGATATACATACATATACGCGCTCCTCATTTTTGTTTCCATCGCTTTCGCTCGCTATAGCGACGCCGCGCCGCCGGAGCTCTTTTCGCTATCTCGCGTTTTTCCTTAACGCGATTGTGTTCGCCCCCTCGCGGCTCGTCTTCCGCCCATTGTCTGCCGACGGCGAGTGGCGCCATTAATTGTGGCCCAGTTACGTCACGCACCTGGCATCCCCGCGCGATTAACACACGCGGACGGTGCGCTCGCGTCCTGGCCGGAGCGATTACCTGCATCGCGCACGGTGCGCAACATGCGCCATCGACGACGCTCGATCTTCGCTGCACTTTCACTGCAGCGATCCGACCAGTCGCGATCGAATTCGAACACTGCCGTACCATTAACCGGAGGAATGAAGCAATTCCCTAGTAGAATAGAGATCTTCGTACGTGTTTCCGTTTTTTATCAATTTTTCTATAAACGTCGTTGTAGATTGTTAGTATGGAATATCCCAAAAATGTTACACGTCTTTGAATGTGGCGATTTCTGAGGTTATTTCAAGTAATTCTTAGCGAAAATGTTCTCCGAGAGTTTGGTAAGGAGCTATTAACTCTAAATGTACCGAGCTGTAAAAGTAATGGGCACATGTTGTCTTATATATTACAAATGACAAAATTTAATTTATTACATATATGTATATATATATGTGCTCTATTAAAGATATTTATTAAATCATTTCTTATGAAAGCACCTTTATAATTTCAATAATCGCAAAATAAAATATCTAGAACCTGTCATTTGACTGGTCGTGGTAATTTTAGTGTTGTGGCGACTGTGGCAAAACTCACCAATGTAAAGTTGTTACCCAATGTGAAGTAGTTGTTATGTTTAAAATGTTTTGAACGTTATTATTTTGTCTTTAACAAAATAGGAAATGTTTAATCAATAATCTACATTCTAAGAAGAAGGATCAAGGAATTATAAGAGTTATAAATAAATTAAAAATAATTAACTTCAGCTTTGCTCATTTATTGAAGGCTCTAGTCCTAAATTCCCTAGAGACCTACCAAAGTGTTAAGGAAAAACGTGGACCAACCAGAGCGCGGTTTCTGTGTACCGAGTCCGGGCTCGGCCAATGCCAATGTCACATTTAGTGTATTCTGTCAATAACTCCTGAACCAGAAAATTTTCGCAAAAATCATTTCAAATGACCTTGGGAATCACCCCTTCGAGTACAATATTATTGAGACATCTTGTATACTCAATTACATTAAAAGAGATCCTCTATCTGCAACGGAATCGTAGTTCTACTCAGCGACTAGATTGTGTACATACAGGTGTCCATTTCATAAACTTTCGGGGACCATAAACGCGTATAATCGTTGCGCTTATCGGAACGGTGTTGTCTCTCCGTTAGTCGAGATAAGGACGTACCGGAGGATCGTTGGTGCTCCGGTATCGTTGATACCAGATTGATAAAGGACTGTAGGAAGTGGCGGGGTCGAAAAACGCTCGCAGCTCTTGCTGTGGAGCAGGAAGCTCTGCAAGGACATCGTAGAGCCAGCTCGCTGGAATGTCGTCCTTCAAGATAGCCGGGAGGGTGTCGTTGACTCTTTCTCTCTCCCTCTCTCTTACTCGGTAGGGTCGCGTAGTTGTGTGTTGTATGCAGCACGGTAAACGTCCTTCTGCACGGGGGCCGAAGATAGCTGCCGCGAGTCAACGCAGATTAATGACTTCCTTATGGTATTTACGCTGTTGCGCGGATCGTCGCGCACGTGCGGCTTACGCCCCGCGAGAGACTAAGAGGATCGGGAACGATCGGAATTTCGAGAGCGAGACGTCCCCGAGAGCTGCCCTCGCGACAGAGACACCTCTCAAGCTGCCGACTGTTCCACGCCGCTCCGCACCGCGCCGCGATTCCTAAGCTCTCGGATTCTCGATTATGCGACTCGATGCTGGAAATCGTTTATATGTATAGATTAAAAAGGAAAGTAGGAGGACGATGATTCGTGCTACGCGTTGTGACTAATAAGGGTACGACAGACCACAGTCTGCTCGGTAACCGGTGAATCATCCGAGCAAAATACATTGCTATCGCGAACAACTCGATAAATTAATTGGACACGAATCTAGATGTACACTTTGCCGAAGAAATCTCGTGCGATATTCTCCCTAGGCTCGTTCGAAGGGAAAAGCTTCTATTTTTACTTCGCCGTGTCGTTCTTTTTGTAAAAAAATATTTCGATACTAGAGGGCAGATAGGAAAGTAAAGATCCTATTTTTTTAAGTTTTAACCCTTTGAGATATTTTAACTAAAAAACGAAAGATTTTTCCATTCTATAGAATTTGTTTATTCGACTGACGCTTCGAATCGTTCGGAAAGGTCGGCACCTTCAACCAACCCCCAGCGTCTCCAACATTGTATCGTCGAAACGTAAACAAACACTTCGCTCGTCCGTCGCCTAACTGCGGCAGCTATCGTTCCAAGAATCGCCAAGACTATAAACATTTCAGTATTGTATGAGGGGTATTATATGAATTTCATATCCATAGAAAATGAAGAAAATGATATGAATTTATTGTAGGTTGGTAGAAATGTTTAATTTTCGAGTTAAACTAGCTACGACTGCAAAGAGTTAAGAAGTTTAATCCTTTGCACTCGGAGCTATTTTAACTCAATTATGAAAGATTTTTCCATTCTAGAATATTTCCATTCTATATAATTTCTTTTCATTTTTTGCATATGAAACTGATAAATCTCATGCACAGGCGGCTCGGGTATATCGGTGTGAACACCACGGCATTGACTCGAGGAATGGATTTTACAAATCTCTTAATTTTCATTATTTTTTTATGGGACTTTCACTACCTTATTTCTGGCATTTTTCTGATTAAAATAACACCAAACACGATATATGTAGTTTCAATTGTATTTAGTGGTTTAATCGACGGTGAAAGTTTCGGTCGCAAGGAAGGACAGCGCATCGGAAAGAAAGAGACGGGGACAGTCACGCGGACCGTATTTCATTCTGTCCTTCTCTATGTTCGGCTCTCTATTGAAGTCTCGCTCGGCGCGGTCGGCGCGATATCGAGACGCAGTCATGAATTAAAAAGCACTTCTGGACACGATTCTTGTCCATGAAAAACACGGCTGTTGGACAAGAATCAAGGCGTTTACTGTAATATGTACATGTCTAGTAGTTTATTAAATACGAACAAAAATAATAATGTGAACAATATTTTTAATAATGGCATAGCAATTTTCAGTGGTGCCTCAGAGAGTCGCCATCCGAGTGCTAAGGGTTAAATGCACAAGTGATATCGGCGCTACAGGTTCGATCAAAGATACAAAAATTAGCAATTTTGCAGAATTATAATTTCAACGATTCGGTTCGGTTTTGAACCATCATCAAGAAAAGTCCGCGTCTGTGGAATTTAATAGACACTGTTATTCATTAACACAAGAAATTTTATGGTTTAGACAAGAGGTAATATACATACTTGCAAATTGTGAAAAAAACACAGAATGAAGAGCGTAAAAGAATCTAAGGGTTAAACTCCTACGGAAAAAATTTTTTGGGGACTCTAACTGGAGCGGATCGAAAGATTGAAGATTTCCCCTTTGCAACGAGCTCTGAATGCAAAGTGCGCTGTTGACGGTGGTATTATCAGATATCAATTGTCGGACGAGTTTGCGTGCCGTTTCGACCGTAATCCTGTCCCGCTGAATTACCTGGTACGTCCGACGTTCCGTCGACGTCGGTATCCCGTTTGACGGACCGATCGAGAGCGATCCTTATCGTCGAATCATTGTTGTAACATCGGCCGATTCCTTCTCGCGATCGACTGACACCCGGCTGACACACGGCTGACAGAACCACGGGACAATAGTACACGGCAGTTTATTGAAATCGCGGACGGATCGATTGGAACCTCGATGACGAGACCGCGAAGGAGCGCCGAGCTATGTCTGGGTCTTCGTTGATTGGTTCCCAACTTGGATTGCTTTCACCCTTTGGGAGCGGAGAGGCATTTCCTCGCGGTACATGTTACAGCGAGTAGTCGTGTCTCGGTGACTCGTGTTTACCGAAAGAGAGAGGCTCGCGGATGAATTATAAAACAGTCTCGGGCTCACCGTACGAAATTTACAATGACTAGCGGAAGCTTTCGCAAAATTACTCCCCTGCTCCCATTGCGGAAGGCGTATTTTGGTACCGGGAACAGCAGGCTGGCTGTGAATTCTGCATTCCGGACAAGACGAAACAATCTTGCGCAACTTGAACACACGGCCTTTGGTTTTTTCATTCTGGACTGTTTTACGAGGAGACTTCGCTGTCAAGGAACTTATTGTTCTTTATCGAGTCATTTCACGCTGGGTATAATAAGCATCGTAATAGTTGATGGGTGGTCCGCTTAAATATCTCCTTTATTTGCGAGGACATGACAAATGTTTTTAGTGCAATATAAATTATTGTTTCTCAAGGTTATATTTTCTAGAGTGTTCACTTTAATTTTCGAAGATCAAGGTCATTTCAAGGTCACGTTATTATACATATCTGAACGTATTTTTCGCTCAACTACACAATGCAATAAAACAAAAAAATGCAGTTATGTATCAATAAACACCGATGACCTCGATAACTTCGAAAAAAATTACCTTGGAGGAAAAAATATTCTTGCCAGATATTGGTCCATCGACACCAATGCACATTACGTAACAAATAGTTTTTGCATCACAATAACCCGAAGAGATATTTAGGTGGCCTCACTTAAATGGACCACACGGTATATTCTCGATGTTGAGACCGACACCAACGGGCCAAAGTGTCTCGACGAGACAATACAAGTTGCGACGAGAGTGCACAGAATCCGGGTAACAGAAACTCCTCTGAAGTTTCGCGCAATTCGATCCCCGGGCGGTCGGCATAAATCTAATCCACGGAAATCTCCAGCGAGCATCGGCTAGCCTAAGCTTTCGGTGGCGAGGCAAGACGAGGCGAGGCGAGGCGAGGCGAACGCGCCGGTAACAGTCGCCGGTTAGCTGCGAGCCGAACAAGAGGAAGATGAACGGCTACTCGTGTCGAGGCAATCGTTATCGTTCCCGGCTGAAGCCGTATCGGTTCCGTACACGGCGAAGATAAAGGGGCCAACGTAAACGCGGATTTGCGCTTGGGTTACGGAACGCCGAGTACCTAGAGAGAAAGAGATGGAATTGAGAGGAGAGGAGAGGAGCGACAACCGGCATTTCAACCACGGAGAACCGTAATGATCGCGGCTCGTGTAGGGTGGATACGTCGAGAGGACGATAGCGAAACACGTATTATCCAATCGTCGGGAGTGCTCACGGATGGCGTTTATGGCGACCCTAAGTCGTGACCGATCCTTTGGTGGGAATCCGCCCTGAGATCGACTCTCATACGCCTCGAGAAGGAGTTTCCACTTCTTCCCATCTCTCTCTCTCTCACACGCGTAGCAGCGATCTGTTCCTTTCTCTACGGCCGTTCTTCTTCCAGCGAGCTTTCTCGCGTCGCGTCCCGTCGATCCGTCGCGCCTCTCCCTTTCTCTCGACCCGATACATTATACCAGCTCGCCCACCCGCTCCTCCCGTTGTCTCCGTTTCGCGCAATCTTTCCCGCTTGCCGATACCGTAGCGCGAATCTCGGCCGATCCTCCCGTTGCGCGCAGTAAGGAATCGACCGCGTTTCCGATGGATCGATCAGCGGACCATGACCAGCTCGATGATAAAAGTTTCTCTCCTCTTTCTTGACCCACCTTAACAATTAGGGATTCGGAAGGCGTTAGGATAGACCTTAAGAGGGTAGGACCCCCTCTAAAATACCCTAGAATAGTTTTCGTCCTTATGAGCATATTTTTCGCTGGACAAGGGCTCATTCGAAAGAGGAAGGTTCAATGAAGTGGGCTCTGTCCACGATAGCATCCAGAAAACGCATCCAATGGTATAAAAATGGATTACATGGCTGAACATCATCAATTTTGGCTTACTTCTAACACTTATATTACAAAATAATAATTTCATATAACAAAGGGTTTGAGCTCCCTTGATTGAACCTTCCTCTTTCGAATGAGCCCTTGTCCAGCGAAAAATATATATGTATATTGTTGCGGAGGCTTCGGCACCGCCTCGCCGGTGAACACATCACAACTAATTCACTACACTACAAGTAACTAGAACTCTTTATTTCGAGGGGTTCTGTCTTCGTTCTTCTTATTAATAACAACCCCGTTGGCCGGATACCACAATATCGATCCGACGGCCAACTTCTCTCGATCTTCGCGATATCTTCGGAAGGCAACTTCATTTAGAGCTATCGTAACACTGCTCCCCTCTCTTAATAATAGAATAATAGAATGAAAGTTTCTCTCCTCCTTCTTGACCCGCCATAACAATTAGGGATTCGGAAGGCGTTAGACCTTAGAGGAGACGTTCGAGTGCAAAGGGTTAAAGCGGTTATCCAAGTGAACGAGTCTCTTCTTCATAGTCTTCTGTGGGACTATCAGTGCTAAAGGAGCTATTCAGTTGGATTGCTCTAATACGGTTTGATGTTGTATCTGATTTAGTAAGAATTGTTGGACGCCCTGCTCCCCGTGACCGCCTCGATGATAAAAGTTTCTCTCGTCTTTCTTGACCCGCCTTAACAATCAGGGATTCGCAAGGCGTTAGGATAGAGCTTAGGGGAGACGTGCAAGTGCAAAGGGTTGATGTGGTTACCCAAGTGAACGAGCCAGGTCTTCCTCATGGTCTTCTGCGGGACTATCAGTGTTAAAGGAGGTATTCAGTTGGATTGCTCTGATATGGTTTGATGTTGTTTGATGATGTCTTACTTCGAAAGAATTGTTAAACGTCCCGCTGCCCCGGTGACCGCCAGCGATCATTAGCTCCGGGAAATCTGGTAGATTAAAGATCGAAGATACCAAACCGGCGTTCCCGTGCGAAGCGGTTGCTCGCCCGGGGATTCCAATTCCATTCTCTGGACAGAGTGTGAAAGCGTTGAATTTATCGATGGGCGTGGTGTCTTCCATCGGAGCCATTAGTTAGATAAGTGAGAAACTGAAAAGTGGAAAGCCGAGTCGAGGCCAGTTCATTCGTTTTCCTAGCTGGTCGAACCTAGGTGGCCGAGATCAATGTGTTCCCGTGGAGCGTCGCGCAAGGCCAAACCCAATTTCCTCGGACTGTTCTTTCCATCAATCCTGAAAACGAAATCGGTGGCAACGTCGTCGTTCTCCATCGGCTAGCTTCGAGTTTCGAGCGTGCACTTGACAACCGTGTCGAGTCGGGTAGATAGATCGCGATCCAGAAACAAGGGGAGACATCGGGCGACGCGACGCGTCTTCCGGCTCGGTGGTTCGCGCGGGAACCGACGACGGAGCACGGAAAAACTTATCGACAGCCGGGTGTGCTTTAGCCGATAACCGTCTGACAGCGGTTCAACGAGGCGTCTAGGCTCTTTCCGGCGACGCCGATCGAGAGAATCGAGTGGTCTCGGACGCGAGAACTCCGACGAATCCGACGTTAAGACACCGGAGAAGAGAACGCAAAGGTGCACGGTGACGACACCGTGTGCGTTCGCTATAGGCCGTATACTTTTTCACGTTGCGGCGTGACCCACGGGCTATTTCGAGAGAAGCTATCCGAAAGGGCAGTCCCCGGCGACGAGTACGTCTGGACTTCGAGGAAGCCGCGAGAGACGGGGAATGGAACGCTGCTCCGCGCTTCAGGCCCGTTTCGAAATTCCACGGGGAATTGGCGCAACGCGGCGACGTCTCGTCGCGAAAACGTGCCACTAAGGCCAGCGACGCGAATAGAAAATTCCGAGCGCGGCACCGTGCTCGCGGGGAACGCCTTTGTCGAACACGAGATGGGTTATCTAGGTTAGTTTTCGCGCCGAAATCCGTCGCCATTCAGCATCCGCGATCATTTTGAAGCTCTCCCAATAGACCACGTGGAAAGTATCTGCGAGATTTTGGAGATCCTCCTACGAAGATACCTGCGACACTCCGAGGAATCTTAATTGAATGTCTTGGAGTATACACTAGGGTGGACTTAAGCTGTACTTGGTGAACATTTTTTTATCGAGATACAATGCAGGACACCCACCAGAATTGTTACTTTAGGTGAGAAAAAAATTTGTGCAAAGTTTCAGATCGATCGGATAAAAGGATCGCGTGGCGCATTGAAATTGAAAATGTTGAAAATTTTGAAATTCACCTTATCTATGGAGCATGTCACATCGCTGGATTTGTCTTTTTTCTGAATAGGAATATGGCATATGGAAGTTCTTTAGAATATAAGAAATAAATCGAATAGAAATAGAATTCATTACAAAAACTGCAACTGCTAATATGTTATTTTACTTATACAGGATAATACATATGTCCTATCATCGATTAAAATTTTCTGCATTTTAATGTAGGTATTTAAATATCTCTGTTATTTGTGGTTATACGAAAATATGCCAGAGGAGAAAATTGCACTGTTCAACAATCGAATGGTAAAATAAAAAATTTTTTGGAAATCAAATTTTCGAAATTACGAGGTCATCGTTATTTTTATTCAAAGAAGGACATATAATTTTTCCATATTCCTATTCAGAAAAAAAAAGAAAATCCAGAGTGATGTATATTCTTTTATAATAATAACAACAGAATTGAGTTTATTTAGATTTCGTAGGATTTTTATGGTAACATGTGCATACTTGAATACAGAAGCATACTAAAAAATTTCTCAAGAAAATGTAACTTCACGAATCGTAAAAGAAAATCCGGAAACCAGTCATTTTGACTGGCTCGGCAGTTCTAGTGTTAAACATTTAAAGAATTTATAAACACCGTTGCATTGTCCTCAACTGATAATTATTCAGAAAATAAATAAAGCCTCCTGCGTAATTTTTCATGAGGTCACGAGGCTTCCAAGAAATTGTATTTAGATCACGGTCATGGGATTTTATTGGTCAGGAGAGTATGGCAGGTTCGATGGTTGATATCGGGTCGTCGGCGGCGAGGATAATAACAGCAGAGGCGTTATGGACCTTGTCAGACAGGCTGAAACGCTGAACAGCTGTTTCCGTGTCCCAGTAAAGGGCTTTCGTCCTGGTAATCCTGATCGCGTTACCTGCAGCATTAGTGGGCAGAGAGGCGGCGACCGCGGGCGGTGGGGGTCCGCATCGACGAGAGCAATTAACGTGGCAATTAGTCGAGCGAGGGGCCGAGGCGTTTGTGGCAATTAATTCGAAATTGAACGCGTCGACGGCACAGGAAGTCAACGTCGATGCTCGTTTCGACCTGAACTGCGGCGCGCATCCCTCGTCCCAACGCCTCCGAAAAAGATCGCTTTTTCCGCGTGGCAAATATTTCACCCCGGCATTCGAGCTAACTGGCCCATAATTTTCTCGAGAAATTCACGGAATTATCGCGAGTCGCACCTTGAAAACGACTTTCCTTCCAATTTAGTAAATTAACGGCGCGGCGGTTCGTTATACGTCCGTATTGAAATTAAACGCGGCTTCGTATTGTTTTTTTTTTGTTTATCCGATCGCCGGAATCCGCCGAAGAAGAAAACGAGATTTTATTGAAATTTTCGATTTCGATAAAAATTATGGTCGAATACGGTGGCTTTGGAAAGTCAATATTTACCGAGCACATATGTATTATTATTGACAATTTCACTGACCACCGTGTACAATGCAGCTTTACGAGGTTCTATCGCGATCTTCGCGCGCCCTCGTACGAGGTCTGCAATTATTCGTTAATTTTTGAGAAAATTCCCGAATCGTTAATTCCGCGTTATTCTACTTTCCTGAGTATCCTTCGTTACTTTTTCCGGTCAGTAGACATCGGAGCATCGGGTAGATACCTCGATGCATCCTCGTCTCTATACATTGCTACCTCGCTCGCATCGAGTGGTCGTTTCTCGAGCAAACAGCGCTCGGTACCAATGCGTTTCCAACAGAACAATTCCACGAAGAAAATTAATTCTGCTCGAGGGTTTTACTCGAACCCGGCCCATCTGTTATTCTACTAATTCGACCCTGCAGTATAAATTCTGTATCAATTATCTTCGCAATCGAGACGTCTCCACCTGGATGCGCTTTACCCCCCTTCGAACATTGTTCAAACAGACTGAAACGTTTATGACATTATTAAACAATACACCGTTGCATTTGCGAAATCACAGAGAATTATTTTACGCATGAAACGTTCGGCTTGCTTGTACAATTAAAGCGCAACACGTCGTTAAAGTAGTTGGAGGAAATTGATACGTTGACCAGGTCCGTTTAAAAAATTGTTTAAACATTTCGATGCATCTGTAATGTTATGTAAAAATATGCTAACGTATTTGGGGGTGTTTGTAGAATCGTTTCGTGGAAGAAACACCTGCATAGCGTTTACGGTTAGAACATAAAAAAAATTCTGAAAATTTCCACGAATCGTTTTTTCCGGTTGGTTTCCTGTTTGCAGTCGTTTATCGGCGCCTGCCATTTCGTCCTATCGATTCGTGGGTGGTGTCGGCAAACTCGCGAAGGTATAGAGGGCATATGTATACGATCGATATACAGTCGATATACCGGTCGACGATTACCCTCCTACCGGTTTTCTGGATGGCCATTGCTGCGTAACGGTTCCGGCGGGCGGAGAAGGCTCGCAAGGTTCGGTCGCCAGGACCGGTTCGCCGTTTCTCGGTAACCCGTTCCTTTATGGAGCAGGCATCAGGTGCGTCAGAATTTTTCTGCCCAATTTTCATCCCCCTTTCAAGCGGAATCGACCCCTTTCCGTATAACAGGATCTTTATGAAAAAGAAAATTTATTCGCATCAATTGCAAGAGACAGGAGGCGAATTATTGATTTTAATTAATTACGATTCTTTTAATCTGTCTGCTGTTTTGAATTCTTAGTAAAGGATCATTAACACTAGAACCACCGAGCCAGTAAAAAATGACTGGTTTCCGGTTTTTTCTTGTACAATTCGTGAAGTTACAGATGTCTTTTCTTGAGAAATTTTTTAGTATGCTTCTGTATTCAAGTATGTACATGTTACCATAAAAATCCTACGAAATCTAAATAAACTCAATTCTGTTTTAAAATTAACTTTATTGGTTCCCCTTGGGGTTACAATGCTCATACATCCACATCCTTTATCCTCATCCCTTTCTTCCTTATCCTAAACTTAAAATTACCACTAAAATTAAAATTAACTTTATTAACTCAATTCTGTTATTATTATTAAAAAATATACATCACTCTCATTTAGGGCTCGGTAGTTCTAGTGTGAAAGTAATAGTGGACTGGATTAAAAAGGGGTGTTAATCGTTTATTTAAATGCAAGTGGTATAATTTGCTAGTCACCTTAAAAAAGTGACCGACTAAAACGATGTTGTTTCCCGAGGTGAACGGTCGAGCGCAAAGGGTTAGAAATACGCGAGAATTTCGCAAAATTCGAGGCAGTTTACGCTCGTAGGAAATTTTTTCTACTCTCCCGCAACGAAGCCTGACTCTAATGACCGGAAATCATAGAAGGCGAGACGCGGTTTGAGCGCACGAGAGCCGGGGGGGGGGGGGGAGTACTTGGCTGGAAAACCACGAAAGCGGTTCTTCTCTCTCGCTCGTTTCCCGCACCTAATTTCCAGAATGCCGAGCATGCTGTGTTTGGCATAGTTTCACGCCGGAAACCCGGGCAACGCGTATCTTCCGGTGTCCCTGCCTAATCGCGTTGCGTAGCTTTACAAGCCTTGCTCATTCGATCGAGATCGCACGCGAACGTTTCACTTTTCTAAAACTGCAACACCAATAGTTATTTATTTATTTAACCCTCGTCCGTCCCTCGTGTCAATTTCACACAGTTTCCTCGAAACAAGTTATACCGGCTTGTTATTTGCAGATAAATTCGCCCGGAACTTCGTGACTTTTATTTTTTACCACGTTTTTATTAGCTCGCTTTCTCGTCTGTCATTTCTCTGTTTGTTCGGTACAAATTTTGCAATTGATTTTATTTAATGCGAAACTCATAACGGCTAAATCTAACATTTTATATATCGTGATATTGACTTTTTTAATGGTTCGTTACTATCATTTAAGAAAAAGTTGCGTGCGATTATATGATTAATTGTGATATAATGTATTCCTGTAACTGTCAGCATGTCCATTACTATGTAACTTTATGCTAACACTTTCTTTTTCTTTTTATATGAATTTCTTCTATTGTAAACATTTGTATAAAAGGACTTCGGTCCGTAAATAATAAATAATAATAATAATAATAATAATAATAATAATAATAATAATAATAATAATAATAATAATAACCGAAAAACCTTAGATGTAAATGTTAACTCGTCAATTTTAATAAAAAAAAAAAAACACCGAAAAATAACTGTTTACCTTGTTAATTAGTCTCAATTTGACACGAGGGTTAAGAAACTTCAAATACAAAGTGAAAAATAATTATATAAGTAATATAATAATTATAAATAATTTATAAAAATAAAATTAGAGCAGTGCCCGATGGATCTGTCGATCCAACAAAATTTTTAAACAATTCGCCCGTGAATTCTTTATTGTATTCCTTATCAAATATTCTCCGCTTGTTTCCGATGTTTTTCTCTCTGACGTATCGCACGGTTCAACATCGTTCCGCAGTTAATACCGCATCCCACCTTCAACGCGACAATGGTGCACACCGAATCTTACCGCTCGCGCCATAATTCTCTCGTTATCTTTCGTCTCCGGTTTTCTGAGCCGCGCGACGTCGCATAATTCACAAGTCCACTCATCTATTTCGACTCTTTAAGTTTCCCGTGAAACTAAGGGCGTCGGGACGTTGAGGAATATGGCGATAGGTGTTGAGCAGGGGGATGAGGGGTGCGGCTATGAATTTATGCGTTCCGTGGGCGGAGAAACGAGCGAATGAACGCGATATGTTGAACTTGGAAGCGTGGCTAGGCGAGGCGAGGCGAGGCGAGGCGAGGCGAGGCGAGCCACCGGCCCGTGGAAAAAGTTTCGAGGTCGGCGAGCATTTCGTTCGGAAGATACTGCTCGCTCAACCCACATTTTATGCGATTAACTTTGCTCCTTAAGTATTCCGACGCCCCCCCCCCCTCCTCCCCCACCTTCTACTCTTCCTCGGCCGAACCCGCTGAAAAACTTCTCGGAAATCGACTCCGGCGAGGTTCCGAGAACTTTCCTTTTAACGCGCGGTGAAAATTGAAAATAAAGATCGATTCGAGGAGAGATCGGGAATCGAGAGGAAACCGTTCGCTGGCCGCTCTTCTAACCGAGATTCGAGTTTACTGTAAATTGCGTCGTCGCGTCGCGTCGTGTCGGTTTCAGCGCGTACGAGTCTCCTGCTTCTTCTTCTTCTTCTTCTTCTTCTTCTTCGTGGTCTCGGAACGTTTGGTTGCGCAACAGGACGCATTAATTATCCCGATTTTATTAATCTTCGCGGGGCTCTCGTGCCACGTTGCAGATAGTCTCTCTCGCATAGTTTATCAATTTTGCATTTTTACTCGAATTTTCCACTCGATTTATTTGGATAATACCTATATTATTATTATTATTATTTATTACAACCCCTGATACCTTCCAGTTACGTCTCTTCACCTATCGAATCTAATTTATTATTCTTTGCAGAAGTGAAATAGCGATGAGAAGATAAACTATGGCAAATATAAACAAATGTACAATTTTGTTCCATGGGTCCTCTAACACTTTTTATCCCCATGATGCGTAGAATACAATGCAATACAAAAATTTGACCTTGAAGCACAAGGTCATACAAGTACAACTACTCTCTTCATCAAACATTTCTTTACATCCTGTATATACAAACTTCGTCATTAAGACTGGGAAGCAGAGTTGGGCAAAATTTTCATCTAAATAAAAATTTCGCATAACGAATAAAAAATAAAAAAATTTTTATTCATTATTCGATGGTTCGCGTTTATTAGAGTTGGCAGTAGTTGTGGAAAGATTTATTCGAAGCCCCCGAACAAAAGATACAGATGATGGGTATGAAATGGTGAAAAAATTATTCGAAGTTCGAATAAAGCCACTTCGTATAAAAAAAATTATCTTTGTTCGTCGGATAAATACTCGTCAAATACAATTATTTATTCGATGCTCGTCGAGTAAAGATACTTTTTATATTCGAACCATCGAATAACGAATGAAAATTTTTTTACTTTTTATTCGTTATCCGAAATTTTGATTTAGATAAAAAATTTGCCCAACTCTGCTGGGAAGTAATATTGCGGGGATTAGGACAGACATAAAATGTTTTGTAGAATTAACTGAAAACTCGAGCTGCAGGTTTCGGTATCGAGGCGTTCCCACGATACGGGTTTCGATTTTTGCAGACGATCGAAATACGGTTGCCCGATTTTTCCGAGTGTATTAAAAGCGAGTCACGTTTGCTGGTCGACGCGTAGCGACGCGACGGTGTCCGAGCGTTAACAGCGTAACTGTAACGCTCGTGTGGTGTAAGAAGCTTGTCGCGAGACCGACGTAAATTACAAGGCACCCGGTACGTAACGGTGGATCAAGGAAGAGTCGCGCGGAATGCGCGATAAATAATACATGAAATTATTCTGTCGACAGTTCCGTCCGCGAGACACGGGCCCGCGAATGGCTTTTCTGTGCTCGTTTACGGGAAACTACCGTCCGGCAACGTTAACAAGGAATCGACCCGGTACATCGGTGAGACGAACACCGTCTCCCGAACAGTTCGACAGTGTCTCCTTTTCGCTCTTCCGCTTCCAGCGAAATAACCTAACCACAGTGATCGCAAATTAAGGACCGCAAGAAACATTTTATTGCCAACCTTGACCGGCAGCCGACGACCGTTTCTTTGCGACAAGCAGCGTTTCCAAGATCCTTATCTTCTTATCCTACGCAACTGGAAATGATTTATTTAGCATTTTATGCGACTGTTAGTGGAACTGTATTCGTGTAGGTCTCTGATTGTCGCAGTTTTTGAGAAGCTGACTCTTGGGTTTAATTTCGACATTATTGAATAGTCGATTCTTTGTTCGTTTAATTTTGCAGACTGTTAGTGGAACTGTATATGTCCGGGTCTCTCACTGTCGCAGTTTTTACAAGCTGACTCTTGGGTTTAATTTCGACATTATTGCATAGTCGATTCTTTGTTCGTTTAATTTTGTGACATCCTGCGCACCATGAATTCTTAGTCGTTTAGTAAGAGTCCCGCTATCTGCTCGCCAAGGCTCTTTGCTTCATTATTAGACTGCGGATTTTATGGATTTATAGTAAAAATGAGGTAGTGCAATTTAAAGCATGGATGAAAAGTATCACCTTACCAAAATTGTTAAAAGAAGAAATTCCCGTTTGCCTCCTGTCCATTATTATCACTAGAATGGGGATGTTTATGCAATTTGCAGAAATTTGAAGAAAGTGGAATCAAATAAAATCTTGATTTCAGTGGTGTAGCCTTTGTAAATTTGAAATAAATAAAAATGGTACTAAACTCCGTCGAATGTTATATTCTACAATTTTTTGAAAATTTCCAAGGAGCAATAAATGCATAAAGATCCGCAGTCTATTTATCAGACAATTTTTATCTCGCATAGAAATCCACAGTCTATCGTGTAATTTAAAGCATGGATGAAAAGTATCACCTTACCAAAATTGTTAAAAGAAGAAATTCCCGTTTGCCTCCTGTCCATTATTATCACTAGAATGGGGATGTTTATGCAATTTGCAGAAATTTGAAGAAAGTGGAATCAAATAAAATCTTGATTTCAGTGGTGTAGCCTTTGTAGATCTGAAATAAATAAAAATGGTACTAAACTCCGTCGAATGTTATATTCTACAATTTTTTGAAAATTTCCAAGGAGCAATAAATGCATAAAGATCCGCAGTCTATTTATCAGACAATTTTTATCTCGCATAGAAATCCACAGTCTATCGTAACCTGTTAGTTAGCGCAGAAAGTTCGTTCCCCTTCTCGTTGCACTAACAAGTGATCCCGAGGAGAGATAATCGAAACCGTGGCAGCGTATCAAAGGAGATTTTTCGGAACGTTGGTTGTCCACGTATGTTGGTTTCGCACCTTTCAGGAGGAATGTCGAAAACGTAACGATCTCGTCTCGCGTCTCGGCTGGGTCTAAGGGATTACATCGGCTACAGAAAGCGCATCTCGACGACTGACAGCAGTCTGGTTGCATGGGATCAGGGCCTCGTGTGCAGACCGAACAGCCCGATGACGGGAAGAAATGGCTGTGAAAAGCGTTTCCACGGTGGGCGGGGATCGATCGTGGGTACGCGTTGCTCGAAGAAGACACGCCGCTGCCCCAGAAAAGTACCGTTAAAATATTTTATTGCGAGAGATATCTCGCCGCAGCTACGCCGGCTGTCTGTCGATTTTTCTGTCTCCTCGTTCCGCGGAGAGCTCGCCGTCAAAGCGCATCGACACGGATTGTCGGATTGCGAGAACCTCGACACAGACACGACGCGCAGTGGCTCAACGTTTACCGAGCGATTCCAGATCGGGAAACATATTTTTACCTCTTCTTGTTTATGGGTAGTTTTCACTTGTTCCCATGTGGGAGCTTTCGACAGAAATTTAATATCACCCCTCAAGAGAGTTGGCCAAAATTTTCCATCTAAATCAAAATTTCGGATAACGAATAAAAAATAATTAGGATTTCAAACATTTAAATCCAAATCCACACATGGATTAATAAATCCTTTAGATCGCATTACATGCTAACTCTAACATTTTATATCGTAACATTGACTTTTTTAATGGTTCGTTACGATCATTTAAGAAAAAGTTGCGTGCGATTATATGATTATATGTAATATAAATGTATTCCTGAAACTTTCTGCACGTCCATTCCTCGGTAATTTTACGCTAAGACTTTCTTTTTCTTTTTGTGTTTTTTTTTTATTTCTTTATTTTCTATTGTAAACATTTGTATAAAAGGACTTCGGTCCGTAAATAATGACAACATTTTTTATTCATTATTCGATGGTTCGAATATAAAGAGTATCTTTATTCGACGGGCATCGAATAAATAATTATATTCGACGAGAATTTATCCGATGAATAAGGATAATTTTTTTTATACGAAGTGGCTTTATTCGAATAATTTTTTCATCTTTTATCTGTATCTTTTATTCGGATGCTTCGAATAAATCTTTCCACAACTACTGCCAACTCTAATAAACGCAAACCATCGAATAATGAATAAAAACTTTTCTATTTTTTATTCGTTATTCGAAATTTTTATTTAGATGAACATTTTGCCCAACTCTGCCCCTCAATAATATTAAACTTTTCTATGATATAATTTTTGTCAACGTTCTGACTCCCAATTTTTTGATCTCCAAAATATTTACCTAATTTGTAAATTTTTATTTCTAAAAGTACAACGAATCGATTGATAATTAACTTGCGGATTTCATTGCGAGAATATCAGGAAGATTAAACGAATTACAGAATATATCTATATGCAATGCTCAATCATTTAAAATTGTTGAGGAAGAGAAGATAATTTTCCTAAGTGACTAGTGCATTTTGCAATTAACGCAGACAATTTTTATTTCGCATAAAGATCCGCTTTTACTTTATTTTTTTTTTTATTGTCAGCTTTGCTTTTATCGTTTACTTTTTTGATTTTTCCTCGGCCAGAAGCGAAGAAGCGTATTTCAAAGTGCGACGCGACTGCTACCGGTGCAGCGCGATGCAGCGAGTTCGTATTCCCACGCGATGGAAACGAGTTGTTGCACACCGGTGCATACCGTCTACCGGGTGACCCGCGGTTTCATCGATCTCGGACAAGAGAACAAAAGGAGAACGAGTGTCGAACGAAATCGGACACGATCGATCGGAGGCTCTCGGTGTCCGTCAATGGCAACGACGCGATCCGGACCGTGACAATCGTTCCGCGTTACGGTGCTTTAGAGCGAGTCACGAGCAACCGCGAATCACAATTGCCTCGGAACCACGATCCTCGCGCTTCTTCCCGTCCGATCGAGGCAGAATTCCTTCTCATTGTATCGGATCTTTGTAAAAACAAATTTATTTATCTTTTCTCGTACGGTCAAAATCGATATTCAATTTTAGCCCTCGGGCAGCGGACCTTTTCTTTTTTACGCCTACTACGGTGCTTGGGATCGTTCGCAGCTTTATCCTTTATCTTTTTGTAGACCCATTAGCCTGTCTGTTGTTTCTACTGCATTCGATTTATTCAATTCCTACAACTCGAGTAATCGAATCACGATGTGAATACTTCGAAGTTTAAGTGAATCAGGGCTTCGCCGTGGGAGTGTTAATAACTTTTTATAAATCTTCTTCAATCTCTTTCAGGCAAGAGATGGATCCCTTTTCTTGTAGAATGCTTCATTTTCCAAGGCGATTCATTCTACTCAGTCGCCCATTTATTAAACGATTCATCGTAACAGTACTGAAAATAGGAAGTGCATGGACGACGATTATTAGACTGCGGATATTTATGCAAAATAAAAATTTTCTGCGTCATTTCCAAGAGTACATGGACCTATTTTAACTCGAAAATTAAACATTTCTGCCGACCTAGAATAATTCCATTCTATATAATTGTTTTAATTTCATGGACGTGAAATTGATGTAATACCTCGTACAATACTTAAATGTTTAGTAATTGATATGATACCAACATATTTAATAATGCAAACAATATTCCGAATAATGGTACAGCAATTTTCAGTGGTGACTCAGAGTCACTCAGTGCTAAGGGTTAATAACTGTAACAACCTGGAAATAATAAAATAACTTTCATACATCATTTTATCCTTTCCACTGTTTCAAGTTGCACCTACTCATTGTTACCGTGAATGCAGCCGGATGATAATGAAACTCAAGGAATGGAATGAAATGGTCAAATAAAAAGGTCCCAACGATTTTTGACCAATTCGCGTCACCTGGCCCAGTCCATGAACATTCATCACAATTCCCCGCTTTTCGCGCAGTAATTACAGTAAACGCTCGATTCTTGTCCAACAGCCGTGTTTTTTGTGGACAAGAATCGTGCCCCAGAAGTGCTTTTTGATTTATGACTGCGTCTAGATATCGCGCCGACCGCACCGAGCGAGACTTCAATAGAGAGCCGAACATAGAGAAGGACAGAATCAAATACGGATCGCGTGACCGAAGCGTGTCGCCATCGCTGGCAGTGTCGCCAGTTGAGTCCGAATCCGGACTCATTTACTCCCCTACTTTTCCCCTTCCACTATCCCATTCCAGCACCACGTCCCACTCAATCCCCGTCGCGCACGCGCAATGTGTCACATATTACGACTCTGGCCATCAGAGAGGGGGTACCTGTATTCCCCTCGATTTTCTCGACCTGGCGACACTGATCGCTGGCACAGTTTAAAGGCCCGCGTGTTCTCACAATGTAATGCCGATGAAAAATTCTTTATACTAAATACAATTGAAACTATATCGTGTTTGGTCTTGTTTTAATCAGAAAAATGCCAGAAACAAGCCAGTGAAAGTCCCATAAAAAAATAATGAAAATTAAGAAGTTTGAACATTCGATTCATGGTGTCAATGTAGTGGTGTTCACACCGATATACCTGAGCCTACATCAATCGTCGCCGCCCTGCGTAGCGGCGCGGCGTTGACAGGCAGTGGAGTGGGTAGGCACTGGACAAAATCGTGCCCACGACCCCGGACAAGAATCAAGTACAGTAAACGCTTGATTCTTGTCCAGAGCGTGGGCACGATTCCTGTCCAGTGCCTACCCATTACACTGCCTGTCAACGCCGAGTCGCTCTGCAGGGCGGTGACGATTGATGACGGCTCGGGTATATCGGTGTGAACACCACGGCATTGACTCGAGGAATCGATTTTACAAATCTCTTAATTGTCATTATTTGTTTATGGGACTTTCACTACCTTGTTTCTGGCATTTTTCTGATTAAAATAACACCAAACACGATATAGTTTCAATTGTATTTAGTGGTTTAATCGACGGTGAAAGTATCGGTCGCAAGGAAGGACAACGCATCGGAAAGAAAGAGACGCGGACAGTCACGCGAACCGTATTTCATTCTGTCCTTCTCTATGTTCGGCTCTTTATTGAAGTCTCGCTCGGTGCGGTCGGCGCGATATCTAGACGCAGTCATAAATCAAGAAGCACTTCTGGGGCACGATTCTTGTCCATGAAAAACACGGCTGTTGGACAAGAATCAAGCGTTTACTGTACTGTACGTAGCATCAAGTCCCCGAAGGTCAGACGTGCAAAGCCGCCCGGCACGGGAGGAGCTTTAAGTTCAAGAGGGGGATAGAATCGCGACACCTTGTCCGGACTGATAATGTCAGTCGACGCGGTACGAGGCTAACGTGGAAAAATACGAGCAAGCTGACAAAGCCGGAACGATCGTTCTAAATGTCTGCAGTGGGTGCAGGTCCGCGTCATCACACGGGCGGCGCGGCGGCGGCGGCTATTAGCCAGTTTTTCGCTGTCGTTTCGAAGCCGTGTCACCGAGCGAAGGAACCGTGTCCCCGGTGTCCCTTTAACGAGTGTCATCGACCCGGTGGAAAGGTCAGGAGTTCCTCGAGAGAGCCGAGTCGCCGGCTCTCGGTGTTTTTCGCGCAACACGTTAGTCCCCTGTCCAGCGCGTTCACTAGGATGGACCTTAGCTATACTTGGTGAAATTTTTTTTGCGAGATTTTTTTCACGCCCCCTTCCCAAAATTGTGCTATTGGGTAAGAAAATAATTCCTGCAAAAGTTGATGGTAATCGGATAAGGGGAAGGCATGCCTCATTGACGTTGAAGTTGCGAAAAACATGAAATTTATGTAGGGATGGGAATATTTGAAGGAAAGACTTTTTATTATGACTAAATATATATTTTTATAAATATTTCTGCTAAATTTTATGTATTTTATTGAAAGTACCAATTCTTTTACTTGTATTCTTATACTAATTTAAAAAGTTGAGAAATTAACGTTCGACATAAATATGTTATACTTAATCAGAGCATAAATATTTTTAACCGGATGTGCTTCGCGAAAACGGACTTGTTAGCGGGAAGGTGCCGGACAGAAATTAGACAGGCTAATTAATGTGAAATAATCTTGATTCGTACAAAGTACACTTATACTTGAATGAATGTAAGGAATTATAATATTTTTGGAGGTTTAAAATATTTCACTTTAATTTTCAGTATACTCGTCACATTGAGCGCGTGCAGTTACTTCTATTTCAGAACTTCGCGCTCGATTAGGCACCCCTTCCCGACGTCCGATTGATCTAAAATTTTGGATATATCATTTTTTCATGACATGGAACCATATTGGGGGGGGGGGGGGGCGTGCCCAAAATTTTTTGGTCGAAAAATAAGGTCCACTCTAGTGTTAACTGTTCACCGTGCTATGTCCGAACGTTCACTGTTTTCCGGGTTGTGCGTGACTTATCGTCCCGCGATCGACTCTCGGCCGACGGACGTGACTTCCCCGAGGACCCTCGATGATTCTCGAGAGACCCGTGAGCCGTCGCCAGGCCCGCAGGGGTCAGACCGAGGGGAGACCACCTTCCTCTCTATTTCTCTATTTTTTCTCCCTCTCCCTCTCTCTCTCTTTCTCTCTCTCTCTCTCTTTCTCTTTCTCTCGTTGTCGATCGATTCGAGCTTCCGATCGTTCCGACCGTTTTAACCCTTCCGAAGCCATGGCCGTGGTCCCTCGGACCGACGAGACGCGACGCGACGCGACGCGACGCGTCGGCGCGACGTCGAGTCACCGATCGGATGTCCAGATAAATTAGACTGCCGACCTCTGTGCAAGCTGCCTTCTCTACTTTCTTCGGTTGTTCTGCAAGCATCGGGAGCAAAGTTCTTTCATCGAGGAGAGAACTCTTTATGCTCGAAATAAGATGGAGACAGTGCTATTCACTTTTGTTACCCTCTGCTGTCCGCTGCATTTCTGCGGCTACTCGTCCAACTAGATGGCAATTGTGTTCCTATCAAATCGTACCCTCCCATATCATTTATGTCGATAACAATTTTTGTTGATAGGCAGCAAAGAGATTTTTATGCTCTTGAACGGGATTGCGGATTTTATGCATTTAAGGGAAACACGAGTAAATGAAATTTAAGACTATCGATGTAGTATTTCCATGTTGTAGAAATTATCGAAGAAAGAACGACAATTTTTATTTGGCCCCCGTTTCTTGCAATTGATGCAGGCGATTTTTAACGATCACTGGACTGCGGATCTTTATACATTTATAGTAAAATTGAGTACATGAAATTCTAAATTGTTTATATATTTATTAATGTCTTAAACCGTGTATGGTTTATATAGCATACATTAGTATAACACTTTACAATTGACAATGAAGTGTATATCGTTATACTAAGTTAAATTAACATGGGGGAATATTTTCGATTGAGGAGCAGTTCGATTAAATGCCCTCGTTCTGAATCGTATTCTGGACATTGCCAAAAAAGGTTAAGGAAATTCAAAATTGTAGGAAAATTTTGAATCATGAAGATGTCAATATATGATTACTCATCTATTAAAATTATCAAGGGATGAAATTACATTCTATTTAGTCTCTATTCCTTGCAGACAATGTTTATTTTCCGTACAGATTCGCAGTCTAATGATCACTATAATTTACGTTTCAGGTATAATAGCATAATCTATAATCTATAACGTCATTGAATATCGTAAAACATTTTGGTTATCGATATAAGGGATACCAGCACCGCTTTCAATGTTGATCCTACTCGAGACATCGCATACCTGTTTCCTTGTGGGCTACAAAGTTGCAAGTGTCACTGCTGCGTAGAACACGGTTCAGAGGTAATTGAGCAGAGATCAGCTTTCTAAGAGCGTAGAAGCAAATTGTTGACCCGAACTATAGTCCGCAAAGATGGCCGTAGCGAAAGGGTTAAACACCGTTAGTCTCCAGGCGGCTCACAATCAGTGCTGCTCGGGCTCGGTTCTTTCACCCGGTTCCCTCAAGCTCCGGGGACCGTTACATCACTTTCGCTGAACAGCTCGCACGGTTTTTGCGAACGGCGAACCTCGTCGATGATCGACAATGAGTCGCAGAGTCTATCGTCGTCGTTGTTGCCTCACTTTCCTCGATTCCCGACTCTAATCTCCGTCGCTAATTTACCAATACATACCGTGTACGTATTCTTAAAGGCCTTGTAAACCCATCACCTTAATCCCAGGACCCGGAGAATCATAAGCTACTTACGATCTTGCTTCGAGAACCTATAAACCTCTTTGAGTTTCATTCATTTCGCGTTACAACGATCGCATACCTTAGGTTTCTACGAGATCCTTAATCACCTGATCTTAGAATGTGTTCAATCGCTTCGGATCCTTGCGATTTCACTGTTCGATCGTGCAGGCTCTCGGGATCTTTAGACTCTTAAATGCAAAATCAATTGTTCCAATATTTTTATGAATTTCTTAGGTACATTGTAAAGTCGCCGTTCGAGTGCGAACGGTTAATTATTTATAGTGAATTCTTGACCTGCTTCAATCATTCGGAAATACTGATTCGTGTATCTAATTAGTAGACAGCGGTTCTTTATGCAAAATAAAAGTTTTCTGAATTACGACAAACTGGAGTGAAATAAATATTTATTTCTTTTCTTAATATGTTTGATAAGTTCAAAATAATTCAAAAGTATTTTTAAATTCTTCTAATGTGTTTACTGTTTTAAATGAAACTTACTCAATTTTTCCATACACGCATAAAATCCGTTGTTTACTAATTAGGAACGTTCCCTTTCGTTCGAGGATTAATTTAATATAGACGCTCGACTGACGCAAAGATTGAGTTATGCGCCCGAGTCATGCGTCCGAGTCATGCGACGTCGAACGAATAAATTGTGTGTTCGTTTTTTCCCGATGGGTGACAGAAAATCGCGTGACATTTTGGGCTCGTCCCCGATGAAATCAGCGTGTCCCGTCGAGAGCGGGCTCGTTCTACTCGTTCCACGAGGAAACAATTTCGCGTCAGGCCGAGCTCCCCGCGCGCACGACGATCCAATTTCCGCGACCATTTTGTCATTAACTCGAGAAAGGCTGCGCCTCTTTTATATCGGTGGCTCGGCGCGGCCAGGACAATCTAATTTTCGTTGATTGATACAAAGGACAAGCGAGCCGCGATAACTCGAGACGCTCCTCGTCGATTGTCAGTGAGTCACCCGATCAGCCTAGAGTCAATGAAAATTCCGTGGGCGACCTCCTTTTCGCATTATCGGCACCGACGATCAATCTGAAATTGTCAAAAAAATTGTTAATTGTAAAAAAAGCAGCGATCTTTTATAATTTAAAATAACACTTCTTTGACAATTACAAGAATCGTCTCTTATTAATAGACATCGGATTTTATGCATTTATGGCAATGAGTACGTGAAATTTACAACAGTGACAAAATTAGAAGACTTCAGAGTATTAACCCTTAGCAGTCGAATTGCGACTCTGAGGCACCACTGACAATTGCTATGCCATTCTTAAAAATATTGTTCACATTATTATTTTTGTTCGTATTTTATAAACTACTAGACATTTACATATCACACGAGATATCATATCAGTTTCATATGCAATAAATGAAAACAAAATTGTATAGAATGGAAATATATCCTAGATTGGAAAAATCTTTCGTTTTTAGAGTAAAATAGCTCCGAGTACTAAGGGTTAATATATTATTTTCACTATATTAAAATTATTAGTGAAAAATATAAACTTATTTAGCAATGGATGCACAAACTTTTTATTTTGCATAAAGATCTGGAGTCTACTTATTATTTATGTATTGAATGCATAAATGTTTGATCGGTCTCCATTCTTAATGGTCCGGTTTCCAGAAGAGAGAATAATTATTTTTGGTTTTTGTTTGAAGTAAATTTTGTCCAAGCAGTTCCGACTCGGATGGACAACCTAAAATTGTAAAAAATAAAAATAGCGCTTTTCCATAATTTAAAATAATACTTCTCAATAATGGAAGACCCTGTATTACAAGAATTGTCTCTTACTTATTATATATTGATTGCATAAAATGTTTGATCGATCTCCGTTCTCAATGGTCCGGTTTCCAGAAGAGAGAATAATTATTTTTGGTTTTTGTTTGAAGTAAATTTTGTCCAAGCAGTTCCGACTCGAATGGACAACCTAAAATTGTAAAAAATAAAAATAGCGCTTTTCCATAATTTAAAATAATACTTCTCAATAATGGAAGACCCTGTTATTACAAGAATTGTCTCTTATTTATTATATATTGATTGCATAAAATGTTTGATCGATCTCCGTTCTCAATGGTCCGGTTTCCAGAAGAGAGAATAATAATTTTTGGTTTTTGTTAGAAATAAAGTTTGTCGTGTTCCGAGCAGTTCCAGCTCCGACTATTACTCTTATCGAGGACTGTCAAGCGGTCATTTGACACTTATCGTTTCCAGATACGCGGTTCGATGGTTTTTTTAATCTTTTTAACCGTCTCGAGGGTCTATTATGTTGTTACGAATTCTTATCGAGCCTCCTAATCTCCTTTCGACCGGCAAAGTCGTGCTCGAACTTCTCGAGTAGGTCGAGAGCTCGAGTTACGGACTCGGCGCAGGCTCCGAAAACGAGAAAATCCATAGCACGCGCTAATAATATGAAGAATCAGAGCATCTAATGCGATTCAATTTCACCTTATATTGTCTTCCCCAAGGTTTCCAAGATGAGATTCGGGCTCGGATACTTTCCCAGCGGACCACTGACCTTCTTACTTCAATTCAATCGGAATGCGTCGACGCGACGCGACGCGACTCGACGCGACGACGCGAGCCTCTCCAGATTTCCTCGACGCGCGTCGATGCGTCCGCTCTTTTGTCGTACGAAATCTGCATCCGCGGATCCTGATTCATATTCGAGTACATTTTATCTACGACTATGAAGTCATAAATTCCATACAGTTATAATATTATTATTCCTCATCCGGCGAGTTAGAGCTTCCTGACCCAACGGTCTCGAAATTATGCTAGACGATGATGATCAAACCGCAAATTCTATCCGTTCGTAGCTGGTTCGTGGAACTATAAACTTTTTAAATTAATGTCTTTATATCGATCGTATTTGTTGTTAATAACTAACAGTTAATGCTTTCGGCGCAAGGTTCGATCAATTTTTTAATAAATTTACAAAGCAATTTTGCAAATCACTTTGTAAATTTTCAGGGGTTACTAAGATTGCGACTGTGAAAATTTTGAAATTTAGGAATACACCAACTTTGAAATTATAACTTAATTTATTGAAGATATACTCACTGGCTTTGCGATGAAAATTAATAACTTCGGTGAGAGAATGAAATGCGTGTTTACTACCTGCCGGTTATGGAGACACCGAGGTGAGGCAGACAAATAATTGCTTTGTAAAATTAAAAAATTGATCGAACCTTGCGCCAAGAGCATTAACTTTTTATATTCTTTGAAACAAATTTCTCTCGGCATTGTAATATTTCCATGAGAATCAATGAGAAGGTGAAAAAGTAATTTGGAACAATGAAAAGGCCTTCAAAAATTCAGACATTCGCGCAGATTAATTGACAAAGGCGCTAACGAGGCCCATCAAGGCCACGCGACAGCTCAGTGCCAGAAGAATCGACCATGACATCGATGTCGAGTGGCTCGGATTTAGTCGCAGTTCGAGTTGCGATAAGGTAGAAAGGTATCGCATCACGATGAATCTCGACGTATCGATTTTCGTTTCGCGGAAACGAGTGTTCGACGCATCGGTGCTCGGCGCAGGAAAGTGTCACGCTGTCCTCGTAGCAGAAGCGAAACATACATACATACATATACATAATATGTATGTTTTGCTCGGACGCGGATCGACGTGGATCGTCATGGATCTCTCGTCGACGAAAAACTACGGGCAGACGGCTAGCAGGCTATAGCAGGCGCGTTAATTCAGTCGGAGAAAGGCGTCGCGCTTCGTCTCGTCGTGGGCTGCTAAACGGTGAACAATAAACGTGACTCACGAGCCGACGACCACTCGTTTCCTTTATGCTCGGATCGTTTCAGAAGCGATCCGTTAAGACTCTCCACAGACCTAGGCTATGTTAATTAGTTCGACCTCAGCCTCGGGGCTCGTTCTCTGCGGAATTCTTTCTCTCGAAAGCTCCCGCGCGTGTTCCTTTAATCTCTAAAAAGCCTCGCTCGCAATTACCGCTGATCAGATTGCCCAAACGAATTTTTCAACCACGATTCTTCGTTTAACAATTTTAACAAAATTTCACAGAAAAATTGATCGAGACTGCAAAGATGCATTCAAAGGAAATTATTCGATAATTAACGCTAATTTTACCGGGACGCGTTGCAAAATGACCAGTTGCAATATTTTTAATTTACGATTATTGAAATTTATTTCTTTGGATATATACATCTATTTCTTTGACTGTACAGGGTGATCGGTAACAAGTGAAGAGGGGGTGGTTTTACATTTAAAAAAATAAGTCGAGGTAGGCATACATAAAATCGCGGTAGAAATAATGTTAACGCTAATTTTACGCGTTGCACAATGACGAGTTGCAATATTTTTAATTTACGATTATTGAAATTTAATTCTTTGGATATACATTAAAAAAATGGCTACAGATAGACAAATTCTTGTTATTTTTATAAAATAATGCAGTGTAACTTTTAGCGCTGCGTTAACCTAGTGTTAAATAGAGCAATCTTTTCATCGACTCTTATAATTGATTCCCATGCCGTAATACTCGTGCGAATTCTATGCTCAGAGGCAAACTTTCAACCGAAAGAACATGAAATTTATAATTCTCTAACGAAGATCGAAGATCCATTAAAGAATACCATTGATAAATGAATTAGCGATCGGCGAGGTGAACGAATGAATAAATGAATCGTCCGGTAGCGGATCGCCACGGTCGAGGAGCGCATAAACGCGGGGATGAGCCTGGATTGCGAGCTATTCCAGCGTGGAGACCTCGTAAACGATATTACGAGAGTGTGTCGCGGCCGTGGCGAGCCGAGGATACACGAATTTTTCAGTCGAGAGACTATCCAGATGGGAGAGAGGATTCGTTGGGCTCGTGGGTGGCTGGTCGATTTCCATAAAATGGTGGTGACTGCGTGGGCGGATCGACTCGGATCGGTCCCGAGGCCGTCTCAGTTGACTTCCGATCGAGGTGTGTCAGCTCGGATGCCATTGCCGAGGGGACACAATCGGCCGATAAATTTCGTTCGGCCGATTCCGCCGCTCGTTATTTTCGAAAGAGCGAGCCGCCTCGTTCCGTTCGCTTGCCACACGGTATACATGTACATATACACAGTGGTCAACTCATACAATCTAATTAATTGTTGTTAGGATCGTCCGAGTATAATTTCTTGTTATTTCCGAAACATATACTCCAATTTAAAGTTGATCCGCAGAATTTAAGAATGAAAATTTAAACACCAGCTTCAGGAAACAATTACAATTGCACATTCAGCTCCAATTACAGTCCAACTCAATCGACAACATTTCGTTCCTTCGGAGCAGAGTTGGGCGAAATTTTCATCTAAATAAAAATTTCGAATAACGAATAAAACATTAAAAAATTTTTATTCGTTATTCGATGGTTCGAATATCAAAGACGCGCATCGAATAAATAATTATATTCGACGAGAATTTATCCGACCAATGAAGAGAATTTTTTTTATACGAAGTGGCTTTATTAGAACTTCGAATAATTTTTCATCTTTTATCTGTATCTTTTACTCGGAGGTTTCGAATAAATCTTTCCACAATTACTACCAACTCTAATAAACGCGAACCATCGAATAATGAATACAAATTTTTTCCATTTTTTATTCGTTATTCGAAATTTTTATTCAGATGAAAATTTTGCCCAATTCTGCTTCAGACTAATGGAACAGACCAAGATCGATCCGTTTGTAATAAATAATTAAAGATACTAACGTTCACGTTTTTAAGCAACTTGACTCTGCCCAGACCCCTCGCGGGGGAATGTATAATCTGAAAATAATTCGTCGGTGCATTCTCGTGTCGGCGTTCGATCGGAGGTCAACGCACCGGGCGTCGAAGTGCACCGAATAACTTCCCGCTCGAAGACGATAGCGGCTGTAATTTAATTTGCTCTTATCGCCAGCCCCCTCTCCTACGTTCTTTCTATGGTGCTACAAGGGGGATCGTATTGCCAGACCGTCCCGTCTCCTCTCGTCCCGTCCCGGCCCTCATCGCGTGACTCCCTTGTCGGTCGATTTCCAAAACGACTCTTTCATTTTCCTCCATTCTATCCGGACCGTGTGCACGCAATGTGCAAGCTGCCCCGAAATCGGTGACTCATTTTCCGAGTGCGAATCCCGGGGAAACTGAGTGGAATGGAACGAGGGGCGCTATGGTGTTCCGTGCCCCTTTACGGGTTCGAAGACCTTTCGATGAATTTTAGGGGTCTGCTCCGCCCTCCTTCATCTCTTTTTTCATTCATAAGACTTCAAAAAGAAATGATTAATTTTTGCTGCCTTGCTGAACCTTTTTTTTTTTTAAATTTCATAATTATTGATCTCACAATGATGCCAAAATCTAAGTAAATTCAATCTTGTTATTTTTACAAGCCGATGCACACTAACCAATTTTAATGCTCGGTAGGTTTACCCCTTGCTGTATAATAACGAGTCAGACTCGCGACGAACACCTGAAATGTAATCTGATAAATGTCAATGTTATGTTTTTCTTTTAAGAGGAAATAAAATCATTTAGTTCGTGATCAATATTTCAGCGTTCAAGTAAACGTAGGTATACAATAGATACAAAATTTTCTATTCTTATCGGTGAAATTATTAAAGACAAAGAAGTTGCAATTGTTGGAACCATGAAGAAAATCGTACGGCGAGGGGTTAACGTTAAATGCGTCGCAACTTTTCCATCCAATTTTATCAAGAAAGTATCAACTTGCGCGAGCCTAACTGCAATCTTCCGATCCTTACAATCGTCATCGATTTATCGCGAGTTGGTACCGAGAAACAGCGACATGTTGAAGCAGCAGTTTGAGAAACAGCGTCTAACCGGAAGCAGCCTCGCGAGAGTCAGTCCGCTGTCCAATCGAGCTCGAAGCGATCAAACGCGATGGCGCGGCCAATCGAGTGAGTTCGTTTCGCTTTGGGGAACGATAGACCGCAATTAAGCCGGGTTTCAGAGAACGCTGTCGCGTGCATCGTATCGCATTGTCGTGAACGCGTGTCCGTGTCCGAACAATGGCAACGCGGTTGATGGCGCCTAGCCTCTAGCCAGGCTAAAGGAATAGAGAAAGAATAGAACTCTCTCTCGCGGGCTAGACTTCTCGTTGAAAGAAATATTTCCGTCTGCCGTCGCGACGAAACAACCGGACGAACGTCGGCGTATTGCCCCTTTCTTTCCTTCCGGCGAATAATCACGAATACCGTGGAAAAACCATGCCCGTTGCCACATCTCGTGTACCCGCGACTTTTCTCATTTTCCCCGATGCGTTCTCCGCTACCTCGAACGGGATTAACCGTTGCCACGGGCCTCGATCTCTTTTCTCCTCGATCGTCGCATTGTTCCTCGCCTCGCAATTCGAAATCTGCACGCAACATTTCTTTCCCGGCTTTGGAGTGTTCGCTCTCGCGAATCGTCGGTTCATCGAGCTCGACTAGTCGCTGTGATCTCGATGAGCACGCCCTGCGGCGATTGGAAATATGTATAGTAAAGTCTTGATCTAAGCCTCGGTTTCGTGTTCGGACATAGATAGTGTGGGGCTACTTTTGTGACCGCGGTGAACGTAGAAAAGGACAGCGCATGTAAACACGGGGACCGCGCGGCCGAGACAGGTCCGGACAGGCCTACTCGCGCTGGCCGGCCGGGTGGGGGTAGCACGTCATCGACTCTCGATCCGGTTCGGACCTGCCACCGGTATCGTATGATGCGGAATGTTTACACTTTATTTCAATTTTCTTTAATATTGAACGAATATAATTGAATCGCTTTGATGCCTCCATGAAAGAAGCGATGATTCGGAGTTCGGAATAGCGCGAGCAGGAAGACTTTCGAATGGAAAATTCGGTCCCTCGGGACGATGATTTTCCGTGGAAAGATACCCGGTCGATTCGGTTCGGTCTTTTACAGTCGGGGTGGAAGACGGCCGCGCGATGACTGAGCGAGGAAGAAAAGGGCGGGGAAGATTGAACGGTACCCACTCGATCCAATCAAAGAGTCCTTTGAGGAACAGCGAGCCCACAGCTTATTTTCTACGCTGGTCTCGGTACAGCGGGACGAAAATACGCCCGGTGCTACTCGTTTCGGAGCAGACGTTTCTTAAATAAGCCGTGCGCGCTCCCTTCGAGAAAGAGAAATGCACGCGATCCTCTTCTACACCGTCACTTCCGGGCTGATGCGTGCGTCACCTTTCCCAGTGACATCAACGAGAAAACCCAAAGTATTCGCTTCGTCTAGACTACCCTTCCTACCGGGTGTCCCCAAAATAGAGGCACTTCTTTTCGGGAAGAAGCTCTTTAACGCGAGAAATTTCGAAGGTAGATCTCGTGTTAGGCTGCAAGTTACACTTCCGGCTAGATCTCAAGGTAGATGAAAATTGATAGACATGAGGATTGATATATCTCAAGCTAGATAGGCCTCAAAATGGATAGGCCTCAAAATGGATAGTCCTCAATATGGATAGTCATGAAAATGGATAGTCATGAAAATGGTTAGTCATGAAAATGGATAGTCATGAAAATGGATAATCATGAAAATGGATAGTCATGAAAATGGATAGTCATGAAAATGGATAGTCAAGAAAATGGATAATCCTCAAAATGGATAGTTCTCAAAATAGATAGTCCTCAAAATAGGTAGGTCTTAAGCTAGATAGATCTCAAGCTAGATAGGCCTCAAGTTAGACTACAACATATACTCCAAAATAGATGCGTCAGAATTGCTTTACCTCTAAACGCAACATTTTCACGGGACAAAAGTAATTGGCACAACATTCCACGAAAGATCCACTAATCATCATCGTCACCTATTCCGCAAGCTCCGTCTAGAAAAATGAACTCTGAACGTTTCCTCGCCGCGTCAGCTAAACGATCCTATGCGACCCGGTACTGAAACGTTGCCATAATTTTCCCTTCCGCGAGATCGGATTTTCGCCAAGATGAACGCGGGTGGGTTAAGCCGAGCGTAGTTTTCCCAGCGTGCATGCGTGCGTGCGTGCGTTTCGAGGAAGCGATTTCTCTGAAAAGAAACGTCGCCGCTGAAAACGACGCTAGCTCCGTCCCCTAATGAATGGATCGCGACGAGTGATCTATTCCGCGTCTAGGATCCATCGGCCGTGGACCCGGCGCCGCCACGCCCGGACGCGACAGAATTTCAACCGTCTATTTATAAAGCGTGAACGAACGGCTCGGATGCAGCCTGTGGATGCAGCCGGCGAACGGGAAACGCGAGCCTACGTCGTTGATCCGGTTAATTCTGGGATGTTGGATCAACGGGGAAAAAATCCGAGGGGAGTAAAAAGAGAGAGCGCGTCTCTCTCGTCACGTCGCTCGTGCTCTCTCTCTCTCTCTCTCTCGAGCTCCTATAAATATTCCGCACGCGGTTCCGCGCTAACTGAAAAATCGGCCGCGAATTATCGTCCGGGGAACGCGATATTTTAGCCGGGTGGTTTTTACGGCCGACAACAGCTTTGTTCCCGGCTATCAGGAGACTCGTTGTTTGGACGTCGGCTGACAAACGGGGAAACGCTTTCCCGCCAGAGAGTCGCGATTCTCTCCGAGACCTCTAATCCGACGAAAATTCCGTCCTCTGTACGTAGGAATCACGGCGGATTGAATTGTTGCGCGCGCGCTTGACAGAGAACAAATATTTGACTGTGTTCGCCTATAGAATTTCCGTTTTTCAGAGTCGCGTAGATGATGCAATATCGTCGCGTGTTTTGGTCGAGTTGTTGTGCGTTTGCTAACGTAAACAAACTTGACTGTGTTTGGAGAGAACCTCGAATCGTACGGTGCGAAAGTTTGACAGTGTTTACAAACCATTTGGAAATTATGATCTTTGCAATATATGTATGTTTGCGAAGATCGATTCGAACTGGGAACACTCTTCTTTAGAAGCTGCGGTCTTAGCATTTAGCCATAGTTTCCGCCGATTTCAATACACCAGCCGTAAGTGCGTGATTGGAATGAATTTTTTGCGTTTACTATACATGTTTCAACATTAACGATCATACATTTGTTTGTAATCTGTATCTGTATATAAGGTTGAAATAAATCTCTTACGAGATTTTCTGTAATAAAAAAAACAAAAAAAAAACTGGGAACACTCGAATACTGTTTTGTTGTTGTTCGGTTTCTTTGTTGTGTCGAACGTTTTGCTAATCCTCGTCCGTTCTGTTTGCAGATATTCGGGGCACGGCAACACGAACCGTATCTATCATGTCGGTTCCTATTTAAGGTAAGCGGCAACGCTCTTCGATTTTATCGCAGTTGTGCAAACACAACGAGGCTTTATTCGCGCCGGGCGGCTACGATTGTGGTTGTACCGGTCACGGTCCGGTTCAATTTTATTCAACGCTCTCCAGCCGGATTCCGCGCTCGCTTCAATAGCGCTCCCACGCCGTTCCTATCTTTAGTCGTTTTAACGCGTTCGAACGACGCGGTTCTTTGATGAATTATTTAAACTCGTCGCCGAGTTCTAGCATGATCGAGAGACCGTGCGTTAAACGCAGGAGTATGTAATAAGTTCGTTCGCGTTTCCTTCAGGGAACCAGACCATATTCGAGTTAGTAATAATGTCAAGCTTCCTGCTGATTCAATTTTGTTATCTGCATTACGAAATGAACAACGTTCTCCGAAAAGCTACTGATTTTAACATTCTAGGAGCTTCGTGTAACTCTTATCTGAGACAGCGTTGATAACGCGGCTGATTGCACAGATATTAATTGCATCAGCTGTTGCTCCGTACCTATTATCTGGAAAATGAGCTAACTTGTTGTTTGTTTTCTCGACAATTGCTTCTGGTAATATCCGATTGTTCCTCCATTTGCATTCTTTATTGCTGAATTCAGTTTGAAAATTCTAATAGACCCTTTCACGAGTAGAGAAAAATGAGTAGATGCAATTTAAAGCAGTAAAAATATTAGAAGAATTAAATATTCTGTTCTATGATTTTCATCCTATTAAACATATTAAGAAACTGAATTTTCTACTTCAATTCAGTTTGTTGAAAATCAGGCAGAAAATTTTCCTTTTTTTCATAAAGATTTGCTGTTTAGTTATGAGCATTTAAAAACATTATCATTTAAATTTCGAAAGTACAGGAATGATCCTGTATGTACAGGAACATACTGGACTGTTTTTGAACTTTGTGTAAAAGAAGAAAAATGTTTTCTAAATATATGGAGATTAATAAAATGCAGGTAAAAGGTTGAGAGAATAAACGGCGAATTAACGATCGATCACGTTGTCCGACATAATTTTTCGTCGGCGAGACAAAACGCGCGGGTGGAGAGGGAAAAAATGCAATATAACGGGTGCATTATTCTCGAGGATGGGAAAAGGCAGCGGATGAGGCCTCGGCATGAAGCCATCGTTGTCGGATATGCGACCGATGAGAGAATCGATGCCTCGTTATAAACGGTTGCGCGCGGCTCTAATTGTTCGACGGAACCGGAAGCGAGCAATCGCGCGGCCGATCGACGGAAAATCGGGCCGCGCGTCCATCGTTTCCATCGATCCGACAATTTTCCAGCTCTTCCATCGTCACCGATCCCGACCACTCGCGGAGATCCACGAAACAATTGTCTTGGTCTTTCAAGAATTCCGATCAATGGGGGGGACTGTAATCTTTATCGAAGGCGCTTTCTATCTTTAATCGACTGTGAGATTCGACGACCGTTTCGTGCATTTGCAGGAAATAAGAATAAAAATGGGATTCGAAGATGATGGACTGCAGATTTTATGCATCGAGCGCGTAAAATATGAAACGATAGGAATATTCAGGGACAATTTCCCCAAACTCTTGAGACAAGAACTACATTTTTCTTCGGCTTCTGTTTCTCAGAGCATCGTCAGAAAACGTGGATTTTTCAAGAATTTTTTCTATTTTTAGAAAATATTTTAAGCCGGACGTATGAAAAATAAAACAGAGCCTAAAGAAATAGGATCGGTTGAACGAGCACCCGGAGGAAAGTGTGTCTGTTGGATGGTGAATAATTGACCGGAGAGGAGAAGCACGGTGCAAAATGGCGAGAGGAAGATATCGGCAACTACGGTGAATAGTCGGTGGCGAATAGCAGCGTTTCACTTTTCGGGTTTGACGAAACAATTAAAGGCCCGACACGTCGCGCGAATCATGCTCGCGCTTTCTCCTGTAACGCGCGGAGGAGGACGTACCGTTCGAAACGGCGTTAATTGCGCTGCTCGGTGTCTCTCGGTCGTCCGTGGAAGAGTATTCGAGACATTGCCCGTGACGTTTTAATGGATGCTTCGACAAGACCTTTCCTGGGCGCATAAGCTGCCGTGAAAGTTCCGCCGGGGTTAATAAAAAATTAATCGGCTAACATTCATCGAAGCGTCGAGATCCTACCGGAGAAGGATTTACGAAAGCTCCCGGAGGCTTTTACACCGTGCGCTCTGCCTCGAAAAACTTGCGAGATTATTTATTTCGCCGAGGTACGGTTCCACCAATTTCTTTGATCGGCGTAGCTGTCAATTTACTTTGTCGATTTATTTCGCAATTTTAATTCATCGTTTGACATACCATTACATTCCTTATGACTCGACAGCGGATTTTATGAATTTATGGGACAAATGAATAAGTGTAATTGAAAACAGTACAAACATTAGAAAAATTTTTAAATACTGTTATATTATTTTCAACCTATTTCAGCTGAGCACTAAAAGCGACTAAAATGATTCAGCTTATAAAAATGACAAGGCTCTATTTATTTAGATTTTGTGCAATTTTTATTGCAATATGTGCTTGGATAAAAAAAATGTATATATAAAAATGTTTATATAATATTTATAAATGTTTATATAAAAAATATAAAACCGGTTATTTGACCGGCAGTGGTAGGTTTAATGTTAAACATATTAAGAAAGGAAATAAATTTCTATTTCACTCCAGTTAGAGATTTTTTATTCCCCATAAAGCTCCGCTGTCTACTAATGAATAAAAATTTTGTTGCTTTTATTTGTTTCGTCAGAGGTAAAATAAATTGGATCTACTTGTAAAACAACAAATAGGTAAAGTAGATAGATGAAGTAAATTGTTGTGGTAAATATAGCTGTGGAAGTTTACTGGAGAGCGATTAATGTTTGATGTTCGATGAGACGAGCATTTTCGAGAGATTCTCGCGAGGAGGTCCCGAATTCAGAGGCGTGGGTTGCGCCTCTATTAGAGCGAGAGACGCTAATGCCGAACGAAGTCATTCCACCGACGGGATAGCTTGTGGCAGCTATGTCAAGGTCGTGGCAATCTCTTCGCTTTATCTAACGAACTTAGCTCGATTAGCGTCGGCGCGTTCGCTGCTCGTTCGTCGGGAACTCTCGCAGAAAAGCGTCGCGCCGGGTACTTTCACCCTATTTTCTGCTCTCGAGCTCGTTACAATGGTGTCATGTCGCACGCTATCTTTAGAACAGGCCATAGGTTTGGCTACGAGCTGAATCATCGCCTAAAGTCTCCAAGCAATCTCTTCATCTTGGGACAATTAGGCTGTGAACGGTGAAAATGAAACTTGAATGGCCACCTATGGGAAACCATGAAGTCGACTAAGAGTACAAAAGCCATAGTTTCGACCAGGATCATCAAGCTGAATCTCTTCATCTCGATAAAATTATATTGCAAATGGCGAATATGGACTTCGAATGGCGCACCGATGGGAAACCATGAAGTCGACCAAGAGTACAACCAATGTTTTGACCAGGATCATCAAGCTGAATCTGTTCATCTCGATAAAATTATATTGTAAATGGTGAATATGGACTTCGAATGGCCACCGATGGGAAACCATGAAGTCGACCAAGAGTACAAAAGCCATAGTTTCGACCAGGATCATCAAGCTGAATCTCTTCATCTCGATAAAATTATATTGCAAACGGGGAATATGGACTTCGAATGGCGCACCGATGGGAAACCATGAAATCGACCAAGAGTACAACCATAGTTTTGACCAGGATCATCAAGCTGAATCTCTTCATCTCGATAAAATTATATTGCAAACGGTGAATATGGACTTCGAATGGCCACCGATGGGAAACCATGAAGTCGACCAAGAGTACAAAGCCATAGTTTTCACCAGGATCATCAAGCAGAATTTCTTCATCTCGATAAAATTATATTGCAAATGGCGAATATGGACTTCGAATGGCCACCGATGGGAAACCACGAGGTGCGAGCGATCAAGAATACGAAGCCGGCTCGATCCCGAAGGATCATGGTGTTAACGAGTTCCTCGAACGACATAGCGCTTCTTCCGTGGAACAAGATACCCGATTGCCGAGAATCGAGGCAGCGTACAGAGCGAGGAGCGCTTGTAATTAACGTTTGCGTTCGTTACGTCGAGTTTGACGATGATTCTCGGAAATGCTGCAATTTAGGCAGCTCTCGGGGTCCTCGGTTAGCAGGGTAACTAGGACCGTTGATCTTTAGCCTGAGCGCGCTTTGCTCTCGAATCGATCCATTTTCGGTTCAACGATTTTCCGGTTAGACTGGACGAATTCTTATTCTGGGAGGAGCCATTTTGGAGATAATTCGCTGCGTGAAGGACGCGCAAAGAAATAGAAGGAACTAGAAAATTTCCTTCCGAGGAAATAGAAGTTTCGAAAGAAGAAAATCATTTAATTGTGGAGAAGAATTATAGTTTAGAATTTAGACGATGAAGCTTTTGAAGATTCATCTTCCAGATTGTAACGAGTCTCATCGACGATAAGCAACAATCATCGCTGCCCACCGATCACAGGCTGGAACTCTGTACATACAGGGTGGTCCAGGCAACTTGCACACCTATAACAACTTCCAAAGTATGCGTTGCAGGAAATAGTTTTATATATAGAAGTTGCATGGTCTGAAGCGGTACATTATGTAGTGTATTTATTTTTTTTACAGGTGGAAGCGTTTCGGAGCTTTGAAGGTCGACTTTGTTTTTTTAAATGGATTACTATATCTTTTATACCGAAATATAGAAGAATGTCGAATTCTGAGTAAAAAAAGTATTGACCTTCATTAGCCCTAAACTTATTTCCTGAAAATTTTCTTCGCGTAATATCAAGTTAGAAATTCAACCTTATCACTAGACTCCGGATGTTTATGCAAAATTAAAAGTTTGTGCATCAATTGCAAGACATCGAAGCTAAGTATTAATTTCTATTTGTCACTAATAATTTTAATGTCCTGTAATTTTTTCTCTGTTTTGAATTGCACTTAGTCAGTTTTGTCATAGATGCATAAAATCCGGAGTCTACTTATCACAAATTTCCGCAGGACAGCTTCTTAGCGTGTAATGAAGGTCAATACTTCATTAAAAATAAACAAAGTCGACCTTCAAATTTTCGAAACGCTTCCACCAGTAAAAAAAAATAAATACACCACATAATGTACCACTTCAGACCATGCAACTTCTACTGTATACAAAACTTTCTCGCGCAACGCATACTTTGGAAATTATTATAGGTGTGCAAGTTGCGTGGACCATCCGTGTATTTCATGACACGAGGCCTGGCGTTAGTGTACCGTGGTCCCACTATCGATTCGAGCGAAACAGAAAGGAAATCGATATTTTCCAACCGGTTCGGGCGCGAGTAGCCCCCTTAAAGCCTCCTCTATCTGGTCCCGTGGTCTATCCGCTTGAATCGCCACAGTGTCCGAAGAAGAACAGTGGCACGAGGCGAGGGGCAATCCAGGGAACAGAGGGATAGGGTTTAAAAAAAGGTGTCCCGTGGCGGTGTGGTCGTAACGCGAGCCGTCGACGATACCTTTAACGAGAACCGGCAGCGTTAATTTTCGTGATCCCAGCAGCAACCTTGTCCATCGAACGGCGCAGCAGCAAGCAGCAAGAGCGACACGAGTAGCAGAGAGCAGAGCAGAGCAGAGCAGAGCGGAGCAGAGAGCAGAGCAGAGCCGTGGTGGTCGTCAGCTGTGCGAAGGTCAGGGTCGTCCGGCAGCCGAGGGTGCAATCGATGCACGACGACTCTCTCTCTCTCTCTCTCTCTGTCTCTCTCGTGCACCCCTCGCACGCTCCGGTTACCATGGAGACCATCTCCTGACCCATTGCTACAGAGAGAGGAGCCCGTCGACGCGGAGAGAGGCTGCATCGGGTGTCCGTCTCTCGTCGAGAGCGTGTGTGCCGCAGACACAGGAACTCTCGCACACGGACAAAACTTCTGCCTCCCCTCCCCTCCTCTCTGCGACATCGCATCGTGTGCATCCTCTTCCGCGAGAGTGCACGGTCCCTCCCTCCCTCCCTCCGGCGCGGCGCGGCGGGTCGAGCCTACTCCCCTCTAACTGAGTTCCGAGAGGATTCTACCGGGTCGGGTTCTGCTAGCTCGTTCTATCTCACGTCATCCGATTTTCTTCTCTCCACCTTCTCGTTTGATTTACGACGCCCCGCTGCTGTGTGTGTACCCTACCTACGGTATACACCGTGCGTCGCGCCGTGTGTTGGAGTGACCTTGCCCTCCGAGAGACGCGCACGGAGGGAAGAGTGCGCGCAGGAGGACGGAGCAGGACGCAGAGAAGTTTCGTAACGGAACAGGCCCGGCCGAGAGTTACACAACGAAACGGGCTGCTGTGCACCGTGCCCGAAACCGACTGCACTGTTTCTCCCCGGGTTGTTCCGGCTACCCGGAGAGCGAGTCACCTCTTCTTCCGGTTATCTCGAGGAGAAAGTATATTCGGCACGAGGAAGTTCAAGTCCTGCGAAGTGAAACGAATACCCGAGTCACCTTGCCCAACTCGCGATAATGTTGTGTCGCTTGTAAACGGTGAATTCTGGCATCCGGATACCGGTGTTCGGATTGTATAAAGCCCGAAAGCGCGTGGGAGTGAGACGATGTTGTAGCCTGCGAATTCTGCGGTGCGGATGCCTGGTGTCTGCCTTGGAAGGTCGATCGACCATGTTTGTTGCTCGTAACAGCCGAATCCTGGTAGATAAGACGAAGCTTGCGAATTTGTCAAGGGGGAATCTTGGAAAATTTTTTTGAAGATCCTGTATAACCTATAATCGGCGAAACCCTGTGTCTAGTTCACGCCGAGTGCAAGAAGATCGATTACGAGTTCCGATTAAGTCTGGGTCATAGTTCTCGGAAGAGCCGGCCGAGCGATGCGTTGTGCAAGGTCGGTGTGAACGGAGACTAAGGTCAGCTGGCGCGGATCGATAGCCTCTTGGAATTAGTCTGGGCATAGTTGCCTGGCTGTTTTTTTTTTTCATTTCGGTGTACAGTGCGCGGCGTGGGTGCGATTCGACCGGGTCGTGTGCCGCCGGTGCTTCTCGAATCGGTCGATTTTCGACGGGATATTATCGACGCGCGACCGGTGACGATGGATGGCTGGAACAGCTGGAAAAGAGCGGAGAATTCGTTTCTCGCGGCATGGTACCAGCGTGTCGCACAGTCTTACGTGGCGGCTTGGTTCTTCGGGGTGTTTCAGACCAGCAGGATGTCGACGAGCACCGCCACTGGCGGCGGGGGCGGAGGTGGAGGCGTCGGGGGCGCTCTGACGCTGATGGGCTGTGTCAGGGAGGCATCGCCGCCTCCACAGAATCATCATCATCATCACCACCATCATCAGCAACATCGAAACATCGGCCTCAGCGAGTTCTCCGCGCAGAGCAGCGTCGATCCGCTTCCGAAAGGTGAGTTGTTCGTACGAATTTTCTAATTAGTTACCACAATTTTCGTGGATCGCTTTTTCGATTCGTTCTCGGCGATCCAAGGATTTTTCGTGCTAAAGATAGAATGAAAATCGCTTTTCACGTTACCACGCACGTTCTGTGTGGTATTGAAAAAAATCTTCCCGTGACATTATTGGCATAAATGTCTCCGCAGCCTCGAAACCGTGTCGCCCAGAAGAAAACAAAGCGTGACGCAACATGCTGCCGCGATCCCATTCAACCTCCGTTTCGCAGTATTTTTAGTGCAACGATAGTCAATGGATCGCGACGTTATCGAAGCTGGGCATCTCGTGAAAATAGCAGCGTCAATCGATGGAACGTGAATTAACTCGTTCGAGCGATATTTTCGACCCCCGTTCAGATCGCGTGTGAGCTAGTAGTGAATGCGCGCGTGCGTACACGTGTGTACACACTGAGAACAATCATAACATGATTCATTCGGAGACGCGGCCCTTGATTGGCAAGATTCGTTCTATTGAATTAAATTGCTACCGAGTGTCCGACGTGACGGATTAAATATATCAAAAGTTAGCCCACTATAATCGCAGTGGTACCACGGATCCCTCGTGATGCGTTCGACCGTGTGGTATTTCGGGTTAAACGTCGTTGGTTTGCGGTACGCGATGGGATGGGTAACCGGTGAAATTTTCTCCACAATTATTCATTTCGAATTGAATGTGTCCATATTTATTTTCTCAAGATTTTTCGAATATTCGAAGGGCTGTTAGGGTTAATTTATCTTGAAGGTAGGCCACCAAAAAGGTCATTCCAAGGTCTTTGTAAATTCAAAGGGCCTAGAGTTCTGAAGATCTTGGGAATGCAAAGGGCAAGAATTCTTAGGATCTTGGGAATATGCAAAGGGCGAGAATTCTTACGATCTTGGGAATGCAAAGGGCTAGAATTCTTACGATTTTGGGAATGCAAAGGGCTAGAATTCTTAGGATCTTGGGAATGCAAAGGGCTAGAATTCTTAGGATCTTGGGAATGCGAAGGGGGCTAGTATTCTTAGGATCATGGGGGGAATACAAAGGGGCAGAATTTCCCTATAAGTAATCTAGAGAATTCGTAGACCAAGGCCTTCGAAAAAGCAGAGGGGGCACTCTAGATAGTTGGAGAACTTTCTGCAGGAATGCGAGATACCGAAGCCGAGGTCTTTCAAAGATTTCAAAACAAGAGCGTAACGAAAAACTATGACTAATTGAGTAGTGGTGGAACCTTGAGACTGGAATTGGTTCGAACGGCGTGTCGATCATTATCTAAGATCGCTCGAAGGTCAGCTCTCCGCGCAACAATCCTCGATATTACGGAGACGAACGCAACAACGGCCCACCTTCAAATTACACACAGAGAGAGAGACGGCTTATCGAGTCTAGTTCCCCCTCGAGTCGTTTCGTTTACACTGCGGCCCGGTTAATCGCAATTATCTGTAATTGTTAACAACGATAACGCATTATTCGGTGAACCCACGCGATCGTCTCAGGTATCGTCGGAACTATTATTATCGAAAGTGATCGACGATAATTCGTGGCAATTTCGTACGACGCGCTTTATTCTTGCGGTACGGAGAACCGAATTCAGGAAGAGCCTCCGATACATTTTTACAAATTGATTCGCGTAGAGGCGAAATGAACGCCGATGCCGCTTATCGCGGAAAAGTATTACGAAAAATGGCATGCCGACGGCGAGAGACGGTCTAGACGCGTGTCTCGCGGCGAGATCGGTTTCTCAAGGTCTCAGTCGTGGATTACAGCGTCGCAGGCAAACGAGCCGTGCTATGGGAAAACGGATTTACGTAAACGGGCCCGCGGATCGTCCGCGTATCCTATCGATTCCGTAATTCCCAAGCATCTTGAACGAAAATCTTTTCCTGGAATCGCGTTACTCGCGACGATGATCGTCGAAATTATCCAGAGAAGACACTTAACTGTAAATATATTGTAAATGTTACCGGTTGGTACGGGGAAACGTGTTAATTCAACCTGACGATATTGAAGTCTGAAATGTTCCAGCACAGTGAGGAACTTTTCTATAAATAGGAATTTCCATAAAGATCACGTCAGATAGGAGTTAATTTTGCAGAAAAAGTAAAGTTTCGCGTAATTGCCGAGCCGAGAGCGTCGATCGCGTGCAAACCACCGTCTAGATAGAATACAAGGTAAACGTTGTCACGGTACGGTCGAGAATTAAGGTGAAAGTTTCCGCGAGGCGGCTCCGCGATTCTGGTTCCGTTCGACCGTGCAACGAGAACGGCTGCATATACATATATGTATACATGCAATATATGTATACATATATGTATAGTGTAATGGACGCGTGGTTCCAGCGAGTTATTAAAGGGTAATCCAACGGAGTGCCCTTTTATTCATTGTCGTCGTCGGAGGAACGTGACTTCGTTGCCGTTTGCTCCCGAGAGGGTCCAACGACCTCTCTTTATTTTCATTAGCCGCCGGTAGATTACGAGGCTCCCGGCTAGATTAGCTTGTAAGTTAATATCTGAATCGGTCCCGGCGATGAGCAATTAACTTGAACCGCCTTTTCGAGACGTCTCCGCGCGGGGCAGTCTCGCGATCAAAACGGCCCACTTCCAGGTTGAGCCTCGGCCGTCTAGACCGCGGAATTCCCGTCGAGATTTACGCTTTCTTTTCTTGCCATTAATCCACTGACATTTTTCATCCGATCTACCCCAATGCCGACGATTCCACGAGATCAATCGTGAAAAGTCAAGACCGGTTCCAGTCGAATGCCAACAGAATCAATCCGATAATATTCTCAAGGATTTCTTTAACTCGCCGACGAGGCATTAACTGTATCCTAATGCGCTATTCGACGTTAAATTAACGATCAGCTTCGAGCGCCGCGTCTCCCACAAAGTAGAATTGTCCAATTTGAACAATTATACCAGCAACGAGGTTCAAAGACTATTCAGTATTATACGTCGTAACTTTTCAATTTTAATATCATTCAATAAATTACTTTAAAGCTAATCTCCTCGTCTTCTGAAGGATCCAGTTCCATATTTGTGAAAAGCATCAAGCAGCTTTACCCCATTGAAAGGGGTAATTCGTGAGGACATTTCAAGAAACTTTTCCCTTTGCAAAAATGTTCTCGAAGGCTTCGTTAAGGAGTTATTAACGAAAAACATGGTCCAATCAGGTTGCGGCTACTCTGAACGAATTCCGGCCCGCCCAACGTTGACGCCCACTCAGTAATAGCCGTGTTCTGATTGGTCCGTGTTTTTCGTTAATATCTTCTAAACAAGGCCTCTGAGAACATTTTCGCAAAGGAAAAAGTTCCTTCAAATGACCTCAGGAATCTTTAAAAAAAGAACACATAATTTTTGGAACAACCTCTATACTGTACGAACAAGAATAAACGAATTGCAGCCGAATTTTGCATTCGATTTCTCAGATATCAACCTTTGCGTCTCGCGCACTTGACACTCTACCAATACGGTTGCCACGCACCAGCGACCGAAGACATTGCTGAACCATGAAAAATAACGTCACGCGCGGCGGGATCGTCCGTGCCCGGGATCGGTACGAAGGTAACGAAACATCTGTTACCGCGTTCCGTGGGGCAACGTTCACGTTTATGTAATACTCGAGTTGCCTAATTCCATTCGGGGGGCTCGCCGGATAATCCGAAGGTACACGGATCAGCGTTGTCCTGTTTCAATGGCGCTCGATCGACTCTCGCACTCGTCGCGGCAATCGGCAGGCAACGGAAAATCTGTTTCAATCGAGAAACACTGACTCGGTACACTTCCAGCTCACGCCACTTACAGCACCGTGCTAGTAAACGCTGCGGGAATGTTTGAACAGCTTTTTGGGTCGATCGAGGATACTGTTCGAGTTCGAGAAGAAGTTGTTCGACAACGAATTGCTTAAAAAATACCGGGTATTTCTTATAGAAGGTAGTTATAGATAAATATCGGGTGCTGCATTTGCGGTTCGTCGAATACAGTTGAATAAATCTGGGATTTTTATTCGTCGCTATAAATACAGAATTATTCAAATAAATTGAGAGGAATGCGGCAGGCTATTTTTAAATTTTCCCGAACGTTTCACAATATTATAAAATACGCAATCCACTCGCAATTAAACTGCTAGACCTCGTTCGGGATTTATGTTCTCGTAGGCGAATTAAAAGATACATTAATTAGGACTCGATTTCCTTGAGAATATAACGACCGTTGATTTTCGCAGTTTTCTAGACTGTAAACGCAGAAAATTCCTCGGTTAACGTTGGGTCGCACGTGCGCGAGCTTTTGCCTCGGAATTTCGTAAGAGCGTTTTCGAATCGATTACAATATTTGTCGATCGATTAGCGATCCGGCCGGGCCACCAGCTCGACGAAACTCTCGATGGTGGGAGTGCCTCTCTTTTATCGCGAGTTAAATATCAACAAGTTTCTCTCTTGTTACACGCGACACTTGAATTCCTCGTTGTCCTTTTTTCACGCTTTCACGGCGCGTTTTCATTTGTTGCATCGTGTGTAATTGGAAATCCAGCGATTCCGTCGGTGCCTCGGCGCGAGCCGCGAGCGCGAGCTTATGCGCGAGCGAGCGCACGTTCGAGTGGCCATTCATTCCGCGATTGGCCATGGCCTAGTTTCGCAGTTTCTGTTAATAGCCGTGTGTTCTTGCTCAACGACGCGTGGGCACCACCTTTCCTCACCGAAATTCGACTCGATTCGCGATTCTCGTTTCGCGACTCTCGAGGCGCCGCCATTGTTTTGTCGCGTAACAGCGGAAAAATCATTTGGTCTCGCGCACCTTCGACTTCGTAATTTTCGTACTTTTCCATCGATGCAATCGGGTCGTGCCGCTGACTATAAATAAGTGAACGCGACGGTATTTTCTCTGACCTTAGATAACCGAACTATGATGTATGGAAATAACGACGCCAATTAGTGACACGAATATAATATATGTAGAACGCCGTTTATTTAACAAGAGAAATACTTCGTCTTCTAGGGATACCGAAGAAATGAAATGCGAAATTTATATTTAGTATCTAATTTATTAATTGAAGTATTTGATGGATGCCATCCGATTCATCATTTTTACGAAAACATTGTACAAAATTCATTTGTTCATTATTTTTAACTTTTTAAGATTAACAACGCGCGCGCGCAGCGAGATACAAAGGATTCGAGCGATTGTGATAAATATTCGCGGCCTCGCCGCGGCTGCGAGATTCTAGCAAAGTGCATAGGGTTCGAGATAATGGTGCGAACCGTATCTCCCCCGATTATCAGACTCTCTACATTTCTTCCATATAAGGATCCGATAAGGGTTATCTCAGGCTCGCGTGTAATCTTATCGGCATATTATTTCCGCGCTATCGGCTAGCGCGCGCAGAATCGGTCAGTTGCACGTAGTGCACGAATATCGCGAACGTGTTAGCGGTCCAGGAAGAGATGAACGTCTTCGACCTCGAGGATTTTCTCGGTAACGTGTGAACCCCGTTTTAATATTCAATGCGCAACGTTGAATGTTGATCGATGGCCCTTAAGGATGTTCCGGAGGTACAATGGGAGACAAAAGACAGTGAAATATACAATGAAAGCTATTAATGAGTATATTTTGCATTAAAAAAATAGATTAATTTAAAAAGCTTTCGTTAAATTAGTGAATTTCATGTTATATTTATTTTTTAATCAAATTGTCTTCATATTATAAAAACTTGTAAGTGACTTTTGCGAATAATTGTACCCTCCGATTTGAACTTCAAGATAATAAATTTGTGATATTCAATATATATAATTACCCAATAGAAAGTTAAAAAAAAATAAATATTTAAATAAATTAAAAATACTTCAGACAGCAATATTCATGGTTATTATTGAGATGACAACACGATAAATTTGACGTTTTGTAACAGTTTATAATTTTTCGCTCTGTAACTGTTTAGCGAATCCTAATAAATGTTGAACATAATTAATTACATAATTTTTACTATTGTATATATAAAAAAAACTGGAGTTTCTAGTTGCGTTTTTTCAAGGTTTAAATAGGGTTTGAAGTGGAATTTTATGAATTCTCCATAAGAAGACGTGTTAAAATGTGCAAACTTTAAGTTGCTATGATTCTTAAACGGTGCAGCGAATCGAACCCAAACTTTGGTAATTGCATTAATTTAGTAAGAATTATATCTTGTGAAATTTTCAAAAATTTTGTTGTGTTTTTATGTACCTCCAGAACATCCTTAAAGACGCTATCATATTTTTAAGTGCAGCGAGAAAGTGCGGGCGTACGGTTTCTTAAGATTGTCGCGTATGTGGGTGGCGGCGGTGGGAGACAGAATAACACATTCTAAATGTCAAAGGTATCCGTCGACCCTTCGATTTTTACCTTCGTTGAACGTGTCCAATTAGAGCAACAAAAGGTACCGGTGACGTAAACGGTTGATTTACCGGGTCCCTGGAATTTCTTTGCGGCGAAGAAGTAAATTAAAATTAACCCGAACCGTTGCTGAAGGGTTGAAAGGAAACAGTCGACAGGGAGGGCTCGCGTTCTCGAAGGGAATTACGTGACTGTGGTAAAAAGAATCGAGTGGGGTGCGACGGTGTCGAAAAGGAAGGGTGGCCCTTTGCCGAAACCGTAGAGTTTGCCGCAGCCTCGAGGATCAGAGAGACACGTCGCGTCGCGTCGCGTTGCGTCGCGGTGGTTTCTCGCGCGTTTAATCGTGACTAAGGGCAAGCGGAGTGCGTTTCTGCCCTTATGAATCGCGCCCTCCACTTCCGCGGCCATTCTTCGCCGCCTTTTCGACGACTGAGAGCGTCGCTCGTCGTCGCTCGCCGTCGGCGCTTCGCTGCTTCTCTGCTGCGTCGAGCTTTTCTGCTTTCACCTAGCCGCGCGCGTGGTCTGCTCCGCTCCGCGCTGCCCCGCTTTGCTATGCTACGCTCTGTACTCTGCGCTCTGTGTTCGATGCTCACGCCCCTTTGTCGCGCACCCCTCTACCCCGATACGCCGCAATTAAAAGGGCATCCGTGCGTTAACGAGTGCTCGATCGGTCTCGAGGGCTCGCGTTATTTGCTTATCCCGCACCCTCGCGACGCCCTTCCACCGATAACGACCTCGCGTTGTCGCTTTTAACTCTTCGATTTACTTCTTCGAAAACATTTAATTCCAGAATTATATCCGCCGTTCACGGGCCCGAGCGATTAACCAATTTTCGGGTTACGTTTTTCGCTGAGAAATCAACCCGTAAAAATCGCACAAAATAAAAGTAAAGACATAAACAGTGTCGAGCAAAGTCGTGCGACGTCTAAAAAATGAATTCCTTGCTCGATCGCGCCCAGCTGTCTTCTCCCGACGATCCAGCAATTTCCCCATTATTTATTTATAGCCCTGTCCAGTTTGTTGTTTCCAGTCGCTGCACCCAGTCCCATTCATTCGTCGCTATCGTCCGCACGTAACCGGCAGTCCACACATCGCGGCACCCCTATTACATAAGAATGCATTGCGCGTTATTTCATAATTCCTCAGGGTTAGATAACCCGATAGCATCGCTTTGCGCTCGCTGCGAACCCGCCGATTAATCCGAATGTTACTCGTAAACCGCTTTTCCATTTATATCTTGCAACTCTCTTCCACGTTCGTTTTACCGGCTTTTATTGTTCGAGCGCTCAATACGATCCTTAAATACGGGAAATTGTTTGTATAAAAATAGCCTAAATTCACGCAGAATGGAACGGTCAAAACAATTTCGAAACACCGGAGACTTCATCCCTTGTACATAGGACATAATTTGCTAAATTTGTGTGTTGTGAATTTCCTTTAAATTCTATTTTATTGTGGTCTAAACAATTGTGAAATACTGGAGACTTCATCCCTTGTAGATAGGACAGAATCTGCTAAATTTGTATGTTGTGAATTTCCTTTAAATTCTACTTTATTATGGTCAAAATAATAATGAAACACTGGAGACTTCATCCCTTGTACATAGCACAGAATCTGTTAAATTTGTCTGTTGTAAATTTCCTTTAAATTCTATTTTATTGTGGTCAAAACAATAGTGAAACACTGGAGACTTCATCCCTTGTACATAGGACAGAATCTGTTAAATTTGTGTGTTGTGAATTTCCTTTACATTCTATTTTATTGTGGTCAAAACAATTGTGAAATACTGGAGACTTCATCCCTTGTAGATAGGACAGAATCTGCTTTTGTATGTTGTGAATTTCCTTTAAATTCTATTTTATTGTGGTCATTGGGTACACAATAAATATTTTTCTTTTTTTCCTCGTAAATTATAAACGTCGAAGAAATTCTATGAATTCCAATCGCAAAATAAATCGTAGTGCAGGAGGTTAATGTAAACCTTGGTTGAGAACGTCAAAGTAATCATTGTAATCGCAAAATAAATCGCGGCGCAACTTGTTTCGGAACTAACAGAGCGGCGAGATTAAAACAAAGGTAAAATTCTGTAATTGTCACGAGGAGCGTCGAGTTAGCGCGAGCAATACGGACGTGATTATGGCTGCGCGGCTAGAGGTCCATCGCGGGGGATAGTTTGATCGAGCGGGATGAAATTGCGTCGACGGGAAGTGGGTCAGTCGAGCGAATTAAATCGTTTCCCGGCGTGGAAATTCGATTTTCCCTGACCTCGTCCGAGCCTCGGAATTCTCCCGAGGTTCCCTCTCGAACTGGGACACTCCGGGCTAAAGTTTCTTTCGGACTAGATGATCCACGCGCGCCACGATTACGATCTATCGTTCCGCGATCGATGCGCGAGCAAGCTACGGTATTACCTCGCGACCACTTTGCCATTATCTGTTTACTTTCGATCGGACACCGCCGCTAATTGCTCGGGAAACCATCGCCGGCCTTGTGTTGTCTCTGTTTTATCTCGTGTACAATTCTCTGCCGTTCTCGATTAGAATTCTTGTCCGTGGAGTAATTAGTAAACTCATCAGAACTTTAACAACTTTCTTTTTAAACGACAATGTCTCGAAAGAAATTCGTGAAGCATATTACTAGAGAGAATTTGTTGCTTCGCAAAATTGCTAGCTGTTGAAAAATCACTAAATGCTATCGAACAGGTGAGTTCTAATCCACTGTAAAAGAAATCGTTGAAGGCTCGAAATTTTTTAAATTCTCCATTTACGGCAGGCCTCGGAATTATAGGAAGCAACGCCCCCCCCCCCCCGGTCGTGCGTCTCGCTCCCCGTGGCGGCCCTAGTTCGCGAGGCAGCTCAGGCGCGTACCATAGAGTAGATTTTACCAATTTTCCAAGCACGTCTAAACGTACGCGAAAATCAAGTTATCCCACATGTTAATAGAATTTGGACAATACAATTAAAACTATTTTTAAAATTTATCTTCCGAATTTATTTTCCAAATTTTTGCGACATAGTGGAATAGGCCTACAGTGGATACCACTGACAAAAAAAATGCGCATTGACAATAGTACCTCGACGGTAATGTGGAAACCTACTGATACGGGTTTCCCTTAATGCACCACGAATAGCTCCTACGGTACGCACCTGAGCTGGCTCAAGGGTTAGGGTCGCCACGGGGAGCGAGACGCTCGGCCGGAAAAAACGGGGCGTAGCCTTCGAAAACCGGCCGTGCGAGCACATAATTCCGAGGCCTCCTATATGGAATTGAATTATAAGGAAAAGGGTTGTTAAAGTAAAAGATTTCTGGGAAAAAACTTAGGATCTGGCTCGAGAAGTAGGGCCGCCACGGGGAGCGAGACGCTCGGCCGGAAAAAACGGGGCGTAGCCTTCGAAAACCGGCCGTGCGAGCACATAATTCCGAGGCCTGCTATATGGAATTGAATTATAACGAAAAGGGTTGTTCGAGTAAAACATTTCTGGGAAAAAACTCAGGATCTGGCTCGAGAACTAGGGCCGCCACGGGGAGCGAGACGCTCGGCCGGAAAAAAGGTAAAGACGGATTCCGAATTTCCATGGGTCCCGAGGCTACAGGGTCCAGCTCCCACAGTTTCGAATTTTCTCTTCCCATTGATATCGCGGTCGTCGAGCACACAAGTATCGCGCTGGCGAACAAGCGAGCGAGCGAGTGAGCGATTGCGTTACGCAATTGCGAGAGAAAGTTCACGCGAGATATCGGGCCGACTAATTGTCTGGCTCTCTGTTGCGGTCACGCTGCAGTCGTTCGCGTACTCGAAACTGAAACGCCGGAGAAGAGTACTTACATACACAGCCGATCGTACATGCTATTCTCCCAGCGGATTCTGGTTCCCGGGAATAAAGATCCTGAAGATCGTTTCCGTGTTCCGTGTTCGCAGAGCCGAAGAAACGGCGTTTTCATCCGTTGAGAGGCCTCAGGAAAATCTTCCGGCGGAAAAGTCGCGGCGCAGCGGACACCAGGCTGGTCTCCAACCATGTGGATAGGGATCCCGAGATCGCGAGACTCCCCAGGGAGGACATCACCGACAGACATCCGGCGGGACGTCCGGAAGAAGCTCGCAGCCGCAGCGCCAGCGAGCTCCTCACTGATTCCTGCGATCGGGAAAGGTGAGTCTCTCCGTCTGAACCTACCTTTTCATTCACAACAAAACTTTAAGGATGTTCTGGAGGTATATAAAAACGCAACAAAATTTTTGAAAATTTTACAAGATATAATTCTTACTAAATTAATGCAATTACCAAGGTTTGGGTTCGATTCGCTGCACCGTTTAAGAATTATAGCAACTTGAAGTTTGCACATTTAACACGTCTTCTTCTTATGGAGAATTCATAAAATTCCACTTCAAACCCTATTTAAACCTTGAAAAAACGCAACTAGAAACTCCAGGTTTTTTTATATATAGTAAAAATTATGTAATTAATTATGTTCAAAATTTATTAGGATTCGCTAAACAGTTACAGAGCAAAAAATTATACACTGTTACAAAACGTCAAAATAATAACCATGAATATTGCTTTCTCAAGTATTTTTAATTTATTTAAGTATTTATTTTTAACTTTCTATTGCGTAATTATATATATTGAATATCACAAATTTATTGTCTTGAAGTTAAAATCAGAGGGTACAATTATTCGCAAAAGTCACTTACAAGTTTTTATAATATGAAGACAATTTGATTAAAAAATAAATATAACATGAAATTCACTAATTTAACGAAAGCTTTTTAAATTAATCTATTTTTTTAATGCAAAATATACTCATGAATGGCTTTCATTGCCAATATATTGATGGATTTCGAATTTCTTGTACTTTTGTCTCCAGAACATCCTTAAATTGACCCTCATCCGTCCCTCATTTCACGAACTGAATCTGTTCCTCGGTGTCAAATTGACAGTGGTAAAAGATCGATAAAATAACAACTTTTTTTATTCAAATTGACGAGTTAACATTTACATCTTAAGGTTTTCTAAAAAAAATAAAAGTCACGAAGTTTTGGGCGAATTTGCCTACAAATAACAGAACGGTATAACATATTTCGGGAAAACTGTGTCAAATTGATACGAGGGACGGACGAGGGTTAACTACTGGGACCCCGTCGCTGCTCCATTTAATTTTAAGCTGATAATTGTTTAACATGCAACAGCTTGAATATTCTCAGGTAGACTTTTGTTAGTTCACTAAGTTCCCGATGCTGCAATGCAAAATTCATTTCTATTGAACAAATAAATTGAGTCGTACTCCTCAAGTCCAGCTGAAAGTTCAAGACGGTCTCACGGAGTAATTTATTTAAAAGAGCTCGATGAATGGAAATCGCGAAGACAGCAACTGAATGATTCCTTGGATCAACAAACTAGTCGATGTTGTGCTACGCGGGGAACTCGTTGCTCGCCGTGGAAATGTGTGAATCGTGCCCACCCTTTGTTTCTGTTGACAGTAAGAAACTCCAACGTAATGAAACTTCTGGGCAAACTTTGCAGCTACGTCGTCAAAGTCTGCACGTTCCTTTGACAGATAGAAGTAAACATTGTTGGTAGCTTTCGCGAATAGAATACATTCATACCGACATACTTTGTTAAAAAGATCGTAATACAATGAACGACTGATTGCGACACTAAAAATAAGCCATAAGATTTTCAAAGAATTTGTTCATTAAGTGTTCCATTGCACGGTATATTTATTACAATTGCGATAGTGGAATCTAAGTAGATAACAAAGTAGATGACAAAAACGAGTAGGTGTAGTTTACAACATTAGAAGAATTTAATATTATTTTCAATCTACTAAACATATTAAGAGGGTCATGCCATGTGAGAGCTACTTTTTCTTGCTGTTTTAAGGAATTTTTTTTGAAGGACCCTTAAAACATACAATCTTGAAATTTTTACCACATATTTACTGACATATTAACAGTCTCTTAGAATTTTTTCAAACCAAAATAACGAGTTGGATCGACTTTACACCGTTCGGAAGACACTCATGTGTAAAAAAAAAGTAGGTTGATGGCGACCATGATTCCGGAGGTTTCGATCATCTGATATCAAAAAATCAAACGGCATTTTAATTTGTATACCTGCGGCTATCGCCGGTACCAAAATAGTATAAAAATATCGAAAATTGAATTTTTGGCACGGTTTTAAACGTAAAGTTCCAAGTTTCGTCGATTTTGTTCGTCTTTTTCAGCATAAAAAAATAAAACTATAGCAGATGTCAGAAATATTTTGGTACGGGCGAGAACTACATATAGATGTGCTGACTATACCATCAAAATTTGAGCGAAATCCGTTCAGTAGTTTTTGAGATATCATGGTCGTCAATATGAAAAATACAGTTTTGAGAAACACACGTTTAAAGATTCAAGTACGATTTACACAAAGAAAATGTAAACTCAACATATTAGTCTGCTATGTGCTGAGAAATTGTCTTGGCTCGATGCTCCGAAGTGCACGTTGATTCGAATGCACTTTTTTCCAGCAGAAATTAATGTCCAGCTGATTGATATTTCACTGGTTATTTATTCATACTTCAATTTGTAATGTGGCAAACAGATGCTCCGGTCTACGTTTATAACAGTCGAACGACTTCGAATATAGAAATATCCTTTTACCTGCTTATTCAAGGAATGTTATAGAAGCAATTTGTGCAACAAAAATTTTTTTCTCGATTTTTTCGATCTGCCACATGGCATGGCCCCCTTAAGTAAGAAAATAAATTGCTATTTCACTCGGTAGAAAATGTTTACAAAGATCCGTTGTGTACTAATAAGATTCGTTCAACCAACGAGAGAGAATGAAACGGTTAAGTAAACAACAAAAGCGATTGTTTCGTAATGGGAATCGTCGTGGATTACTAACTGGGGAAATGAGCATTTATCGTCTTATCTGGTCGACGGCTTTTTACCAAGATAATGAATTTTCTCGCATCGGAAGGGAACAAACGGTTATCGGGGCCGATTGTGTTGTTCTTTTTTTTTCCTAATCGGTGGATCGGCAGATAGTAGAACGAGAAATAGAGGGGTTGATTACATTCGGGACGCATAGATCGAATGAATATCCGCGTCAGCCGGCTTTATACGCGAATGGTCGCAATCGAATTACGAAAATAAAGGACAGTAGGTCACAAGCGCGAGGTATCGAATGTGTCCGAGCGACGGACGACGACGGGTGAACACGCAAGAAAACGTGATCTCTCGTGACACGCTGCGCTCTCGAGCCGAACGGAAAAGGAAAGATAAGGTAGCGGAGCCAATAGCTTAATTACTCGAGTAATCTACACCAATCGGTAGACCTAACGGAACCGAGTCGACCGAACCCCGCGAACCTGCGTTTCGGCTGTTGTGACGCCAGAACTACTTAAATTATGGAGCTGTCCGACAACCGCGATATGTATTATTTTCCCCTGTTGCACAACATTGCACTATTTGCATACTGCCGCTTTCGCTGGCCATTTTTTAATTTTTTTTTAAAATTTAAGCATTTCAGATCTCAACTGAGATCTATTTCTGCTGCACTAAATAAGATAAAGTACAGTATACACATCTTTATGCATACACAACCTACATTAAATCAAATTAGATACGTAGCTTATTATTATTATTTATTATTGCTTTAAACCATATAAAGTTTATATAGGATATGTAGCTTATAGTTTTTTTATGAAATTAAGAATGAGAAAACAAGCTTTAATGTTAGGTCTAGCGACTAATATTTTCGCTGACCATTCTTTTTCGTTTCAAAAGCTGTCGATTCAGTGCGTGGCACCTGCTAAAGTCAATTTCCCAAGATGGGAAAATAAATTCAGGATTGCAACTGCGATAATTACCCCGCGGATCTGTATGCAAAATAAAAAGTGCATTTCCTGTTCTAACAATTTTAATCAGTCGAGAATCGTATACCAGCTTCTTCTAGTGCTTATGCAGGTTTGCATTCGATCAAACTATTTTTATGGTAAATGCATATAATCCGCAGCCTACTGATTAAAAAAAGCGAAAATGAATCGTTTATACAGGGTGTCCCACGTAACAGTTTTCATGATTTTTTAAGTATGTACTTGCGATAATCTGACAAAAAATATTTTTAAACAAAAGCTGATAAAAATGTTCGAAGATTTCTTGTTTATTATTGTCAAGGCCACCTTCATTTTTTAAAATGACACTTCAAGGTCATCCGAAGGTCATCGTTGAATTCGTCTTGACACGGGTTGTAATACTGTTAAGTCAAAAATACAAAGTGCCATTTAAAAAAATGAAGGTGACCTTGGCATATTAAAAAGTAGCGTATCGGTGAGACCACTAAATACAGTTGAACTTGTATCGTGTTTAGTGTCATTTTAATCAGAAAAATGCCAGAAATAAGTTGGTTCAAGTCGCAGAAAAAAATATTGAAAAATAAAGAAGTTCTGTAATTGGATTAGTAGTGGTTCACACCGATATACCCGTCCCGGTATCGGATTACGCGGCATGTTTAAACTGCTCGGTGACCCCACGCATATTATTAAAAAAAAAAAATGTTTTTCGAACTTTTTTTTATTGCAATATGTATAGCCAATCGAAAACTGATCAACTTTTGTTGAAAATATTTTTTTGTCAGATTCTCGCAAGTACTTAAAAAATCGTGAAAACTGTTACCTGGGACACCCTGTATATTATAAAAAAAAAAAAAAATAACGCAGCCCGTAGACTTTAAGAATGCAGGTTCTTTGTCCTCGTTACTCTCGTCTCGAGCAAACAAAAACGAGACTGGTAGTTGGTTCTCTCCGGCTCGTCTGACGTATATATGCCTTTTATTTTTCCAGTGTGTTCCTCAGGAGGCCCGGCGCGGACGAGTCCTTCGTGAAGCTGCGAGGTGGAGCCGGGAAATTGTCCGTGTCGCACGACAGCGTTTTCCCCGGGGAGGTTCCGCACACTCGGCCCCTCTCGTCCCTGGCCAGCCTGGCCACCTTCGAGGTCAGTATCTTCTTTATTCACGAGCCGAACGCCGCCGAGATTCCTCCGGGAGAACGTCCCGTCGAATTTTTCAAAAGCTCCCGCGGAATCGTCGCGTCGCGCTCCGCCGCCGATCTCTGCCAAATCGAATGGCGTTTCGATCAGACTGCTGCAACCGCAACTTGCATAATCGACACTCGTTAATGCGGAATAACTTCTTCGAAATTGATTCAGCTTTTCCGAGGATGTAGATCAGGGGTTTCCAACGTTTTTCCTACATCGACACCCTTACATTTTTCTCTAGAATCTAGAATATACAGCATACAACGTAATACTAATAATTGCACGCAAAGAAACTTAAAGATAACAATTTGACTAAGAAGATGAACAAAAAATTCGAGAAAAGTGGTTCATTAGATTTATACATATTGAAACGGATATTATAATCTAATAATTACATTCCTTAACCCCTTGCACTATAATACCGAGTCGGACTCGTGACGAAGATTTCGAAGAGAGTCTACTAAATATTCATACCATTAATTTCCATCAAACTTTAAATTCAAACAAAATTATATTTTTTTGATGTTGAAATCATTGGAGACTGCATAGGTATAAATTACATACAAACTTCCTTTTTTCTAAGACAGTAGAAACGACAAATAAGTTCTAATCACTGCAACCGTAAAATAAATCATAGTGCAAAGGGTTAAAAATTAAATGAAAAATTTAAATTTAAACAAAATTATATTTTTTTGTTGCTGAAATCATTGGAGACCGCATAGGTATAAATTACATACAAACTTCCTTTTTTCTAAGACATTAGAAACGACAAATAAGTTCTAATCACTGCAACCGTAAAATAAATCATAGTGCAAGGGGTTAAAAATTAAATGAAAAATTTAAATTTAAACAAAATTATATTTTTTTGTTGTTGAAATCATTGGAGACCGCATAGGTATAAATTACATACAAACTTCCTTTTTTCTAAGACAGTAGAAACGACAAATAAGTTCTAATCACTGCAACCGTAAAATAAATCATAGTGCAAGGGGTTATAAATTTATTATCGACCCTATAGACCCTTTTTACACTTTGATCGACCTCCAAGGAGTCCACCTGGAATTCCTTAAAAATTAAATGAGAAATTTTAAAACAGAAAAATTTATAGTCTACCCCCAAAAAACCCTTGGAATATTATAGACCCTTTTTAAATTTTGATCGACCCCCAAGGAGTCCACCTGGACCCCGTTGGGAACCCCTGATCTAGATGGATGAGTTTAAAAGTGGGTATAGCTAGCCATACATAATAATAGCTAGCAAGGATTACTATCGCAAGAGAATGTCGCCAGTTACTAGGGTATTCGCACCTTAATACATGTGAAAGGAATTTTGAGAGAATTACAATCGGTCGGAATCGCGAAGAAAAGAGCGAAGATCGCTTTCTAAAATTGTTTCGGCAAGTTAGGGGGGGGGGGGGTACTTTAAATGCGAAACGATTGGAATGCAAATGGCGCTCAGTTTCGGTGCAAACCTGTGTAGGTAAAATTATTCTGTTGGCGAAAATTGGCGATGATCGATATAAATCGCGATCCCCGGTGGGAAAGGGTAAACAGAGGCGCGGCGGAGGCGTTATTCTCGTTATCCAATGAGCGTAATGTCCGCCACGGCATTCTGAGCACGCGTGAATCGAGTTAAGGCGGTTACACGTGTCGAGGATCGACTCGTGACTCGTCTTCCAATTTCCTCGGTAAACGACGAGAAGACCAACGCCTCGGGTCGCTCGGGGCGTCAACGATATCTGTCTTCGCAATCCCACGTAATTACTCGGTGCTCGTTTCTGAACTCGATTTCTTCCGAAAAGGTGCGCTGGAATCTACAAAGAACATCCGTGTAATTGTTGCTGAGATTGTAAAACGTTTTCGAAAAACAAAATTGTTTGGAGTAGCATTTTTCAATACATCTACTGTGGATCTTTATGCAAAATAAAAATGATCCACATTGGTTGTTAAAAACAGTTCATTTAGTAATTTTAATAAATCACACTGAATCTAATTCTGATGTCTTTAGTTTAGTATTTTAGTCATTTTTATCATAAACGCAGAATGATTTGCAATGTTTTGTCGGTAACAATTTCGCAGATACCAGAGTTGGGCAAAATTTTCATCTAAATAAAAATTTCGGATAACGAATAAAAAGGAAAAAAAATTTCATTCATTATTCGATGGTTCGAATATAAAAAGTATCTTTATTCGACGAGCATCGAATAAATAATTATATTCGACGAGAATTTATCCGACGAATAAAGATAAGGGGCTTTATTCGAACTTCGAATAATTTTTTCATCTTTTGTCTGTATCTTTTATTCGGAGGCTTTGAATAAATCTTTCCACGACTACTGTCAACTTCTAATAAACGCGAATAATGAATAAAAAATTTTTTTTTTTTATTCGTTATTCGAAATGTTTATCTAGATGAAAATTTTGCCCAACTCTGCCAGATACACACACTAAAACAGCCAGAAATACGGTATTAGTAACTGAAAGAAAAAGTTTACGTAATGTATAATTCTTAGTGGCGAGTTAACTACCCAGTCAAGTTCAAGTTCAGCCGCGATTTTACCCTAAACCGCGTAAACTGAAGCTGACCCAGAAATTCTAAACTGACCGACATGTTACGTGCATTAAGACGTTACCGAGATCCCTGATCGAGATGAGATCTATGAAAAGATACGGCGCACGGAATGGTTTTAGCAAATCGTCAATGGAACTAACGGCGAAAGTAACGATCGAGTTATTATTCGGCGCGCACCGGATAAGTTTATTTAATTGCGCAGGCGGCGGCGGTCGAATATCCATATCTCGGGCAGATTCGTATCGCGTTCGAAAGCGAACCAGTCGTTTCGCCCCGAGATTCGCGGGACCCGGCGAAAACAAGGGAGCAGAGAGGAGAGGAGAGGAGAGAGAGAGAGATCCTTTCTATTCGCGAGGGAAAAAAGCGCCGCGCCGCATAGCTCGGCGTTCCGTTCTGATACTCGAGGAAAGTCTCGAATTGTTTTCACGTTCGGCGAAAAGCACGTGACGCGGACGTGCGTGTGTCGTGAACCGTTCCATTTTCTTTTTTTCTCTCTTGTTTTACAGCGACGACAAACGAGAAACAGCAACGAGATCGAGCATAAGGACTACGCTCAGCACGTTGCACAGAGGCACAGGATATCTCTGCGGGTAACGTCTCCTATGCCACGATGTCGTCCTGCTCGCGATACATATTAGCTGCAGAGTGCATTGCAAGTACAGTAAAGTCGCGATCTAAGTCGATTCTGTGCTGTGGCCAGAGATGGGCATTATTTGGCGAAACAGATATTTCAAATACTATTTAATATTTTAGATTTTATTTTGCTTAAAGAAAATAGTATTTCATTTGAACAATCTGAAACCTAAAAATAAAATATTTCTATTTCAACAATTTCATTCAGAAAACAAAATATTTCTATTTCAACAATCTGATCCAGAAAATCAAATATTTCTATTTCAACCATTTGATTCAGAAAATAATATATTTCTATTTCTACAATCTGAGCCAGAACATGAAATATTTCTATTTAAACAATTTGATCCAGAAAATAAAATATTTCTTCTTTAACGATCTGAAACACTTTTGGATTGTTATAATACTCTGAGAAACCGCATAAACATACGCTGTATCTTATCGTTAACAAACGATTTACACTCATAAATGTATTGAATTCGAACCATTATTTTCAGCAATAATATTTATAATTGAAATTGAAAATAAAGAGAGAGAGACAAGATACAAATATTATCAATATTATTCAAATAAGATACTATTTTCAAAAATTACTGCATCAAATAAGATATTTTATTTTTTATATCGTGCACATACTCTAAAATAAATAGGATTATTTAATATTTACTTTTTCAAATACTATTCTTCCCAGCTCTGGCTGTGGCTTAGATCGTGGTGGGATACTATTTTTTGTGACCGTGTCGACCGCGCCGAACGTAGAGGAGACCACTAAATACAGTTGAACTTATATCGTGTTTAGTGTCATTTTAATCAGAAATAAGTTGGTTGAAGTCCCAGAAAAATATATTGAAAAATAAAGAAGTTCTGTAATTGGATTAGTAGTGGTTCGCACCGATATACCCGACCCGGTATCGTATTACGCGGCATGTTTACACTGCTCGGTGACCCCACTGGAAGGGGTATGCCAGTGATGGGCACGGTAGGGGCCCCTGCGTTGCCTGCTTCTCCCACCAACCTCGTCGGCTATGGAGGGGGGAAACGAAGACACTGGAAGGCACGAGGCACCGTTGCGCAGCGAAGGTGCGCGCTGCACGAAAGAGTAGTTGGTGGGGGAAGCTCCGCGGATCCTTCTTGACTGCGGTAGTCAAAAATGCCCACCACTGGGGTAGGAAAAATTGCTTAGATCGCGACTTTACTGTAGCATCAATTGATTTCGCGATCCTTCAGGAATTAGCCTCGGAGGTTAACGGCGGGGTTGCCCGGGTGTCCCAAATGAGAAAATGATTTAAGAAGCGGCGACGATCGCGCGAAATTTTCTCAGGCCGATGTTATCGTCGTAAAAGGCCGTCCAACTCTTGCACCTCTGTAAGAGCGCGCGGCGTTCGAAACGGAAACGTTCGCCAAGGACTCGCGACCATATTTTCCCGGCGGGTCCGTTCGTTTTCCTTTCTTTTCCCCGGCTCGTCTCGATCCAACTACCGTTTTAATAGCGGCGAGGGGATCGCCGCGCTGAAATCTGGGACACGCCGGGTTTTACAGAAACGATAATTACGGGCAGCGGCTCTCGGCATTGTGGATAATTGCCGAGCGTGTACTTAGACGTCGGTTCGTTCGTTCGTTTGCAGGTGCTCGAGCAAATAAAGACGGTCATAGAGAACCGGAACCAGCTAGCCACGGCGACCTCGTCGGACACCGCGGGCACAGTGCACGTGAGTATCGAAACACCTCGAATTAGATGTTCGTCCGTCCGTTTGTCCGTCTCGGCCCGACGAGAATAAAAGACCGTCGTCCATCGGGGGACTCGAACTTTGCCTCTCTCGTTCGTTGACCTCTTCCCAACGAGACAGACCAATTTTTCCGCGGGCTTTTATCTCGATACGAAACGAACTACGGGCGAAAAGGAGCCAGACGAAAATGGTATTAACCCTGGAAAAAAAAGAGAGGGTGGCTCGTCTCGAGAAACGGTTCCTTGGTCCTCGCCATTTTAAATTAGAACCGCTTTCTTTAAGTAAAAGCTCTCGAAAAATGCCCTTGAACCGAATTAACCCCTGCACACTTCTCAAACCAACGTGATCCGGCTGTAAACTTGTGCTTTTAATTAGATTCCCCTCAATGAGAACATTACCAAATTAATTTGACAAATATCAAAGCTTGTGTATACAGGGTGTTCAGAGATTTTTACTAGCCAGCGTTTTTCTCGTAAATGACTGGTATGAGAAAAAAATTAAAGAAAAAAAGTAGGACTGTTTTTTATACGCAACACAATGGGGTATGTAATTTTTTTGTGTTTATACTATTTTGTTGGATATGAGGGTGACCTTCAATTTTTTAGATGAAATGCTGTATACTGTTTTATATCAGATGAAAGCGTGTGTCTAGACGAATTCATCCGTATACTACACAGTGACCTTGAAGGTCATGCAAGGTCAGAAGTGGAAGAAACATTTTGAATATTTCATACCAAAAGCATCATCTGATTCGTGTGAATAAGGAATACTTGTAAACACATTGGTATGAAAGCATACAAAATGTTTCTTCCATTTCTGACCTTGCATGACCTTCAAGGTCACTGTGCAGTATACGGATGAATTCGTCTAGACACACGCTTTCATGCGATATCAAAAAATATACAGCATTCCATTTAAAGAATTGAAGGTCACCTTCATATCTAACGAAACAGTATGAACACAAAAAAATTACATACCCCATTGTGTTGCGTATGAAAAACAGTACTACATTCTCCTCTTTTACTTTTTTCTAATATTTACTATTTACAAGAAAAACGCTGGCTAGTAAATCTCTGAACACCCTGTATATTTTTCAGTTTTTAAACGAGTGTAAAATTCACCTCTAGCGGTGATTAAGACTGCAATTTTCTACACTATATAAACCTACTAATGTATAATTGTTAAATCCGAAATAAACCTATAATGGGTTCCAGTGGATGAATAAAAAGAAAAAAATTAATTTGACTTAGCGTAGTAAATAGTCACGCTATTTAAATAACGTTCGGCCTAAAACTTTATCGATATAACCATTAGATCTCGTATTCGATCTGGTCGAATTCAAGAAATTCAACAGGAAAACGCGAAAGTGAAAATAAGCGGGATAACGGAATGTTGAAAGGCACATAGAGGAATGTAAATAAGCTCCGAGTCCGGGACGAATAGTTGAAACAAACGTTAGGCGGTGTGGTCATATCCACGTGCCGCGCGGTGCACTTTTATGGTGTAGCAGTTCTGTCCCTTCTCCGTGGAAATTCGTGACGTTCCGAGCATCGCGACCCAACGTCGGTGACTAAAACCGTGTATAATATTCATGCACATGACTAGCGCGCGCGTGCTTATGTTGCGGTTACCACTGACGCGGAGATTCGCAGCCTTCGAGCGTGTAGAAATATTAAACGATTGCATCATCGCCGTCGTCTTCTATTCTTCTTCGAGTGTATTTTCGGAGCTACGACGCACCTCAACTTATCCGAGCAGGTCTAATTTTCAATTTTCCAGTAATCTCTTCTGAACGGAGTCGATCTATCAACGGTGATAGCTCGCTAATTGCACGAACGATATCGAACGGTAGATTTATCGCACAGCGGATAACACCGCTATCGACGTTTTTCAGAAACGGAGACTGTAAATATTAAACGAGATCATCGACCAGTGCTATTTTCGAGTTGCATCCATGTCGAGAAGCGACAATATTTCCGCGACGCATTAGAATAAGTAGAAACGGTATGCGATGGACAGACAGTCAGACTTTATCCGATTCCTATTCACTATCGCTCACACTACCAGCTGAAAGTTTAGATCGCGTGACAGCTGTTCTTCTGACTCACGGCTATTGTTCCTACAAACATCCGTTGACACTCTCGGCTCTCGATCGATTCCATCCGATAAGTTGTTTTCAAGATAAATGATTTTCAAAATTTTTTTTCTCCAAGTGAGAATTTATAAAATGGTTGTAAATATCCCTGTAGGTCAACGATCGACTAAGAGGTCCGCGACGAACGTTCAAATTCCACGGCCCCCCTCCTTTCCCAGCGTCATTTAATTATATCCGATGACACGTTTCGTTTTTGCGTTTCAGGCTGTCGGTGAACGTTATCAGCAGGAAACCGCCGAGGTAAGATAGTACGGTGAACACTTTTTATTCCCAGAAGCAGCCTCGTCGCGTTGCGCTCCGCGATCCGAGCGATTAGTCGAGTCCGCGGCGCGCACTTGTCGAGTCGAACCGGTGCGGTGTTGCTCGGGTCTCTTCGATCGATCGATTCCCGATTTCCTCTTCGGGATCCAAGGATTTTTCTGCGAACCTGAAAATTTTAACAAAGAGAAACGGCTCTCTCTCTTTAGTTCAAATTCGCATAAAATTCGCAGTGTTCTTCCGATGTTATCGACCACAAGATCACCAGTAACCACGATAATCGAACCGATTTAATATCCCGATCGAAAAGTCCGTGTCCGACTCGTGGAACGCGTCAGATGTGATCGAGAAATTCCTCGACGGTGAAATCTCGTCCGCTGCGGGACCAAAATGGCGGACGATGACGAAAATCCGAAACCGCTGAAAGCTATAGTGCGCAGAGTTCTGGTGGCGGTGACCGCCTCGTTCAGATTGTTTAGGCATAGATCAGAGGTAAACAGGAAAAACGGAATTAAACTCGCTGCGTATCCCCGACACTTTCTCCGTCCGGTATCGAAAAGATATATGTATTCACGGGCCCCCCGGCCACTCGTTTATTAACTACTTTCATCAACGCCGTGTTGCTTTCATTCGTTACGTCACACCTGCGTTTTCGCTTCGTGTACCTTCTGTCGGATCGTTGCGTGCGACATGTTCGATTTCGTGCGATAGCTTCGGGCGTGCATCTCGAAGCAACGATGCCATTTAATCCGATCTCTCTGTCGCAAATAGATCCGGACTAGCAATTAGCCAGATCTTCTTCCATCCACAGTGATTAGAACTTTTAGTATTTTTGTCAATGGTCAACATGTTAACCCTTAGCGGTCGGAGCTATTTTAAATCAAAAACGAAAGATTTTTCCATTCCAGAATATTTTCTTTCGATTTAATATCTCATTTAATATGTAATTGTCTAGTAATTTATTAAATACGAACAAAAATAATAATGTGAACAATATGTTTAAAAATGGCATAGCAATTTTCAGTGGCGCCTCAGAGTCGCCATCCGACCGCTAAGGGTTAAAAGCTATGTCATAAAAAATATCTGTCTTAACCCTTCGCACTCGGAGCTATTTTAACTAAAAAACGAATGCTTTTACCATTCTAGAATATTTCCATTCTATACAATTTGTTTGAATTTTTTGCATACGAAATTGATATAATATTTCATGTAATATGTAAATGTCCTGGTAGTTTATTAAATACGAACAAAAATAATAATGCGAAGAATATTTTTAAGAATGGCGTAACAATTTTCAGTGGTGTCTCGGATTCGCCATCCGAGTGCTAAGGGTTAATACATTTCATTGAAACCGGTTAAACAGAAATTAGGTGAGCAAGTTTTTTCGCTTACGCACAGGCGTATTTTTGCATTTCAAATAAAAAATGAAGAGAAACGGAATTTAACTTCAGTTCATCAGAAACGGAATTACACAGTCCGACCCGATACGAAAGGGTCCGCGAGCGCAATTGCATAAAACTAGGCAACCTAGCTGTAGCAGACAGATTAACGCATTAGCTACCGGCGGCGGCTGTCTAATGGTTTTCCAAATAATTTACGATGACGAGTTAAATATGCAACTGACACGTTAACATCGTCCGGTAGCTAAAGCGTTCAATCAAATATCGATTATCAAAAAGTGGGATAACGATGGGTAATTCTGTTCCGGAATTTTTCAGAACCGATTCGTCAGCTACGATGTCCAGGATAAAAACTCGGAGGAGAACCAAGTCAAGGTGAGTCCTGCAGCCCCCGTGAAGCTCCGTCGGTCTCCAGCCATTCGTCCTAATACAATAGACAGGAGGGGCGGGACGGGGCGGACAAACGGTCCCGGAACGCGGTCGCTAACGACCATCCCATTGCAGACCGTAAATCAGTATCAGCCGGCGAATTTCTGCGGGCAACAGGTGGCGAATGGCGACCGACGGAGGCTCGTTAATTCTCGTCGGTTTTCACCGACGCGGCGTGCGCGCGCACTGTTTCATTTTCGTTGGCAACGACTCGGAAAAACGATCCGGTTGATCTCTCGCGGACAGACGACGGGAAAAAAATGCTTTCCTGCCAATATATCAACTATCCCGTTGCTCGGACCAACGAGCGGAGAGCGGAAGCCAATTGCGCTGGCTGTTCGTTATTTATTAGAAGGAAAGTTACGTGTCGATTCAGTAACAATTTTTTCTCGGATATTTTTCGGTCTCCCGGAAATGAGGGATGGAATTATTTGTCTGTTCCTGCTAAATGCAGAAGGGTTCACTCATCATTACACTGCGGACGTTTATGGAATTTTGAATTTTTGTAAGCAAGTGGGGAACAACTAGAATCTTATTTTCAGTGGTAGTAGCCTTTATACATCCAACATAAATAAAAATCGTATTAAATTCTGTGGAATATTATATGCTAGCATTCTTTGGAAATTTTTAGAAGCCATAAATGCATGAAGATCCGCAGGAGGGTTCACTGATTGCTCATCATTAGACTACGGATGTTTATGCAATTTTGAATTTTTGTAAGCAAGTGGGAACAACTAGAATCTTATTTTCAGTGGTAGTAGCCTTTACAGATCCGACATAAACAAAAATCGTATTCAATTCTGTGGAATTTTATATGCTAGCATTCTTTCGAAATTTTTAGAAGCCATAAATGCATGAAGATCATCCGCAGGAGGGTTCACTGATTACTCAACATTAGACTGCGGATGTTTATGCAATTTTGAATTATTGTAAGCAATTGGGAACAACTAGAATCTTATTTTCAGTGGTAGTAACCTTCATAGATCTGACATAAATAAAAATCGTATAAAATTCTGTGGAATATTATATGCTAGCATTCTTTGGAAATTTTTAGAAGCCATAAATGCATGAAGATCCGCAGGAGGGTTTATTGATTACTCATCATTACACTGCGGATGTTTATGCAATTTTGAATTTTTGTAAGCAACTGGGAACAACTAGAATCTTATTTTCAGTGGTAGTAGCCTTTACAGATCCGACATAAACAAAAATCGTATTAAATTCTGTGGAATTTTATGTGCTAGCATTCTTTGGAAATTTTTAGAAGCCATAAATGCATGAAGATCCCCAGGAGGGTCACTGATTACTCGACATTAGACTGCGGATGTTTATGCAATTTTGAATTTTTGTAAGCAAGTGGGAACAACTAGAATCTTATTTTCAGTGGTAGTAGCCTTTATAGATCTGACATAAATAAAAATCGTATTATATTCTGTGGAATTTGATATATTAGCATTTTAAAAAATTTTTTAGATACCATAAATGCCTAAAGATCCGCAATCTACTCGTCGTAAATGATGAGATTTTTATTTTGATCTGAAGACAATCTCTGTCGGATAAAGTTGAAATTATTGCTAAATACTTTCCGGAGCACTTCAAGACGACTTGAACAATGAATAAATGAATTTCCCCGAGATTCCCAACGAATGAAACCATCGTCTCGAAGCGGAAGCCGTCGCCGCGAACGTTAGTTCGCAGGGCCGACTTCATTTGAGTGAGAAGGTGTCTCGCTCGGTCTGGAAGCGAGTAAAATCGTTCTGGGGACAGAAGCTCGAGCCGGCGGAATGTTTTACGTCCCTTTTACGGGCGTGTTCTCGTTGTCGTGGTCGTTCCGCGGCCGATCTGCTCCGTTTCTCGGCGCGAGGCAAAGCGAGGCAAAGCGAGGCGAAGCGAGGCGAAGTGAGGCGAGCAGAGCCACGCCGCTATTATTTCCGGCTGCGTTCTCCGTCGCGAATCCTCGCTACTCTTTCATCGTGCCCGCCCGCCGGCCCGCGCTCGCGCGCGCTCGGCGACACACGACACAATCGTTGAAACAATGCTCCGCTCTGTGCGAATCGAGCGCGCGCGAGCCGCCCGGAAAACGTTTCCGACGAACGGCTCCTCCGCTCCTCGCCGCGCGCAGAAAACTGGGTTACGCTTTATCTGATTCAGCCGTGCTCGCAAAAACCCCCGCGCGGACTGCGTCTCAAGTGTCCGGCGCCCGCCTCCGCGAAATTGTTGCATCGGACGAACATTCGTTTCCGATGGTTCCATTGCATTCCCTAGGGTACCGCATTCCGTTGGCGATGGCTGCGGATTTTTATGCCGAATATAAATTTAATCCCCTTAACCCCTTGCACTGTAATACCGAGTCGGACTCGTGACGAAGATTTCGAAGAAAGTCTACTAAATATTCATGCTATTAATTTCCTTCAAACTTTAAATTGAAACAAAATTATTTTTTTTGCTGTTGAAACCATTGGAGACTGCATAGGTATACATTACATACAACCCTCCTTTTTTCTAAGAAATTAGAAACGACAAGTAAGTTCTAATCACTGCAACCGTAAAATAAATACTAGTTTCAGTTACACTTCTACCTCCATCGTAGTCAGTTGTGTTATGGGTAACTCAAAAATGATCTTAAAATTACAATAGTTTGAACAACAAGTAAGTGTCCCACTGTTTTATATTCGTTTTTGTCTTTTAACGTCAATCGTCACGTCACAAAATGTTATCGTCAAAAATTAAACATTATATTTGTTTCAGACGCAAAAAATGTTTCCTCATTGAGAATGGTCCGCATTCGGATCGAAACGTCGAGATTCATTAATAGTTAAATTTGCACATTTGTTGTTATTAAATGATCGAAACTTGCGCCGCAACCACCAACTCAATTTCATGTAAAATAAATAGTAGTGCAAGGGTTTAACCATTTTAATCGGTTGAAAACAATGCAATAGTATTTTTAGATGTTCCTATCGTTCTGCGTTTGATGTACACTTCTTTTTTATTTTTATCATAAATGCATAAAATCCGCAATTATTCGGTATTTGCGATACCAAAAGTCTCATTCACAATGTTTGCAAGTTTCACATTCTTAGGCAAAACGTGACTATCCCTAATTACTCGCTCCATTTGCTTCCGCGAAGCGTTACTGTGAATGAACTCGCCGAGAAAACAAACGGTCTATTTAAGAGGGACCAAGAAATAAGCGAATGGATCCGGGTCTCTGATTTTAGCGGGAAGAAACCGTCCAGCGAATTCGTCGATGGAACGCGCGTGGGGGTTAAAAAAGGAGTCTTGTTCGGGAATAATGAAGTTGTAGGGGATTCCGGCTCGGCTCGGAATTGCGGAGGCGGAATAAACAACCGTTCGGAACGTAGACTTGCAAGAAAAAAGATTCGAGAGTGAGCGCTCGTGCACGGTGAATAGGACACCGTAGGAACGACGCGATATGGAGTTTACCGTTACTTGGCCCGAAGCCTGCTTACAGCCGGGGATCAAGCCGTCGAATGGTGTTCGAGGCTCGCGGTAGCCTCGCTTTCGGTTCATCGGGGAGCGAGAGAGAGAGAGAGAGAGAGATATCGGAGACTCTCCGCCGGTAACGTTATTTTCTTCCCGTTGTGTTTTGACTGATTTTACCGTGGAAACGAGACGCGGCCGTCTCTCACGGATCGTTGCCCGGATATTGTTTCATCGGCGGCAATAATCGCGCGGATTCCATCCGCGATACCGAGCCTCGGTCCGGTTTACGGACACGCAGAGTCTTCGGTGGCTGTCTTGCGGACGACTCGCCGACACCGCGAGCCATCCCTCTGCAAAGAGAAAATCAAACGATTTGAAAATTCTTCGCGGTGTAGGATTCTTTTCGCTCTCGACGCGCGAAACTCAACAATTCTTGATATTCAAGCTGCTGCAGCTCCGCGAGAGAAAAATCGGACCGCGATTCGCCTTGGCTCATCTTACAGGCTGATGCCTCTACTTTGATATCCTTGAGCTGCCTTTTTTTTAGGAGATGCTCTTGCATCAGGAAACGGGTGGAAACGCTAAGAGGCTTATCTTTTCGAAAAGTTTGAACTTCGAACTTCTCTATGGACATTGAAACAGTTTTTTTCGTGACTGAAAATGCCGTGGATTTGACGATTGAAGTCTCCTCTTTATAACAAATGTTCAAACTCTGGTGTACGATTTTTTTTAATCGTTTTATTGCGGTTCGAAGGGAGGTTAGTCGATGTTGACCTCGACTGCGTCAAATTGAAAAATAGAAAATGAAATAAAGTAATTTGTTGGCTCGACAATTGAAAATGAAGTAATTCTTTACAGAAAAAAGGAGTCGAAGAAGTACAACAAATTGTTTATAGAATTTCATTTGAGGTTCTCATGTGAGATCATAGACGCGGAGGTCTGATCAGTAGAATTGGCTAGCCATGAACGGACACGGTGAAACGATTTAATTCTGCGGTTCTGTGTCACCGTGCAGTTTCTGTGTAATTAATTCTGGGACACCTAGCTTAAGTACCAAGGCACCACATCTAATAATAATTCCTCTGGAAAGCGTTCACTCGTTATTCCCGTCAGCCTTGAAACAAGGTCTTGTTTATAGCCACTTGTTGCAAGTTTGATCAATGCTGTATCCTTGGTACCATTAAGGGACCGTTCCAGCGACACGCCATAATGCGTCGCTCCATTGATTCAGAATTTAAGAAGGCGCTTTAATGTAAAGAATGAAAAATGTGCAAATGTTTGGATGAAAATTGCATTGAAAATGCAGCGAACGCGTTACCCAGGGAGCTCGTCGGAACTCGGTCGGTAATAACCATCGAACGATACTAACAGACAGAGCACTTTCTCAAGTTGGTAGCGACGTTATCCAAAGAGACGTCGAGCTTACCTGTGGAGCACAGACGCGGACAATTTAAATTACCAATCGATCAATAATCTATTTTACTTATGGTGTTCCATTATTTATTTATTTCGTCCTAGCTTCGCAAGTTGGTAGCTAGCGGTAGCCGCGTGTGTCGGTAAAACAATTCTGCGAGTACGGTTTACTAACAGAGAGAGAGAGAGAGAGAGTACAGGTGCCTGTAACTCGACACCGAACGTAAACGTGTTCAGGTGTTGCTGTCAACAGTGTCGGTGACCTCACTGCTCAATCATTCACAACCGCGATTCAAATAAAACAATGCGAAGATTAAAAAGTCTGTTCACTTTTTTAATATCCACGCGATCGTGAAAAATTAGAAAATCTCTTCGCTAAAGAAAGTACAATTTTTCCGCCAGATGGAACGATCAAGCAATCTATATTTATCGTAAATACGAGAAGAGAATGGAAGCCGAACACGTCTTCGAAATCGCAAGGAATATTCGTGGCTCGTGCCAAAGGACTTTCTTCTTCTGTTACGTAAAAAGACTGACAAGAGCACGACGGGGGCTCGCCGGGTCCGTTCGAGCGAGAAAACGCTTGTGTAACTAGAAAACGCGCAGATTTACAATAAACTTTTTACGAACTGCCCCAGAAGCCGTCCGATCGATGGTAATCTTGACGCAATAATCAATCGGCCGCGCGAGAGATTTCGATGCGTGGTTTAGCCCCTCGTCTGACTGTCGGCGTCCTTTTCTACTGCCGGCAAAACATTTTTCTCTGATCGTCTATCATTCTCACGGTTTCTGGAGATAAAACGAACCCTCGAAGGGACTCGCAGATATTCTTACTAGACTGTGGATCTTTATGAAAATGAAAAATTGTCTGGACGAATTGCAAGAGAGTAGTCGTTAAACATTTTATTTATTCAACCCTTTGCACTCGAATATTTTGTTCTATCCAGGGCATTTTAGAAACAACGAAAAATAAGCTTCAAATAAACCTCGGTGTTTAATGATTTATTAAATACAAACGAATTTAATAATGGACGCATTTTGTCAAATTATATTGCAACAATTTTTAATGCCGCCTCTAAGGGTTAGTAATCTTAACAAATCGGAAATTGAACTTTCTTCACCTTTCTACTGTTTTAAATTGCACCGTGTTTCACCTTTAGCGACAAATCCAGTTCGGCGACTGAGTTTTCGATAAAAATAACATGTTCGGAAACGCGTGACCCAACCAGTTGACTTCGACAGTACGCTGGTAATTAATTTCTCGATAATTGGGACGGAAAAATGTCTTTCTTAATGCCGAGTACAACTTCTCGGCGAAAGACCACCGGTCGACAAAACTACTTTCGAACGATGCGACGCGACGGGACGCGACGTAGCGCGCACGACATTAATCGCCGATTGAATCGAGCCTATCGATCTCGTATCGGCGAGCTAATTGGCGGAAGATTTGCGAGCGGTTGCGCATTGCCTATCTGCTCGCGGCTTCTGACATTTGCTCGCCGATGTACCGAGGCGAGGCGAGGCGACGCGACGCGACGCGACCGAGCGTCGTCTGTAAGCCAGTTTGGTATTTGCCTGGCATTTATTGCACTGCGTTGCTTTCGTCGCGAGATGCCAGCAAGGCCGGAGAATCCTTAGAAATCCTCGCCGGGTAGTGTACCGTTACAGCGACCAATGGAACCGCCTCTTCCACTGTTTATCCGATAAATTGGTATGGTTGACGCGCTTCTCAGGAAAGATCGAGGATCCTTCGAATTTTCACGACCCCGAACAGAACCGTTTGATCCGATAGGCAGCATCGACTGCCAATGCAGAAAATGTAATACAGGCACACTATTGGTAATGTCATTTTTCATCCCAACAAAAACATCCTGTAAACAGGTGCCAAGTTCTCTATGGCCGTAAAAAGTTGTGAGATCAAAGAAAATACGGCCAAGTTCGTTAGAAATACCTGTTGCAATACTGAAAAAAGCGTTTGTAAAAATTAGTATAAAAGAACGCTATTTAATTTTTAAAGAGTTACATGAAAGGCTAAATTATTCAAACATATCCGCTACCTAACACCTTTTATGGCCATTGGTTTAAAAAGTAACGGCCCAGTTTGAATAATATAGCCTTCCATGTAACTCTTTAAAAATTAAATAGCGTTCTTTTATACTGATTTTTACAAACGCTTTTTTCAGTATTGCAACAGGTATTTCTAAGCTAACGAACTTGGCCGTATTTTGTTTGATCTCACAACTTTTTACGGCCATAGAGAACTTGGCTCCTGTGTACAGGATGTTATTGTTGGGATTTCATCAAGTTTTGTTGGCATTTTTTTTTTTTGAGGTGTAAAATTTCAAACTTTGATAATTATTCTTTCGATGGTTTGTTATGGTGGACCTATGTACCAAATTTCAAGCTTGTAGGTCAATGGGAAGTACCCAAAAGGTTTTGATGATCCGTGAGTCAGTCAGTGACCAATTTAGCGATTTTTGTGCTCCTATATCTCGGAACCTACTAATGTTTGAAAATTAATATTTTGTCAATATTGAGACCTGATAGCATTTAACAAGTGTACGAAATTACATCTCTCCAACTGCCTTCAGTTCCGAGGTACAAGCCTCTAAAACACGGCTAAGTTGTTTCGTGTAAAAGGAGGTAGTGCGAGAACTTGGCTGGTGCACTACCGTGCACCTAGATTCATCTTCCGCACTGACATTCGTACTAGCTCCCCGCGAGAAACCAGTTTCACTCGACCCTCTTTTCTCTTCATTTTCCTAGTCATCCTCCATTATCCTCTCGTTCGCTGTCTCTTTACATACTCTTTCCGTACTATTTCCCCGGTATATTATTATTATTGCCAGTCGATTTAACCACTTTCGTTATTGTCAGTTTCTACAACGGTGGGGAATACTTTAGGTAAAGAAGTTGTTCGGGATATTTGAGGATTTCGTCGGTGGAAAGGTTAGAGTTGCGAGAGAGAACCAGTTGAATACAAAAGTGGCAAAAGGCCGATGATATCCCCGTCGAAAATTGAATCCTCGGATTTTTACGGAGGCTCGTCACGATTCGCGGTTGCGACAGGATATTCCGAAATTCGCGGTGGTTTCACCGAAACCGGCGATTCACAGCGATTACGGCACCCGAAACGTCGTCCGACGGCTGGTCCGCGAAGGTCTTCCTGCCTCGAGGACGGAGGGCGAAGAACGCGCGAGGAAATCTGCGTTTTAGAATTTCCGTCCGAGGATCGGTCCTCTGCAACGTGAAACCATTTGGGTTGGTCAAGCCTAACATTGTCCAATGAAAATGTACTTCTTAACCAGACGAAAATCACATAACAGAATCCTTAGATGGCTCATTTTTTGTGATAAATGCATAAAATAAGCTTGTTTTCTCATTTTTAATTTCTTAAAAAACTGTAAGCTACGTGTTTAACCCTTAGCACTCGAGCGGCGACTCAGAGTCGCCATTAAAAATTGCTCTACAATTATTCACAGTATTGTTTACATTATTAAATATGGTGCTATGTAATCAATTCCGAACATTTCAGTATTGTATGTAGTATTATATCAATTTTATATTCATAAAATGAAAAAAAATCATATAGCAAAGGGTTAATTCGATTTAATGTAGGTTGTGTATGTATGAACATGTGTATACTGCACTTTATCTTACTTAGTGCAGCAGAAATAGATCTCGGTCGAGATCTGAAATGCTTTTAAATTAAAAAAAAAAAAATGATGCATAAAATCCGCAGTCTACCGAGAAGGATAAATTCTACCGATTCGAGAGAGAACGATGGCTACCCAAGGTTGCAGAAACGGAAAGCAAAGCGACGCGACGAAGGACCCGCCGAAAGGATAAAGGCTCGAGAGATGGCTCGAAAATCGTCACGGTTGTCCCGTTCCGAGGGCAATTTGGAAATCGAGTCGCTCGCTCCAGTTTGCGAGTATTTATAGCCCGGGGGAATTGGCCAACGAGATTGCAAGTGTGTCCGGCAGGCTCCAAAGGATCGAAGCGTCGAACGATCGAAGGAAATTGACCAAGAGCCGTTCCAGCGCGGCGCGGCGCGGCGCGGCGGAGGGACAGAGAACGCTGTCCCGATACGCCGCCGAAGACTAATGACCCCTGACAACAGAGAGAAACAGGGACGACGTACGATCGAGGAGACTGATCTACGAGGAATCGGACAAGCAACCGGCGCGGTAACGGTGCTACCAATCTCGCTGTGCTTGCCAGCTGTTCGCTCGTGCACCACCGCTCGAAACACCTCTCCTCTCCTCTCCTCTCCTCTCCTCTCCTCTCCTCTCCTCTCTCTCTCTCTCTCTCTCGTTACCCGCACCCTGACCCTTTCCCACCGCGGTTTCCCCAACCCGTTTCTCTCTCTCCCCTCTCTCTCTCTCTTCATCGCTGTTTCTCTCTCCCCGCGGCTGTCCTGTTACCTAGACATTCACTTCGCCCTGACAAAACGTTTCGACACCGCGAAAACGTAGCAGAACGCCGGCCTTTTTCGCCGGAACGCGTTGCTTTCTAAAAACCAGGCCTCCTAGAGCTCTCGGATCCTCTCCGGTATCGTGTTCACGCTCGATCGGTGCACTGGATGGGTCGTTACCTAAAGCTATGTCCCAATCGAATGTCGCGTCGCGTCGCAGCGACGAAATCGTTGTTGCATGATCGACCAACGCGACAACGATCAAACGTGGAATATTCTGTGGACCAATATTCGACAATGATTTCACAAACCGAGGATCAAGCTTCCGATAACGGGGCCATTTTAATCGAGATTCAGAGGATTTATTGCATTCATGATAAAAATTAGTACAGATTAACAGAATTTGGGAGCCTCAATGTATCAATTGTTTGAAATAATTGTGAAAGTCTGCAAACAATTTTTATTTCGCACAAAGACCAACTTGTCCGGTTGCAAACATTATTTACCCAGCTATTAATTTGCATCATAAGTAGACACAGCGGATTTTATGCATTTATGACAAAAATATGTAGATATCATTAAAACACTAAAACCATTAGAAGAGATTCTAAGTATGTACTGTTATGTTTTTTTCATTAAGCAAATTAAAACAGAAAATTAATTTCTATTTCACTCACAGTAAGTTGCAATCCAGAAAATTTTTATTTTCCCATCAAGATTCACTGTCTAATCATACAGAACAATGGAAAAGATTCGTTATACACACTGTTAAGTGCGTTAAGTATATGTATACACTGACGCCCACTAATATTCGGACGCTCTTAAAAAAGACGATAACTTTTTTAATATCCGATCATACAACTTGGATTTTTTTGAGATGTTAGAACAATCGGTTTTGTTACGTAACGTGTGAAAAGAATTTTTGGAAACATTGCAATTGGTCGGAATTGCAGAGAAAATACTAAAAGTTATGTTTCTCAACTTTTTTTATGTGGGCTCATATTGAAAATGTAGAAAACACGTTTCGTAGATCTGTGTCAATTTAACATATTCTGAAAATTCCATTAAAATCGGTCAACGTTGCAATGAGCTACAAACGTTTAAAGATGATAGAAATAGCAATTTTTCACGATTTTCGGGCTCTAACTGCAATAAATCTCAGGATTCATATATCTTTCAATGCCTGTCGTTTTTTCCCCCACATTTACAATCCATATAATTGACACAGATCTACAAACACATTTTTAAATTTTCAATATAGACAAAAAAGTTGTAAAATGCAACTTTTAGTATTTCCTCAACAATTCCGACCGATAGCAATTTTTGAAATAATTTCTTTCCACACATCATGTAGTAAATGAATTGCTCTAACTTCTTGAAAAAAGTTCAAATCGTATGGCGCAATTAGTGTTTCTTCTCGAGAATTCTTTCTCGAGAAATTCTTGAGATAAGCCAAATAATTAAATTTTGCGCTTCTCGAGAAATTATTGTTATTTTTCGAGAATGGAATTTACTAGGTACATTTGAAACAAGTGGTGAGAAAACTAAAAATATGCTATAACTATTTGGTGCATTGTCTACAATTAAACCGACCTACACACAAAATGAGCGCAATTGTCCAATGTCAATGATTTTGTTACAAAGAAAAGATCTCGACTGGCAGACGCAACGCTAGATGCTTTGTGTTTTTTTAAAAAACTATTTCAAATCACAGCTAGAAATAAAACATTTAAATTTTGTTTACTTTAAATGTTCATGGTGTATATGAGAAAATTAACATTTTTTTTATCTTACAAGTTAAAAACGTTCTTGTACAAATGTTTTTTTTTTTAGAAAGTTCTGTCAAAGATATATATTTCAATTATTCAATAATAATTTTTTGAATATCAATATATTTTATTTCTTAACTACTAAATGTATAAAATTTATATACATACATCACAATACGTTGTGTGTGTATAAAATTAGGATAGTTAATAAATAATCAAAATTCAATTGAGCTTCATCTGATTTGCTTTAATTATACATGTAATTTTTCAAAAGAGATTTTTCTCGAGAGTGCTCGAGAATTATCGAGAAATCAAAATTGTATTTCTCTTTCTCGTGAAACGGAAAAGTTGAGAAATCAGAAACACTAGGCGCAATATGAAAAAAGTTATCGTTTTTCTAAGAACGTCCGAATATTAATCACAATGTACGCGACTGATGGAAATGGGTTAAGAAACAACGGAAGAAGGACGCAGAGGTTTAAAGCAAAGCTGACCGAGAGAGATTCGGCGCGGGTACTTTCATGCGGATCGCAGCGGCAACAACAATGGCGCGGTGTGCGAGCCGTTCCGCGTGCCGAGGACAATCGCGCGCGGAAAGGTGGCGGTCACGCGACAGCAGCCTCGTTTTCAAACGAAATCACAGAACCGATCGCGGAATCGCCGGTTTCCCGGATTCGCTCTCGCATCGGGCCCCCGTGGATCGCATCCGATCCGTGGATCGTGCTAGGTGGCTCTCGACCGAGTCCCTGTCACCTGCGCTGCCAGCACGGGGGGGGCAACAGTGGCCTCTGCCACTTCTACCCGCCTCTCGGCCAGCCGCCGAGCCACCGAGCGGGAACATCGCTCGCGACTCGCCAGTAGAACGACGCGTTTTCCGTGCGCGACACACGCGGTACCACCACTCGCTTATCATATCTGTCCGTTCCGTTCTGCCGCGTTCTCCCCTGGCTTCGCCTCTCGAAAGGGCTTCCCTCGGCCGCGAGTTCTCCACGATCGATCGGACCGAGCTCGGATCGGATCGGATCAAGGTCGAGGCGGCTCAGTCGAAGCCAGCGTTTCGATCGGCGCGCACGCGAATTTCCGCTCGTTCCCTCCGAAAGTGTGTCTTTTCAAAAAGTGAACAGTGCTGCGAGATTCCGTGTCGCCTGGAGAAAGAACCGTCCTCTCAGTGTCACCATCGGCAAGTTGTTGCGACAGTGTCTCGAGCAACCCTCCGGGAAAAGTATTTATTCGAATTTTCGGATTTGTCCGAATACGATTATTCTCGATACGGTGGATCGGTTCCGTAAGATTTCGTACAGATTTCGGTTCTCGACGAGGGATTCCCGAGTAAAAGCTGATCACGAAATGTCTATTAACACTTTATCTACCGGAATTGTAATAATTCAGTATAAAAGGAAGCTTAGGAATATTCTTTTACAGTATATAATCTGTAACGAAATTCTTTTACGACGTAGACGGAAGTAAATTGCTGGTTCACAATTGAAAGGATTTTTAATATTGTATTTTAATTGTGATATAATGTATTCCTGTAACTATCTGCATGTCCATTACTATGTAACTTTATGCTAAGACTTTCTTTTTCTTTTTTTTTATGAATATCTTCTATTGTAAACATTTGTATAAAAGGACTTCGATCCGTAAATAATAATAAATAATAATAATAATAATATTATATAATAATCCCTGGTAGGTGTTGAAAAACTGTATCAGTATTTTAGTTCAATTAATTAACTCGAGGTATCTTCTACGGACTTTCGTGATCGGCCGTAGATAATGCGCACTCGAAAAGCTTCGAGTGCCTCGAAACGAAACTTACACTATCTCCGACAACACCTTTCTTTCCGATAATACGGTTCCGATCGATTCGTACCATCGAATAAGTACTATTCCTACGTGATACTGGTCGAATATTTTCGTCGATCCGCGTTTCTCGAGTTGGTAACAGGGAGCGATAAGACCTGATGGAGATTATTTTTTCCATACGTTCCTGCACGTCCTTAATTTTCAATCACGTACCTGTCTTGTTAACAAGACGAATAGCTTGCACCGAATAAAATCTGGGACACGGAACACGGGGTCCGTGACGAGTACGGTCTCTCCAAACGACGCGACGGAGAGTACTTATTTACGTGAATCGCGACGCGGCCGGTACAGCAACAATATATTCGGGAAACACGGTTCCGTACGAATGCAACAATTGCATCGTTCCACGGATGGCTGGGTCACTTTAGCCCGCAGCATAATCCCGCGGCAAAGGGTTCACCGCGTTCGCGAATCAGACCGGATCGATCGGTCGCTTCTAAGATAGATAAACGACTCTCGATGTCGGCACGAGCCGACGATGGAAATTAGCATGCTTCCTCCATCCCTCGGTACTTCCTCCTCGTTCGCTTCAGTAAACAAGCGCACTCGTTGGAACGGCCGCGGCCGGCTCCCGTGCTCTTCCTTCTCTTCCTCTTTCGAATCCGAGACGTTTCAACCACGGATCCACTATCTACCTGAATAACAAATCATTCGCGGCTTACGAAAAAGTTTATTATCGCCTGGATACATAAATCAATTTTAATAAACGCTGCGTAGCGTTACACAGTCCGTACGCCGAGTAACACAGTTCTCTTTCTTTCTGTTGAACCCTTAGACCATATATGTATTTATGGATTAATAAATCCTTTAAATCGCATCACAGCTAAATCCAACATTTTATATCGTGATATTGACTTTTTTAATGGTTCGTTACTATCATTTAAGAAAAAGTTGCGTGCGATTATATGTGATATAATGTATTCCTGTAACTGTCAGCATGTCCATTACTATGTAACTTTATGCTAAGACTTTCTTTTTCTTTTTTTTTATGAATATCTTCTATTGTGAACATTTGTGTAAAAGGACTTCGGTCCGTAAATAATAATAAATAATAATAATATATACTAATAGACCCGGCATAGGTATAGTATGTGTATAGGAAAACCGAGAATTCAGTGTCCGAAAGATGATGGGACACTGTGACGTCACAAGATAAGTCTTAAGATAATTTCTTTCCATGTACTGTGTACATGGCGCACCTTCTGACCCCCCTCTCCCCATGTAAGCCAAGCGTATATAGGCACTGTCGATGAGCATAGCTTGTACATCTTTTGAAAACGTGACGTCACAGTGTCTTTCAGCTGATTTCATCTTTCGGACACGGAAAATTATCTACGCCGTGTCTATAGGTATATATGTATGGTCTAAGGTTGAACCGATGTCGCTGTGCTGTGGTGTTGCCAAAAAAATTTGTTGTCTTCGGCAGCGCGGTCCGTGTTTACATGCTCCGTCCTTTTCTACGTTCGATGCGGCCGCAAACTGTCGACGCAGTCATAAATCTCTCACCCCGAAATTTTCTTCAGTTCATGGAAAAAGATTGAATCGTAAATATGTTTTGGTGGGGGGAGTGAGGATATTTCAGCGTTACGCTTTTTGGCGGTGTCGTCACGCAAATTTTGAAATGACCCCCAGCCCTAAAACATATCCATGTTAAAATGTGCACGGGGATAATTGGATGAAAAATTATTGGATACAATGGATGCTGGTATTTATACAGAACCCAGTGCCACACGTGTGTTGGCTTCTTCAAGTACTTTCACGAGATGAAGTGGTAGGAAGCGATGGGAAACTGTGTATACATAATATTCTTTTGTGTTATCGACATTGACAATTTTTTGCACGGTGTTCTTGACCCAACACTTTCGTCGCGAACGTAGATATTCAAATAGTTTTATTATTCGACACGCGTATGTCGGGTTCAATTTGGATTCAATATTGTAAAGCCATCGCCTAGCCATTAACTTCCTGGTGATGACCCAATGGAGAAAATAGTATTAAAAATATTTTTGCAAACAATTGATGAACAGATTAGTATCTGTACCATCGTCAAAACCTTCGGAATGTTAATAACTGGACAGCGGATCTTTATGCAAAATAAAAGTGTTTTACCTGAATAGCAACAAACTGGAATTAAATAGAAATTTATTTTCTAGCTTAACCCTATGCACTCGGAGCTATTTTAACTCTAAAATTAAACATTTCTTCCGACCTAGAATAATTCCATTCTATATATTTACATTTTATGGAAATGTTTAGTAATTGATTAGATAGCACCATATTTAGTATTGTACACAATACTGTGACTAATGGTACAGTAATTTTTAGTGACGAGTCTGATTCTAAGTGCTGTGCGTTAATATGTTTAATAACTTGAAAGTAGCATAACAATATTCTTAACCTTTTCTAATCTTTGTACTGTATTAAATTACATCTATTAATATTTCCCATAAATGCATACAATCCGCTGTCTATTAATAAAACACGACAAAACGTACATGTCAATGCATCGAGTGAACGCAGCAATCAGGAAAAAGAACGAGATCCTATCGCTCGAACAGAGCCAGAAGCGTGCAGTGCATTTGAATACTAGAACACGTGGGTGCGCAGGAAGATCCGCGGGAGCTCGTTCAACCGGAAGAACGAAACGCGCGGCGACGTTCTATCTTCGAGCACGTCCCTTCTTCCGTCCGTCTCACAGAACGATATATCCCGTAACTTGTACTCCTAATAATCAGGCAGAGCTGGGGAAAATAGTATTTGAAATAGTAAATATTAAATAATCCTATTTATTTTAGAGTGTGTGCACAATTTTAAAAATAAAGTATTTTATTTGATGCAGTAATTTTTGAAAATAGTATTTTATTTGAATAATATTGATAATATTTGTATTTTGTCTCTCTCTCTCTCTCTCTCTCTCTCTCTCTCTCTCTCTCTCTCTCTCTCTCTCTCTCTTTATTTTCAATTTCAATTATAAATATTATTGCTGAAAATAATGGTTCGAATTCAATACATTTATGAGTGTAAATCGTTTCTTAACGATAAGATACAGTGTATGTTTTTGCGGTTTCTCAGAGTATTATAATAATCAAAAAGTGTTTCAGATAAAGAAGAGATATTCAGATTAAAGAAGAAATATTTTATTTTCTGGATCAAATTGTTGAAATAGAAATATTTTATTTTCTGGATCAAAATGGTTGAAATAGAAATATTTTATTTTCTGGATCAAAATTGTTGAAATAGAAATATTTTATTTTGAGGTTCAGATTGTTCAAATGAAATACTATTTTCTTTAAGCAAAATAAAATCTAAATATTAACCCTTAGCACTCGGATGGCGACTCTGAGGCAGCACTGAATTTGCTATGCCATTCTTAAAAATATTGTTCACATTATTATTTTTGTTCTTATTTAATAAACGACTAGACATTTACATACTACATGAGGTAGTATATTAGTTTCATATGCAAAAAATGAAAAAAAAATTGTACAGAATGGAAATATTCTAGAATGGAAAAATCTTTCGTTTTTTAATTAAAATAGTCCCGAGTGCAAAGGGTTAAATAGAAATATCTGTTTCGCCAAATAATGTCCACCTCTGTAATCTAATTCTCCGTCGACCGCCTGTGAAGTTCTTGGCTTCCGGGTCGCGGAATCTGGTTGACGATTGTTAGCTCGACGGAGTCTCGTTGCAAAAAGGGGATCGCGCGCGAGTGGAAATCGGGCCGAAAAGTGGTGTTTCGGTCGTGTCGTTGACTCCGTGTCTATGTCCGCCGCCGTTTTATCGGGCCTACGTGCGGCGCGCCGCTCCTGCGCGATTTAAATATTTATAAGCACCGGGAACTACGGATTCGACGCGCGTCGCGTTGGCCGGATTTTCCACGCGCGAAAGCTCCGCGTTCGAACAACCGTAAACGCGGTTAACCCTTCGGGGTGTACCCGTTCGCGTAACGAACAGCGAGCGAGACAGCTTCTCCGGAGGGCCGTTCGCTCGCAGAATTCGGTGAAAGTGCGTGTAATCCCTCTAACGACAGTCGCGGCTCGACATCAATAAATTTAAACGGTGAAAGTGTTGATCGTCCAATCCACAAAGGATCCTCGGGACGAGGATCAAAGATCGAAATTTCTCTCCGGAAAGAATGGAACCGCCGATTTATTGCTGTCTCCTCGAGATCAGAGCGAGTGGACGTACAAACTTTTCTCGGACGCGTGATCCACTTCCTCTAAAATCCTCCAAAGGATCTTCAGAACAGCTGGATCTTTTTTTTTTTTAAATTAAACACGCGTGGAAAAATATATTTATGCACACTTCAGAAAGGAAGTAGTGTGGGACTCGAAAAAACCACACGTCTAGGCACCCTTTGCATTCGGAGCTATTTTACCTAAAAATCGAATGATTTTTCCATTCTAGAATATTTCCATTCCATACAATTATTTTTCATTTTTTGCATATGAAACTGATATAATGTCTCGTGTAATATGTAAAGGTCCAGTTTATTAAATACAAACAAAAATAATAATGTGAAGAATATTTTTAAGAATGGAAGTGGTGCCTCAGACCCGCCATCCGAGTGCTAAGGGTTGATAAGCCCTCTCCTAGCTCCACTTGCAACCCGCTCAAGGACAGGGACCCACTATTCGTATTTCTCCTGTCCTTATAGTATCATCAGGCGCTAACTTCTCTTTAGTTCTTGGCTAAAAGAACACCTGGATTTAGTCCAGGACTATTGGTCCTTTTTCCAGACACTTTCAAGGACATCTGCGAACCCTTTCTATAATTTTGCTCGGACTTTCTGCACCACTTTGAATCTCTGAGAGCTTCGGCCACCTAGAGCTGATCTAAAGCAGCGTCCACAGTCCCTCGCGACAGATAAGCGAGACGACCGCTGCTCGGATCAGAGGTTGAAACGTGAGATCGCGATTTTTCCGCCGCCAGAGAGCGGAGGAATCTCACGTTACTGTATCGTCGCGTGTCCTCTTCCGACGTGCGATTCCGCATATCGGGCCGCGCCTATCGTCGGATTTTGATCCGCGACAAACGAGAGGCACATACTATCGCGCTCCTTTCGCGTAAGTTTCTATTTCGCGGAACGGCAATACATAACTGACTTTCTGTTTTCGTGGAAAAGCAAACGCACAGGCAAATATTAGCGTAGCCGTAAGTACACGCCGGACGTTTAATGCGGCAGCCTGCCACGCGCACTCTGTAATAAATCAATCGAGAGTTTAACGTGATCGGTGCTTTCCTCTAATCGCATACTACGAGCCCGAACCTCCTTATCTGCCAACCGGAAACGAGCTAACAGTCCTCGTCCTGTAATAACTCCTGATTTCCCTGTCTATGCATCCCGAGGATTCTTTCGCCTGCAAATCGTATTATAATATCTAGAGCCCGGTGTATATTATATCATGCCAAGCTTTCTCGTGTAACCAATCGCTCCTCGCATTCCTGCGACCGGACTTTTACGCGAAGGGTAAAAGGCGGATAAGATGCTGAAAAATGCAACCAGAGTAAATTGATTTTTGGTTGGACCATTCGATAGGGCTCCCAGAGGGAACCCTCTGTGACAAGTTTCAAGTCGGTACCCCTATCACAAGGGTAGCTACAGGGGGATCACGGTTTCGTGATGCTCGATTTTTTCGGTTCTGCTCGACAAACAATTACGAAGAAATTCGTGGACATTCTACCTAGTGGCAGACACGACAGTGAATTATTTCAGAATTTTTGGTCGCAGAATCGATTTTTTAAAAAATCCGTAATCATAAAATTGTCGATTTTATATTGAAGTTCTCGGAGTTCCACGTTTGTACTACGTTAGTTGCTATAATTGTAATATTATTACGTTAGTCTGATCGTGATTATTAATTTGTATTTTTCTCAGATTTTTCGGATTTTCCGAACGGGTTTAAAAAAATTGGAAATCCTCGGAAATTCGAAAAATATGCATAGTTTGTATTGAAATTTTGGAGATACCGGTCTTATAGAAATTCAGTAATCAGATATTGTTTGGACCATTGTTCAGAATTTTTTATATAGTGCATCGTACTTGAAAAAAATATGAAAATCAATTTTTCAGGATCTAATCCTATGTTCGTTTTACGAGAAAAAAATTCTTTCGTTTGCCGAGAGATTTCTCACGGTGTAAAAATCCAATGAAAGTGCTACTAATTTTGATCGGTGTACCACGGTCCATCGTAAACCTGTACACGTCATAAACGCTTGTTTCTCGTCTTTAATTGAAATCAAGATAAATACCGTGTTCGTTGCGCGCGCGCACGAGCTGTTCGGTTAACAAGTTCACGCATTCTCGAGCATTGACAGTCCGCGGATTGGTCGGCACGGCCGCGAGTCGAACGTTCCTGCAAATTGCTATGCCGATCAGTAATGTCAGACACGATAATAATACTTTCTAAGTGTGTTACTCGACACGAAAGTAATCAGAAAAAAAAGAACGAAAAAAATACGTGTTACACGGTGCACGGTGAAAGTGTTATTAGAACGACGGTATTAGAAATCATTCGGTCCCCGAAGGGTTAAGCACCGGCGCGACGGAAACGAAAATTACCGAACGCCGCGTACAATTAGGCTGTTCGAGCCGATCCAAACTTATCATTATCGCTTCTCTTTTCTTCTCGTTTAAAAACACGCGAGCTTTCTTCCTGTATCTTCGATCGTTCTTGCCGGCCATAAAAGGATCTAATTTTTAATTCAACAGGAGCTTCTGGTTCCCATAAAAAAAACCACAATCCAATTACTAGTACAACCACGTCCGTGTAATTAATAACGGACTGCGGATCTTTACCCATTTATAGCACCCGCAGATTCGTACGATACGAGAAACACGAGAGACGGGAAGAATACCGAATGCGTTTGCGTTAACGTGGAAGATATTTCTAGTTTGCGTTTTCCGCGAACCTTCTAACGATCATTTAATTGCGATACATCTTAACCCATTTGCATCACAAGGAAGAATGAAGAATGATCGTCTTATCACTTATTTTTAATTTCTACATAGAGTCGGTAATTTGAATATGTATAGCAGAGTGGGCAAAATAGTCATCTAAATAAAAATTTCGGATAAAGAATAAAAAATAAAGAAAATTTTTATTCATTATTCGATGGTTCGAATATAAAAAGTATCTTTATTCGACGAGCATCGAATAAATAATCATATTCGACGAGAATTTATCCCACTTTACACGAAGTGGTTTTATTCGAACTTCGAATAATTTTTTCATCTTTTATCTGTATCTTTTATTCGGAGGCTTCGAATTAATCTTTCCATAACTACTGCCAACTCTGATAAACGCGAACCATCGAATAATGAATACAAATTTTTTTATTTTTTATTCGTTATTCGAAATTTTTATTTAGATGAAAATTTTGCCCAACTCTGATGTATAGTTGTTATACATATATACTGTTAAGTACGATATTGCGCGTATATACCATGTGGTCCATTTAAGACCTTCAAATGACCTTGATCTTTGAAAATTAAATTGTACACACCGGAAAAAATAAACTTCAGAAAAAAATAACATTTGTAAAAAATTCACCTTGTAATATCATTTATATTGCATTAAAAACATTTGTTATATCATCACAAATAAAGGAGATATTTAGGTGGAATGTATGTATAAGTTCTGGTGATAGCGGGTGGGAAAATACGCTAATGATGCGAATGGGTGAATATTTTCTAAAAATCGTCACGCTGCGGCGCAAGGGAGACGTTTATCGCTATTATCTGAACGATCCATCAGGCGAGGAAGTTTGATCGGCGCGCCGGAAACGACGGAGATTCGTCTGGCCTGGCGGTTCTCGGTTAATTGACCGTTGCCGATCTTCCTTGACTCTTCCCAGGACCTCGCGGAGAGGAGCCGCCTCGAAAAAAGCTGTAGAAGGTAACGGGAAAGGTGGAAAAGGAGGAAAAGGAGGCGCTGGTTCGCGGCGTTTATCGGTATCGTGGCTCGCGCGCGCCGAGATCCGGTCCCGGGCCGCGCAATTAGCCGCAAGCGCGATGTGACGAAACGCTCGCCGTGAGAACTAGGCGAGCCCTCGACTCGAGTTGACTTAACTCCACACCACTCGGACCAGTCGTATCCTCTATCCGTGTTTGTGTCGCGGAGAGCGAGTTCTCTTTCGCTCGAAACGAGTTCTTGAGGACGCGCGACGCGCAGCTCGACGCAGCCCGACGCAGCTCGACGCAGCCCGACGCAGCGCAGCGCGACCGAGGTCGCAGATGAAACAGAAGGAAACGTAATCGCGAATCTAACCCATTTCTTTCCGCCTACCGAGGCCTTTCTCTGCTACGAGCGATTTGGACCTCGCCGCGACCGAGATTCATTCCCCTTGATCCTAATCTTCTTTTGACTACTCGAACGATCTGCTGGATCAATCTGTTATTAGGGTGTCGTCTATGATTTGAATAACGACAGCGTACAGAATGCCTTGAATGGGCGTGGCTTCGTTGTCCTGCTGTGCAAGGTGTCCAGAAGGGGCGTGGTTGCTCTCAATGTAACTGGGTCAGTGCTCCACGGGGCAATCTATTTCAAACTTCGATTTTATGTCCACCGCAAGTTCCTCTGTGTGTAGAGTTCCTAAGGTTTCTATGTCCCTACCATGTAAAACGGCCCGAGTGGGCGTGGTTTGATTAGTTCCTAAATATAGAGTGCCTGAGTGGCGCGCAGAGTGTTCTGGCAGGTTGTGTGTTTCCTTGCTCCCATATTTTAGAGTGCCTGAGAGGCGTGATTTCTTTATCCCTACCATGTACAGCGACCCAAGTGGGCGTGGTTTGATTACTTTCCAAATGTAGAGTGCCTGAGAGGCGCGTAGAGTGTCCTGGGAAGGTGTTTTCTTGCTCCCCTATTTTAGAGTGTCTGGGGGCGTGGTTTCGTTGCCCCCGGCATGCAGAGTGCCCCGAGTAGGCGTGGTCAGAATGCTCTCGATTTCACCGGAGCTAAGATCTTCGTATCTCTAGCTCAGCGTCGAAGAATTACGCTCGCAGATCATAGTTTTGGGATCGAGAACGATCGTATAGCAAAAACTGGAGTCAGTATCGCGTCCCGACGCCGACGGTTACCACGAAGCGGATAACGACACCGAGCCGGGTTTCGCTGCAATCGGATCCTTCTACAGAGGCGCATGGACGACGCTCCACTTGCGAAGTCTCCTCGTAAAGATCGGATCGTACCCCGGTTGAACGCGATCAAGATCGATTTCCAGGTTGCTCACGATCTGCCGTCGCGTCGTCTATTTCCCCGTGGCAGCCGGCCAGTCGATTCGCCGCGTGTATCTTATTGTGCCATCATTCTCAATTTGCTTTATTGCCGAGTGGTACTCGCCAGCGTTCGCGCGAGCGCGTTCGCGAGTTACACCGTTACTTTTGCTCACGCGAGGCGAATCCGCACGATAACCGAACGTTTCCCTGTTACCCGAGGCTTCCTAACTCGAAACTTCCTGGTCGGAGCTACGGACGCCATACATGGAGGGAAATACAATTCGCTGGAATGTGGCCGGCACCGTGTCGAATCGAATCGACGTAACAACGAGGATGTGCGGAACAATACGGCGATAAAGTCATCGGTCGAATTGAGAAAAGTGTTTCCGAGAGACGGACTGAAATAGATAGAGAGTAGGGGATAGCGGAGGAGCATTTCGCTCTTGCACAAGAAAAACGTCACAACTCGAAATTTTTCAGTTTTCTTAGTGATAGTTGAAATTTTGTAGCGATAATTGAAATTTTGTAGCGATAGTTGAAATTTTGTAGCGATAGTTAATTTTAAAAATGTGACTTTTCTTCCGTTTCTTTTTTTGTTTGTGTTCGTACCTCATGAAGTCACAGAATGTATCAATTATATATATTTAAAGAAAAAAGTCACAACTCTAATTTTTTAATTTCTTTTAATTATCAGGTTTTATTTGTTTCTACTCACAGCTAGTTAAACTATCGAAGGACTTTGAAGCCACTCTCCTGTAAAATCTGAAATTTTTTATTTCTCACGTTTTTCTTGTGCATCAACAATTTGTTCGAATTGCAAGATCCCCGATTCAGCTGGTAAAACGATGACAATAGAATTTCAGGAAAAAGGAAAATTCAGTGAATAAGTATCAAAGAATAAATGAGAGACGGTAATTGAGAAACGTGTGTTCACAGACTTTCGACCGTGTTTCCAAGATAATTTCCCTGCGTGCGATCGCTCGATCGGCCATTTCCCGGTTGAAGCGGGAAACGACACAGAGAAATCTCCGGCAGTAGTGTCGCGTGCGAAGCACTCGGACGAGTTAATTCGCGTCGTTCTGGTTCGCGACTGCACGGAGCAAGAGCGCCGCGCGCGCGTCTCTGTCTTTTTGCGGAAATGGAAAGCAAAACGAATCGAACGTGTGCGCGCCGCCGAGAAGAAATTGAAACTGATATCGTTCGGATGTTATTGGCGTCGATGTTTCATTAACGATCGGTTTCGCTTTCAGTCGCTGATCGATCCGCATTTCTCGTCCATCCAATTTTCTTCGGACCTCCAACTCCTACTTGTACTCGTACTACTCGTAGTTTGGTCCACAATTTATTACGCGGTTCGGGGAGATTACGATTTCCCTTGTTTAGAGGTTACATTTGTGTTCTTGGGATTATTTTAAGAAAAAAATTTATATGTCACAAGTATCGAATGGGCCTGGTTTAGCCGGTAAAGTAGATTTCCTGTTTTTTATAAATCTGCAAATATCTCGGGAACTATACGAAATATGGTAAAATATCAAGAAACCTTTTTTTGTAGAAAATTAAATTTCCAACAATTTATGTCGTATGACATTTTTTATAAGCTGCGCAGTTGCCGAGTATATTTATATTTCGGTGAAGTTGCAGAATAACTGCCTCCCCCCCGAAATGATGGTCAGGGGAACGTAAAGGCTCCGTTCGCAACTGCTTAGACGAGACTCAAGAAATGTCTATGTATTAAAACTCAATTAGCAGTTAATATTATTGACGTATTAGGCTTGGTCTGGGTTAGGTCTTCAGTGAATATTTTTCGTGAAAATCGGAATTTTAACATCATTTTCTTCTATGTATTCGCATAGTTTTCGAGTTATTTGCAGGTTTATAAAAAACAGGAAATCTACTTTACCGGCTAAACCAGGCCGATTTGGTACCTACAACATATACAACTTTTTCCTTAATATGATCCCAAGAACACAAATTTAACCTTCAAAGTAGGGCCCACGGAAATGGTAATCGTGCCCGCCGTGGATCAAACGATTTCCTCTGAGAAGAAAAATGAAACTAGGGTTAAATTTAGAAACGAGACGTGACTCTTGCATCAGCCTGATGATTTCTCCCGGCGAACGAGGAACGGTGTCGCAATGAATTTTCGTTGATACGCGGGTTTTGTCTTGTGCTCGATCTAACGATAGGGGCGCCTAGGATTTCGCGGCGATAGAATTTCCAACAACAACGAACGACTCGCGAGCTGGCGGCGGCGGCGGCGGCGGCGGCTACGTGTCAGCAGGATGTTGGAAATCTGGCACGCCACGGCGAGCGGCGTGCTCGCGTTTCCGTGGCATTGTCGTAAAACACCGGAGGGGACGGGAACAGAGGAAAAAATACGCGGTAAGAGGGAGAGAGAGTGAGACGGGGCGAAAATGATCCGCGGGTCGCGTGAAAATCCATCCACTGCGACGGATCGGGAACGCGATTTCACTGCGGACTACATTCGTCTCCTTTGTCGACGTCGTTTCCATCCGCCACCCTCGCAGTCCCATTCAAATTTACTTGAAATACCTTTCACGAGGCCGGCATCGTTCGAGCTCCTGTTCGAGAGTAACTCGTTAACCCCTTACAACTACCAATAATCGAATTTATGGTGGAAAATATTTAGGGAATATAGACAGCTTCGATAGGGCTTCCAAAATGATTAAAACGATAATTAAAATCTTTCATCCTGTTTCTTTAGCCTTAAATTACTCGCACAATACTTTCTGTATAATTGCAGTTACGTGGAACCACATGAATGAATTTTCATTGAATAAAATAACTAATGTAAAATAAATATTTGCTAGTCTAGTCGACAGCTTTGTTTATGTTTGAAACATTAGTTTTAAAGTTTCGAGATTCTAAGTTTCACTAATACAGTTTTATTCCGATATAAGACGATAGCTCGGGACCACTTTTCGCCTTATTTCGGATGCTTATGCGTCACCTAAGAGTCACGAATGACTCCAACGTAGCATACGGAGGGTTAAAAGCAGGCGAATTTTTGTTCACACTAAACCTACCACCGCCAGTTGAATGACCTGTTTCAGATTTTCTAGTTTACAATTTACTGAAATTATAACGATGGCTTTATGAGAATCGTTTCAATGGATTTATTCAAATATATCTTCTATCTTCTATATAAATAAAAATTAAATGCTGTTCGTTGGTAAGCGCATCACTTGAGAACGGCTGGACCGATTTGGCTAATTTAAACCAAAAATGTTCTTACAGAACGAAAAATTGGAAAAGTTGCCCGGAAAAATGGAAAATTCGGGAAAAAATGAAAGTGCTTTTTTCAATTGGATTTTTGTATGAACTCAAGACCATAACTCACGATTCGAACGATGGATATGCGTAATTCTTTTTTTGTTTTGTTCGTTATGGTCCTGGAAAAGTTGTTTCAGGAAAACAAATTCGAGACAATTACAAAGGAAAGTCGGAAAATTCGGACAAACTTGAAAAATCATGATTTTAACAGGATTCGAAAAAGTCAATTCGTTCAAAAGTTGTGACGTCATTAGTGACCAAAGACGACTTTTTCGTCCGGAGGGTGGTACAAAAAAATGGTACAAAATGTAAATAAATTCAATCTCGTTATTTTTAGAGGACAACACATACTAGCAAGCCTGCAGTTGTCTACTCGCAGTATCCCAGGATTTTCTACTGAACAGCTACTGATTTGCTCGACGGTATTCCTTGAATTTCTCGATCCAACCGCAGGGTCTTTAAAAATCGACCCGATAAGGAGCGGATCGATCGGCGCGGCGAGACATTCTCTCGCACTTGTCACTCGGGTCTAATCAGTCGATCCTCGGGCGCGCGGTAAACAGGTTTTTAAGCAGGGCATTGGCATATTAGTGCGCCAACGCTTCGACTGACCAGGGGGCTGAATCATTCGAGAGATCGTCTGGCCGATAATATGGAATCGCGGGGGCGCGTTAGGTCGATCATCACCAAGGCAACGAATTTTCGTGGCCGTGCACGCCGCATGACGTCTGATTTATCTCTGGCAGCGTTTCTCTCCCCCGCCAGTAGTCAGTCCGTTCGCAACCCCTACTGGAATCGCGTCCAATTTCGACGAGCTTTTGTAAAGTTTGTGCGCGGAAAGTGCCTCTATATAGTAAATATTATCTCCGGTGTATTATAATTTTACAACGTTTCGAATCTCCGGAGTATCGAGCACACTAATTTACAATTCGCAATTTCCATTAAACATCGACGTCCGTCGGTCGTGTTCCAGCCAATTAAAAATGAAATCTCGAAACGTGTTCACGTTTCACCAGCGGTTCGGGTTTCGTGCGCGAAGATCCGCCATGTATTTTGCATAAATTGGTTCGGGACTCTTTCGTGAAAGTATATCAATTTCGTTCGAGCGGACTGTGCCAGGTCTGACTAAGAAAGTCCGTATCTCATTGGTATCCGCGAAGTCGAGCAAGGATATCGAGCGCGACCTCTCGCGAGGAAAAGAATCCTTGATCGTACGCGCACACCTTTCTATGGTGGCAGGTGAACGTGCCCACGAAAACGGGCCTACTGACTCACTCGCTCGGCAGAAAAGGTAAACGCGTCTGCCTCGGTGATTCCGTCAGCTGATCCGTGCCGCACGGACATTCTAGGATCGATCGATCTCTTATAGATAGACCACGGATTGTTGTACGCGTTACTTCAATAGAGATTTCGCTCGTGCACAAGAAAAACGTCACAAATAAAAACATACTACAGGAGAGCACTTCAAAATCCTTCGATAATTTAACTAGCTGCGAGTAGAAACAATTAAAACCTAATGATTAAAAAAACTAAAGAAATTAGAGTTGTGACGTTTTTCTTCACATTCTCTGTCTGTGACCTTGAATGACCTTGGAATAATTATAGTCACTGAATTCCTAATGAAAGGGACCATCATTATAGGTGTTTAAAAAAGGGTGGTTCTATTTTAAAAGAAGTCAAGGTGACCTTGATATCTCTAAAAAAATGACATAAAAACCAAATTTTTCTTTGGCATCGTGTCAGCCCCATTGTACCATTCAACTTTGTCCTTACCATATTTTACGTATCTTTAGAAATAACAAAGATATTTGAGGTGCAAACATTAGGTGACTCACTATGTTATAATTGATAGTTTCTGTGACTTCATGAGGTTCAAATGCAAAACAGAAAGAGAAACAAAAGAGATGAGACATTTTTATGAAATCGAAATTTTTGAATTAACTATCACTAAAAAAAACTGGAAAATTTTGAGTTGTGACGTTTTTCTTGTGCTCGAGCGATTCGATTTTACATTTCTCGCTGCAAGGGACACTTGATAGATGTTTAACTCTTTTCCATGTAAAATAGATTTCCTCGGTAATTGGATTTACCGAGTCCGTATCAGTGGCGGAACTACAAATTTTCGGCCCCCCCCCCGCAAAATATAATTTTTGGACCCCTTTTCCGATATTCTTATAGGATTGAGATTTTTGAATGCTTTTTGAGAAGGAGAATTGTAAAAATTCAATAATCGCAAGAAGTATGTTTTTTTTGTCAGTGTACTTTTAATAAAATTACAATATCGTATCGGGGCCCCCTCCGATTACAAACCCCCCTGCGAGGTCTTGCTGTATTATAGTTCCGCCACTGGCCCGAATGTAAAAAATTAACCCCTTATCCTACAATAACGCGTCAGAGACTCGCGATGAAGATTCTTCTCAGAGTCTAATAAATATGTATATGTTATTAATTTCCTTTAAATCGAGATGAAATTCTATTTCGGTTCTGTTAATGTACAGTTATTGGAGAGCATGTATAGGCGTACAATGGATATAAATTTTCTCTTTTTTTAGGAAATTGCGAACTACAAAAACGTGTTCTAATCACTGAAACCGTAAAATAAATCATAGGGCAAGGGGTTAAAGAGTCTGTTCAAAATAAAATCGAAAACAAGCTATCCAAATATAGTTACCAGGACAATAGGAGAATAGAATTGTTTTCCGACTTTGAAAATCCGGATCGAATTTGTTAGCTTGCGTTTTGCAATGTTCGTCTCGGCGAATGGTTAATGGGCAGAACCGTCGAGTCTTCGATGAGGAAGATGAGTAGGTTCGCCGACGTTAAAAAGGAAAATCGGAGCGGTTTTTCCGTCGGCGACGTCGCGGAACGAGGTTGGCACCGTTGTTTGATCGGAGCGCGGTTGCGCAAGTCGTTCGACTTTTCTTCGCTCGTGCGCCGCGATCGACGTCACTTTCTCCTCTCCCGCGGAAAATTATTACGTTCCGCAATTTCCGTCGGTTGCCCACGTACGTATCCGGCTGGAATGCAAGCGGACAGATCGGTGTGCACCGTGGACAGGTGGTGTGCGCGGCATAGGTGCGACCGCGCGCTCCAACCAACGGTGCTTTTGCAATAATCGAAGGTGTTTTGCGCCTTGCACTTCGACTTTTCGTTGCTCGTTCTCCGCAGGCTCTTCTGCGACGTCGGTCGTGTCCAGTTCTCGTGACCCAGCCACCGCATTTGCGGCTGCGGCTGCGGGAACGATCACAGGCACTGTTGAGGATGTGCTGGAGGTATATAAAAACGCAACAAAATTTTTGAAAATTTTACAAGATATAATTCTTACTAAATTAATGCAATTACCAAAGTTTGGGTTCGATTCACTGGCACCGTTTAAGAATTATAGCAACTTAACACGTCTTCGTATGGAGAATTATTCATAAAATTCCACTTCAAACCCTATTTAAACCTTGAAAAAACGCAACTAGAAACTCCAGTTTTTTTTATATATATAGTAAAAATTATGTAATTAATTATGTTCAAAATTTATTAGGATTCACTAAACAGTTACAGAGCAAAAAATTATAAACTGTTACAAAACGTCAAATTTATCGTGTTGTCATCTCAATAATAACCATGAATATGGCTTTCTGAAGTATTTTTAATTTATTTAAATATTTATTTTTAACTTTCTATTGCGTAATTATATATATTGAATATCACAAATTTATTATCTTGAAGTTCAAATCAGAGGGTACAATTATTCGCAAAAGTCACTTAAAATTTTTTATAATATGAAGACAATTTGATTAAAAAATAAATATAACCTGAAATTCGCTAATTAAACGAAAGCTTTTTAAATTAATCTATTTTTGTAATGTAAAATATACTCATAAATGGCTTTCGTTGCCAATATATCGATGGATTTCGAATTTCTTGTACTTTTGTCTCCCATTGTACCTCCAGAACATCCTTAATCGCCGAGGATTTCTAGGGGGATTGGGTAAACATCGTGGGCGATCGACGTGGGCATGTCTCTGGCCTGATTCTGGCTTGGGAAATGTTCTCTGGCTGATTGTGCCAGCCGACTCCGAAACCTTGGCCGTTCGATAATGGTATACAATCCTATATGGAAACTCTCGCTGCGGGCGGTTTCATCCGCAAGTTTTCGCAATCCTGTGGTCTTCGTTGTTCACTTGACCCGTTGTCTACGAGACGGTCGCAGGTTTTTTACCGCGAGCACCGACCGTCCACGTTGCGGCTGTTCGCTAAAGATCCTCTTCACCCTTGGAACGATGCTTAACACTAAACCTACCAAGCACTTATAGAAGTGAGAAGATTGAATTTACTTGAACTTTGTACGGTTTTCATTATTATGTGCTTAAATCAGGCCTCGGAATTATGTGCTCGCGACGGCCAGTTTTCGAAGGCAACGCCCCCTCGATCGCGCGTCTCGCTCCCCGTGGCGGCCCTAGTTCTCGAGGCAGCTCAGGCGCGCACCATAGAGAGTTACAATGTAAGTGTCGGCGATGCGAACAGCTACGTCCAAACTTCCCGTAGATCGCGAAAACCAAGTTATCCCACATATTAATACAATTTGGACGATACAATTAAAAACTATTTTTAAAATTTATCTTCCGAATTTATTTTCCAAATTTATTTTCTGCAGCTGTTGTCCGAAATTATCGTCCGACATAGTGGAATAGGTCTACTGTTGATAATACCACTGACAAAAAGAAAGAGCAATGACAATAGTATCTCGACGGTAACGTGGAAACCTCTTGATACGGGTGACGCCCTAATGCACCACGAATAGCTCCTATGGTACGCGCCTGAGGAGTTCCGAGCACTGTGGGCCGCCACGGGGAGCGAGACGCTCGCTCGGCCGTCACGAGCACATAATTGCGGGGCGTGGCTTAAATGAAGAAGTCAATTCAGTCATTTTTCAAAGCGTTTTTATAATTTCGATAACCATGAAATAGAAAACCGGTCATTTGACCAAGATAGGTTTAGTGTAAAGATCAACTTGTGAATTTAGTTATTGTTAGAGTTTCTTATTGCAGTGGAATGCTACCATACCGCGTGTACAGTGTTGAAGATATAAAATAGTACATATAACTCTATGTATAACTAAAGTGGTTTTCCTTAGTGGGACTTCGCTCCTCGCTTTCTCTTTCCACAAAAGCCCCTTATACCCAAGCAGAGTTGGGCATCATTTAGATAAAAAATTATTTAAATAACTATTCAAATAAAAGACACTTTATCTTTATTCGTTATTCGAAATTTTTCATTTCAGTAATAATTTTGCCCAACTCTGTACCCAAGAACTGTAAACCGCCCCTTAAATCTACAATTTTTGGAAGTAACAATCGTTGTACAGCAACAATTATCAACTTCTTTGTAGGTCCATTAGCCTCCCCGTTGTTCGTAACGAAACAGTCATTAATTTGATTGAATCGCTAGAAATTGAGTAGTTGTACGATTTTGACGGGTCAAAATAGACCCGCTGTTTAAAAGGTGAAAAAAAAATCGCTCGCACACAGAGCGAGCCGAAGATGGCAGAAAAGCTAGCACAGCACGGCGACGGGAAGTTTCTCTCGAATTTGAAATCACGCTCCTTGACGGGGGCCTCGGTGTACGCAAGTCCGGCGATCTTATCAATCCTGTTTCAGCGAAACGTCGCGAGAGAACGCGTTTCTCTGGCACGGCGGGTTGCACGCGTGTAGACGGCGGTCGCGTTATCCGGCCAGGAAATCGAGTAACCGAGTTTTTCGCGTGGACGTCGTAGGTCGTAAGGTCGCGTGGGAAGCGATCGGGATCCTCCCTGGCAAGCAAAAGGAGGACGCGGCTCGAGCGTGAAATCCTGAGAATGGCGGCAAGCTGACAGCTAACTGCGTGAACTATAGGTACACAGTAGGCGAGCTACGCGGCGCGGCGCGGCGCGGCCGAGATTCGCTAACGCAATTAGGAACGGGAATGTTTTGCCAGCGGGCCTTTCTGCTTCTTCGCCGATCGCCGGCTAATCTCCGTTTAACAGCGCGAAAGTGTCTCCCGGAGGGACCGCGAGTAAATTGAATTGCGAGTCTAGAGGCTTCGACTCGATATTGTAATCTTCTTCTCGCAGTATGTCAGTTTCTCGTGGAAACCTACGATGGAACTTCCGTGGAGAAGCGTCCAGTCGAGCCGATTACGATAAAAGTGCTGGCGATTCCGTCTTCGACCGGATCGATTCCTCTTTTCACCGATAAGGTGACAGGCTCCTCTCTATTGTCTGATTTCTAACCTGTTCACCGTTGATCCCGCCTCCACAATTTTTCGATCATCTATTTATTTATTTATTTATTTATTTATTGCTTTAAACCAAGTGGTTTATATAGCAAGTACAGTATTATTACATTTGGCTTACATTAAATAGGTTCACATTGTTTCTAAATTATTTATATTTCTCGAAGAAGCGCCAACCAGAAATTGTCCTAACACTAGACTTACCGAGCACTAAAAGCGATTAAAATGTTTTAGCTTATAAAAATGACAAGACTCTATTTATTTAATGCAATTTTTATTTCAATACCTGCTTGGATAAAACAAATTTATCGAATTGATTTCCATGTAAGTAACTTTATTATTTCAATCATTGTACAGTAAATGGTCGATAGACGCGAAAGCCTCGGGGGGGGGGGGGGGGGGATTTCTTCGCATCCATCGTATAGGGGAGCTATTTTTTTGAACTTCAAAGGCCGAGCCGAACATAGAGAAGGACATCACGCGTAAGGCGCGACCACGCGCGGGCCTTAGAACTGTGCCGGCGACTGCGACTCTCCGCGTCTCTTTCTTTCCCATACGCTGCCCTTCCTTGCGCACGAAACTTCCATCGTCCATTACACACGTAAATATCATCGGAATTATATCATTTTTGGTATCAATTTCATTAGAAAAATATCAAGAATATGTTGGCGAAGGTTCCATAAAAAAAGAATCAAAAATAAAGAAGTTTTGTTATTGGATTAGTAGTGTCCTCCTGGTCTCACACCGATATACCCGACCCGTATTATGTTACACTTCTCGGCGGCCGAGGCCTCTCGAGTTTTATGGCCCCTTACGGGGTATACCCCGCAGGAGTGGGGATAGTTCAGGGACAATTATGTGCCAGACATTTGGAACATTTATCGATAAAATACTGTACTAAGTTGTAGGGGATATGTTTTTTTCGCGTCTATGGAACATTTACCGTAAAATGAAGAATACAAAACCGTTCATTTAACCGGGTAGGTTTAGTGTTCATACGCTCCTGACTCGTTCAAACTTTCAAATGGGCTAGAGCGAATTGGCAGATGTCATAAAAATTATGGTTTTTGTAGCTCGAAGGTTTTTTAAAAAATTCGTTCGGACTCTGAAGCGAATCTCCAAGTGTCTCGACAATCCCAAAAAGTGTTACCAGCTCGAGAAGCTAATGTGAACATTGCCCGCGTTGAACCGTTCGTGAACCACTTGCAGAGGGTTCGCGAGCTCTTAACACACGAGCTCCACCCACCCTATGCGGTTGTCTCCGAGCGATCGGTCCGGCGAACGGAGATCGATAGATCGCTAGCCGAGGATCATTCGAGCGGTCATCATGGTGGTATCGCACCGAGAGGGCAGCATCTCGTCGAACATCCGCGCGATCATCGAACAACTGAACCTGAACCCGGTCGAGAGGAGGCGACTGATCGATCGGACGAAACAGGACACGTCGCGATGCAAGAGTTTCCCGAACGTGCAGACCGGTGCGAAGATCAGCATCGGTGTCTACGGTTGCAAGGAGAAGGTCGAGTACGAGATCCCCGGATCGATCAGGCGGATGTTCGAGGATCGATCGAGAAAACTGGAAGCCCCGCAGACGATCGCGGTTAAGACGCGACCGGAAGACACCAAGCCGATCGAGGTAACCGATCAGACCGCGCAGAAGTCCTGTCGGCGTTTCTCGGCGTTTCTCGGCTAGATACCCGAATCCGTGAGCACTTCGTTGGCTTCCCGCAGGGTTGGGTAAAATTTTTATTGAAATAAAAATTTCGAACCTTCGAATAACCAATAAAAATTTGTTTATCTTTCATCTTTTATTCGAAGCCTTCGAATAAATCTTCGAATAACTTTTGCCAGCTGGAATAAACGGCGACGAGGCCCGAACAGCACACATACATTGTTAGCACCTGGGAAATCAAGCATTATTGACAATTTAAACTTTCATATTTTTATATAAACGAATAATATTTTTAATACGAATGAGTTGTAGAAATCATCCCGATGAAAATGAGTACAAACTCGAGTATAATCGAACAATTTTTATTGATACGTAATGATATGATAAAAATTATAATCTTGTTAAAGATAGTCCAAATGATGTCGTGTTTGGACTCATTTTCATCGGGATGATCTCTACCACTCATTCGTATTAAAAATATTATTCGTATTATAAAAATATGAAAGTTTAAATTGTTAATAATGCTCGATTCCCCAGGTGCTTACTATGTATGTATGCTGTTGGTCGGTCGCTGTCGCTGGTCTTTCATGATCAGCGCTCGTCGGGCCTCGTCGCCGTTTATTGGAACTGGCAAAAATTATTCGAAGAGTTATTCGAAGGCTTCGAATAAAAGATGAAAGATAAAAGATAAAAAAATTATTCGAAGTTCGAATAAATCCGCTTCGAATAACGAATAAACATAAAGTATCTTTTATTCGAATCGTTATTTAAATAATTTTTTATTTAAATAATGCCCAACTCTGGCTTCCCATGCTGTTCTTTGTTCGATTGCTTGTTAAAAGAAGCAATTGTGGATTATTGCAAAACAATCTGTAATAACGGTGAATCATCGAAATATTTCTAGCAGTAGCGACTCGGTGTTACGAAAGACTGATATGGAAACATACCGGACCCGCATTCTCATGAAATTTACGTACGAGAAATGGTAAAAATATTGTTACGAGTATTGGTTAAGGGTATCGATATCGAACGATATCGATACGTCCAGTGGTTGCAGCGCCGTTTTGGAACGGACGCAACTTTTGTTATAATTAGACAGTGGATGTTGTGCATTTATGACAAAAATAAATGTAATTAAAAAAAATTAGAAGAATTTCAAAATATTTTTACATTATTTTCAACCTAATAAACATAGTAAGAAGGAGAATAATTTTCTATTTCACTCCGGGTTCTTGTAAGTCGAGTAGAAAATCTTTATTTACCATGAAGATCCGCTGTCTAGTTATAATAATGCCTAAAATACGAAGGCGCCTACGCAACAATATACAGAGTGTCCCACTTAACAGTTTTCACGATTTTTTAAGTACCTGCGATAATCTGACAAAAATATTTTCAACAAAAGTTTATCAGTTTTCGATTGGCTATATATTGCAATAAGAAAAAAGTTCGAAAAACATTTTTTTTATAGTATTGTCACGGTCACCTTCATTTTTTTAAATGGCATTTTGTATTTTTGACTTAACAGTATTACAGCCCGTTGTCAAGACGAATTCAACGATCTAGTATACCATGACCTTCGGATGACCTTGAAGTGCAATCTAAAAAAATGAAGGTGCCCTTGACAATAATAAAAAAAGAAATTTTCGAACATTTTTTTTACTGGAATGTATAGCCAATCGAAAACTGATCAGCTTTTGTTGAAAATATTTTTTGTCAAATTATCGCAAGTACTTAAAAAAATCGTGAAAACTGTTACGTGGGACACCCCTGTATAAAATAATGTTTCAATCCTAAACTTGAAGTGTTGTTTTCCACTACAAGTACTGTTCACAATAAGAAAAGAAAATGAAATATCGTTCGTGGACCTGTCCTTACCGTAAATTTCATCGCGATCGACGTATTTACTAGGGCTGTTACTTTTCTTCGTAGGTCGAAGATTTCGAAGCTTCGAAGCTTCGATTTCAGAAACGTGTAAGTTTTCGAAGTTCCCTTCGATTCCTTCGAATCCTTCGAATCTTCGAATCTTCGAAGCTTTCGGAAAAGTAACAGCCCTAGTATTAACCGGTGTTCCAGCATGTTTCCCAGCGAGCGGTACGCGTGACCGATCGCTTCGTTGGAAGTCCTTGAGTACCGGGGATCTAGAGTTTCGTTGAATCCGACGCGTTTCGACGCGCGTCGCTAAGCCCTCGTTTCTGACGCAACAGACCGCGTAACCAGACAAACTTCGTAACGAAATGCTCACGGATTTCACGGAAATCGGCTGCGACGATTGCGCAATAACCGATCACGTTGAATCCGGCCGGAAGGACAAGGCCGTGGAGAGCAGCAGGGGGCTGGGATCGATCAGGCTGCCGTGCAAAATGGAGGATCGACCTCGACCGAGGCCAGAGTGCAGGCGGACCATCCCTCAGCCCAGGAAAGATCACCAGCAGCCGGCGAACATCGACTCTGATGCGATCGAGGTAATCGATCGGATCCGCGATCCCATCTAGATCCACCCTGGATCAAATAGCGACGAGCTTAAATGAAGCTACGCCGATGTAAGAAATCGAGCTGCTCGACGATACAAAAAATTATCGATACATCTTTTTCACCGTCCATTCTTCATATTTTTTTTTTTATTAGTTCTATTCTTGAACTATTCTCAAAAATTCTATTAAATCAAAGTAATTTATTTATCAACTTACAAGCAAAGTTGGGCATTATTTAGATAAAAAATTATTTAAATAACGATTCGAATAAAAGATACTTTATCTTTATTCGTTATCCGAAGGTTCGAATAAAAAAAGTATCCTTATTCGAAGGTTCGAATAAAAAAAGTATCATTATTCGACGAGGTTCGAATAAATGATTTTATTCGACGAGAATTTAACCGACGAATAAAGGTAATTTTTTTTATTCAAAGCGGATTTATTCGAACTTTGAATAATTTTTTCATCTTTCATCTTTCATTCGAAGCCTTCGAATAATTTTTGCCAGCTCGAATAAACGGCACATACATTGTAAGCACCAGAGGAATCAAGCATTATTGACAATTTAAACTTTCATATTTTTATAATACGAATAATATTTTGAATACGAATGAGTTGTAGAGATCATCCCGATGAAAATGAGTCCAAACACGACATCATTTGGACTGTCTTTAATAAGATTATAATTTTTATCATAACATTACGTATCAATCAAAATTGTTCGATTACACTCGAGTTTGGATTCATTTTCATCAGGAAAAGCACCCCAATATAGTCGTAATAATTTTATGAAGGAATATTGAAAAATCTAAAAGTTTAAACTTTCATTCGTGTCTGATTCCCCATCTGCTAACATTGTATGCCGTTTGTCTCCGACTGTCCAAGACCCAACGACAGCGACAGACAGATAACGAATAAAAATTTTTTTTATCTTTTATTCGTTATTGGAAATTTTTATTTAAATAAAAATTTTGCCCAACTCTGCTTATAAGGTTAACATTAATATCGAGACAAATACTTTTATCTCCCATTGCTGGGTACCGAGTCCTCGAACATTGAACGTCCAGGTGGTTCGACCTGTATAATGGAGGTAGATATTGAAAAGTATAGTAACCCGCGACAGGCGGCGCGGCATTATCGTCGAACCGTGTCGTTAGGCGCGACGTACCAACACGTCGCGCGACGAATCGTACCGTGCACGAGCCTCTCACGATTCGATGTGTTCATCCAATGATAGGATAAACCGGAGGACGTCTCGACGGGATCCGTTAGGCCTTCGTGCAGGATCGAGGATCGACCACGCTTGAAGCCGGAAGCGAGACAGAGGATCCCGCCGGTGATCAAGGAAGCGAGTCCGCGGATCGAGGAGACGATCGAGGTAATCGATCGACCGAACAATCGAATCGTCCTTTTTCCGAGGATAATCTCGCGCGGATAACCACGGCTGACACATTTACCGGATAGTAGAGGAGTTACGGTGAACACGCAAATGGAATTGCGAGCATGATAGATTGCGTCACGGATGGTCGTAGGCTGCGGTCGAGCCGCATTCCGTCGAAACTCGCAAAATGCATCGACTAATTGGGTTTCGCGTGTTTTAGGGTTTCGTTTCATTTTGTTTCTACAGGGTTCTAATAATAGAACAATTGGCGAATAATCGGGGTTTTCGCATGTTGCAACAGCCGGGCAGTGCCGGATTAAGCCAGCGCGGGGCCCGTAGCAAATGTTATGACGGGGGGCCCCACGCTTACACAGACACAATGAATGACCTGCTTTTTTTGTGATAGCAAATAATATTTATGCCCCCTGGCATCGTCGCCTCCTCGATGAAGCGCCCGTCGGGCACAATCTGCCCAAAAAACATCATTTCTAAAATGCTCGACATTGAGATTCGTTTTCTCGAAAACTTTTTCTTCAATTTCATTAATATTTTATTGTTGAGATATATGGACATTTAGAAACAAGAATCCGTTCGGTAGAAGTCGATATCTAAATGTTGATTTTTCGCCAAATGTTACAAAATTTTACAAGCTAAACATTTTTTTGCTCAACACGCGGGGCCCGTAGCATTTGCTACTTCTGCTACGGGGCTTAATCCGGCCCTGCAGCCGGGAACTGTTCGGTAACGCTTAATCGAATGAAGTTTCTTACGCGCCGAGCGAGCGGGGTCGACTTCTAAACCACGGTTCCACCGGTTTTTGAAAAATTGCCAGAACATTGAGTTTTCAAGAAATAAACGAGTAACGATTCGTATCGGTCAAACGCCGGGAAACAACTTTCCTTCGGTTACAGGATCCCGGTGGGCCGAGGTTCGGTGACATTAACTGGCGGGTATCGCGGTACCCGATCTTGATCGCTCATTCAACCCGTCTAGCCACGGGCACCGTCGCGGCCCTCGGTTAAACTCTCGTTTCAGCTGGAAATCGTCGAAAGTGAAGTTTATCAGTTGTACAGGCACAGCCGCGCGCAATTACACGGCGACCAATGATAAGGACCGGTTGCGGTTCGCGCGGGTTGCACTGGGAACACAAACGAAACCTTTCCCAGACGAAGAAGTGTCTTTCGAGGCGACCGGCACCTGCAACCGGTTCCGAACGATCGCGGATAACTGGCCCCAGGCCCCGGCCCCGGCCCCGGCTCCGGTACCAGCTCCGGTCGCGGTTTAATACCGTTAGGGCCGCTACCGACAGAGACCGGTGTCCATAGGGTCACATTTATTTTTCTAACACGTCTGCGGAAATGTTTTTTGCGATTAACAAATATAATGGAGATCGTCCAGGGTTGGGCATTATTTGGATAAAAAATTATTTAAATAACGATTCGAATAAAAGATACGTTATCTTTATTCGTTATTCGAAGGTTCGAATAAAAAAAGTATCTTTATTTGACGCGAATTTATCCGTCGAATAAAGATAATTTTTTTTCATTCGCAGCAGATTTATTCGAACTTCGAATAATTTTTTCATCTTTTATTCGAAGGCTTAGAATAACTTTTGCTAACTCGAATAAACGGTGACGAGGCCCGACGAGCGCCGAACTTGAATAATCATAACTAATCCAATAACAAAACTTCTTTATTCTTTATTATTTTTTTATGGGTCTTTGACCAACATATTCATGGCATTTTTCTAATGAAAATGATACCAAATATGATCTAATTCCATTGGTATTTACTTGGGTAATGAACGATGAAAGTTTGGGATGCATAGAAGGACAGTGTATGGGAATTATATCATATTTGGTATCGTTTTCATTAGAAAAATGCCGTGAATATGTCGGTCAAAGTCCCATAAAAAAATAATGAAAAATAAAGAAGTTTTGTTATTGGATTAGTTATGTTTACACTTCTCGCCGTTTATTCGAGCTGGCAAAAGTTATTCGAAGATTTATTCGAAGGCTTCGAATAAAAGATGAAAGATAAAAGATGAAAAAATTATTCGAAGTTCGAATAAATCTGCTTCGAATAAAAAAAAAATTTTCTTTATTCGACGAATAAATTCTCATCAAATAAAGATACTTTTTTTATTCGAACCTTCAAATAACGAATACAAATGTTTTCGTCTTTTATTCGTTATTCGTAATTTTTATTTTGATAAAAATTTTGCCCAACTCTGGATTGTCTAATATCGCAAAATAGAAATACTATTTCCGTCGGTATTTTTAGGAAATGACAGTCTTCCAGGGTTCGCTGGACTTTAAAAATGGGCTTTCGTTTATCACATTTTTAGTCGATTTCGAAACGATTCTTTCGCAACGCCGAATTATGTTGGTTTTTCTATCGGTATCGTTTTACGAGTCGTTGGCCAACCAAACGTCGATCCACTGGTTCTCGATCCAGCGATCCGAGTCGATAGTAATACCGATTTCTTTTCGCAGAACCCGAAATCGCCCAGGGACTCGATCGATCGAATCGCTCCCGTGGCCAAAGAAGACTTACGTAAGTATTACCAAAAGAGCAAAATGTTTTGGGGAAACGTTCAACAAAGACGCGCGTTTGCATAAAGATCGTGGTCCGATCCAACATCCGATAATCCTCTGGATCTACAGATAAGATAGACGCTTTATCCTTTTGTCCCCTTGTCATGGATCGTTACTTTCAAAAGTTGCAGAAAGATATTTGTGTACAGGGTGTTCGACTACAGGTAGGAGAAAATTTAAGGGGCGGTTCTCCATGACAATATAAGTCGAAAATGAAGAATAAAAAAATTGCGATTTCGACTTCGTTATTTAGTTATAGGTTGACGGATTTTAGGTAGATTTTTAATTGTTAACCCTTTGCACTCGGAGCTATTTTAATTCGAAAGATAAACATTTCTTCCGACCTAGAATATTTCCATTTTCGCTAATTATTTAAATTTGGTGGATATGAAATTGATTTAATACTTCATAGAATACTTACATGTTTAGTAATTGAATAGTAGACTCCGGATCTTTATGGAAAATAAAAAGTTTGTGCATCAATTGTGAGACACAGGAGCTAAATATAAATTTATATTTTTCACTAATAATTTTAATATAGTGAGAATAATATATTAATACTCTTAAAGTTCTCTAATTTTTTCACTGTTCCAAATTGCACGTACTCATTTTTGCCATAAAAATGCATAAAATCCGGAGTCTATTGATTAGATACCAACATATTTAATAATGTAAACTATATTTTGAATAATGGTACAGCAAGTTTTCGTGGCGCCGCGCCGCAGAGTCGCCACTCGAGTGCTATGGGTTAAAATAACTTATAAACAACGAAGCCGGAATCGCAAATTTTTTATTCATCATTTTCGACTTTATATTGTCACGGAGAACCACCCCTTTAAATTTTCTACCACCCGTACTCGAACACCCTTTATCTATATTTTTTTAAACAAAACCAAACCGATTGCACGTCGCACGCGCTCTAATAAAATCTGATGACGCGGCAGCCACTGTCTAAGCGATCTCGCAGTTAATTAGCTTACACGTTAAATTACCCATTAAATTGGCTACACGTTCGAGCCGGCACACTGACCCAATGCGATGTTTTTCTGTCGAGCAGCGCAGCTGGAGAGCGCGAGCTTGAACCACACGGCTGCTCACCACCGGATATCGGTCCGGCCGAAGAACCGGAGGCCACCGCGTCGCACGGCGCCGCAATCGGCGAACGCTTCTTCGTCGACGATTACGACGATCGCGGAGGACTCGTTGGACAGCCTGGACCCGCAGCCGATGAACACCAGCATCAGCAGCAGCGCGTCATCGCCGACAACCACGACGACGCCGACGACGGAGCCGAAGACCGTGTCGGTCGCGCGGAAATCCTCGAGCAGGCTGTCTAGGAACTCTGACATCTTCGAGGAGCTAGAGGCCAAGCTGCCCAGGAAACCTCCGAGCGTTGTATCGTTGTCCCCGGACAGCTTGGACGCGATCAGCGCTTCGGGGACCAGCGTGGACACGAACGAGGAGCAACCGGAAGCGCCGCGGCCGGTCGCCAAGAAGCCGTCGATTAGGTTGCAGAAGGGCACCGAGATGTTCGAGGAGCTGGAGGCGAAGCTGCCCCGCAGAAGATCCTCTAACCGGCTGTCGAAGTCACCGGACAGCTTGGAAGTGGCCTCCAGCTGGTTCTCCAAGTCCACCGAGGGCTTCGACATGTTGATGGAGTACGAGGAATCGAAGCCGGTGGTACGCAGGCTGTTGAACCCGATCTCGAAGTCGACCGATCGAGTGTCAAAGTCTTCCGACAGCCTCGAAGCCATCGAAACGTTGACCAGCGACGAGTCGATCGAGCGCAGACGGAGCAGCTTCGAGTTCCGCGCTCGACGATCCTCCAAGAACATATCGAAGTCCTCGGAGAACTTCGACGTCCTCGAGCAGACGCATCAGACGGAGTCGAACGCCGGCCAGGAGCTGCAGAAGCGAAGCAGCCTCTCCGATATGAACCTGGCGAGGGGCAGGCGGTTGTCGAAGAGCATCTCCAAGTCGTCGGAGAGCTTCGAGATGATCGAGGTCAGCGAGGACAAGGACGAGGAGGAGGAGAACGTCAGGGACAATTGCCTCGGCAAGGTGTGCAGGAGGTCCTCGAAGAGGATGTCCTCCGAGAGCTCCGACAATCTGGAGATGGACGACAGGCTGGAGAATAGAAGGATCAGGAGGACTCCGAAGAGAATACCGAGCACCAGCTACGTGGACATCGTGCCGCAGGACGAGCAGGAGGAGGAGAAGAGACCGGTGCCGGTCAGGAAACCATCCAGGCTTCAGAAGTCCTCCGAGAGCTCCGAGCTCGGCAGCACGGACACCCTCGACTCCGAGAGGAGGAACAAGTCCTCCGAGAGCACGGAAACCCTCGACAGCCTCGAGAGGGACCTGGACCAGGACAGGAAACAAGAGGACTCCGTCGACGCGGTCACGGAGAAACGTGAAAAGAACGTAAGTGTACTTCTTCAATTTTAGGATATACAGGGTGGTAGGTCGCCACATTTTGCCATCTAGATTTACGTAATTATTATTACGCATAGGAAACAATGTTTCAGATGAAGTTGAATGGTTCTGAGAGGGGCACATTCTGATGGTACATTTTTTTTTGTAGGTGGACGTGTAAAGGACATATGAAGGTGATTAATGTTTTTTTAAATGGAATTTAATTTATATTTTTTATTGCTTCAGCTGATGCTCCGTCATATTCTTTACAAAAAAAATCATTAGTTTAGGAGATATTTTAATTCTAATTTGTTAGGAATTCTTCTGAATGAATATTCATAATATTGACCAGAAAGTCGAGATTTCCTAACAAATTAGAATTAAAATATCTTCTAAACTAATGATTCGTTTACACAAATAGATTAATACTTTTTTGTAAAGAATATGAAGGAGCATCAGCTGATGCAATAAAAAATATCTGATTCCATTTAAAAAAAACATTAATCACCTTCAGATGTCCTTTACACGTCCACCTAAAAAAAAAAAATTGTACCATCAGAATGTGCTCCTCTCAAAACCATTCAACTTCATCTGAAACATTGTTTGCTATGCGTAATAATAATTACGTAAATCTAGATGGTAAAATGTGGCGACCCACTCTGTATATTCGTCTGCCCCCTCTCCTATTATCATTGTTATCCATCGAAGGAACGCGTGTTCGAATTAAACTAAATTGTTTCGTCTGTACACAGGATTCGTGGAGCAACAAGAACATCGTGGACCCCGAAGAGATGTCGGTGGCGAACGGAGCCGAGGACTCGAGGTCGCTGATCTCGCCGGACAAGTTCTACTGGCGGCAGTCGTCGGAGTCGAAGGAGAACATCGACATCCACCAGCTGATGGCCATCACGATAGTGACCAGCATGGCGGACAACGGGAACAACCAGCGTTGCTCGGTGATCTACCCGAAGAAGAAGCCGATCACCAGCTCGCAACCGACCTCGCCGGTCGCCAAACAGCAAGAGGACAACAAGATGATCTTCGACAATCTGCTGGTCAGCAAGAACGACGAGGATCTACAGAACATGCTGAACGGGAACATATCCGAGGTGTCCACCGACACGAAGAGCTTCAAGGAGAAGCTGATCATGTTCGAGAAGCTGGGCAAATGAGACGGCGCGATGCGCCGCGCTCGTTCACATCAATCCTTGGCTCGGTCGTCGTCGTCGGCGAGCTTCCGAACGGATCGATTCGAGGGACGATCACTCTTCTTTGCTGCCGAGAGTCGCGAGTCCTGAGGAGATATCTCGCCCGGAGACCGGGAACAAGTCGAGAGAAACCGCGCGTGACGAAACGTTAGTATTGCGGCATTCGCTCCGGGTGTGCGAGAAAGATCTCAAAAAAATGTACTACGCAGGGCAAAACTTCTTCATTTCCGGCTGTTCCTTTTTTTGGAGAATCGTGAATTTAAACACGGTCGATCGAATAGGACACGATTTATCAGATTATTGTAACACGAGTATGCACGTTGTGCATTTGTACCAAATACGAATATCTAAGAGATGCAATATATGCGGATAAAATATTCGAACTTTTGCTTACCTTCGCGTTTTATAAATTCTACAAAAGAGATCGTTGTATTTTGTATAAAGCGTGCGCAAGAATCGAAAGGTGGTTATGCGAATAACCAACATTTATTTGTGGTCGAGAAAAAAAGAGAGCATATCGGTTGGAACTTACTTGAAGTCGTTGAAGCTTCGATCCGGAGGTTTTGCATGTTCTCGGAGCGAATACTGTGCTTGCTGAGCTTACGTTCTCCACCATTTTTGTTTTTCTCACGCGGTAGAAAGTTGATGTTCGTCGATCGCATTCGAAAGAGGTTCGAAATCGAGCGATCGGATTGCGCGCACCGCAACGCGATTATCTACGAGAAGTTATTCAATTATTTTCCGTTGTGTAACCGAGAGTCGCGTAGTTCGGCGCGACGTTACCGGATCTTCTCCGGATCCAGTATTAGATCGCGCTTACCGAGTCCGTGATCTTCTCGCGTAGGAACCATTCCGCGTGAAACCGCACCGAAAATTTCAAAGAATCAAAAGATCTGTGCGGTCTGGCGTGGAATGGCTCGTAGGAGCCTAGCGTTTCGTGGATCTTGTTGTACAGTAGTTTAGAGGCACAGATAAATGTCGTGTATCGTTCCGTTCTGTAAATAATACCAAGTGAACCATTAAACAAAAAAAAAAGAAATTAGCCCAACCCCCAGAGCCCCCCATCGTTATCGCGAGCGAGAGGAATGATAATGTCTGATCGAAACGAACACAGGGTACGTTGAGAACGCTATCGGGAGACGTTCAGGTGATCTTTGGAAAATGTTGCCTTTTCATTCGGTACTTTCTATGTAGGAACTTTCGACGCGCGAAATCGACAGAGAAACTCTGCGAGCGACGATCGCGAACCGTTTGTTATTCCATCGCGCCATAGCTTCCCAGTCTATTCTCAAAATTACCAAGTGAAAATCAAACAACTCAAAATTGGAATTTCAACGATATCAACGTTGGGAAACTATCGTTTGTAAGAACAGAATCGGTCTGCAGAGTCAACTGATTCCGAACCACTTGGTATCCGTCGGCTCTACAGGATGTTACGAAAGATAATAGAAAAAAAGGTTGCTTAACCCTAACCCAGACCCTCGGAAAAATTCATATTAATTTATTGTCCCTTGGGGTGAAATTAACGCAGCGCTGATATCGCAATGAGACGAGCTTTGCATTTTTGTTTTTGTACTAAAAATTAAAGAAGAACAATAAGATTTCGTAAAGCGTACGAAAATCGTTTTTAAGGTAAATACCGGGTGTGTCTCGCGTGAAAAGTGCATGATTTCGGAAAAGTCCGAGTTCGATATTGATTTTCAATTCGAACGGTCAAACGAGAATCGCGATATTCGACGAAAAAGAGAGCGGGATCGTCGTGGGGTGAGAAAAAGACATTGGAGCGTGTCTCCTCGGTCTTTTAAGTGCCTTAACGAAGTACCGAAGAATGGGATGAGCGTAGAACATGCTTGGATAGGTCGCGTGAAAACGTTCTTCAATTTCGACTGCGGATTTTATGCATTTATCAGAAAAAAAATACCGAGAAACATTTATAGAGCAGTTATACTCTATTCAACTCGCCCAAATTAACACAAAAAAAAACATACGTTCCAATTCGACTTCTGTTTCTAGCAATCGCTTCGTCTCGCGTAAAGATCCGCAGTCAATTCATCAGCCCCAGCCCCCAACCCCCTTTCTTTTCTTTATGTTTTTTGTCAGCCGTCTATATAGTTGATCGTAAACTTGTCGGAATCCAAAAAGATACCGTTGTAGATCGGTTTTAGATTAACGAGATATAAATAGAGAGTGAAAGAGAGCGTGCGAGTGAGAGAAAGAGAGAGAGAGAGAGAGAAACGAATTAACAAGGGATATCGTTTAAAATGCATCACTCCGATTTCAATGAAATTTATGTAGGTTACAGTTTGTTGTATCCTACATGAATTATATTAAAATGGGCGTGTCACGCCTCGGCGGTGTCCCTCGTAAGTGTCGCTACAACGTTACAAGAACTCGCATAATTGAAGATGAATAATTACACATAATACAGAAAGAGCAGATCGCCACGTTATTAATGTAAATAAAGCTGCCATCGTGAATTACAGTACTTTCTTTCCTTTTTTATTGAACCCGCATATTCCAGCGCGCGTGCCGACGCGCCTTTAAAAAATTACAAAATACCTCGGCTCGCAGATGACGATACGGTACAAGTGGTGTCGCGTATTCCTTCCTTACTTCTTTCCTTCTTTCTTTTTTCTTACTTTTCGCGTTCTCGTTTCGTTTTTTTTTTTTTTTTAATACAACATCTCTACGGTACACGTACGCGCGAACGCGTTTACATACACACACACACACTCACAGGCGCACACACATTCACACACACGACAGTGGGCGGTTGAGAGTTTCGCGGAAAACAATGCTTGATTCGGGGGCGAATCGCGCTCGGTACAAAAATTTCTTGTAGAAAAAGATCAGGAATGTATGCAACGGTGACACACAATAGATTGGCGGTGACTGCGATTAACAACGGTTTCTCGCGTATCACGGAAATAGTAAATCGATTCTCAACAAACTTTAACGATCGAAACACGGGGCCCGGCGTTGCTCTCAACATTTTTCGGTCCGCTTCGGTTCAACGTTTCGTTTTCGTTCGACAGGCCTAGCTAAACCGTCCGTACGCGAGGCGTCTCGTCGAGCAAGTGTCGCGGCTGTGTTAGAGGAATACTAGACCCGAGAATACAGAAGAATAGCCTGCCTTAGATACCGCAATGGAAACCAGAACCTATATTGGGACACGCCAGCCACTTCTCGATTATTTCAAATGTTAGCAACAGGACGACTATTTGTAATTGTTTCGAATTTTTCAGCGGACCGGAAAGTGTAAAAACACGTTATCGCCAGCGGATTACGGCCGCTGGTTTCTCAGCGAGCAACACGATCAGGGGTTTCTAGGGTGCAAATACGAATAACCATTTTCGCGGATACGATGGAACTCTGCTGTTACGTAACGCGCAAGGTATGACTAGGCTCTCAGCAGCGCTTATCAGCTGTGCTTTATCGTTGACGGTAAAAAACGTTGTGCTAATCACGACCGTGGTTACTCGTTAAACTAACGCTCGTGTGTTTTCTTGCATCTGTGATGTCCACTCAGGAATATAACAACTCGATCGTTCGTTGAAACGTAGAGTTAACTGGCGCATGAAAGTATCTGAACGCGCGTAAACGCAAATTCTAATGGACAAAAAGCGTCAGATTGGACCGACAGATTGGATCCTGAGAGATACACCGTTACGGTTATAAAATGCAATTGTCTGGCTTATGTTGGCTGATTCGAAAAAAATTCGTGTACAGCGCCCCGACGATACTTGCGCCTGATTGCAAGAACCACCGGAGAACCGTGTCTTCAGATTGATGAAAATTATTACACGCGTTCAAGTACATTTGCACGAACGTTCGGAGTGATAGACAACAGGCCTGATAACTGGTCGGCTGTCGCAGCCGTTATCTATCCTTGCATCGGTTACGCTTTACGTCGCTCTGAGGTCGCGTCTCACAGTGTCTCGTCTATGTATCTCGTGTTTGCTCGCACAGGTCTGTCGCGACACGAGATTTACAACTCATCGTGAGTGTCGGCAGTCTCCGAGCTGGGGTTGCACAGAGCCGGTGTGGATATCTCCATGGCATACTCGCAGCGCATCGGTTCTGTTACCGATATCAGCTTGTTCTCCTTGCCACAGGTGAGCGTGACCATGGTGGAGCGCGCCGGCCCGTTCCAGCAGGTCAGTCCCCTGTCGTACTTCATTCTCGAGTACTTCTGGCCATCGGGGCCAGCCCATTCGTTCCAGTGGCCCAAAATGATGTCGCTGCCACCGGACTTGGACCTCTGCGTCGCTTTACCGAACATGCACAGGGTGTAGACATACTCCAAGTCCGTGTAGTCGAAGCACTCGCCGTCCAAAGGCGCGAACTCTTCTTCGACGCCGTAATCACGATCCAGTTTGTCCTCGAGCATCCTGATCTCCGATTGCAAGTCGTTCACCGCCTTCTCCGCCGACTGGAAGGTCTCCCGAGCAGTCGAGGCTTCATCGATAAGAGCTTGAGTCTCGTCGTCGTACTGGATCGCAGATTCCTGTTTCTCTTGAACCTCGCCTGCTCCCTCGTCTCCCTCGTTGTCTTCGTCTTCTTCTTTGTCGTGCTCCGATGGCTCCTCCTTACTCTCATGGCCCTCTCCTTCTTCCTCGGCTTGATCACCTGGTTTGAACATACCTGAAACAATAATCGAGTTACAATGCGTGACTCTGAATAAAAATTAAAAAGTATTTACGGTCGGCGGCCAACCTTGTTCCAACATTAAGAAGGGCTTGACAAGAGGCCAAACAGAGTCCATGAACTCCTGGAGATTCACCTCCTTCTGGTTGTTTAAGAAAAAGAGCGCTTCCTCCTCGCTGACAGACCCATCCCTGTCTTTGTCGAAGGTTACTCTGGTTCTCAGCTCCATGACGGTGATGGTGCCGCTATCATCGGAGTCCAACAGTTTGAAGTAGTCCTCGATCTCCGTATCTTGCAACTCCTTCTCCTCCTCCCCTTCCTCGACCGCAGGCTGTTCAGGTTCTGCCACCCGATACTTTTCCAATGCAGCTGTCTCTCGTTCCTCCGCTTGGGTCTTTAATACTTCTTTCTCCTTTTTAAGGAGAGCCGCTTCTTCGAAGTCGGCTCTGAGCTTCACTAGGTTGGTCTGGTAGTCGTTCTTCAATTGCTTGCCCTTGGAGACCATCTCTGCCCTTATCTTGTTGCCCTCTTTCATCAATTCATCGGCCTTCTGCTGCTCCAATCTAGCTTCCTTACCGAGCTCATTACAGTTATTCGGACACTCCTTACCTGACTTGTACTCGTCGGAGGTGTCACAGCAATCGCAAATACCGTCGTTCACCCAGGTCGAGGGTATGTAACGGGCTTTGTGCCCGGTGTTCTCGCAGTAGAAGATGCCGTTGCCGCAGGCGGCCGTGCCCGGCTCGTCGCTACCGTCCGCACAATCGCAATAGTCATCGTTCACCCACGCGAACGGGATCACCAGGCTACCGTCGAAACACTGGTAGTCCTTGTCCGGCGAGAACAGCGAGCTCTTCGTTGTAGGTATGCCACGAATCTGCAGCACCTTTGCGCCGGCTACGTGGCCCAATAGCATCGACAGACCGACCGACAGAACAAGTGCCAGGTATACTTTGTGATCGGTCATCGTCGTTTCTCTATGCGATATTGCGGTGATACTATCCGAAAATCTGTTCGCACGCGAACCGTTCGAAATTCTTTCGTTGAGAAACGAACAGTCTTTGAGGTTCAAACGGTGAAAGACACGAGCCAGGACACGCACGCACACATTCGGATATACACATGAACTTGAGGAACCGTCCATAGACTATAGACCCCTGTGGTGTGATGGGAGCACGGCGGAGGAAGCAAAGGTGCCTAATTATCTGCCATCTTTCGTCGATTCGTTTCTATCCATTTAATTCGTTGTTGATTTCCTGTCGTGTCTCTTTCTGTCTCTGTAAAAAACGTTCTGAAAAAAACATGTAACAATCGCATGTGAACATTTATATACAAAAGAACTCTTATTCGCCGTACAGAGGCGAAACTCCTGTCGGAACCTTTAATGTTCGTGACCTCAAAACTTTCGAGTTACGTGTATTCTCTAACTACCTACGAACAGTGTTGCCGCTTCTATATGTTGATCTCTCTGTTTTTTTTTTTACGAAAATAGGACGAAGAGACTGCACACGACTGCACACGAGAAATTTGAAACATTGGAAAGCGCGGTGATATTTGAACCATAACTTGGTACAGAATTGTTTGATTTCTATTTTCAGTATACCATCATAATTATATGCGAATCGCATTTTTTCTGCTGCGAAGTGCATTCCTCCAGCTTTAATTTGACTCTTAGTAAATTAACATATCTCAATGGGAGAGCATTGAAATATTATGTTTTATTCGAGCGCAAATGATTTTTGCCGTTTCCCTCATAAGATACAATACAAATTCCGGCATGAATCATTTGCTGTGTTCAGCGCCATTCCACGTAGCGGCAAAACGCTGAAACTGCTAGCCAACATTACCGACAGTCGGTAATTGGTCAAAAGCTTCGAGGTGTTGCCACAAGTGGCGCTACTGTCAGTTGTTCCGTTTTCTCCCTTTCGGAGCAAATGTTTCTTGCCGGATTTAGCAATATGTCTTATGTCTTATTACACTCAAATAAAAAATAATATTCCAATGTTCTTCCTTGTAAATTTTTCGGGAATAATCGTCGATCATCAGTAAAAATAAGAGAGACAATCAAAATAGCGCACGAGATAGAAAAATATGTTTTATTTTTCACACATCTTTACATGAACAATTAACTGCCAACAGGCATCGAGATTACAAGTACTAAACAATTTCAATATCACTTTAACACCTCAGGATCGCGCTTCTCTAAATAATCCCATTTCACAAAGCAAGTGATCAAGCGAAACGCGATCAATTCATACAAAGCATTATATTAAAAGCGGTGGAGGTAGACGCGAAGGAAAACAGATATCCCCGTCGCAGCATCGAAGAAGGAGTATTATCGAGTTGCACCTCTTTTTCATTATTTGTATTAATTCTGCGCGACATAAGGCACGTACAGAAAATCGTCATGAATTATATGTACATATACATATATATCTTTGTGAAAATACTGATTCGTCGTTACTTGAAAATATATGTATCTCTTTTGGGACTGATCTGATGTATAAGCTACGCGTGAAAGGCATTTAGTGTGTGTGTGTGTGTGTATATATATTAGTCAAAGAGAGAGTTGAACCCTGTAAGTACATCTGATATGCTTTCGAAAGAGTCAAATATTAATGAGTAAACAAAATAACAATCGAGAAACAAAAATATGAATCGATGTAGCAGGAAGAAGAACATCTGACAATTCGATTAATTCTCTTGAACTTCGCTTTAAAATGGCTAGGGTTAAGTCTAATTCTGATTATAGATGATTTAATACGAACAATATTAAAGAGTCATTATTGTCATGCGCCGCTGAGTAGAAATCCTCAACGGTATCGTCGATTCGCCCAACACTGTGAACAGTAGTAATCATTCTCTGCCGAACCGAAGAATTGACATTGTCCGTTGCGACATTCTTTGACAATAGCCTGAAATAATCCTAAAATTACTCAACTCCGGACTTAGAATGAGTCGCCCGTTCAACACATACCCCTAAACTATTGCTGTTGTTCCACCGTTCTGGCCCCGGTTTTTCGGATGACGCTTGGTCTTTGTAAAAAGTGGACCTGCAAACGACGCTGGTTAGAAATTGCGTTCGCAATCATCGACAGAACTCTATTCTACAGTCGTACATACCTTGAAAGATAAAGCGTGCGATCCTTGTTTGGATTAGTGGGCAACAGTTTGCTAACACTCGCGTGACTTCCTCGATCGCTAGCAGCATAAAATTTCGACTTTCCCGCACCATAATTTAGCTCGCTGCCAGTATCGTCTACTTTATGATCCTGCAGGTACCTGTAGCATATTCGATTTATAGTACAAAATACATACATACATCTTAACCCTCGGAAAGCGGACGCTTTTCATCTTAAATGAGCCACTAGAAGTTGAGAAGTTAACTCGAACTTAGACGTCGGCGTCCGAGGGTTTAATAACGCTTTAGAACGAGATAATGTAAAACCTTGCGTGAGCACATTGAAGATAATTCTGAAGCATCTGATCCACGTACTGATGACGTCTACTTCTGATTCTTATACATAGCAAACCTTCCGTCGGAAGTCCACCCACTGTTGTCGGCGGGCTCTTTGGTCTCTTAGTGGTAGGCCATAATTTTTTGCTAACCGATTTGCCAATTGAACCAAACTGTTTCGCAACACCCAGCAATTGCTTTGCTGTTTTCGAAAATGAACCATCGGTGTCAGCTAATCTTTCAATCTCTTCCGAGGTAAAATTTTGATATTCACAGTCTAAATACTCTCGTAATAAGATCTCCATCTGAACAGAAATAGATTCTATGAGTATATGTATTTGTACGAATGCAAGTACATTTCCTGTGTATATTGCAGGATAAGCTACCGTATCTTGTTGACACTCGATCAAGTCGCGAGACCCTCCATGCCAGTCCCAATCAGGTCCAGGGTCTACCGCGAAAAGGACAGGTAACAATAGTCCTGTGTCAGGATCGACTAAAGGTATGTTGACGCCTTCGCTGCAACGATCGCCGAAATCGCTCGATCCATCGACGATCACGAGGGGAGAAAAGTGAGCAGAATGATAGGCTAGCAGTAACGGAGTTCTGTGACAACGAGACGGAGGTACTTCTAGAGGGAGATACACGCCCCCGAACGGAATCGGAGCTAAAGCCGCACCCTCTGCGTCCTTTAACATGGTCTCCGCTATAACTATGATAGGCCTTTTCAAAGCATGAGCCAACGCTAATACGTGTACCTAAAACATTACATCGCGGTTAGCCTTTCATTCGGTCGGAATATATTAGATCATCCCATAAATCGTCTCGCTTTCTAACGCTTTAAGTGTAGAAGTTTAATACGTACATTTACTCTTTTTGAAATTTAGAAAACCATCTTTGTCACTGTCTTGCAATCGAAACATGTTTTCCATATAAGTCGCAAATCTTTTAAACGACGTGTTTAATTGTATTGTCCTTTTTAAATTTATACAGAACGCAATGCAAAAAATGATTGTTTTAACATTCATTCTTTGACGATGTTTTAAAAATTATTGTTCTAAATGCTACGAGTACACCTTTGAAAAAGATGTACGAAAGGATTGTGAACAGCATAGGGAGATGTTTCTATAAAAATGTAGCCTAAACACAATGTTGGCGTTCATATACACGTGAAATGCAATAAGAAAGGACAGCATTTATGGGAAGACCTAATACTATATCGGAGACAAAGAAACGTTACGTACTTCCTCTAAACTTTGATAAGAAGTAGCTGTCTGATTTCTAAAAATAGGAGAGGCCATGTCTACGATGGTCTGCCATTCGGTCAACCATTCCGCGTCCGTGTAAGACAGTCCTGCGGCAGCGTTCAAGCCCATTTGCCGCCACTTCCATCTTCTAAGCAAAGCGTGTCTGTATTCTCCTTTGGCTAAAGTATTATGCAATGCTTCTCTCAACGTGAGAAGTCTATCGTGAAAGCCCCACATGCCTAGAGAGGCTGCGTGTAGAAGGCAATTGCCATCTCCAGACGTGGCCAAAGGCCAGAGAACTCTGTTGCTTCCATTTTTCCCACCGCACCACCAATTCAAGCGTCCAGCGGCTTCCAATGAAGTCAAACATCCACCTTCGATCAGATCTTTCTCCAAAAATTGACGAAATGAATCTACAAGTAATTTTTTATTACATTAACAATGGGAAATACATGTAACATGAATTTTGACAAGCGTAAAGTACCTGGATACACGGTTAGGTCTGGAAGAGAAAACGTGAATTCAGGAGTATCTAGCGACCCTATCTGCGAACGAGCATAGGAAACGATAGCTGCATTTTCGGTTGCTCTGGATATGCCTCTGGCTAATTTCTTGGTAGCGCCGCTCCCATTTTCCAAAGCACTACTGGAAGTTGACTCTTTCTCCAAACCATCGAATGGGGACAGTCCTAGGTTCATCACCCTGCCTTATTGTACCTGTAAAGCAACATTTTATTTAGTACTTAACTAATATAATTAACAGATTCGCTACTAGGCATCGAAACCATTGATATCATATAGTTAAACAGCTTGTGGTGAAAACCGATAAAAATTCGAGAGAGAGAGAAAATTAAATAAAAGCCGCGAGAAATTACGTACTATACGATGCATTTAATCGTCAACATCAACAAGTAAACATGATTAATGCAAGCAGCAAAACATTTCGATTCTCGGGATTACGAAATATCGAAAGCGACTAAATTCAGCAGTGGATGCGCGATTGCATGTACACACCGTGTCTATATGTATACGACTATATGTGTGCAGGTACGTATCATCTACGCATTTGTATGTATATGCATCTACTGGTTGGATGCAATTACTGAAAAAACGCAAACCTTGGCTCGTATATCGAATTAGAGCGACAGAACACGGCGGTGGAGCGTCGTTAAATGGTAGTCTAATTGGCTTGAGACGCGGGAACCGCTCGTACGTTTTCTCATATTTTGAAGCCTCTCCTTGGAAGGCTGTCCGCGACGTATCGGCTACGACTGAGAACGTGTCCGTACGGGCTGCGATCTACACACAACATAACCTAGAGCTTGGCCAGCCTCGACACTGTGCGGCGGCTGAGTAGGAGGGCGAGAAACGATTTATTATTGTTGCACACGGAAATCACCGTGGAAGTTCAAACCGGTCACATGTCAACTCGACGCACAACGGATAGTACACACTGTTCTTATTTACGCAGTACCGTGCCCGTCCACTGGCAGACAGGTTCACGCGATCGCTGCGGTACGATCAGTTTCGAAATTCAAGAAAACATTACGAGACCACACTCAACTGACTCAACCGTTCCTGTCATAACACATCGCGCTACCAATGTTTGCTAGAAATGTGATGTTTGACCTTGAAACTGTGCAATAGGCGTGTACACACCTATTTACCCGCCTACACTGGCCTACACCCATATAGGTATCGTACTTATACAGGGTGATAAAAAAGATCACACACTCTCACAGACACACGGTGTAAATCAGTGTAAATGGTGTAATCTTAGACCATCACATAGTAGGGAAAATTAGTTCACCAACTCGCCGCTGTAGATGGCGTTGTCTGTCCATGGAATTGGCGCGGAAATTTGAACTTCTTAAATACATTGCACTAATATTCCATTTGTTTATTTTCCATTGATGTTGTTGGTAGTAATATGAAAATGTAAGTTAGAACTTCTCGATTAATGTACTTATGTGACCTTCTCAGTAAAATTTTTAATAGAATTTATTAAAAATCATGGAACAATGCTGGAACAATCACTGTGAGAAAGGAATAGGAGGTTGTGGAAAATAGAACAGCTCTTACTAAATATTTATGTTTGTATTAAATCGCTATTCGTATATTTGCATTTTGTCAATAAATCACTATGTCACAGCATCATTTTCCTCTTTAAACAAATCAGCAATATTACACGCGAAGCTTCGGTAAGACAGAAAAATATTCTTGTCTCTGCGGGAAATGTTCACACGTGAATTAACATATACATACGCGTACATGATATATTCGAAAAACATCACCGATTAATTTCTTTCGTTCTAAGAATTCCGCAATGTGGACTTAAAAGAAAACAAATTAGTGAACATTGGCTGATTGTTTGTTATCACGAATTCTAAGTAAAATAGATCATTTACCCAAATATTAAGTTTAAATTCGAATTTTATCGAATCGCAAACCAATCTAATAGTCCAAACTCCATTTTTCTTCACGCATTTAAACGATTGAAATCACGTTGAAGTATAATATGGTTGGATCGAACAATACAAAAGTTCAAAGATTCACACTTTTGTGTACAATTTCTATAAAAATAAAGTTCGTCGCTCGTTCACAATTAAGCATTGCTAATCGTACGATCAATGTTAAAGAATTAAACGTTTCTTCGACCAATCAATGACTTTGACGCTTCCGTTCGAAGCTCTGGCAACCCGATACACAGGTTTATATTTCCTAACATTACGCACGAGTCATGTTCAATGTATGTAATCATTGAACATAAAGACATTTCAGTGATACGGCTACAGTGTAACAAATACGTGTACACTTATGAAAAAAAATATACAGGCGATATCCCATACATAGTAACATAAAAGTACGATTCCAAGCAGCCCATTGTTTATACACGTTTACAATTCGAAATATAAAATAACAACTCCCAATGTTTTTTGGTTTAACCAGGTTTCTTTAAATCACGTTACATTCAATTCTCGAGGAAATGATAGTTCACGCGTTTCACGATCTCTCTCTTTCTCACACACACACATACGCTCACACACACTCTCTACGTTTAAACAAGAGATGCGGCATTTGAAAATAACGAGATTGACTTTGTACGTCGAAAGTTATAATCTGAAAATATGTTTTTTGTTTTTAGTATCTGAAAATATGAAACGATTGGAATTACAGTTAAAAATATAGATAGTGTGATATCTTGTAGTATATCGTTATCGGTCACGATATTCACAATGTGTGTTTATATATTTAATCGTCTATCGCTACTCGATGAACTCACGATGGTCAAGTAGAGGTACTGTACTTTTGTTTAAACTTAAAATAGCCTTAGCGAAACACACCGTTTACATTCCTTTTTTCGGTAGCTCGACATTTTATCAGCGGTAGGAGAACGGAAAAACTATTTTAGATTCCACAGAAAAAGAAACAACTAATAAGCTATGGCGATTGCTTTTCAACTGTAAATACACCGTATTCATTATTGCAATGATCCACTTGGAGAACATTACCCTGTAAGAGGGAATGACCTACGCAGAAGACGTTTGCAACTCTTTATGATACAAGTTATTATTATTACTCAGCACGTGCGCGGATACGTTGAATACAATGGCGAATATAATTGGCCATTAACGAGAGAAGGCCCCTTCACTAGTTTGGAAGCCATTATATGCGATAATAATATTAACGGTTCTTCCCGGTTGCACTCTTTACCATGATAGTATAATTTGATTACTGATTAGCTACTCCAATTTCTTGCTTTTACGGCGTTAAGTGGTCGGATAATCAAAGTAAGAGCTAATCAAGGCAGCGTCTAATGGTTCCATACACGACGGGCATGTTAGCGAACGTTGTAACCAACTGTCGATGCACGCAGCGTGATAGGTGTGCATACACGGCATATAACGCACTTGTTCGCCTGTCAATAACTCCATCATACAGATTACGCATTCCACCTTCTTGACTCCATCGTATTCGCGCAGAGGCAGATGTTGAATCAGTCCCATACGTTTTTTAATTCGTTCATGTAGCTCCTCATGGCTCAACAAACTAAGCTCACTCCTTCGTCCCACTGTTACGCCGATGCCAATTCCATAGCCTAAGTTTAAGGTGACTGACTGCATCTGACCCGGTGGATAGTAAGACCTCACCAACTCCTGCAATGTTCAGAAACATTGAGAATCTTGCATTTATAAAGTAAAACAAAATGACCAAAGGTTTAACCATTAATCCTTTGACTATATAATGCTCAAACAAAAATGCTAATCAAGTGATACAGCGAATACAATGATCATCAAGATGTACAGTATATAAGGTAACAACATAAACAATACTGAGCAAGAATCATATGAGAATTACAGATGACAAGTAGACAAACTAAACAATACGTACAGGCACTGTATTGTTCGTGTCTCATAACATGGTACTCGGAAGGAATGCGAAAGGAATTAGCAAAGAAATCGTCTGATTGGTCAGACGCACATAGCTGAGTCACACAGTTCGCTATGAAGATTACCACCACTACTTAGCCACTGCGCCATCCCGAGTACCATGTTATGAGATGCGGATGGTACATGGTCAAAGGGTCAATTAACAAACTAGCTTCCAGCAAAATTCAGTCTATCTCCCTAATCAACAACAACTGGATATCTCAATAAATGCAAAAGAGACCAAACAGCATCCCTCTAACTTTTACCTGCAACAAATATAGCTGGATTATTGTTTGTTTCAAAGTTTTTATGAGGTACGACAGACTCTATATACGAAGGGTTAATGTCCCCTTTAGCATAGAAAATATCATTCAGCTGAGAATGACACGGCTAAAATTGTTGAAACGATGAACGCGTAAAAGTGTTGACATCGTTCTCGCTATCGTAAAAACAAAGAGAAATCGGGGACGCGCGATACAGTGTCTACTCTCGAAAGAGTTCGAGATTAGAGGCAATTGAAGAAACGAGAGAATTACACTGTAAGGTATTGGATGTCCGTGGTCCTCCTGCAACGAGCCAACGGGCAGCACAGGATCAGAGTTGTTGCTCAGCAACGTAGTATCGTCTTGTTGACTGCCACCAGAACGCTTGAAGCAGTTTCCCATTTTGATGGGAGAACGTCGGCTCCGGATCTGGCTTTTCACACTTGGCGTCGTTCGACTCGTAAATACTTATATCCCAGCGTCGATTAAAGAATCGCGACAGCTCCGACCTGGGATATTAGGAGTCCTGCCCCCATCGTAGATCGCGTTGTTTTGTGACGATTCCTGTTACGGGGATCCGTCTTGAGTAGTTGGTCGAACGGATGACAGTTGGTGATTCTCGCGTCAAAATAAGGTGGCGCAGGGACCTTCACCAGCGATACATTGTTCGTCACGTATCCGTAGCCACAGCTGACTCTCCGCGCATCTATCGGTACGCGACCAAAAACGAAAACAGGCCAGTTACATTGGTACACTGGCCAGGCTGTGCGTGAGATCAAAAGAAAAAGCACTTTTCACATCTCCCTGGTATACTTTAGAGTTTACAGCGACGTTCCTCGGACATTTAGCGGATACACACCACTCCACTTGCATTCTGCTGCGTAAAAGCTTCTTCGACGCGATTCGTCGCCGGGACCGTATCGCATTTGCCAACGTCCAATCGTCCAATCACCGAGGAACGATACAAAGAGATTGTCAAACCATCACATATATATATGTCCCATCCGAAAGACACTCGGCAACCAACCCACGATTGGCCCACGATGTCGTAGACGACGAATTCTCAAGCAGAGTTCCCAAAATCTCAACGATCTTGGACGATCTTGAACATCCTTTGTATTGCAGCAATTTGCAGGTCGACAATGTCGACTCGACATCCGATGTACTCTTCATTACCGACATTGTTACAATCTACTTTACCGACAAGTCATGTAGTTGAACCGAATCACCGACGAGATACCACAGACGATCTCGTCGGTGGAGATACTATTAACACAGGTGGAACCACAGACGAGTTACTATTACCACCGCTATTCAGCGAGACCAGTAACCGGGCGCGACCGGGCGCGGGGATAACGTGGAACTTACAGTGATCTGATATACCACATAGCTAAAAGTTCCACCACCGACGAGATACTCGTCGGTGATTTCGCGCTCTCTACCTAAATAGAACGTTTGCTCGAAAAACTACGCAAGACTGCGTCAGTAGCGTAGGTAAATGGATTTAGTCCCGCAAATATTCAATAAAACCAGACCGGTGGTACTTTGTATAGGAGCACTTGTGAAAAGTGACAGAACAATAGTAGTTCGAAGTAATCTTATTCGCGTTCATTCAAAAATCAAATGAACCAGCTTGAATAATAGATTTTGTTTTGAAGGAAGGTGATACTGCAAAATGGAAATATATTTGAAATAGTCATTGAAATTGATTTTCAAGATCTTTATTGACAATCTTCCAATCCACAAATTTTTATATTTAGCAAATCTTAAATTCTGCAATACAATGTTATCGGAAATTCTAAATGTGCAGCTATTAGCTCGATATTATCCACTATTTGTAAGATACTAGAAGTTCTTACAAATAGAGGATAATACCGATTGCCCAGGTCTCACCACGAGGAGGTTGCTGCACAAGAGACCCGGAAAGGGAGTCAGAACGAATTCAATATTCCTTCTGGCTCCCTTTCCTAACAACTACGAACTTATATTAACGCAGTACGTCGAGTAATTATTGCGGAGCAAAAGTTGTGAATCGGAGAAGAAGTCTCCGATCCACGGGGGACAAAAGGCGAATCAGGCAGAAGGCTCTGATTCTTTCAAAGAGAGAAACAAGAACGAACCAGAGCAGAGGGCTCTGGTTCGAGGGTGACGCGACGCGTACAATGCTTGCAGCCCAACTCCGGCCAACAACGATACCCGACGTGTCCTCACCAAGAGCGATGGCCAAGAGACGTGTTCAAACGATATCCCATTTACTCCTAAAACCACCTGCCACCAAACAACGAAACGTTGAGGTGGCTCGGGTGGTATTACAAAAGAGAGGATTTTTCACTTAACAGTGTAACACGATGAACACTGCCTCTCAACCACCCACTCTCAATGTATCCACGCCGAATACCGGTACCAACCGGTCTGGTACATACAAGCAAGGTCCGACACAGCAGAGGGCTGTGTCGGAGTCAAAAAAACGAGCCGAGCAAAGTGAAGTTACGGCAATAATTACTCGACATATTTACAACAACGATATACAATCTTAATAATTAACGCACGCACGCAAATCGAGCAATTATTGTCGGCAAATAAACTAAGTCGCACAAGAGGGAAGAATCAAAGCAGAAGGCTTTGATTCGCAAAGAAGAAACATGCACCAGAGCAGAAGGCTCTGGTTCGGGGGTGACGCTAAGACAATAATTGCTCGGCAAATATAATTAACTTGAAAATACGCCGCAGTCTTCATTCGATGTATCCTCTACGTTCGATGTATCCTCTTCGTTCGATGTATCCTCTTCGTTCGATGTATCCTCTTCGATCTATGTATCCTCTTCGTTTAATGTGTCCTCTTCGTCGACGTTAGAAATAAAAACGACGATGATGAAGATGCGACGAGTTGAAAATATGAACCCCGTACACAAGTACGGCCTACATACCTCGCACACGAGTGCGAATCTAACCAGCTCACAAGAGCCAACCTAACACCAGCTCACAAGAGCCAAATTAACCCCGCACACGAGTGCGGCCTATAGGCGCTTCGGGTTGCCCCGGGGACGCGACTCCCCGTACTCACTCACGGTTTCCCTACCCGTGAGCGAGCCCCTGAGGGAAATTTCACTTAAGATATTTGAGAAATAATAAACGACGGTGTTTGTTGAATTGACATATGACGGAGAAAATTGTTGAAGGTGGGCCAAGGGAAAACAAAGAGTGTTTTGAAGTACCCTTGACCCACCTCGAGCTAGCTTATAGTAAATTCACATACAATTCAATTAAATACACAAATTTTTCTATTTAGCAAGTCTTAAATTCTACTATACACTGTTATCGGAAATTCTAAATGTGCAGCTATTAGCTCGATATTATCCACTATTTGTAAGATACTAGAAGTTCTTACAAATAGAGGATAATACCGATTGCCCAGGTCTCACCACGAGGAGGTTGCTGCACAAGAGACCCGGAAAGGGAGTCGGAACGAATTCAATATTCCTTCTGACTCCCTTTCCTAACAACTACGAACTTATACTAACGCAGTATGTCGAGTAATTATTGCGGAGGAAAAGCTGTGAATCGGAGAAGAAGTCTCCGATCCACGGGAGGCCAAAGGCGAATCAGAGCAGAAGGCTCTGATTCTTTCAAAGAGAGAAACAAGTGCGAACCAGAGCAGAGGGCTCTGGTTCGAGGGTGACGCGACGCGTTCAATGCTTGCAGCCCAACTCCAGCCAGCAACGATACCCGACGTGTCCTCACCAAGAGCGATGGCCAAGAGACGTGTTCAAACGATATCCCATTTACTCCTAAAACCACCTGCCACCAAACAACGAAACGTTGAGGTGGCTCGGGTGGTATTACAAAAGAGAGGATTTTTCACTTAACAGTGTAACACGATGAACACTGCCTCTCAACCACCCACTCTCAATGTATCCACGCCGAATACCGGTACCAACCGGTCTGGTACATACAAGCAAGGTCCGACACAGCAGAGGGCTGTGTCGGAGTCAAAAAAACGAGCCGAGCAAAGTGAAGTTACGGCAATAATTACTCGACATATTTACAACAACGATATACAATCTTAATAATTAACGCACGCACGCAAATCGAGCAATTATTGTCGGCAAATAAACTAAGTCGCACAAGAGGGAAGAATCAAAGCAGAAGGCTTTGATTCGCAAAGAAGAAACATGCACCAGAGCAGAAGGCTCTGGTTCGGGGGTGACGCTAAGACAATAATTGCTCGGCAAATATAATTAACTTGAAAATACGCCGCAGTCTTCATTCGATGTATCCTCTACGTTCGATGTATCCTCTTCGTTCGATGTATCCTCTTCGTTCGATGTATCCTCTTCGATCTATGTATCCTCTTCGTTTAATGTGTCCTCTTCGTCGACGTTAGAAATAAAAACGACGATGATGAAGATGCGACGAGTTGAAAATATGAACCCCGTACACAAGTACGGCCTACATACCTCGCACACGAGTGCGAATCTAACCAGCTCACAAGAGCCAACCTAACACCAGCTCACAAGAGCCAAATTAACCCCGCACACGAGTGCGGCCTATAGGCGCTTCGGGTTGCCCCGGGGACGCGACTCCCCGTACTCACTCACGGTTTCCCTACCCGTGAGCGAGCCCCTGAGGGAAATTTCACTTAAGATATTTGAGAAATAATAAACGACGGTGTTTGTTGAATTGACATATGACGGAGAAAATTGTTGAAGGTGGGCCAAGGGAAAACAAAGAGTGTTTTGAAGTACCCTTGACCCACCTCGAGCTAGCTTATAGTAAATTCACATACAATTCAATTAAATACACAAATTTTTCTATTTAGCAAGTCTTAAATTCTACTATACACTGTTATCGGAAATTCTAAATGTGCAGCTATTAGCTCGATATTATCCACTATTTGTAAGATACTAGAAGTTCTTACAAATAGAGGATAATACCGATTGCCCAGGTCTCACCACGAGGAGGTTGCTGCACAAGAGACCCGGAAAGGGAGTCGGAACGAATTCAATATTCCTTCTGACTCCCTTTCCTAACAACTACGAACTTATACTAACGCAGTATGTCGAATAATTATTGCGGAGGAAAAGCTGTGAATCGGAGAAGAAGTCTCCGATCCACGGGAGGCCAAAGGCGAATCAGAGCAGAAGGCTCTGATTCTTTCAAAGAGAGAAACAAGTGCGAACCAGAGCAGAGGGCTCTGGTTCGAGGGTGACGCGACGCGTTCAATGCTTGCAGCCCAACTCCAGCCAGCAACGATACCCGACGTGTCCTCACCAAGAGCGATGGCCAAGAGACGTGTTCAAACGATATCCCATTTACTCCTAAAACCACCTGCCACCAAACAACGAAACGTTGAGGTGGCTCGGGTGGTATTACAAAAGAGAGGATTTTTCACTTAACAGTGTAACACGATGAACACTGCCTCTCAACCACCCACTCTCAATGTATCCACGCCGAATACCGGTACCAACCGGTCTGGTACATACAAGCAAGGTCCGACACAGCAGAGGGCTGTGTCGGAGTCAAAAAAACGAGCCGAGCAAAGTGAAGTTACGGCAATAATTACTCGACATATTTACAACAACGATATACAATCTTAATAATTAACGCACGCACGCAAATCGAGCAATTATTGTCGGCAAATAAACTAAGTCGCACAAGAGGGAAGAATCAAAGCAGAAGGCTTTGATTCGCAAAGAAGAAACATGCACCAGAGCAGAAGGCTCTGGTTCGGGGGTGACGCTAAGACAATAATTGCTCGGCAAATATAATTAACTTAAAAATACGCCGCAGTCTTCGTTGGTGTGTCCTCTTCATTCGATGTATCCTCTTCGTTCGATGTATGTTCTTCGATCGATGTATCCTCTTCGTTCGATGTATGTTCTTCGATCGATGTATCCTCTTCGTTCGATGTATGTTCTTCGATCGATGTATCCTCTTCGTTCGATGTATGTTCGTCGACGTTAGAAATAAAAAGGACGATGATTAAGATGCGACGGGATGAAACTATGAACCCCGTACACGAGTACGGCCTACATACCTCGCACACGAGTGCAAATCTAACCAGCTCTCAAGAGCCAAATTAACCCCGCATACCAAGAGGAACTTGTAAAAGTTCAGAACCAAATTTCAAGTAGAAATCGAGTAACAAAAATGGCGATAATGAAGATTCGATGAGAAGCAACTATAAACCCCGTACACGAGTACGGCCTACATACCTCGCACACGAGTGCGAATCTAACCAGCTCACGAGAGCCAACCTAAAGCCAGTTCATGAGAGCCAAACTAACCCCGCACACGAGTGCGGCCTATAGGCGCTTCGGGACCCCGGGGACGCGACACCCCGTACTCACTCTCACGGTTTCACTATCCGCGAGTGAGCCCCTGAGGGATATCGATTCGAAGGAATACCAATTTTAAATCAGAAATATACATTTTTAGAAGATTGAAAGTTCCGGTGGAAATTTCAATTAGGTTATGAGAAATAATAATCGACGGTGTTCGTTGAATTGACAGTTGACGGAGAAAATTGTTGAAGGTGAGCCAAGGGTAATCAACAGAAGCATATTAGAACCCTTGGCCCACCCTGTGCTGTAAAGCACATAACACTCACAAATAAAAATAAAATTGTTGAGACTTACCATTGTTGAAAGTGGTGCAGGTGGAGTAGACTAGTCAGCAAGGCGAATAAACACTTGGCAGCCTCTGGTTAGTCACTGGTCAGCCAGGTGGTCAGTCACTGGTAAATCACGGGTCAGCCAGGTGGTCAGTCACTCGCAAATCACTCGTAAATCACTCGTATATCCATCGTAAATCACTCGTAAAACACTCGTAATTCACATGTAATTCACATGCAATTCACATGTAATTTACATGTAATTCACTTGTAATTCACTTGTAATTCACTTGTAATTCACTTGGAATTCACTTGGAATTCACTTGTAATTCACTTGTAATTCACGTGTAATTCACTTGTAATTCACTTGTAACTCACTTGTAATTCACTTGGAAGTCACTTGGAATTCACTTGGAATTCACTTGGAATTCACTTGGAATTCACTTGTAATTCACTTGTAATTCACTTGTAATTCACTTGTAATTCACTTGGAATTCACTTGGAATTCACTTGTAATTCACTTGTAATTCACTTGTAATTCACTTGGAATTCACTTGGAATTCACTTGGAATTCACTTGGAATTCACTTGGAATTCACTTGTAATTCACTTGGAATTCACTTGGAAATCAAGCACTGGTAAATCTCTGATCAGTCACTGGTCACTCCCAGGGCGGTCTCTGATCAGGCTCTGGTCCTCCCCAGGTCCTCTCCTGGTCCCGGCGCCCGAGCGCTCCTGCCGGAATCCCTGGCCCGTCCAGGCCCGTCTGACTGACTGAGCGCGCTCGCCGAGTTCAGGCGCGCGCACCTTTGTAGCGATGCGCAACTCCCCCCGCTCCATCTAATATCGATCGATTTCGATCGTCGTGATAGTAATTATTGATAAATTTATTATTTCTGTCTGTTCAATGTTTATAACAATTCCTTTTGTAACGATGTCGACAAGCACTCCCTTGACCACCTTGCCATCTAATTTTTTAGTAAAAGTAGGTAATAGAACTCGAGGTACAGAATAACTTTTAAACCATGAATATTCGCACGCATTAATTTATTCAACACAATACACTGATAAATTTATCATTTCGAACTGGTTAATATTTACAATAATTCCTTTTACCAACGATGTCGACAAGCACTCCCTTCACATTTTTTCCACGTAATTTTTTACAGTAAAGTCTTGATCTACCTCTTGGTCTTACTCTGTTTTTCAACATACTTCTGTTCCCCCAGATCGATTTTTGGAACAATTATGTATAAAAACAAGTGAAGGAAATAATGCTCGTTTATGAAATATTTTTATATTAAAAATTGAGGTATCTCATATGAAATTTGAAGATATTTCTTGGAATTTTTTGTCGTCGATATTAATTTTGATTTCAATATTTTAGAAATCAACGCCAAAATATTGTCTGAAATATTTGAATACGTTCGTCGGAGAATGTAACATTTCATGATAACCGATATGGTTCCGTGATGATTCACCGACAAGAATCTTCTCATTGGTCTTCTACACCGACGAGATGCAGTCGGTGGCTTTCTGTTTCTTACTCCGACGACAATATATCCTAGAGGGCGTAAGAGAACGGCAAAATTTGTTTGACGACACGATGTCCCGTAAGGCTGGCAGTATCTCGTCGGTGACCGAATCGAGTTATGAATAATTTCCATTTTACTTAGGTAGAGGGCGCAAGAGAGTAAGTCTATGGTTCTTATTGTTGTGGCGGCGCATTTGGTCACGTGATGTATCTCTGATTAGTTCATTCCGAGCCAGACAGGACGACAGGACTGGACAGGACCAGTGTCCACATATGATAAAACAGGACAAATGTCCTTGATCGTTTTGTCATTATTTTGAGTAAAACCACGTAAAACTGCGCGTTGAAATGGTACATATTCCTTGACGAATTAGCTAAAGAAACAATCACGATTATAAAGACGCATTTCTAAATAAATTCTAAATATATTGCTCTAAACTCTAATGCTAATTGTAAATTGAAAAACGAATCGGTATGACTGACGACAAATTCTTTTCATTCTTAAATATTTTCTCTATTTCAATCTATTAGGTTTGATAAATCTTCGAATTATGACGTATAACGTGTTAGAGAAGATGCACCAGTGCTACATCACGCGCGAAAAAATGTTTGTTTACATCAGGAATCGTGGAAATAAGCTTCTGACCTTTGTCCAGCAGTTACTAGATATTTTGAAATATGCAGATTTTTGCTTCGACGTGAATATATTTCTATCGCGTACGATAGTTATGATCTACACTATAAGTTTTAATCGGTTTTTATAGAAATTATTTAATAATTTCCTGCAAGATAACAGTTTAACGATCTTAGTAATCGTAACGCAACAATTCAGTTCTACGTTTATTATTATTTTTAATTTCGCCATAACTGATTCTTTAGGAACGATCAACTCTTAATTAGCTCGTACGATTCGTGCATGCCTGAACTGCTTCGCCAAACCGGATCTCGGCTATACAATGAAGATTAGTAATGGGTTTCGAGCGAAAGGAACAGGGGCAGGCAAAAAGACAATCGACAATAATATATAGTCGGTCGTTGCAGACTCAGATGAATAAATGAATCGAACCACGGGTTGGCTCGTCTTCCACAATCAGCAGGTTAATTCGTCTTCTCTTGATGCAGTAATATTTATGCATCGCAGTGTAATTGACCCCACGCAATACCGTTTCAGTGTGTTGTTCAACCGGCCCGTACATGTTACGATTTATTGTACAACGGATCACAACCAATCTAACAGTATTGCAAGTTTAAAAAAAAAAATCAACAAATTTTTAAAGAAGTCAATATGTATACTTTTCGGTAACGTATCGTATCAAAAGGGTATAAGGCTTATTATGTTTCTTATCTTAATTTCGTTTCATAAAATTGAAAACTGTTTCGGTCAGAACCTTTGTACAAAAGTTATAAACGATCTAATCGGAGTCGTTTCAAGCCCTGCCCTCGGCACCGAATGCCCGAACGTTTTGTTATCCGAAATTAAATGCAGTTGCAGATTAAATATGCACGTGGTACACAAGCCAGAGGGACGAGAAAGCCGGTAAACATCGGAAGAAACCTCCGGCGTTCAGGATCTTTAATGCAAATGAAATCGAAGATCGGTATAGTTTCGATTGGCAATTAATCGATCCACGAGGAGTGGAGCAGCAATAAATATGGTATTCGTTGAATGTAGTGTAAGAATCACGACCGGCAATCGCTGGAGGAGGGTCGTTTTCGCGTTTATCTTATCGGTGGACGACCCATGACCCCATACAAACACGAAAAGGCAACGAGACCTTTGGCACCGCCGATCCTCTCCCCCTTTCGGAGAGGAGTGCTCCCGGTTGATTCGGTGTCGTTATCCATTCGGTCGGCGAGCTCGGTCACTGCAGGAAGTACTTACTTAAACGGATACACCGCGTACACAGGCCGCTTCCCATCGTGAGGGCCAACCGTTTCGCTTTCGCTTTCGCATAGCATCGCTTCTGTTTCGCACCCCAATCGCCCGGCCAACCAGTTCGATCTTTCCGCTCGGACAGTGATCTTCGAGCCGTGCTTCGAGGCGCTGGCCACTTCTACGGACACTCAGCGAACGGTACGAGCGACTGCACGGAGAACGCGTACCTCGTGATCGGTATCATTTTTTTTGCCGCGTTCACCCTTTTTTCCCCTGTCGTGTGCATCTGTGCGCGACACATAAGGCTTCTCTGGTGTTCCGGTGCAGTGATTTCGCCCTCGCTTCAATTCCATCAGTGATTTCCTAATACACTCCTTATTTGTTTAACCATGTTGTGGTTCTCGACTAAACTATCCACTGGAGAAAATTTACGATCGACCGAACTAGCCAATCGGTGATACGAAAAGGGGGATAAAAAAGGCAGCTGGGTTGATTTAGCTTGTCTCGCGGGTACAGCGATATATTGTGGACAATTTAAGCACATCGTGTTCGCGTCTAGCGCGAAGAAGTCTCGTTGGCCAACTCCCCTCCCCCCGTTTCCTCCGGTGTCAATTACGCGCGCATCCTTTGCGTGATCGAAGTATCGCTCGAGTCGAAGAGAGTTACGCGCATGGGTGTGAGAAACGAGGAACGCGTGTACGATATGCTTTTGCGTTGCAGCGCGACGACGATGGAATAGTGGAAAGGTGGTGACGCGCACGAGGGGATGAAGAGTGTATCTGGATAGGAGTAAGGACCTTGACCTCGGTGATCACCAGAAAGAAAGAAGATATGGATCTGCGCGGAGATGGATCGTGGAAACGCGCGGCGATCTTTCTCGCCGCGATCTGTGTCGTGATCGGCTCGGTGCAGTCAGGTGAGGATTCGCTGTATTCGTGCGGTGCCGTTTACGCGAACTCGTTGGCAAGTTATCGGCCACATTTGCAACGTCAGCCCACTCTTGATTCTCGGTTATCTATTGCGCGTGTTATTCGATACTCCTTTCCGAGAATCCGCATCGAGCGCAGAATTCGCGTATACCGTATCGGCCTCGCTATCGGCGACGCGTAACACTCATTCATAACGCCGATTTCTCGGAAACAATTTTTCTGTTCTCTTGATGCAACATCGCTTATCTTGTTCCAGAATTCACCAAGGACCCGACATCCTGCAGCCGGACGACATGCAACGGTAAGTTCTTTAGAAATTCTCTTTATGCAACATAATTCTCTACCTCGTTTGCAACGAACTATAACAAAAAATTCTTTTACTTTCTTAACACATTACCTGCCGACGATTGTCTCATAATTGTTGAAGGTTTGTAATTCTGGGCCATAAACTTTTCAGTAAATCCTGCAATAGCAATTTCATTTGTAAACCAACAAGTCACCCTATTCATTTTCCACGTAAAATGCATAAAATCCGCAGTCTACTAATTAACCATCCAACACGATTTTGTGATTAACTTATGGCGCGATGCGTGTTCACAGTTCCAGCGAGCAGAAAGTTCAAGTACGAGGAGGGCGTGCTGTACAAGTACAGGTATTCGGTGAACGTGAGCACGAATTTGGGTGGCGAGGATTTGTCTGGTTCCCTGAACGAGTCGACCTTGTTTCTGGATGCGTATCTCGTGGTGCAGTTCACGAGCCCCTGCGAGGGCAACCTAAAGTTTTACGACGCGAAGCTGAGGCACGATCCGAGAACCAGTGTCGCGGATACCGAGTTCAACAAGAACCTGGCTATGTACAACCTGAGGTTCGCGTTCGACGATGGAAAGATCAACGAGCTGTGCCCTCACCAAGGGGAGCCCGTGTGGGCGTTGAACCTGAAGAGGGGCGTCCTATCGATGCTGCAGAACAACATGCAGAGGTTCGACGTTGATCACCGTGTGGAGGAACTGGACGTGAACGGCATCTGCGAGACGACCTACCGTCTACACGAGGCCAGACGCACCAGCCTCGTCGTTAAGAAGTCGAAGGACCTATCGAGCTGTCAGTACGGCTCTAAACACTTCTCCGTGATACAGTCGAACGTCTACAGGTAGAGATGGAACAAATTGCCCCGGCAATTGTTTGTGACACAAACGAGCTGCCAATACACTAGCAAATTATTTGCATCTTTTTTTTGCGAGAGCGAAAGTTGAACTTAGTTGCGACAGTTTCTCTCGGAAAAAAGTCACAAGTTACTTGCCAGTGTATTCACACCCTTATGTACTGAACCGAATTCCTGAATTCCTGAATTCCTATTTGCAGGAGTCCAAGGTCCGGTCCCTTGAAGCATCCTCTTTTGGAGTCACACAGTGACTGCGAGCTGACCGTCGACCACAATGTCTACGAGGAGGTTGTGTGCAAGGACGTGCACCGGTTGCAGCCGCTTTCGAGCGGAAACACGGGTGCCAGAACGGAATCGACGGCAGTGCTGCGGCTCGTCAAGGAGACGAGAGACGAGAAGACGAACGAGTACGGCAGGAGTAACGAGAACGAAGACGACGACGACGACGTCGACGTCGACAGGGCATTCGACCGTGTCAAGAGGACCACCCTGATCTACGATTACATGGGAACCACCGAGAGGGCGAACTGGAAACTCAGGACGCCCAGAAGTCTCCTGAAGGCAATGTGTAAATGGGGGGTAGCTTCCGACGAGCCGCAGCAAGGATTCTCCGAGTCGTTCGCCGCGTTCATTCATTTCCAGCGAGTTTTCGATGACTACCCGTCGCTCTCGCAATTGTTCAGCAGGGCCAACACCTACTGCAAGACCGGAAAGTGAGTTTGAAAGGAGATCTATTGATTTACGATCTATTCGGGACCTTTCGGAGTCGATGGAGTCTCGCATCCCCATTGTAATAATAGAGACTCGTCGGTATCTTTGTCGAGGAAACGGTTTCTAGGATTACCCGACTGGTTTTTCCGCGATTAGGGTACTATTACTGTCGCCGTATCTGACCGGTCGGAGTGCAGGTACCTGGTGACTAACCATCGAACAATCTTAAATCCTTTGCCGAGTCTACGGTTTAGCTATTCTTTATTTTTTTTGTTCTCAGTAAGTTATTTATTTATCATGTTCTTGACGATTTCGCAGGAAGTATATCATCGACGCTCTGCCATACATCGGTAACAACGCTGCCGTGAACGTGATGATAGATTTGATCACGCAGAAGTACGTTGATCAGGCTACCGTGGACAGTTGGGTGACCGCGTTCGCGCTAATTCCTCGACCGGACCTGAAGACGATCAAGGCTCTCTCGCACCTGTACTTCCAGCGACACATTCCGGAGGGCCAGTTGATGTTGAGCTTCTCGGCGACAGTTCACACTTTTTGCACGAACCATGGAGCCGTGTGCGGCACCGCTGAGCCCGTGGCCAAATTCCTCTCGCACCTGGAGCAGAAGATCGAAAACGGCTGCGAGCCCCGAGGACATTCCGACTCTACAATTACAGAAGTACGTGGGTCGAGCATGTGACGAAGGAAGATATTACAAGAGCCGATTTTTACATAGATTTCCAGCCATGCGTATTCCGAATGCGTTATCGACGATTCTCAATTTCATTTCAGACAATGAAAGCGTTGAAGGCGATAGGAAATATGGGCTTGGAAACGGAGAGCTTGTTGGGAAGACTGAAGCAGTGCATAGACGACACGAGCGGATTCGTGCCGAAGGAAGTACGCGTGGCGGCCGTCGATGCTCATCGCAGGATGCCCTCCTGCGAACAAACGCGCGATCTCTTCTTCTTGAACTACTATCGAAACTTCACCTTGAACACGGAGATACGTATCGCATCCTATCTGCAGGTGATGCGTTGTCCCGACTACAATGTTATCAAAACCATCAAGCATACCTTAAAAATGGAGGAAGTGAATCAAGGTATATTGTAAACTATGATGTGAACGCGTTAACCAAGCCTTCTTCTAGGTTTTACAACATATGTATCTTATTGTTAAATTTATAGTGGGAACCTTTGTCTGGAGCCATCTGACGAATCTCTACAATTCCGCGTCGCCGACGAACGTCGAGATCCAGAGTTTGCTTACTGATAGGGACCTAGGGGACAAGTTCAACAGCGATAGAAGAAAGTTCTCGCGCAGCTATGACGGTTCGTTCTTCTCCGAGGAGTACAACGTGGGCGCGAACTATCAAGGGAACCTCATCTTCGCCCCGGAATCGTACATACCCCGTTCAGCGACCTTTAACCTGACGTTCGACGTATTCAGCGAGTCGGTAAATGTCTTCGAGTTCACGACCAGACTCGAAGGACTCGAGTATTATGCGGAAAGGTTCTTCGGGCCAGAGGGGCCGTACAGCAACGAGAAAGTGTCGGGATTCTTCAAGACTCTACTGAGAAGCTTCAGAGAGGCGCCGGAACAGGAGGACTACTGGAAACGCGTGAAACGACTGCCGAACGTGATCGATAATAACTTCGAGAATCCGCGGATCAGCATCAGTTATAAAGTACGTGAGAACGAACCGCGGAGAATTCGATGTGTTAAATAATGGCGTTCGTGTTTCGTTCTTGTTAGATATTTGGAAACGATCTGGACTACTCGGTCCTCAGCGGCGACAAGGAGATCAGAGAAGCCTTGCTGCGGTTGAACCCGTGGGAGAAATTCAAGCAAATGGCCTCCGGGAAAGAAATCCATTTCGAGAACGCGGCGATGTTCTTAGATTCTACCTACGTGGTACCGCTGGCATCCGGTCTGCCGGTTCGTCTCGATTTCACCGGCTCCGCCGCTTGCAATTTCACGATGTCAGGGTTACTCGACAGCAAGAGGATTGACAAGAATGACATCGAATTCGTCAGCAACATTGGACCGAGGTACTACATACCCTAGATCATTCTTAAACATCCTACGTTCGAAATCGTGTTGACAATTTTATCTTTTCACAGCGTGAGCGTGAACGTCGTCGGCAGCATGGCCGTAGACGCGTTCTACACGAGCGCGGGCGTGAAATTACGATCGAACGTGTTCTCATCCGGCGCGATTCAGCTTCACTTGAACGTGAAGGGGTTGCGCACGGTTCAACTGAGCCTGGGTTTGCCGAACAAGAAGATGGAGGTGTTCTCCGTTGGAACGGACATCCTCCTGACATCCGGCAAAGGGGAGAAATACAAGGAAACACCGTTGGGCTTTTTAATCGCCGACCAGAACGACAATTCCAAGCGAACGAACGTTCCGAGTAACGTAATCGCCAACACCAGTTGCTCCTGGACCGCTCTCGACAGGCTCATAGGATTGAAATTATGTGTCGATTATCAGTTGTCGAACGTGACGAAAGACCCGGATGCGCCATACTTCGTCCTGGCCGGACCAACGCTCTTCAAGATCTCGTTGATCAAAGCCGATCCCACCGCCAAGAACTACCTCTTGGAGTACAAGTGGGAAAAAACGGAGAAGCAGAACGTCTTCAGGGTCGCATTCGACACGCCCGGGTCGCAGGTGAACAGAGAGTTGAGCGCGACCGTCTTTTTCGACACGAAAACCGACTATGTATCCGTTCTATTGCGATCTGCCGGGAATTCTATAGTAGCAAAAGGCACATACAAGAACACGGAGAACGAGACGTTCATCGACATAGGCTTCGACATAAACGGTACCAAACATCTGGACGCGAGTTTGGGTTACGCGACCAAGAAGTTCAACTACGGCTACACCTTCAGTCCGGAGATGCACCTGATCGTCAATAACGAACGAATAGCAGCTCTTTCGGGTACGATAAGAAACACGTGGAAGAGCGGCGTGCTGCAATGCGACGTGGACCTGACCTTCCGGACGAAGAAGGTCTGGAGCAAGTTTGTGGGCTACGTCGTCAAGAGGAACGCTAGTCTGGACAGCGATTTTAAGTTGGATTATCAGCTGCAGAAGATGCCGAAGAAAGAGACACTGCAGTTCGAGGTATCCTTAGCAAACCGCTCCTCGAAGACCTTGACGCACAAGACGGCCAACATGAAGCTTCGCTCCACGGCGTACCCTCAATTGAACACCATGGTGACCGCTTGGTATCAGCAGGCTCTCGGTCATCTGGAGCTGCACGCCGAAGTAAACTCGAAACCGCACCTGATAGACGAACGGCACAAGCTCACGGCTAAGGTGATCCTCTCCTACTCGAAGATGTACTTCCAAAACCAGGACACAAAACTCAGCGCGCTGATCGCCATAAACAAGCCCATACAGAATCTGGATATCAAGCTGGGTGTCAAGCACGACACCATGGGACCCGAGTCGAGGACCGTCTTGCTGATCGGATATGCTCCAGGTTAGACGGTCGTTGTCTTTTATTCTTATTGTAACGTTTACCGGTTCATTAACCCATTAGCATCGCAAAGAAGAATGTAAAATAACTGATTGTGGCGTATCTAGGAAAGGAGATCGTTCTGACCGTGAACCTGTTAAAGCCACGTGGTCTGATGTTCGCGATGGAGGGCCATGCGAACCTGTCGATTCCGAACTTCAAGGCGATGCTTCTCGACGTGCGAATCACGGAGAGATCGAAGCGGATCTACGAAATCGATTTCAACGAGACCTCGTTTACCGGGTACAATGTAACAGCGAAAGGTACATATTGGGACCGATCGGTGGGTTCCGCGGTCGTCAGCCACGGTCTGAAGCTGATGCTGAAGTCGCCGACGTTCATCAGCGATGTCCTCTTGCACTGCAAATTGTACCGCAATTACAACAACTTGAACGTCAGCGTATTCGTGGAACAGGTGGACCGCGACAAATACGCGTTCATACTGACTCACTCGGTGATGTCGCCGTTGAACAATTTCGTCTCGTATGTCGAGGGCAGGTATGCTAGCTTCGGCTTAGTGAGGTTGTTTTCTTCGTTCGATATAATCCTGAACCAATGCCTGTGTACTTCCGGCTTACCAAACGTTTCTAACAGGTACAAGAGTAACGTGTACTCGGTGATGACGAGCGTCGATCCAGAACGGGAGATCCGGATGGAGGTGCACTTGGACAAGTGGAGGGACGTTCACCTGGCACTGACCGGCCTGAGCGAGGAGGGGCATAAGTATTTCGGGGCGGAAGTAAAGTGGGACGCCAACAGAGATCCTGCGATGAAGGTCGCCGTGATGTTCAATTTCGATAGAACGATCGTTCCAGCGCTTACTGAGAACCAGCTTCCAGAAACGAACTTGAGCACTGTGCTCGCCCTCACTTATCCCGGTCGTTTCATAAGCAGCTCTTGCCGTATCGTTGCCAGAGGAGCCTACAACTATATTGTGGACGCTGCGATCGACTGGAACCTGGATAAAAAAATCGGGCTGTACGTTGCTACAGAATACGGTGTCACGACGTCGACCAGATTGATCAAGGTAGAGGGCCAGTTTCTCACGCCCTTCGAGAAGTGGAGGAAAACTGCCCTGAGCGCCAAGTAATTACCCTTTCGATTGTTTCGTTATTCTAATCCTCGCTAAACACTCCGTTTAACTGCTAATCGGTCTACCGAAAGATTAAGCTTGATCGATGATCGTGGTCGTATTATTACAGATACCTGCAAGCGCAAAATAGTCTGAAGCTAAGCGGCAGTGCGCAATGGAAGGACTCGCAGCTCCTGACGGCGGAATTCGACGGTAGCGTCGAGGAGCAGGAGAATATGACGGAATGGCGAATGAATTGCGCCGTAACGAGCTCGATTCATGCGATCGCGTGGACCACCGTGAATATCACCCACAAAATCGTCAACTCGCAGGTCGACACTCACCTGTTGATCAAATACAACCCGGACAAAGTGATCGACGCGTGGAGCATCTGGTACCTGGACAAAGAGTCCGACAACGTGTTCAATCTGACCGGGAACCTACACCTCGAGTCTTCGGTGACCAGTTACAAGAAGACGGACCTGAAGTGTCAACTTCAGATCCTGCCGGACTGGGAGTTTCTGGGGATGGGAAGTCTGGATTTGGATAAGAGGACCTACACGACGAGACTGATCGGCGACGTGCGTCGTTTGCGAGAATCTATGGTCCAGTTCAATATCACCACTCCACTGGACAAGTTCTCGTTCATCCGCGGCAGGTTCGGGCTTTCGGAAAGCAACAGACACGCAGTCGCGGAGGTAGTGACGCCATCAGGCCCCTTGGGGATCGAAGTTTTGGTTCAGTTCCTCACGGCGGAATACGACTGCAACGTGAAGCTGTCGCTCGCGACCTCGCTGGAGTTATTGCAGCGGTTGCTGCTGGTAGCTAAATTGAACAACCGTGAAGCCGACTTCAGGGCCGCGTACAACAATATGACCGTCGGGTTCCAGGGCGTCTGGCATTATCGCAATATCACCGACTTCCACTACACCTATCTGGCGTTCAGTCCGGTGCGTGGTTTCGAGGAGATTGGAGTGGTCGCGAAGCTGATCGCCGCGACCACGGAGAAGAACCGGCTAGACATCGACACCGAGTTCTCGGTAAGGTTGACGGCAGTGAGACTAGGCATCAGAGCGAAGGCTGGTCCGAAACCTCCACCGGTTAACATACCCATCAAAGCATCGATCGGCATCGCGAATAATTCGACGACCCAGATAGAGGATCAGGAAGGGGATCTGTTGGACGAAGAGGAGGACGAGGAGGATACTCTCTACTGGCACGGCGAGGTTGGGATGAACCTGCCGATCATCGAGCCCGTGACCGCCGATCTGGACATCGACCACGAGGGACCGCAGTACAAGATCACCGGAAACCTGCAGTGTTTCGGAAATAAAATTCTCGTAGACGATCATTTCTATATAGAGGATCTTTTCAACCTGAGGAACGAACTGAACGTGATAACACCGTTCGCGTTCGCCAACGAGATCGTTTGCGTGAACGCGTTCGTCTTGGACATGGAGAAGCCCAGTTACACCATGCAGCTGGCCTTGAACGTCCGACGCAATGCGACCTGGATGGAATCCGGCGCCAATGTCTACTACGTGTACAGCCAGAGCGACACCGACGACTTGCAGACCCACTTCCTTCAGCTGGACATCAAGACGCCGCTGGAGTTCCTCAAGTTCCTCACGACGAACACTACATTGGAGATCGATGAGAATTACCGCAAGACCAAGGTATCGATGCGAGCGCCGAATGCAACGATCGATGTCTTAGGCATCTTGGAGACCGAGGATGCAATGATATACACGGTCCTCGTGGCCGAGGTCGACACGCCGATGCTGACACTGCCGAAGACCATGATCACCGCCAAGAAAGACTTCTCCGCCAAGGAGAAGTACGCCAGGGTGAGCATGGACATCGCCGAGCCCGTTTCCAAGTCGTTCTCCTTCCAGTCGGACTGGTATGTGGCGGAGAACGAGATAAAAGCTTCCGTGGCGCTGAGGACCTGGTTGGCGGTACTGGAGAGCCTCGAGGCGGACGTCATCTATGCAAACACGGTTCCTAGCAACGACACCGCGAGCTTGACGGTTCACGTGAGACACCTGGATGATCGAACATACAAGCTGTCCGGAAATTACAGCGGTGGTGCCGTCGAAGCTGAACTGTACACGCCGAAACTGTCGGAACCGCATTTGCTGTTCCATGGAAACTTGAAGAAACAGGTCGAAAGCGTGTACGAATTGGACGGGGAGCTGATCAACTCCCAAACGAAGAAAACCTCTCTGGTGTCGGCCACGTTCCTCTCGAAGAGCAAGTCTTTGAGCGTCCTAGATATGGATATGAAACTGCGATCGAGATCCGGGAACGAGGTTGTCCTCGTCAAGCTGAAGAAGGAGGACTACGGACTGAAGCTGAGCGTTCAGGGACAGGAGGCGAACGGGACGCTGGATGTGAATTTGGTTAATTCGTTCAATTGGGACTTCAGAGGGCACGCGGATCTTCTGAAGGCACCGGGACAGGTGGAGCAGTACCAGGTGGCCACGTTCGCCAACGTTCAAGTGAACGGGAACGCCACGCTGTACGTACACGCCGAGACCCCGATGAAGGACCTCAGTGATCTGAGCTTTAACGGGAACATGTTGTTGAGCAATGAGAGCGGGAGTATCTCGATGCGCAACCAACTGAACGGGGATAGCTTCTACGCGGGCCTGCAGTGGAAGCTGATCTTCATGGTGGATATGTTCGGTAGAGTTCTCGCTGGTTATCAAATACAGGATCGCGGTACCAAGGATTTAGATACTAGGCTGTACATGAAGAACCCGGGAAAATTGTTCAGGAACATCGACGCGGGATTCGACGTGGACGTCGATCGAGACCGATGGAGGTTCGCGGCGAACGCTACCATCGGGTTCCGCAACTTTGAGAACATCGATGGGGTGTTCATCGTTAAGCTACCAGCACCGTACAGCGACGACCATCGGTTTCTGATTAGCTACCATGCGAACGAGGGCGTTGCGGATACCTCTTACGTGATCGGATACAATACCGTCAAGGCCAAGACCAATTACGCGTCCGACGGCTCGGTTCGTATACGTTTTTAATTTATTTTATTATTCTCCCATTCTTCGTGTTTCAAGGATCCACTGTAAACCTTGCATTAAATTACAGATTCGCATGAGCAAACGGGACATCAATGGTCACCTGCGCGCATCCTGGGGAATGCTACCGATTCAGTCCGTGAACAATCTCTTCAACGTCAGCTTCGACAACAAACAAATCGAGATGAAATACTCGCTGTATACTCCGAAGTTCCTGCAGCAGGAGACTCTCGTGTTTCTGTTCAATTACGACGCGACCTTGGACTCGGAGATACGATTGATAAACGCAGACGTGTATTTCCCAGCTAGCACGCACTTGGGCTCGGCGAAAGTGTCCTACGAAACCTTGGTGAACGTCAACGGGACCCTGAATGCTGTTCTACCAATGGCGAACGTCACGGAGATTGGATGTCAATTCATAGTGTTCACTACTCTGTAAGCGAATCGAATATAAGACCATGTTAACGTTCCAACTAATTACTGTATTTAAATGTTGGCATGGAATTTCAAAGGGACATTCGAGTACATAGGGTTAATGTAATCGGATCGGTTTCAGGCAACAGAACAAGAGGTATCTGGAGGTATTCTGGCCGAAGAACACGGCCATCTTGAGTTCGGAGTATACGTATCGCAGCCAGAAGCTGGATTCCGACCTGGACGGAGTTTTGCGCGCGGAGTTGCCTTTGCAAACTCGCCATGTGGCTCGCCTGACTTATGGTTACCAGAAGCGACCGCAGATGACCACCGGTTACTCGGAGATGACGTACAACGGGCAGAAGGTGTTGCAAGGCCGGTACAACTCGAAGAGCGAGTCGAGGGCCGGGTTCGATAAGGACCGAATTCAAATATCAATTGAAAACTCGATGCAACCGATCGGTATTATCTACGTGAACCAATACGAGTACAGTGCTGGGAACGAGGGCACGAACTACCCGACGGTCGAGTACAAGCACGTGAACGTCTACCAGCTGGACAACAAGACGGCGTTCAACGTTGCCGGCGAGTCTCGGATAAAGACCACGCACACCGGCCAGGACATTCACTTGAAGGCGATACACGCGAACAGATCTGTGGAGCTGAAAACGGACTACGAGATCCTGCCGGGCGAATTCACACATAACTCTTCGCTGAGTTTAACCGAGGATGTCTGGATATCGTACCAGATCGAGATCGAGAACAGGACCACGGAAGAGGTGGGCAACCAGATTATGATCCTGACCGTGTCCTACCCGCAAAGGGAGTTCATTCTGAACGGCTCCTATTGGATCAGCAGCCACGACATGAGGACCCTCGTGCAGCTCGACTGGGACCAAGACTCGGAACAACCCAGGACCGTCGGCGCCGTCTTCAACTGGTCGAATTTGATGAACCTTCGTATTCCTGAGCCGCAGCAGCAACTCACGTTCGGCCTCAGACATCCCAGTTTCCCAAGGACGTTGATCGTGCAGGGCAGGCTGAAGAAGAGGGACTCCAGAGATCTGTTCAACGCCGAGATCATTGCCGATTATTCCAACGATCCGAGCAAACTGTTCTCGGTGTCCGCGTTGGTCCGCGACGCGAGCAACCTGCCCTCCACCAGAAAGTATATTTACAATATCATCGGAAAACATTCCAGCACCAAATTGGACTTGAATTTGGAAGGAGTCGTTCGCAAATACGAAAACGTCCTGTTCGAGACTTTCAACAACGGTAGCTACGTGCGCAGCTATTTAACCCCGGAAACTGGACAGTTGAACACCTGGTTGGACATCGTTCGGAGAGAGGTGCTGTTCCACAGGGATTACAATGACGCGAGAAAGTTTCTGAATGTTCGAGTCTATCCGGGCGAGAAGAAGCTCATCGTGAACGGCAGTGCCGTGAACACGCCCAATCTTCATGCTAGCGGGGATTTCCTCTTCGATACCGACGAGCAGTTGATCAAGATGATGGTGAATTATACTCCCGGTACGTTCGAAGGATTAAGAAATTAGATTGCTGTAAAATGTCCAGAGGTTTTTTGTACACGGAATGATTAGAGTAATTTCCTCTTTCAATAGACGCCGTGCAGAGCTTGCGGATGTACGGAAAGATTCCCGACGCTCGCTACGCGTTCTTCAACATCTGGAGGACCTACGAGGACGACTTCTCTATCTCCGACGTGTCTTTCTACTTGAAATTAAATCACTCCAGACTGGTGACCTCAACTCTCCGTTGGAGACCCGATTTGAAGAGCGACATTATTGTAAATTTCAATCGACTATTTCCATTGTCAAATATTTGTCTCTGTAACAAGTTTTCTTTCAAACAAGCGTTCTATTTATGTTCTGTTTCTATCGTAGAATGGCATTAGGAACTCAGCGATGGATCTGTACAAAGGTATAAACAACGACGTTGATTACTGGAAGCAGTATGTGAAGAGCGAGACCGTCAACGTCATTTCGGATGTTTGGAACGACGCTCAAGAGGATCTTCAGCAATTCCTCGACGACTGGAAGTGAGTAAAATAACTGTTTGAAAAGAGTCATAGTTCTTCACTTTCGACCGTTCAACAGCGATCTGAAGAAACTGCAGGATGACTTGGACAAGCTGAAGGTCTATCTAAACGACTCGTACAACGCGAACGATTTCTACATCAAGGACGTAGTCACGGCCGGTGTGTACGTGATCGACGAGCTATCTCTGCGACATCACATCGAGTCTCTGCCGGCAATCTTTAACGAGATATGGGCGATAATGGGCGAGTCGGGCGAGGCGATCAGGAACTCGCTGCTCTGGGTAATCAACGCGGTGAAGAACGCGCTCAACAAGGTCTCGGAGATCGTCGCTGCCATCTTGAAAGGCGACTCGATCACCCAAGTAGCGAACATCATCGAGAAACTGATCGAGAAGTACGACAAGTTCATCAAGGACTTGCACGTCTCCTTCATCAAGTACATGGAGAACCTTTGTGGCAAGATCTCGCAGACGATCTCCCAGCAGTGGCACCGGTTCCTGCTACTCGTCGAGCCTGTTTTCATCCGCGCGATACATTATTTGGAGACTGTGGCGTGGAAGGCGAGCAAAGAGGTCGTCGACTTTCTGTACGACCGCCGTAACGACCTGATCTCGTCCCCTTACTTCGACCGATTCACCAACTTCACGCAGGACATAGACAAGGTCTACCGAGACATCAAAGCCAACGACATCGTGACCAACGTGCAGAAGTACACCGGCCTGGTGGTGCAGTTCCTAAAGGACAGGTACTTCACGTTCGTCCCGTTCGGGAAAGAGCTCAAGGATGTAGTCGACGAGATCGTCACTGAACTGAAGGAGCTACAGAAGCTGCCCTCCATCCATTACGCCATCGAGAAAATGCAGCAGGTGTACGACAGAGCGTACTACCTCTACGACTATCTCGAGGTACGATCGAAACTGGAGAACGTCGTCCGACTGATTCACACAAAGCTCATGGACATCAGCCAGTCGGCTCTGCAGGCCGAGAGCCAGTATCGAGAGGCCAAGACCAAGTTCATCTTCGATCCGAACCGGGGACTGATGTGTCTCGAGCAGAAGCTGCCCATGTCTTGGCACGCGTTCAACCAGACCCCGGAGTTCCACGAAATCCCGGAATTCAGAGCAATCACCGACATGAGGTCGTACTTTATCTCCTCCAATGTGACCTTCTGGAGTCTCTACCGATACAAGGCGTACATGGAACCTCTCAATTGGCTGCCGCCCTTCAGAGGTAACATTTCAGTCGAATTCAATCGAATGGTCACAGTATTGGAAGCAATCGATTATATTTTACACTGACTGTTTCAGCAACGGCGATGATCATCGGCTCGCAGCACTTCGTCACCTTCGATGGTAGACACCTGGATTTTGTCGGTCCTTGCACGTACCTGTTAGCTCGCGACTTCGTTCACGACACGTTTACCATTCTCATCAAGTACGATCTGCAGCCTGATCGAGTCACGCACAAGATCGTTATCCTGATCGGGAAGGACGCTATCGAGCTGGACATCTTCGACGACGTTAGTATCGTTTTCCGTATTAGCTGTTAAATCCTTCGCAATCTGACGATTCGTTTCCCTTTCCAGACTCTCAAAATCGTCTCCGAGCGTTCGCCAACCACGCTGACCAACCTCGAGCTTCCTATCGAATTGGAGAACGGTACCACGTACGTGTACCAAGCGGAGAACATCATCACGGTAGAACGTTACCACAACCAGCTGCGTCTCGAGTGCAATTTGAAGTTCGACCTGTGCACTCTAGAATTGGCCGGCTGGTACCACGGCAAAACCGCAGGACTGCTCGGAACGATGAACGACGAGCCTATGGACGACACGACCGCCTCAAACGGCGTGATCGAATCGGACGTGGCGAGTTTTGCTGGAAGCTGGTCGATCGACGAAGAGGACGTCTGCAGGAGCAGCTCGAACCGAGCTTCGACGAAGAGGCAAGAGGAGGATTCGGAGATCGTTCTATTCTGCGAGGAGTTGTTAGCCAACAGATCCTCCGAGTTCGTAAGTTGCTTCGACGTTGTAGGACCTGAAGAGTATTCGAAGGCTTGCAGCCTGACCACGAGTACAACGGAAGCTTGCACGGTGGCGTTGAGCTATATACAAGCCTGCATGTACCGCAACACGTTCCTAAGAATACCGGACGCGTGTACGAGCTGCAAGATGGTGAACGGCAGTCAGGTGGCGGAAGGTCAGTTCAAGAGACTCGAAGGGGAGAACGTGCCCATGTCGACCGACGTGGTCTTCATCGTCGAAGGGAAGAGCTGTAATCGAGATATCAAGCAGAACCGTAGCATGGAACAGCTGGTCTCCCAGCTGAGCAAGGAACTCAAGGACCAAGGCCTCGAGGACACTCGCTGGTCTTTGGTAGTCTTCGGAGCGGACGGCGTGTTCGACCAGCCAAGGAGCGTTGTTTTCGATGGTCACATCTTCACGAAGAACACGGCGAGGTTTGTCGACTACTTCGACCATGTTCCGGTCGGCGATGGCAGCCGCGACGTCTTCGCGGCGATTGTGTTCGCCACGAAACTCGTCTTCAGAGCCGGCGTCTCGAAGACGTTCATCCTGATGCCTTGCTCGCACTGCGAGCCGGAGAACCAAACGGTAAAGCGAACACATTTTCCTATTTGACCCCTTGCACTACGATTTATTTAGCGATTACGATAATTAGAACCTCATTGGCGTTTCTTCGCGTTTACAATGATCGTCGCTAACAAAGAACAATTTCAGCTGGACTTCACGGTGCTCCACGAGGCCCTACTCGAGCACGATGTCACTCTGCATATTATGATGGACGGCGACTTCGGGTTCGAGAAGGAAAGGTTGAACAAGATATTCTACGGACTGGACGCGACCAAGTCGTACACGAAGAAAGACTCAAGAACGCTGACCGGCGACGTTGACCTGAGGAGGCAGGTGAAGCTCGCGAAGAGCGCGCTAGGATACTGCACCCCTCTGTCTTTGGAGAACAACGGGACCATATTCAGCGGTGACAAACTGCGATTCGACAAGATGGCTTCGATCAAAAAATTCGTCAGTGTGTTCTCGAAGAGGGTGGCTCTGACCGCGCTACCGAATCCCTGCCAGAATTGTGAATGCACCGCAGAGAATAACGGGGTCACGCGAATGGAGTGTATACCCTGCATTTATCCTACTCCAGTCACCGTAGATTACGTAAGTATTCGCTGAATGTTTTTCACGTTATTGAAAATATATACCGTTGTATTTGCGAGAGTCTATGGTTGAGAAAACGCAAGATGATGCAAATAAGCCGAAGGCGTTGTTAATCATAATCATGTTAATCATAATCATAATCATTTTTCTTCGCTCGGCAGGATGCGTTCAACGATTCGATGACATCCTTACATTCGCTGAGCATCGATTACGGGCAGATCGACGTCGACGACAACTGAGATAGCAACGAGAATACAGATTAGATTATAAATCGCCGCCACACATGTTTTTTTCTTTTATTTATTTGACATGCTATACCAAAAAATGTGTATCGACGGGAACGGAGCACTCACCTTCTGATAATAAGTATTTAAGAGACGTATCTTTACACAGTGTCGCATCGGTAACGTAGAATAATGTGCCATATGTTGTAAGTTTTGATGTAGTTAACATTACATTACTTGTAAAATAGTATCCTGTTAAGAGTTTTATTTAAAAACGATCCGAGACGAATATGGTGTACACGCATGGGTGAGATAGAACCAGTCTCTTTTTTATTAGTTAACGACGCTACGCATCCTCCCTCGTTCTTTTCTATCATTAATGTACAAATTTTCAATGAAACAATTCCAGTCGAAAAATGAAAAACGAAACGTTTCTCTGAACGAATTTTTATCCAGGAAGAAGCATAACAACATTCAACAGATCGATCTAATCCGTCGCACGTAACGAGTAATTTATGTTACGAAACGCATTTTTTCCACTCCTTTTTTTATACATCATTTGATTGGTCCTTCTTCAAAACGTTAATTATCAACCGGTATACTTTAGTCCTTTTAACAACGAATAAAATATCGTGTCTCGCGACCGTACGGCGAGACGGCTACAAAAAGACTAAGAATATTTAACATACAGATATTCTGAAAGGTATTTAGAACCTTCTTTCTTTCCTCGTTATACACTATGGCAATGCGTAAGCATGGCAAAACACTGCGTTAAAGTTTCGACGTGAGATTCCGGTTTCTCGACAACGCGCGATGTCCACACCTTCCGATAGTCTAAAATACCAGCAATTAATACAAACGAAAACGCTATCCTTTGTGTATGTTAAATATTATACTTATACGAAGCAGAAAAGTAACAGTGAAAAACAGCGTGGTGTGTAAATTGAATTATATGGAAAGGATGCTCGATCTGGGAAAAGAAAATCTTACCGTTCGAGTACACACCGGATTTGTGTACAGTTCGCATAAAAGAACAACCATGTAATCGCAGTTGATTTATAAAACTTTTTTCGCTTATATATATATATATATATTATCTGTGTATAATAATTCGAAACGTACTATACAAACGTAACGCGGATCGTGTACGGCAATCGATTCGCGTTTCATTACTCGTGTCACAGCTTGCACCTACGTCTTTGGCAAGCCGAAAGACGGCATAAAACATCTATCGATCACTACAATTCTGCTTACCAATCAAAAAAAAAAAATAGAAATAATAATAATAAAATCTATAAATATTGGTAGAGTTGCAAAACGTAACGAAAATATTTAGAGCTATCTTCGACCAAAGAGAGTGTGATAAAAAATAATCGGGTTCAGAACCGAAGGTGGTCGTGGATCATGTATGTAGTTGTATAATATACATGATGACCGTAACACAGGAGGAACAACTCAGCACAAAACCGTTTGTGCCAAAGTCATTTGGCCACTATTGCGATACCGTTATCTGGACGCGTTACAAAATGGTCACCTGGTATCGTGTGCCTGCAGGTGATTTGGGGCGTCGGCGAACGTGAACTTTAACTTGTACGCTTCCGCGACCAATATACCTATCTCGGAGTCTGTCCAATTTTGAGTAGGCAGGTTTTGTAGCATTAACATCAGTCCCTGGATAAAAGAAACGATCAATCTTTCCTCTCCTTTGCCCTTAGGAACATCTCTGATAGATACAGAGTGTAGCATTTAAATGGAAATACTTAAATATCTCCATTCGTTTCGGTTTTATGATGCTCACTTGAAAGTCAGGTTGTAAAAGCAGATTACGCCTCCAACGAAGAAGAAACGCGGCGCAAACGTACAATTGAAATGAGGCGAACCGGTCGGATTCCGCCAGATAAGTGTCCCACAGTCGGATCGTGCAATGGAGAGGGATCTCCCTGGTTAGCAAGTTATTCATCCACCGAAACGAGAACTGCAAATAATCTACACCGTGTTTATGAAGATGCTGATGCAACGGCGCTGAAAGAACACGGAGAACGTAAAGCAAACAGGACGAATGCAATGCTCGTACTTAACCCCTCAGCGACGGCCACTTGGATTTCTTCTTTTCCGCCTATCTTATCTTTTCCACGTTTATGTTAGGTTTATTTGCGTTTCGACTGTTACTCCGTTCCGCGTGTAATAAAGAGACGCGCGTCCTTCATCGCTGAGGAGTTAACGAAACAGGCTCATACCGTCTATTCTCTGGATAAGCTCCTTCAGCTGGATCACTTTGTGCTGAATGCCTAATTGAGCAAAGATATAGTTATCTTGTATACCATCGAGAAACTTGGACAAGCACCAAAAACTATCCGCCTCTATAATGTTCCTCTGTTCTTTCTGCAACGAAGCGACATCATAATTCTCTAAGTCTTGCCACGCGGACACCGGAACCGCCTCTTGCAGAAATACCAGGAAGAACGGTGTCACTAGATCGTTCATCCCCTAGGGAAATAAACGGTTAAATCCTATCTACATTCGCATTTCCTATAGGATGTCCAGATAATTTCCACATACTTGGACGTATCCAGAAGCAGGATGACGAATTGCCCATATGTAGAGTATTCTCTCAAAGATTAATTGTACTGTTGTTTGCTGAAATAACGAAACAAGAGGAGACATTCTCGGAATGTCGATGTGAATCTGACGATATGTATCTTGAAATCCTTCGTCTCTCTCAGTATCATAATACTGTTTCACTAAATTCCAGTAATCCAGTCGTTTACGTTCTAATACGCTTTGCCTCCGTTCTATATTAGCTGGCAAATACTCCTACACGTCGAAGAAAGTAGATCAGTTTTACGTTTGCGACGAGATTTTTATGCACAACGAAAAAGTAAAGGTATCGTTTTACCTTTCTTACTTACAGACAACAACCTCCATGTAACAGAACGCAATCTTGCCGGCACACCTGACCAAGATAGCTGCCTCAATTCATCTAAGTTTAATACAGAAGCCTCCAAAAGGGATTGAAATTTATCTACTTTACTTTCACCATCTACAAGCACCAATAAATCGAAATTGAGCACAAACGTAGAGAGAGAGGCATTTGAAGATATTGTTCCATATGCACCTTGTTCCTTAGAAGGTATAAAAAATTTGGTAGGAGCATTCGTTTGCCTTAATGGCTGAGGCCTGCCTGGGAGAGTTGGTCTATGTTGCGGGGAAATGCCATATTTAATGTCTGTGTCGTCTGTGGAATGTTGAGTGTTGTTCACATGCGAGTGCATAGACAAATTAGCGTTCCGTAAGTGCAAAGGTTGAACAGCTAATCTTTGGAGTGCTTCCACCTTTTTCTCTTCGGGTATTATTTCTTGGACCCGTTGAGACGGCTTCGAATTTGTCCCAGACTCTAAACAGGACTTTCTCGACCGATGGCTGTTAATCACACTGATGGCAGCCGAATGGCTAACGCGCTTCGATATCTTTACATCAGAAACTGTGCAGAATTCGTCGTCCCCCGAATCCCAAGCGTCGTCGATACTTTCTTGAAAGTCTTGAAAAGACGTAGATCCACCGCTACTGCCCGACATGCCTCCACTGGTGGACACTGCGTTCGTTGAACTACCAGACATGAGCGTTGTACCACCCATTTTACCATGCTTACCATCTTGTTTTGGACTTGGTCTTTTTATACACATTAACATATGTATAAATACGTAACTGCTCTCGAAACAATCCTCGTAAATCGTATGATAATTAGAGATAGGATAAAGTATATTACAAGTAGATTCGAATCTGACTAGTTTCAAACGCTTAGCAAGTACATACTTTGATAACGAAAAGCTACATTTTCAAGTAACATTTAAATGGGAACACCTAAAGATCTTCTTTAATTTTGGTTCCAAAGAAAGAATTCTTCTCAAGGTCACGTTTCACAAGATTTCAAGGTCATTGGTATTCTTATAGAATTTCAAGATATTTAGATGTTCTCGTTTAAATGTTGTACACTGCATGTTCCAGTTTGAAATTCTCTATTCCTTGCAAATGTATGATCTGTAAAATGCAAGTATATTCCTGGAAATCATAATACTTTCGAGTAGTATTTGAAACCTATGAAATGAAACTTGTACATTGAACTTTCTCCCATCCCTAATGATAATCTAACATCACGCATACCTGCCTGGTACAGCATGAGTATTCTTCTTCCAGAAGGATTGATGAGTCTGGTAAGTTTGGCCATGATGACTTTGATTTTCCATAATTATTGGAAATTATGTTAACTGGCACCTGCCACTTTTCCAAGATAATTGAAGAAGCAATACGAGTTCCTCATTCCCTTGTGAACGATCGCTGAAAAAAGTATCTATGTTATTGACACTGCTATTGTGGGCTAAGAATCCAGATCCCAACATATATTTGCATTTGTAATACAGGAAACTATGCCGATCGTATTACAGTATCGAAACCAGTTATTAAAATAGTGGGCATTAATACAATTACATAACTGGATCGTTCTTCTGACTCATATTGCTTTGCGATAGATAATGGTAAACTTACAACATGAATTGTCTTTGCAGTCGTCGTTGGTAAAAGAGCCAGCATTTCCAAATATTTACATAAGAGCATATATGTATAATGATCTTTGATTACAGTACCTTTTAACGAAAAGCGAACGGTGATCAAACTTAAACGTACTTCATCGACATCCGCGTAATATACTCGAAAATAACTGGGAGAGAAGATGCTTTGATACTATGAACTCGTACACCTTGGTATCGTTTGTTCTAAGTAGGTTATGTTACACGTCATAAGTACCTGGACATCACAATAAACAAAAAGAAAACGGGAATATAATATTCCTACGGCTAGGTATATTTACGTAATCGTATAATTACGTCAACGTTGAGGAAGCTACAGAAGTATTTAAATCGTTCTACAGCCTTTAGGATTATGGATTACTGCATAGTACATGAAACAAGTATTGGTTCCGCGTTCGAGACTGCAACGATTTTGTTGAGGAAATGATCATGCAGCGTGAGTATGCGGTTAATAGACGATTGACTTCTAAATTTACCGAATCTACAATGCAATACGCAACGGCTAAACCTTCTGTGGTAAACGTTCACTGTTTTTGACGTATGACAAACTATTTACTGGTGCTGCCACCGAAGAAATGGCTAGATTAAATTTGCACCGTGTATGCTATAATATGCACACCTAAATTACACTACGAAAATTGTACATTATTATTTATTGCGTTGTTCGCGTATCTATGGATATTAACATTCAGGTTCTGTGCATCATTAACTTCCCAAATAATTATAATACAACGAGTTCGATTGCAATGTAAAAATACTTGTAAAAAAGCAGACTTTTTACATGGTCAAAGATATTTTTAACGATTCACTATTATGTATACTATAACAGAGAGTATATGGTTCCCCGCGCATATCAGAAAAACTCGACCACTAAAATAAAGTTCCAATAATCGTAAATTCTTATTACTTTTTTTAAATCCACAAAGCAATCGAGGGAAAGATTACAAAGAACGTTTCTTTTTCAAATGTTTAAAAAAATACGACTACAATTTAAAAATAAAAATATAAGAAAAATATAAACTTCATAGTATTTTTGCCAGAAGTTACACCTTACTTTTTTTTCGCCGAGACCCGAGGCGCTCCCTCGCAATTAAAGCGTAATTATACATGTATATTTTCTCAGACATTTACCACTGTAAAAACAAGACTAAATATCATGAACGGGATAGTCATGTTGAATCGTTCAATGAGTCACTATACAATTACATGCAGAACAAAATGTTTTTTTGTTTCCGCATATCCTCGCTTTTGGATCATAGTTGAATAAAGTATAATCGACCTTGAAAAACATAAACAAACGATGGAGTTGTTAAGTGTTTTCTCGTTGCATAATTTTCCAAGTTGAGAACCCACAACAAAAATGTAACACGTGAGTAACAGTGACACTCATTGCTTGTTACTTATCATTACTCGCGGTATTATGTTTTAATAATTTCTACTTGTAGATTAAAATAAATAGATTTCTAAATTTTAGACGTTGACACATTTAAAATTCCCGCTTGCCTATACAACCAATTTAAAGGGACAGTCGAACGAGCGACATCAAAGGTGCCGCCCGGAGTGTCGCCTCTTGTTGTATCGCTACTCTTTATGCAGGACAGAGACGAAACGCATCACGTGACCGAGCCGTGGCTGAAGCGTGGGGGAACAGCGTTGTAGAAGGGGAAAGGTAGAGTGGGAGACAAATTTTAATCTGACGACTCTGCGTACAGTATAATCTCTGGATAGCCTAAAATTATTAGCCCTTAAAAATAACTCTAATTGGACCATGTTTTTTGTTAACAAAGTTACGAAGAACATTTTTGCTGCGGACAAGTTAAAAATTTCTCTTTTAATTACGTTGGTCTGGATGTAAGAATTTCCTGACGATTTGAAAATGCTGTGCAAGTGTGATAAGATCCGATTGATGCGTCAGCTGTTACGTGACGATGTTGAGCATCACTGTGTGGGTGAAGACGGTGTCACGTGTATCTACACAGAAGACAATTGGTTATCCCACTCTGATCAATCCAAAGTTCATAACATTTAGGTAGTCGAAGTGGGATAGGCGTGTATTATGTTCTACGATGTAGAGTAGTATTGTACGTAAGTACGTTGATGACCGCGTAATCGGTTGCTTGCCAGTCGATCGCCCACGTCTCACGCTGTCATGTGTGTAAGCAACGATTCCAAACTATTCTTACTCTACTATTTCGCATCATAATATAATACACGCGCGTATACATACTGACAAACAACAAACATAATCTCTACCGATCACAAATTTTTAACGAAAACCGTACTCCTACGTATTAGGCTCATTTTAAATTTTGCTCCCGTTTACCTATCGATACCGCGATTTTCTGTAGAGCTACGTTCACTGTAGTACCACTTAGGCACGCACGCGCACTGGAAATTAGTTTCGAAAAAAGGCCGGAGTTTCATCGTCGCAAATGTACTCTGTGCGTTAGCCTTTCCAATTTTTGCGTGACTCGATTCGATTCGCCTGACAATTGACGTTTCACGGATTCATGGTAAGTTATTTCATCGAGACGAGTAGTTTTTATTGGTTCCATAGAAAGTGTCGCGGATTTTGGTCCCCGTTCGTTTGTAAACAGTCGTCGTCGAATTAATCAATAGTTTAATTCAATTTGAATTTTTTTACTATGTTTTATCGTATACTCGCGAGATCTAGGTCTATCACATCGTCGTTTTATAACTGGATTATGCTTTCTTCGTGACACTTTACTTCGGATTACGTTTTAATTCTTTTCGTCACTCACTCGTGCTTTCAATCCCCTGTACAACAGTGCAGGAATTATTTTGTTTTTGTTTTGTTTCGTATATATATGTCTCTCATGTATATGTATACCGTTTCCATTCGACGAACGATCGGTATATTTTTCGTAACAATAACGAGGGTAACAATTTTATATTGTTCGCTGTATAGAAAAGCGAATAAACATTGCATGCTGTTCATGTATGGAAGTGTATAGTTGCTGGTGAAACATTTTCTTTTTGTTTACATTGAATCGAACGTTGCATTCGTAAAGTTCAGTATGTATTAAAAATGAGATTATGCTTTGAAATTTGACAAGCATACTGGAGTATTTGAGTACAGTTATATGATTCATAATGTCTATTTATTATCAGTGAAAACACTTGAGTTTATCATATCATGTACATTTATCATTAGTTCATAATCTTTGAACTCCGCCGATACATTTGTATTTGCATCTAAATAGAGTTTGTGGTGGACACGATAAATAGAATGAAATGCTAAAAGTCTGAAGTGAAGTGTGTTTCCATTGTGGGAATGGAAAAGAAATGACCTAAAACTGAAGGAGCACACTTGAGAAATCTGTGCTAAAGAATAACTTTCACCTGGAACGATTAACATTTCTTCAGATAAAAGGATCCGATTAGGACATGTGCAAAGTGTATAACTAACTGTTGCCACGCGTGATATCATCTTTTAAGGAAAAAAGAAAATATCTGATTAACTGTTAATACATTATAGAATGATAGACAGTGCTTTCTTTTTTAAGCATATATAAACATTCATCCAAGATGTCAGACATAGAAGAAGATGAGGTGTGTATCTTAATATATTATAATAATAAAAATATCTGTATTGTTTATATCCGTATTAAATCTTAATTTTATTCATATTTTAGTTTCAAGATGCCCAGGAAACTATACCGGAGTAAGTGCACATTTATTACATATGTAAACGAGTACACATACATTTATATACAAGTTAATTTAATATTTACATATTAAATGATTTCTCTTTCGTTCGCAGGCCTACTTCCATGGACTTGGATACAGCGATAATGGAAGCAAAGAAAGCGATCAATTGCTTTTTTAACAATGATTTCGACAAAGCAAGAAAAATTATGGAACCATGGGCAACCAGCAGCATATATCATTCATTGGGAACAAGTGTTTTTGCGTTTCTCGAGGCGATTCTTACATTCGAACAAGTACTACATCAACAATAAACTGCAATATATGGAAAATATGTTATCCGATAATACATGGTGATACATACTGTTTAGGAATACATTGCAAAGGCAGCTGCAGCTGTGAAACAGTGCATAAGCTTATGTTCAAAGCAGCGCAAACACGTTACTCTAACACAAAATATTGGTAAAATGGTGAAGAAGACTAATTACGATTCCTACACGATTGGTAAGTACATGGACATGGATCTATTAACGTGATGTAGCATGTTCAATGAACTTCAGATTGCTTTACGAATAACATGCATGACCAGGTGAATCAAATATTCTCAAAAGCATGTAAGACTTTACTGCTAAGCAGTCTATGTAAAGAATAATATCTCGTTTATTACTATTCGTTCCAACTTGTTGCATACTACTTGCTGAGAAAATTGGTAAAAAATATTTGTTCTTAAAAGCTCGTCTAGTGACTTACAAAATAAAGTTACTATAATATTTTTAGTTTCTAACAAATCACCTCTATCTGGTAATAACACTGTCCAACATCAATTTTACGTTTCCATAACCAATAGGATAGACTCTCCCAAATACAATGCTATATTTCTTTAGAACATTATAAACATTCAAAAGTGTTTAAATAATGTTTAAGGAGAGCGTTAAAGCAGATCTCGACTTGGGTTCGCCTAATGGTTATCGAAATGCAAAAAGTAAACGAAAAATTCGTGTGACAGTATAATATATAATGCTGACTGTACAAGACAGGCCGAGAGCTAGAAGCATGAATGATGGAGACTTAATATTACAGAGGAAGTGCATGCGGAACTATGTTATGCCGAGTCACTCCTTTTAAAGTCGATGCTCACGTTTGTGGAGGACGAGACTTTGGTCAGCTTCGTCAAAGCTGGATTGAAAATTCGTGCCTGCTTTCTGTCGTATAAGTAAACAAAACCGATCGTTAATTATCCATCTGAATTTCTTTAATGGGCAAGTTTTCACGTTGTCTCACGCGCGTCATCCGTTTCTAGGGAATGTCTAACAATTTTGAATAATCGTAAATGGGAGAACGATGTCCACAAAATCCATTTCGAAAGCGGTGTTCGCACAGGAATCGGAGCGTTTAATTTGGTATATACCATTACCTCTGTCGGATAACGTTATTTAAGTAGCACGACGGCCATATAACAGCTTCTTGATGTTTCTTTTTAGATGATCTCATTGTTACCGGCAAGAATTATCAAACTGTTAGAGTTTATAGGCTTCTCGGGCGATAAGGTAATAAATAACATTTGTGAAAAGGCTTGCGCAACGATAATCCGATCTATCTCTTTTATGAACAGGAATACGGTTTATCGGAGTTAGATGCAGGATATAGTGAAAGAAGAGGATTACGACACGTTTTGTGCGCAATGATCCTCTTATCTTACAATTTACTAGTGTCTGTTTTCCTAAGCAACACGGACGGCGACCTAGAGTGGTGTGAGAAAGCTTTGGAGGAAGAGTTGAGCCTTTATCCAAACGGCGTATGGTTTTTGTTTTTCAAGGGAAGGCTGGAACTGATAAGAGGAAATTTTGAAACTGCGATCGAATGGTACACGAGATCTTGGAAGAGCCAAGACTTATGGCCTCAGTTCCATCACCTTTGTTTCTGGGAGTTGATGTGGGCACATTGTTCTCTGCAACAATGGGAAGAAGCTGCGACGTTTGCCAATTGTCTAGTTAAGGAATCGAACTGGTCGCGTACCGTTTATTTGTACCAGAAAGCAGCAATACTTCTTATGCAAAAACCACCGTCGAAAAGCGAGAAGAAACAGTTAGTCGATGTTTTAATGATGCAAGCGCCTACGTTCAAGCAACGCATAGCAGGAAAATCATGGCCAATGGAGAAGTTTGTTATTAAAAAAACGGAACGCTATTTTGCTCAGAAAGATAAACTAGTTCTTCCTGTGTTCGAACTTATGTACGTGTGGAATTTGTTCCGAACGATCGGCAAACGGCAAGACTTAATGTTAAATATATTTAAACAAATCGAGGAAGCTGAAAGAGAACTTAAAAATGGCCCGTAAGTTTTGTTTGACCAATTACACAATCGTTATTACGCTTAATCGCACATCCATGTAAACCGAAACGTTTATTTGCAGAAAAACTGAATTTCACGGAGACAACGAGGCGCTTCTGTTACTTTTAAAGGGCGCCTGTTTACGCCAATTAAAACGTCCTTTATTGGCCGAGGATTGTTTAACTCGTGCTCTTGCTTTAGACAAATCAATTAGGGAAGATACTTATATAATTCCTTTTGCAACAGTAGAATTAGCTTTGTTAGCAAAAGATCAAGGAAACACTCCACTTGCTATCGAGTTTCTAGAAGATGCTAAGTAAGCTCCTTTTTATTCCTTATACATTATTTGTATTTGTAGTAACCGATCGATAATTAATTGAAATTATTTTATATGATTGCAGAAAAAATTTTACCGGATATCTCCTTGAATCCAGATTGCATTTTAGAATTCATTCCGACTTAATGAACTTGTCGGGAAAGAAGGTTGAAGATCTCGCAGCATAACGACGTCCGAAAATTTTTAAAATAAATTTATTACTGCCAATAGTTTCACTATTGCAGGTTCAAGCACTGATTTTCTTAAATCATCATTTTTACGAAGAAGATTGTTATATAGTTTTTAACTATTTCTTTCAGAATGACTAATTTATTTTATATATTACTCTCCTGTAGTAGAGTATACTATATATAGTGTACCTTTTTTGTTATGTTTTTGTATGTAAACTACTGTGTCTAACGATCGACATAATTTTGTTAACTATTACGCATATACCTAGAGCACACGTCACAAAGAGTTCGAAAGGTCTAAAGAAAGATATAGGGTTAAATTATTTTTTGAATTTAAATTATTTTTCCTATAAGAGAACATTAATAAACATTTATAGACACCAATTCAATTGGTGTTAGTCGAAATTTAATATATGTGTCGATTGTGTGTGCATGCTGCACATATACTGACACCAATGTTGTATTTACACTGTTTAATAAATTGTAAATGAAACATCAAATGTAAATGACACATATAAGAGAACATATGTGAACCGGAAATAAACAAATGATTTATTAATAAACTCAGCGGGCTCAAATCATTTCACAAGCTGTAATACGGTAAAAACATTTTAAACGATTTCGGGAAATTAATTGGCCTATAAAAATCTATATCTGTGTAAAGGTCCACGATCCATTAGTTACTATAGTACGTAACGAATAAACGTGAAATAATTATTTGAACAATGTATTTGTTGAAAATGTATTCTATTCTCTTTTATCTATAACGGCGAATGTATGTATTCAATGAATACTATTCATATTTATTACCTTTATCACTGCAAGTGTTCGGCAACGTGACCGCTTCGCTCTGTTCCAGTCACACTCGATGGGTTCATTTGTTTTCTTGGTCGACCGGTGGTTTTATCGGGGCTATTGCGAAATATTTGTAGCGTGGAGTGGGGATATTAGGTACATAGATCGGTAGATGTCAACCAACAGGGTTGTCAGGGGAATTCCCTGATCGCAGGATCTTTCCCTTTCCCTTAGCACCCACGTGACCCCACCATTGGCACCATTACTCCGCCTGTCCTATACCAGTTGTGCCACTACGTAAGGATAAGTAAGTAAGTATTTACTTACAAGTTTTTCTGTGCCGTTTTCTCGTGTACGAAGAATACAGTGTAATGTGAATTTAATTAAAAATTGTCAGGGATAAATTTCATATTATTTATGAAAATATTGAAATTGATATGGGAAAGAAGAAATTGTAGATTCACATGTGTGTAAGTACGTTACCTTAACCTTCTTCGTCTTTTTATCAAACCGGCTTTATCGAATTGTAACATTCAACGAACAACACGTATCACGCATTTATTTCACTTTATGAAATTTATTTCACTTTATTTGCACGGTAATTAACGCGGTTAATTTATTAAAATTAATGGTTCGAATAACTGGTCTTTGATAACCCCTAACGTCTCTCTCGCCGATGAATGTTTTTAATCGTAACGTGCTCCGTCATTTTCGATTTCTGATTTAATTATTGTCTGTACAGGGAACGTAACTTAGGAGATTAAGGCATTGTAATGTAAGAGCCTCGAATAGGTGGTTCAGTAGCGTCGTGATAAATACTCGACAGAGGTATGTACACAGGTAAGTGGAAATTTTTTACCCTAACATCATTAGCAGCGTAGATCAGTCTTTTAATCAAACATTTCAATGTTTACAGGTGCAACGTAAAGAGATAAAATATTGTTGCAATGAGTACAATGGGATCTGATGTGCAAGGCTCTCTAAGAGAGGCTTTGTATGAAACGTTGACCGGTATCTTGTCTCCCGAACAAGACACGCGTCAAGCAGCAGAGCAGAGAATTCAAGCTTTAGAAGTCACGGAAGAATTTGGCATTCATTTAACAGAATTTGTGGTAAATCCTAACGGACTTTTACCTATCAGACAACTAGCTTCCGTATTATTGAAACAGTATGTGGAAACTCATTGGTGTTCTGTGGCTGAAAAATTTAGACCACCAGAAATAAAGCCTGCAACAAAAGAGAGAATCAAAGAATTATTGCCGTTAGGACTTAGAGAATCTATTAGTAAAGTAAGTAGGTACAATTTACTTTTATATGTAATGTACAAGGTATCTCGGTTAAATTTTTAAGAGTTTTGAGATCCTGCATTTAGCAATGATTGTACAAGTTGCATATATTTGTTTCAGGTACGTACAGCAGTAGCATACGCGATATCAGCTATTGCTCACTGGGATTGGCCTGAAAATTGGCCAGGCTTGTTCGATATACTTGTCAGTTGTTTAAGCGGGGAAAGCGAATATGCTGTACATGGAGCAATGAGAGTTTTAACTGAATTTACTTCGGATCTCACCGATATCCAGTTGCCTAATGTGGGACCAGTTATTCTTCAAGAAATGTATAGGATATTTCAAAGTGAAAATGTATGTTCTCCCCGCGATCGTTGATGTTATCATTGTAATAATGTTTATTCAATTTTTAGCAATATTCTATTAGAACTCGTGGACGTGCGGTTGAAATATTCACCACGATCACGACGTTGGTGGCTCTCACAGAGTTGTATCAAAAGGGATTTACAGAACAATACCTGCAACCAGTCATTCCCATGTTCTGCGAGAAGTTTGTACAATGCTTGCAAGCGCCTGATGGACCAACCTGCGACAGTGGGCTGAGAACCGACGTTATTCAAGCTATAAATTGCCTTGTAACTAAACTACCTAAGCATGTGTCGAGTTTCTTGCCACAGATGCTGCCGCCCATTTGGAAAACTTTAACTCAGAGCGCAAAGATTTATCAGGAAAGAACAGTGAACGGAGACAGAGAGGAGAACGATAGAGAAGTCGACTCTGACGGTACATTTCGGTTAATCTTTACCTTGCAGAGTACCGATTCGTTTTAATTGCGCTCTCCCTCTCTTTGCAGGCGTGATCATTGACTTTAACAATTTGATCATCGCAATATTCGAGTATGTTAATATCATTGTGGACCGCAAGAGATTCTCGAACCATTTAGATAATTTGTTGGAAGATATTATGTACTACCTGATCGTTTTCATGCAGATAACCGAAGATCAGATTGAGTTATGGTCGACGAGTCCAAATCAGTTTGTAGAAGATGACGATGCGTTCGCCTATAACGTTCGCATCTCTGCTCAAGAGCTTCTGACGGTGAGTTACCACGAAAGACGTTTAAATTTTGTAAAAAAAAGTTGAGTCGCGTCTCATCTTGATTTTTCACACAGGCTCTCGTCAATTATTCCGCAGAAAAGACAATTAATGCCCTGTGCAAAGTGATCACTCGGCACATCGAAGCAACCAGTGCCCTGCAAAACGCTAACGGCTGTGGCGAGAACAACGAGTCGTGGTGGAAGCTGCGCGAATCTTCGTTTTTAGCTTTAAGCAAAGTCAAACCCGCTGTCGTGGAAAAGTATGCCTCCGGGATGCTTCAGTTCGATATTATTCAATTCTTAGCAACGGTTGTTTTAGCCACTCTGAACGATTCAGGTACACGAAGCTTCCGCTTTTTCCTTTTTCTCTGCTAGCAAATTTTTATCGTCACGTATGACAATTATTAGGTGCTCCGCCGTTGCTTCTTGGTCGCTGTTTATGCGTCGGTGGCAAGTATGCCGAAATAATGCCATCGGCGTTAAGCTCCCAGTTTCTCGAAGCAACTGTTAATGGTTTGCAAGAGAATCAACCGGCTTGTATCCGAATCAGCGCGGTGAAAGCAATCTACTGGTTCTGCGAAGCGTCGACCACGGAAACTAGCAGAGCGATGGTCAGCATTATTCGATCCCATTTGCCAGAAATATTCCAGGGACTCTTCAATCTAGCCAGTCAACCGTCCACGGAGGTTTTGACTTTGGTCATGGAAACCTTCCAAGTTCTAGTCTCGGTAATAATATTTTGCAGACATCTTTGAGCGCTACCGAACCTTCTCGTTCCAAAAAGTAACTGTCTCTTTTCATATGTTCTCACAGCTGGATAAAGCGTTCACCGCTACGGTGGAAAGTAAAATCTGCCCGCTGACTATCGCCATATTCTTGAAATTCTATAGCGATCCAACAATTCTAGACCTATGCCAAGATATATTCAAGAGTCTCACGCAGAACCCGGATTGTATAGGACCGTTGCAGACTCGTTTGATACCCATTCTGACAAGCATGATGGCTGTGACATCTATGGACAAGTCGAAAGACGGTAAGCCGTCGCAGATTCTAAAATATACAGTTGTGTTTAACAAGTTGAAGACCAGACTAACAACGTAGATTGGGGTTGAAGACCTCAATAACGTAACAGGGTTGATTAAAATATTGTTACGACGGCTCTAAATGAAGTTGCCTCCCCCTGCGATATTCTAAAGATATCGCGGAGATCGAGAGAAGCTGGCTGTCGGATCGATATTTTGGTATCCGGCCAACGGGGTTGTTGTTGTCAAGAAGACGACAGAACCTCTCGAGTCGTTGAAGCGAGAGCACGCGCCTTGTGTAGTTGCTAATAGTGTTCTGTATTAGTTATTGTGATGTGTTCACCGGTGAGGCGGGGCAGAAGCCTCCGCAACAATAAGAACGAAGTTGTTAACGATTTGTCCCCCCCTCTCTCTTTTTCTTTTTCTCTGATTTCCAGAAAGGTGTCGAGACGTAGCTTTGGATGTACTGCAAGTTCTGGTGCAGTACTCGCCGACACCTTTAAGCAGTGCGTTGGTCGAGACTGCTTTCCCTGCCGCGTGCCACTGTATTCTTAATTCGGAAGACAACGAAACCTTGCAGAGCGGGGGCGAAGTGATACGTACCTACCTGTCCGTCGCAGCTCGACAAGTCACCGTTCATCGCGACAACGATGGCCAAACTGGCTTGCAGTATATATTGCAGATAGTTGCTCAGCTACTGAATCCACAGGTAGCTTTGTCTTTCTCGAGTTTGTTATAGACAGCAAACTATACTTTCTTGATCTTTTCTTTAAAGAACCCAGCTAAATTACCCCGTGTTTCAGTCGAGCGAGTTCACTGCCACTTTCGTCGGTCGGCTGGTAACGACTTTGATCAGGAAGGCAGGCGACACGTTGGGCGAGAATCTCGACTTGTTGCTAAAGGCCGTGCTGAGCAAGATGCAACGGACAGAGACCTTAACCGTGGCGCAAAGTTTGCTGATGATATACGCCCATCTGATAAACATGGAATTCGACGCCGTCCTAAACTTTTTGTCGATCGTGCCGGGCCCCACAGGACAGAGCGCTCTCGCGTTCGTGTTGACCGAATGGGTCAGCAGGCAGCACTTGTTTTTTGGCAGGTACGACCGAAAGGTGGCCACGGTGGCGCTGTGCAAGATGCTCGAGTACGGTGTTACACACGACGACAGTCGGCTGAACGAGATTACCGTCAAGGGTGACGAAATATTTTCAGGTTTGTAGACCGAAAGCGTGTTTAGCACTTACACAACTACAATGCACCAGCGTCTGTCCATTTTCACCGTTGCAACGGTTGCATTCCCGCAACTCCTGGTAAAAATTCGTGGCCGTCTACAGGAAACGAGGAAGGCGTGAGGACCAGGAGCAAAGCGGAGTCGCAACCTTATCAGTGGACCACGATACCGGTGTTGGCCAAGATCTTCAAGCTGATTATTAACGAACTGTCGAACGACATGGAAGCGGTCGCCGCGAATCAAGAGTCGGACGTTAGTAACAATTTCATATTTATTTGACAACAACTAGCAAGTGAAAATCTTAGACGGTAAATGTATGCGCGTGTATGTGTTTGTATTTTTGACGTACAGGAATCCGACGACGACGACGATGGTGAAGACAACAATACTTTCCTAGATCCCGGCTATGAAAACATGTTACGTGAGTACAGTATAATACTCTTATCGCGTGTTATCATCCTCATGGTGTTCCCCGGTTCGCGATATTTAGGACTCGAATGTATTTTCAGTGTTGGAGGAAGCTGCGAACGAAGCGGAGAAAGGAGAAGAGGATCCGGAGCTGCTGGAAGACTCGATCTACCATTTGAATCTTTGTCAATACCTGCGGGATTTTCTGTTGAACTTCTCGACGCATCATTGTTTCCCCGCTTACGTTCAGCACCTGAACATTCCGGAGCGGAAAGTGCTGAGCAGTTTAAATATCAACGCATCGTTTATGTAATGGATAAGTAGATATATCGATGAGATCAGATTTTTGAATTTCGTAATAAAAACATGCAAGCTTTTTGTACGACTGTTCTCTACGCTCGAATAAGATTTTCTGGCCGGTGTTTCTCGAACGATTCGTTACTGCGATTGGACTGCTTCCTCCTCGCCAGGATCGTTCGTCCTCTTCCGGCCGAAAGTCGGAAGTATTTACACAGAGATGTATACATCGTTACATTTATTGTACATATCTACAGAGGCGTACGTACTCTCGTTCTATTCATCGATTCACAGAGAAGGATTTGGTTCGTGTAAAATAATCTACATACATTCATCATATGTATACATATGTCATTGTATAATAACTATTTACAATCGATCGGAGCGCGTGGTCGTTCGCGATCGTTCCGACCTCGTTCTAGACGCAACGTCGAGCACAGAACTCTGTAGAAAGTTTCCGTGACTCGCGCTGTAGAAGAACTCGCCCTAATTGCACGGGCAACACAAACGCTAGAAGATCGGGGAAACTGCAGCGGAGCAGCTTCGATTCTGAGCGTGTCTTCTTCAGACCGTGGTGACCGAGAGCAGACCCATCAGCTTTCCACCGGCACCCGGTCCACCCGCACCTCCCACTCTGTTTCCATGGACCAGCATTTCCTGCACGGTGGTGAAGTCGTCCAAAGTGTTCTTCTTGCGGGCCATCTTCTTGTGACTGAGCTCCAGGATGTTCAGCGGCTTTTTCGTTTTCTCGTCCGGGTGCTCGGTGTTCAGCAGCTCGTTGGTCTGCTGCAACTGGAGTTGCTGTTGTTGTTGCTGCTGCAACATCAGCTCCTGCTGCCTTTGTTTACGTTCGCGGGCACGCTCCAGCTGTCTCTTGCGCTCCTCTTTCGTCCAGTATCTGCCTACCTGCGAATCAAACGAGATTATATTACACGACTTTGATTTTGCTAAAGATTCGCAGTATACCGATGACGTCGCGTCGGTCGAGCCGTAAGACGATCGCAGACCGCGTGGCAAGCGTTCTCAAGAACAGGAGCTCGAGGCGGTTACCTTTATCTCGGACATGGTGTCGTCTTCCGTGCTGTGTCCGGCTCGTTCCTCGGATATCTTGAGCGCTCGGTTCCTCAGAATCCGATTCCTGACCGGCCTCCTGGCGATGTACCTGCTCCCGTCGGCCCTTCTCTTCACCTTCCATTCCATCTGTACATCGTTATTACCCTTGTCCTCCGGAGGGACCCAGCTGGTCGAGGTGCAGACCTGCTGGCTGCCTACAAACTGGTAGCGGGTCAAATTCGGCGCCTGGAAGTTGCCGTGAGACTTGGATTTTTTCGCGATGGCGGCGGTCTCTTTGGGGCTGGCAGCGGTGGTGGTGAGGTTCCGTCGATTCAGGGCCTGCTTGAACAGCTGCTGTTGGAGGAGCATGGTCTGATGGAGGTTGGCCATGTTGGTGTACATCGTGTCTGCCGGCAGAGAGGCGACGGTGGGGTCCGCGCGGTCCCTGTGATGGTGGCTGGTGCTGGAGCCGCGTCTGCTCTGCTGGCTCTTGGCGATGGTCGGCTTGTTGGTGGCGGATATGGGACAGGTGCAGCCGAGTCTCTGCTGTTGCTGCTGCTGCTGTTGCTGTTGTTGTTGTTGCATGGTGGTCGGTGTCTTTGGAGGGCAGAGGACCAGCGTGCTTCTGTGGTGATCCCTTTCGGCCTGGTGCAGCTCGAGCGTAAGGGGGTTGCTGTTGCAGGACTCGCCGGTGTTGTACGCGCTCGAACTGTCCTTCTCTTCGCCGGAGCTGTTGCTCTTCGACGAGGAGTGCCACCTGGTCTGATTACCCTGGGTCTGCTGGGTGGTAGTGGTCGCTGTGGTCGTCGACGTGGTAGCCGTCCCATGATTGTTCTGATTCCAATGCTGGTGTTCGTACGGCGACGAGTAGATCGGCTCGCTGTCCGATTCCGGTATCGTCTCGTAGATGTGCTCCGTCTCGCTCCACACGTGGCTCGAATACGCCTCGGTCAGCTTGACCGGCGCTGACTGCTGGCCCCGCACGCACAAACCCTCCATCTTCTTCGCGCAGTCCTTCATCGTCTCCTGCATCCACTGCTTCCGGTCCTCGGGTAGGTGCGCCGGCGAAGATGCGTTCCGGCCGGACTTCTGCGAGGTTTGCGACGAACACGTCGACGAGGACGTCGTTGTCGAGAACACGCTGCTCGCCTGAAGCTGTTGCTGCGGTTGCTGCTGAGGAGTGTGAGATGGTATCGGCGGAGGTGCTTTCAACGTCGACGTGCTGTCCTCCGATTCTTTGGTCCGCTCGTCCGTCTGCTGCTGCTGCTGTCGGATCAGCTGCTCGATCAAGCTGTTCTGGTACGACGGCAGGTGCTCCGGGGACAGCGGCGGCGACTCCTGAGCACAGAGCACACAGGTATAATACCGAGTCCTAAACGCTCTCGACAACAGTACTGGGTACAATTCAAATGAAAAGTATTGGAAATAGTAATTACAATACTTTTATTCAAATAACGTAGTATTTCAGCATTTATTTTATTTCCTCTGTTCTACATAGACGAATAGTTGAAAATATCTATTTATTACACATGTATAGAAGCTATTAATTGAAATATGTAATATTTGCTGTGCGATGTTTTAGAAATAATTATTTGAAATATAATAGTTTTCGTAGAATGTATTAGGAATAAATATTTGAAATAATATTTAATTACTTCAACTAATATTTCGTAGTATTTTACTTAAAATAGTCATCAGAAATATTAATTTTCTTTATAATTATTAAAGGAAGTGAAAGGTAGTGCTGAAGTTTCATTCCACTAATAATGGCAGAAATATTTCTTTCAAATAACTATTTTAAGTTCGCGTTGAGAAACACATAATTGAAAAACATATTTCATATACTTGGGAGATTAAATAAATATTTCGAATAGTATTTCCACTAATAAAAACATAAATAGATATTTAAAATTATTCAAAATAACATAGTTTTGGACATAATCTCTGAAAATATTTTTATATTTTTTATTTCAAATACTATTTTACCCAGCCCTGCTCGACAACGACCGATTCCAGTTTCAACAGAGGGGGAACGACCCGGATAACAATTGTTTAAAATGTTCATGGAAACCGAATGATAATTACGATACCGATGTTACAACAGTTTTCGAGAGTCTCGGTTTCTAGGAAAGAAAATGGCGCCCCCCCCCCCATCGGGGGCGTCTTAATTCGTTTACAAGTGTCGTGTCGCGTCTTTGCCCCGACGCGACCAGCTCGCTCGCTCAATTTTGTCTATTTCAAGTGCGCCCTCATTGCGCGGAAGCGATCTCTATCCCTATTCAGTTCCCTTTGCGTCTCCCTTTCTCCCCCCCCTGTTCCACGGTGCCATACTTTCTAGCACTTTGCGCCAATCAGCCTATCAGTCGCTCCATACTCAATTACGCTATCCTAATAAGCGCCGCCATCCGCTCTTTATTCGCGCGTCCTCTTACTTTGTTCGTCCATTAAATCTTATATCTCGCGAAGACCGAAGAATAATTATGGATATTGCGTTACTGCATAAATGGATCGGCGAGATGGACCGACGCGACACGACGATTCCTATCGAAATTAAGGGGGGAACCTTATGTAAAAAAAAAATTTTTAGCATTTTTTTTTTGCATAAATCGATGGAAAATTTCCTTATGCATACACTAAAAAAGTTTGAAAGCGATCAGAGATGTCCTTGTACGTTATTTTCAAAATAAAGTGAAAAGTTGTTTTGAACGCTTCGTTCCTACAAAGAGAAGGAAAAGTGAAGAGATGAGCGAAGGAACGAGCGCTTCTGCTAAAAAAATAAAAGCTACGTCGGCAGATGTAAAGATAAAGAGGAAGATCTGTTCTATGGCCCCAGAATCGCAGATTAGCAAAAAACTGCGGTAAGTTAAAATGAATTACGATTTTTTCACAATTTTTCTGGTACGCAAACTTTAAACGCCTTTTTTCTAGAAACGTAAAATTTCGCACGCGGGACAACGTAGCGCTTAAACTAATTACCCGATCTTTATGAAACTTGGTACATAAATTCTATAAACAATTGGCCTCAGCAAGACATTCTCCGATTTTTTTATTTTTTATTTAAAATAAAGTTATTATCAATTAGTTATGTCAGAAAACACGTTTTTTTTCTTCATAACTTCGCCATTTTTGCAATTTGGCAAATTTAAAAAAAAAGAAGAATGTCATGCTGAGCGCTTATGTATTAACTAACGATTCTATTTGGATTTTTTTTTATTCAGATCATTTTGTCCGCGCAAACACGGATTACCAACTTCAAGCCGTTATTCCACGTTTATTATTAACAATTAAACTTAAAAAAAAATATTTTTTGTTATACTATAACATGAATAAATGATACCTGAAATTTCAAATCAATCCATGCATTATATTCTTTAAAAAAAATTCTTGAAAAACAGGCCATTTACATAAGGTTCCCACCTTAAGACTCTGGCCGGATAAAAAGGTTTTTCGGAAATCCGATAAATCGTATACCGAGCAATATAGTCGAACAAACGGTCAAAAACGGGAGCAAAGACTCACCTGGCGGTAGGTGTGCCTGTCGTCGAACTCGTCGTCCTGAAAAACGATTCGAACAGTGTGTTTAGTCCAGATTGCGGCGAGATAATCTCACCTAGAGGCTAGCCAAAGCCTCTCGAGTGAAAGAGAGCTCACCTGGAAGAGACATCGGCTGACGAGAATGGTCACCGCATTCTTCGTTTCGGCGAATAGGTTCTCGGTCTGCTCTTTGTTCGCCACGTCTCTCCCGTTTACCTGAAACGGACAGAGTGAGGATCGATGCGCCCTCGATGCAGCGTCGCGTCGCGCGTCGTGCAGCGGATTTTCAATCGATCGGATGGAATTCGAGAAGAGTGGTCTTCCCCCCGGATTTCAACTAAATTTCAACGAAATTCCAACGAACAAAAATTTTGTAAAAACAATCGCCGCGGAACGTGGGGAATAATTGTATCTTCTCTAGCCGCAGAGCCGGGAACAATAAACCGGGTCGAGGCTGTGTCGCATTTTCGTGTTATTGGCTAACGCCAGAGTTGGGGAAAAATTTTCATCTAAATAAAAATTTCGAATAACGAATAAAAAATTTTTGTTCGATGGTTCGCGTTTATTAGAGTTGGCAGTAGTTGTGGAGAGATTAATAAAAGATACGGATAAAAGTTGAAAAAATTATTCGAGCCACTTCGTATGTATTATAAAAAATCATCTTTATTCGTCGGATAAATTCTCCGCGAATATAATTATTTTTTTCCATTGATTTCCATTCTCTCCACATACATAGATTGCTTTATATTACCCTTGTCCGTCCCCTGTTAGAATATGCTTCAATTATATGGTCTCCGCGAAGCCTCAAGTATGAAATCATGCTCGAGAGAGTGCAACATAAATTTCTCAGATTCTGTTCATATAGGATAAATGGCCCAATGTCATTATTTGATCATGATTACTCTACAATATTAAGCACAGTCCACTTAGAAACATTGAAAGCTCGAAGAACAGTATCCGACCAGAGCTTTATCTTTAATTTGATTAATAACAATATTGATTGTTCCTCTCTCCTGAGGCAAATCAATTTCTATGTACCCGAACGCGTATTGAGAACTAGGACAGGATTTCAAACATTTCAATCAAAATCCACATATGGATTAATAAATCCTTTAAATCGCATCACAGCTAAATCTAACATTTTATATAGTGATATTGACTTTTTTAATGGTTCGTTACTATCATTTAAGAAAAGGTTGCGTGCGATTATATGATTAATTGTGATATAATGTATTCCTGTAACTGTCAGCATGTCCATTACTATGTAACTTTATGCTAACACTTTCTTTTTCTTTTTATATGAATTTCTTCTATTGTAAACATTTGTATAAAAGAACTTCGGTCCGTAAATAATAAATAATAATAATAATAATTTATTCGATGCGAACCATCGTATAACGAATAAAAATTTTTTAATTTTTCATTCGTTATCCGAAATTTTTATTCAGATGAAAATTTTGCCCAACTCTGGCTAACGCATAGAGGTTAACATTGTGCAGAGAAGGCAGGGTTCTTAGGCAGATTCCGGACACGCGAGTCGAGGTCGTTGGGCCCCGAGATTCTCACCCGGAAGAAGGAGTTGACTGGTGCAAAGACGGGTTCGAGGGAAGAAATCCCGGGGACGCACGGTCGTCGCTCGTTCTTCCATCCGATTTCCCTTAAGTCGACCACTTTGTCCGTAATTACAATCCGCCTAACGAGATTAGAAGGGTAGCAGGTCGGAAGGAAATCGTGTGCAGGAAACGCGACGAGCTGGCTGGTTCTCTCCCGGTCCGACCGGGTTGTAGTAATCGAATCAGCCCAGTAGTTCGATTCTCGTCGACGTCGATGACGGCTGCTACTTCCAAATTTCTTACGCTCTAAATGATAATCCGGGAGGGATGTCCGCGGGTGTACGGGGGGCGGGTGCGGGTTTTACGGAGGTGGTAGTGGCGGATGCGGAAAACGGAGGGAGGGGGGAAGATTAGTGGCGTTTCGGGGCGGTGGGTTTCATTTCGCGTTGTTCCGCCACAGCGGCGAGTTTCTCATATCTGGCCGGGCCGGGCCGGGCCGGGTCCGCGGTAATAATTCACCGAGAACTCACCCTCAGGATTTGGTCGCCTTCCCGCAGCCGGCCGTCGCGCGCCGCGAGACTTTCAGGAACTATTTCCGAGATATAAACTTCCGTGTCTGCGTCCTCGCTGCCGGACCCGGAGCTGTAGCAGACCGTCAGCCCCAGTTTCTCAGCGCTTCCTGCCTTCCGTAGCGTCACTTCCTGCGAACACAACGATGTTTGCGTCGTCAAATGTTACGGCTTCTCGTTTACACACCGGTGCGTTAACCGCGGTCCGTTCGATTCGGTCATTGTTTGTTACACAATTATACAGGGCGAGGCAGTAACTATTGTCACCCACAATAACTCCCGAAAGTATGATAGTAGTAGAAAAAAGTTTTCGAAACAAAAGATGCATGGGAAAATACATTGATACCAATGGCAATCACTTTGAACACCTTCTGTAAATACAAATTTATTTCGCCTTTTTTTGTCATAAATCACCTTTGCTGACCTTCGAAGACCTTAATATTGCGCCTCGTTGGATTCGTCTCAATAGCCGCTATCAGAAAACAGGTACCAAAACGTAGCATTCTATTTAAAAAAAAACAAAGGTGACCTTCACATCTCTGCAGCGACTCCAGCTAGGAAAAAAAGATTACCGCCATATTACAGCCCCTGTTGTCCTATGCATCTTTTGTTTCGAAAACTTTTCTACTACTATCATACTTTCGGGAGTTATTGTGGGTGACAATAGTTACTGCCTCACTATGTATAGTTCATTTATATTCTCATAGGTAGCTCCATTAAGGGGGTAGGACTCCCTCTGGACTCCCTCTAGAATACCCTAGAATACCCTAGAATACCCTAGAAATCTGGGCAAATTATCTAATCCGGATGCTCCCTTCGATTATCTCAGGTGTCTATCCGTTACACTGAATAGGGGATTCTGGGAACAAAGGTTCGTGTTACATTGGTGCTTATCGTACACAAAGATATTTATGGTTTTCAATTTATTTATTTTTATAATCGTCTTACAGATTGAAGGAGAAGTGGTTAATAGAGTAAGACCCCCTCTAGGGGCTCCCTAGAATACCCTAAAAATCTGGTCGTAACATGGGTTTACGCGGTACAGGTTTCCGTCCTTATATGAGCATATTTTTCACTGGACAAGGGCTCATTCGAAAGAGGAAGGTTCAATTAAGGGGGCTCAGCACCTTTGTTATATGAAATTTTGCATATGCAGGGTGTCCCAGATAACAGTTTTCACGATGTCTTAAGTACTTGAGATAATCTGACAAAAAATATTTTCAACAAAAGTTCGAAAAACATTTTTTTTTAATGGGATTTTGTATTTTTGACTTGACAGTATTACAGCCCGTGTCAAGAGGAATTCAACGATCTAGTATACCATGACCTTCGGATGACCTTGAAGTGCCATTTTAAAAAATGAAGATGGTAACCTTGGCAATAATAAAAAAGAAATTTTCCAACATTTTTTTTATTGGAACGTATAGCCAAACGAAAACTGATTAGCTTTAGTTTAGAATATTTTTTGTCAGATTATCGCAAGTACATACTCAAAAAATCATGAAAACTGTTACGTGGGACACCCTGTATTCTGTAATATAAGCCATTTTTATGCTATTGGATGAGTTTTCCGGATGCTCCCTTTATTGAACCTTCCTCTTTCGGATGAGCCCTTGTCCAGCGAAAAATATGCCCAGAAGGACAAAAACCCTTACTGCGCAAACCCATGTTTCGCCCAGATTTCTATGGTATTCTAGAGGGGGTCCTATTTACCTTATTAACCTATTTTAGGACCACTAGGAGAAACTACGTGTGACGAGAGTCAAGAAAATAAGTAACTATTGGACAATCGTCAAAACGGGGAAATTCTTTGGCAGCGCATAATGTATATTTTTATGTACCTCGAAGTCGATGTCGTGCGCGAGGAAGTCGTCGAAGCTGTCGTTGGTCTGCTCGTCGCCGCCGATGGGCACCGGAAGCAGTTCCTCCTCCTCGATGAAGCCGGCCCAGTCGGTCTGGACCGCCGTGGACACCAGAGTGGGCGACACGGGAGCAGCTGTCTCCCTTTTGCTGTCCTCGACTGTCGTCTTCTCCTCGACCTCGTTCTTCTCCGCGGGCTGATCCTTCCAGGATGGTCGCTGTCCTTGAACCGCTGGCTGCCGTCGCAGCACCTCCACGATGATCGGCTCCTGAGCCGACTGAAAGCAACGCACCGCATCTTCGTGACTGGAATTCGAAACGTCTTGCCCGTTCACCTGCAACCAGCAACAAGATCGATCAGCCGAGGTCGACCGTAAGGGTCAAGACGCAAACTATATTTATCATTTTCGTAGCGAGCACGGATTCTTGAATTTCGAATTTGGCGCAAGGATAATGCCCCAGAGGGCAATCTTTGTCGGCGGAGAGACGGGGGGCATGCAGAGCTGGGGAAAATAGTATTTGAAATAGTAAATATTAAATAATCCTATTTATTTTAGAGTATCTGCAAAATTTCAACACGGTGAATGCCATGGGGGTCACCGGTGACCGGCACTCAACTTGGCGGTGGCGCCGTGGGGGCCACCAGTGACCGGCGCGCCCAGATTCATAGTAATGTATACAATATGTATAATTTAAGCAAATTTCATAACTTATACATTTTTATTATTACCATAGTGTGAAGAAATGAATGCCGTATAAAACATCTAAAAAAAGTTTTATTTACACATGAAATACATACATTTATTATCCGCGCATATTACGATGTGTGGTATTAAAGCATTTCAAACGAAGAAATGGTGAACCACCACAGTCACCGGTGACCCCCGGCGCAATTACCACGTCAAACATCGTTATTGACTGTAACTTATCCGTTGCAGATGATACTTCAATATTATATGTATTGTATAATAGAAAATTCATCGTGGCGCCACGGGCAATTCCTGTCAAACTGGTGTGGCATTTTAAAATAAAATATTTTATTTGATGCAGTAAGTTTTGAAAATAGTATTTGAAAATAGTATTTTATTTGAATAATATTGATAATATTTGTATTTTGTCTCTTTCTCTTTATTTTCAATTTCAATTGTAAATATTATTGCTGAAAATAATGGTTCGAATTCAATACATTTATGAGTGTAAATCATGAGTGTAAATGAGTGTATGTTTATGCTATTTCTCAGATTGTTATAACAATCCAAAAGTGTTTCAGATTGTGAAAGAAGGAATATTTTATTTTCTGGATCAAAATGTTGACACTGAAATATTTTATTTTCTGGATCAGATTGTTGAAATAGAAATATATTTTATTTTCTGAATAGAATTGTTGAAATAGAAATATTTTATTTTGAGGTTCGGATTGTTCAAACAAAATCATATTTTCTTTAAGCAAAATAAAATCGAAAATATTAAATATCTGTTTATTTAAAATATATTTGAAATATCTGTTTCGCCAAATAATGCCCACCTCTGGGGGCAGGCTCGTCTCGCTGCGAACAAGGAAGGACCCCTCGATTCGTTAGCGCACGGTAATTAGAGCAGTCGGCTCCATTCTCTGTTCTTTTCACGCTGTCCCGTCCGTTCAGGAGGAATCTTTGCGTACGTAATCGTTTGAAGCGTTACAACGTTTGTTGACGAGATAAGGCGGACCACCCCCGTCCCCCGCCCCGCGATCCTCTCCGGCTGTCTCGGGAAATCCCTCGAAGGCCTGCCGGTCTCGGGGATCTCGAAGATTCGAGGGTGCAGGAGCGAGCGAGACGGAACAGAATGGCAGAGCAAACACTGTACTCCGGTTGCGGGGGAGCCGAGGTTGCCGCGGCGCAAGACGGCTCTCTCGGCTCTACGGAACTGGCCGCTCCCGCCGCTAATGACAAAAGATCGCGGGAACACAGTTATTGCGGGAAACGGAGCGTGAGTCGCTTCCGTGCGGCGCGGCGCGGCGCCGGGTATTAACCCCGGGACACCGCAATCTCTCCGTTTATTTTGAACCAGGTGCTACCAAGCTTCCCGCTTAGAGTCCGAATTCGGTCCTCGACTCGCGCCAAGCCAACTTCCAAATTGCCGACGGGTATATTAAACCGTACGAAATATTTCCGGATTACCGACAGTATTCTCATAATTTCATCGATTCGAAGACACGGTCGGAAAATATCGTTCGACCGGTATTCTGCAAATGTTTTCATGGCACGATCACGATTTCCGTGGCCCCTCTACTTTGAAGGTTAAATTTGTGTTCTTGGGGTCATTTTATGAAAAAAAATGTATACACGTTATTGGTACCAAAAATCGGCCTGGTTTAGCTGGCAAAGTAGATTTCCTGTTTTTTATCACGGAAACTCTATGCGAGATATGGCAAAATATATACAGACCTTTTTTTGTAGGAAAAAAACATTAAAAATTATGTTAAAATTCCGTTTTTCACGGAAAAATATTCACTGGAATTTAATCAAAATTTACATTTTTAATTGTTGTCGATTTTTTGGCGACCTAACCCAGACCTAACCCAGACCATCATTTCAGGGGGGGGGGGGGGGGACAGTTGTTCTGCAATTTCACCGAAATATAAATATACTCGGAAACTGCGCAGCTGATAAAAAAATGTCATACGACATAAATTGTCGGAAATTTAATTTTCTACAAAAAAGGTCTCTCGATATTTTGCCATATTTCGCATAATTACCGAGATATTTGCAGATTTATAAAAAAAACAGGAAATCTACTTTACCGGCTAAACCAGGCCCATTCGATACTTGTGACGTAAACAGTTTTTTCTTAAAACAATCCCAAGAACACAAATTTAACCTCTAAACAAGGAAATCGTAATCTCCCCGTTTTCATCGCGGATTCTGCAAACCGGAACCTGCATGACGAAGTTATCGAGCGAAGGGGATATTTGGGAAAGAGAAGGGTGCAAGGGACCCAGTGGTCGCAGCTCTAGCACCGTCCCTCAGGATCGTCCGCCGTCCTCGGTTTAATAGACGAGGTCAATTGGCAAGAACGCAAAGAGGAACGTCGAGAGGAATGAGAGATAGAGAGAGAGAGAGAGAGTAGGTTCTCGAGTGACATTTAAATGCGAGACGGGCTTGCCGCGCGGGGCCCAACCTCTTTGACGATTCTAGGACGAATTTCGCTGCGCGGTCCATTAACGGAATTACAAATGATATTCATCCCGTCCTTCTCTCCGCGATCCGAGACGAGCCTCGTTACGCTATTTACAGTTTTAAACGGCGACTGTTTTACACGAGGAGAGGTCCTCTTCACTCTCGTTACGGTTCAACGCGGCGGTTCAACATTGTAGAGGGCCCGCCCTCTTTTTCCCGTTCGTCGAGACGGAGAACGTCTTCTGGTTACGGACGATGGCAAACAGAGAAGCTGGAACTCAATTATTTTATTGCAAATAGATTTCCAGGGGAGAAGAATGCTCCACGAGGCGAAAGTGTCGGCGCCCTATGCTTTTCCTGTCTTCTCGTTAACACCGAGCACGCTCGAGGACAGAGAAATTGTGTCGTTTCAAGAAACATTGATGTTTTCTTACTTACAATTATATTCAAGAGTCCCGAATTTCCCAAGTCCGATATACCGAACTTCGCGTAGTCGTAAATTCCGTGCTCGCTCGCTCGCGACGATAGTCAGGCGCTTCGACCAGGATCAAGACAAATAATTACTATTTCTAAATTACACTTAATTAAATTTACTATAAGAATTTTTATTAAAATTAATCCCATGTTTGAAATACGAGACTCGATTCATGGAAATCAACACCTTAACACTATTCCTATACCACGGGCGGTCAAATTACCGTTTTTTAAATTTCGATTAGAATTTCTTGTATACAACGTAATTGCATCGCCTTTAAACTTCACGACTTTTCCTAAAATATACGTATAATACGTTTCTCAATATTCACTTCTTTTTTTATTGTTTGTTTTGTGAGAAAAATTTGTAGTCTGTCTTACCTATCATGACCGGTCATTTGACCGGTTGAACGATTTACAGCGATTCCCACTATTATTCGGACACTCTTAAAAAGACGATAACATTTTTAATATTCGACCGTACAACTTGGAATTTTTTGAGAAGTTAGAACAATCGGTTTTGTTATGTTTTACAACTTTTTTATGTGGGCTCATATTGAAAATGTAGAAAACACGTTTCGTAGATCTGCATCAATTAAAGATATTCTGAAAATTTCATTAAAATCGGTCAACGTTGCAATGAGCTACAAACGTTTAAAGATGGTAAAAATTGCCATTTTCACCATTTTCGGCCTCTAACTGCAATAAATCTAAGGATTCATACTATACATCTTTCGATGCCTGTCGTTTTTTCGCATATCAACCGATTCCGATGAAACTTTTACAATGTATACATATAATTGACACAGATCTACAAAACATATTTTTTAAATTTTCAATTTAGACCCACATAAAAAAGTTGTAAAATGCACCCTTTAGTGTTTTCACTACAATTCCGACCAATTGCAATTTTTAAAAAAATTTCTTTTCACATCATCTAGTAAACTAATTGCTCTAACTTCTCACAAAAGTTCAAATCGTGTGCTCCAATATCAAAAAAGTTATCGTTTTTTTAAGAGCGTCCGAATATTAATGGGAGTCACTGTAGGTCTCGAAGTGGTGTCCGATGAACACCCAAAAACACTTCTGGGACCGTCGCGTCGCGTCGCGTCGAGTGTTCGGTCTGCTTGTGACCGAATTAATTATAAATGTTGTGTCGTTTCAACGGGCTCGGATTTCATAATCTTCGAGACTCGCCAAATTCCCCATTATCGAAGGTTAAATCCGGAGAAGAAAGGACACTCGAATCGCTTCTGGAACGCGTGCCGAATCTCGTGGAATCGTCTAAATAAAAATACAAGCAAGGCGAAGTTCCTAGTATTCGCCGATTGTGTCTAGGATTTCCGTGGCTCTCGACCGCATCGAGCATCGAGCATCGACATTGAGCATCGAGAGCAGCCCGCCGGCGCATTCTCCGGCACTTTCGCGACTCAGTGGATCGCAGGGTAACGGAGGGTAAGCTAGCTCGCAACCGAAAGGAAGCATCAGCAATCTCTCTCTCTCTCTCTCTCTCTCTCTCTCTCTGCCTGCCGAAGAGAAGGGTGGAAGAAGAAAGTTCGCAGGAGGTAGGCGGGCTCGTAAAAATCCGCGTAACTCGGCGTGCTCGTTCGCTCGGAATCGAACGACGATTCCGTCGGGCGGGGGGTGGTGGTCGTTCTAGCTCGGAGAAGGGTGGAACAACAGTCTCTCTCTCTCTCTCTCGAGTTTGGAGCAGCGTAGCGCGATCGTCTAAAAAACGCGCCCTCGAACGACGTCGGCGACGCGCAGGAAAAAAGGAGCAGATGAGGACCGAATTGGGAGGGTGAAGGAAGGTAAAGGTGGATGGAAAAGGGTGGCGCCGCGGGTTGCACCGGCATTCGCGTCGCACCGCGAGCGAGCATTAATTAAAGGACATTCTTCTATCGATACCGGCCGCGGTGCGTGACGAGTTTATAGGAATCCGCATTATTCGCGTCGGTCGGCTAACGAACGAACCAACGGAACGCCCCCGCGCAACGGCAACCGCCGCCGCCTTTCTCCGAAAGGCGAAAATTAACGAGACGGAGGCCGTGTGCCCGTCGCCCGCCCTATCGCTCTATCGGAGCCGCGACGCTCCTGTAAACTGTGACACGCACTGCCGCCGCAAGCCGCAGCCGCACTTCCACCCTCGCCTTCCGCCATCCACGACTCACCGCCCCTACCCCCTCTCTCACTCTCTCTTTAGCGCGCTCTCTCGTCTACACACCGCCCTTTCAATCCTTTCAAAGGTTCTAGCCTTTAAACCTTTTGAAAAGTTTCCTCCGACGGCAAATACGCGTGCAACCGCCAGCTGTTCGCCGACAGCGTCTCGATCTCCGCTTTCCATCCCCGACGCGACCGGCGGGGGTGGAAATCGCCCGTCGCGGATCCACGTCGCGTGTCGCGGCCGCACCTGCATCCACCGTTCCCAGCATCGAGAATCGGAAAGATGTTTGTCAGTGTTTAAGCGAACGGACATGCTAGAAATCGGAATAATGAATTTTTGTAACAATTTTCCTACGAACGAGAAAAAGTTTGAACATTTCTGCGGGGAAAGCCACAGGAGCTTCGCGTAGCATAACTTCTGGATAACCGAAAGACTGTCGTAATCTACGGTAAAAAAATACGTGGCTGGGGATTGATATAAACGAGTCTAAAAAGCAGAATTTATAGCGGCTTTACTACAGTGGACAACAGTCTATTATTTTAACTGTTAACTCGCTAACAGTGTACGAACAGTGGGCAGAGTAATAGTCCAATCTGCGATGCAGTGTTCAATATTTATTTACAATTTAGTATTTGTTTATTTATTTGTACAGAGAAAACCTCTTAACACGCGGACGGTATTATACACGGTGCAATCGATCAGACACGAAACATGTAGGAGAGGGTGCCACTGGCGTCGGTCAACGTTACAGAAAATGGTAATTGTCTCCAGAATTCTTATTTTCCTCATTTGTTTTATTTAACCCTTAGCACTCGGATGGCGACTCTGAGGCACCACTGATAGTTGATATGCCATTCTTAAAAATATTGTTCTCGTTATTAATTTTTGTTCAGATTTAATAAACTACTAGACGTTTACATATTACGTGAGATATTATATCAGTTTCATATGCAAAAAATGAAAAAAAAAAATTGTATAGAATGGAAATATTCTAGAATGCAAAAATCTTTTGTTTTTTAGTTAAAATAGCTCCGAGTGCAAAGGGTTAAGGATGTTCTGGAAGTACAATGGGAGTCAAAAGTACAAGAAATTCGAAATCCATCAATATATTGGCAATGAAAGCCATTCATGAGTATATTTTGCATTAAAAACATAGATTAATTTAAAAAGCTTTCGTTTAATTAGTGAATTTCATGTTATATTTATTTTCTAATCAAAATGTCTTCGTATTATAAAAAATTGTAAGTGACTTTTGCGAATAATTGTACCCTCCGATTTGAACTTCAAGATAATAAATTTGTGATATTCAATAACACAAGTGACCTTGAAAAACCAATTAAAAAATTACAATTTTTAAAAAACCATTCTTCCATCTGATTCGTCTTTTGAAACCATTTAGATTACGCCAGAAACATTTTTTATATTTTCAGAGATAGAGGAGGTATTGAGGTGTCCTGTTTTAAACGAAACACCGTCTATATAATTACGCAATAAAAAGTTAAACATAAATATTCAAATAAATTAAAAATACTTCAGAAAGCAATATTCATGGTTATTATTGAGATGACAACAAGATAAATTTGACGTTTTGTAACAGTTTATAATTTTTTGCTCTGTAACTGTTTAGTGAATCCTAATAAATTTTCAACATAATTAATTACATAATTTTTCCTATATATATTTTAAAAAAAACTGAAGTTTCTAGTTGCGTTTTTCAAAGTTTAAATAGACGTGTTAAAATGTGCAAACTTTAAGTTGCTATAATTCTTAAACGGTGCAGTGAATCGAACCCAAACTTTGGTAATTGCATTAATTTAGTAAGAATTATATCTTGTCGAATTTTCAAAAATTTCGTTGCGTTTTTATATACCTCCGGAACATCCTTAATAGCTATACGGAAGAGTTTTTTCTGGATTCATTTAACCTTTAACTTTCTAGTGGGCCAGTCACCGGGTCGCCAATCCCCGGAATGGATCGAAAAGTCGAAAAGATTTCGTCGGTGGGAAACTCGAGGCTGACCTTTACGTTTAAAGGGGAACGAGACCCGGCGAGTTTAACCCAATTTCGCCTCGGAGAGCAGGCAACCGCGACCAAAAAAGAAACAAGCGCGACAGAAGAAAAGATTCTCGGGGGACTTCGCGAAGAATTCCCGAGGGATGACGGTGCTGCCCGGGTCGCGGAACCGGATCCCGTCTGGAACGGCGGCGGGGAAAAAATAGAGGACCACGAAGGAAACAACGGAAACCGTGAATAAGAGAGAATGATGTAGGCGCGCAGGTTAGAGAGGAAGAAGAGATATCTCCGACGCTGGTTGTCGCGATAATTCTTCCGAGACCGACGCGGCGCGGCGCGGCGCCGCGACGCACGGCTCCCACCGCGACGCAGTTCGTTCCCCGCGCCGTGATTTACAGGTTCGCGAGACTCTGTATTTTATTCGGGTCGAACTTTTTTCCGGTGGCAAGGGATTCTTTCACCGGCAGACGGCAGCGGCGTGCTTTCAATTTTCGCCACCGGAAAAACAACCAACGCGATTCTCGCGAAAAACACTCCCGATAACGTTCGACTATTCGCGCCGGAATCTCCGATAATGCGCTGCTATTAGGTTCCGCGGTAAATTTGCTCTCGCATTTCTTTACCCCGAAACACGGTGAAACGCGCACTCGCCGGCATTTGTTCGCATACTTTCGAACGAAAACCGGATCTCGAAGTTGCGACGTGCTTACTTGTGTTTCAACACTCTTTAAAGCATTTATAATAATAATAATAATTATTATTATTATTATATTTATTATTTACGGACCGAAGTCCTTTTATACAAATGTTTACAATAGAGAATAAAGAAATAAAAAACACAATAAGAAAAAGAAAGTCTTAGCGTAAAATTATCCAGGAATGGACATGCAGAAAGTTTCAGGAATACATTATACATATTACATAATAATCATATAATCGCACGCAACTTTTTCTTAAATGATTGTAACCATTAAAAAAGGTCACTGTTACGATATAAAATGTTAGGATTTTGATTTAAATGTTTGATGATTAATATTGATGATTTAATATTCTTATATTATCTTATATCTTATATTTAATATTCTTATATTCTTAATAATATGATTTAATATACATTAAGTAAGAGTCTTTTACTCAATTAATTCCTCTTTTTTTGGGGAACATTTAGATAAATAATTAAACTGAATTCATTCTCTGTAAATCAAAGATAATTTTTATTATTTTAAAGCTTATAAACTAAGGTTTACTTTATCACAAATCATACCTGTAAATCAAAGAAACAACATTCAATGTTTATTATTCACTCTGCTGTTCCTTTCTTACAATTACAATTTCTTATAATCACAGTTTCTTTTGTTATCATTAGTACATTCCTTTCTCCCACGTGTTTCTCATCATCATCATCTTATTATCTTTGTTGTACCTATCGATGTCTCGTTTACCGACCATCGTTATTACGCGGGACGATTCAAATGATATTAGGGAAGTGCCATGTACTTTCCTTACTTACATTAATCTAACATTAATTTATACCGCTGGACATTCTTACTGGTTCATTCTTACTTTAACACTAAATCTACGACCACCGGTTAAAATGACCGGTTCCAAATTTTTTATTGTACAATTATTGAAATAATAAAAATGATTTCAAAAGAAATAATTGTACAGATATCCTTATTGGAGCACAAAGTCTAAATAAAATCAATTCTGTCATTTTCATAAGGGAACATGTACAGGGTGTAAAGAAATGTTTGGTCTCGGCTGCCATAGGCGTATTCTACATCTTCATCTACTCTACATCAAATTATTTTTATCGCATTGTATTCTATGCATCGTGCAACTAAAAAAATATTTGACCTTGAAATTCAAGGTCAAGGACAATTTTGAGGCAACTTTTTGTAACAGATCTTCATCGATCCGTAAATGTAGAATACGCATATGGCAGCCAAGATCAAACATTTCTTTACACCCTGTACCAGTTAAGTATTTTTTTTCTTAAAACTGTCATATCTCCGTAACAAAAAATCATGCACTAATGATTCTTCCTCCACTTTCAGATTATTCATTTAAGGCTCGGTAGATTTAGTGTTAATAATTTTAACAAGCTGTTTTTTGCCATAAATGTATAAAATCCGCAATACGGTAGATTCACTGGAAGTAAATAAGCGAATAAAAAAGTTTTCGTAAGTATGAGCGAAGAACGTTTATTCCGAAGGGATGAAGTAAACGAAACTATTGCGACTGGGGTGTTCGAGGACTCGGTATTTTTCGCAAGAGCGTCCCCGCGATGCTCACGATCGCGCCGATCGATCAATTAGAGGAAATGATCGATGACCGGTCCCCGCGACCGGAGCAGAGATTTATACCGAGAGCGAAGAGGGTGGAAAGAGTATCGGAAGGACAAGGTCACGTTCCGGGCGCGCGAGAGGAAACAATTAATCTGCGTTGCTCTTAAGAGAAAGAAAAGGAGGAAGAAGAGGGAGAAAGGGAGGCGTGTAAGAAGACGGAAAGAAACGAGCTGGAGTGGCCGAAGATGGAAGGATCGTGTCCTCGCGCGGAAGGGTGGTTCCGATGGGGTGCGCGCCCCGCACCCACTGCCATATTTCAGGTGCCACGTAATCTCGTTTACAAGGCACCCCTCTGCGCGAACGTTTCGAGAATACTTGAAGAAAAATCTTAGGTGCCTTCCAACCGACAGACCCACGGCTAGAAATTAACGAGTCGCAACCGTTGCGGGGATTTAATAACAATAATCACAATGGATCCAATTAAACGTAGCTTTGCCCCGGAAGTTGGAACTTTGGAATTGCTTGCGAAGAAGCTCCGGGGAAACCCGGAGGCTACGAAAACTATGGAACTTCCTGCGGAATTACAGCATCGCCATGTAATGCCAGCCTAATTTTTTTTGTCGGCTTTAGGGGATGAGATTACCTTTCGAAAAGAGAATCCAGGATTTGGAAACTTTTCTGGCGTTTCCCAGCGTCGTAAATGCGTGCGATACGTGCCAACTAACCGACTCGCCGTCGATTTATTTGCAGAATTTCGACGTTCGAAAAAGTATCGAAGCACCCTGTTGTTGGCGCGGCTTACACTTTTCTCGAAACGAGGTCGATTGTTTTTAACCAGCTCCCGAGGATGCTCTCGCGAGAGCAATCGGAGTTCGATGGATTCTTGGTTAACGAGTACCGAACAAATGTAATAAGCCGGTTGTTTACTTGTACCCTGGCCCAGAGATTTGCTCTACGGCTGGATCGAGCGGGGAGGTGGGCTCGTTAAGTCAGCAAACTCGAGCAACCGCGAATCATCCCGTTAATTGATCGGAAAGCTTCGACCACTTTCGGTGCTCTATTTCAAAATTATCGACCATCCGCGTACCACTCCAAACGAGTACTAGCTACGTACATGGGAACACTGGTAATTCGAAAAATAGGAGGATCCTATTTTTGGAAATGTAAGAAAGCGTATGCAGTAGGGTGGACTTAAGCTATACTTGGTGAGAAAATTTTTATCGAGATACAATGCAGCACGCCCCCAGAATTTGTTCCTTAGATGAGAAAAAAATTTATGCAAAGTTTGAGATCGATCGGATAAAAGTAAAATTTTGAAGAGAAAATTTTGAAATTCACCTTAACTATGGAGTATGACGCATCGCTGGATTTCTCTTTTTTTCCTGAATAGGAATATAATGTAAGAAATAGACTTCATGACAAAACTACAACTGCTAATATGTTATTTTACTTATACAGGATAAAATTTTCTAAATTTTAATGTAGGTATTTAACTATCTCAGATAGAGTGAATCAATCTTTAATTGAAAAGTGGCCAGCGATTGTCAACAGAAAATGCGTTATTCTGCAACACGATAATGCAAGACCGCACTGCGCAAGACGAACCCTGGAAAAAATTAATGAATTGGGGTGGGGGGTATTGCCTCACCCACCATACCAAGTGACAAAAAATTTGAAAATTTGGATGATGTCAAAAATGCCATCTCCAGATATTTTGCACAAAAACCAATTGATTTTTATCGATCCGGCATTGAAGATTTGCACACTAGATGACAAAAGGTTGTTGATAACGAGGGAGGTTACATCATTGATTAAAAATAAAAACTTGTTAAAAACTTATCTGTTTAAATTTAATGTAAAAAAACGACATTACATTCCGGTCCCCCTAATATGATACAGAACTCCGCCTCTTTGTATTAGATTTTTCGTTGTTGCCATTCCTTAGTTCTTTTTCCCAATAGACTTATTTCACTAGGCTGTCTTTTTATTGAAAAAGGAACTCCACTCCTATCGTATCCTTCAACCAGTGGAGCCAGACGAGGGGAATCACGGTGAAATGACGTACCCCCTCTCTAATGACCCGAGCGCGACGAGGATTGAGTGGGGCGAATGGGAATGGGAATGGGAGATATGTGTTGCGCGTGCGCGATGGAGACATTGGAGACGCAACAATAACATGACATTTCGCAAGTTTTAGGTTATTGCCGCGTATCGTACTAAATATGTATATTAAAAGAATCTTGAAATCTGTGTGTAAATAGTACTGACAATGAGTTACATTCTAGTAAAATCATAAATGTCGCAAAAATAAATCCACAATATATTTTAACACTGTTAACCCTCATACGCTCCTCAAAAATAGTTGCATAAAAGAGACTGGTATAATAAATTCACTAATTTTTCTTCTACAGGATAAATTGGGAAAGTATGTTTTATTTGTAACGTCACATTTTAAAGAAATACAACTCACAATTGAATACTGATTATAATAAATATATTATACATAATAATATACAACACAGCTCGGCGTCTACGGTCTTAGTGTGGGGGACGGACGGTAGGGCGATGAAATAAGATAGTGGAAGGGGAAAAGGAGGAGAGTATTTCCGAGAAATTGACCGCCGTTCGGCGGTCATCTGGCTGCACTGCCTTCAACAGTTGCAAAGAGTTGAAGGTCGTTTGCGAGGATATTACGGCGACGCAGAATAACTCGAATTGTATAACGATACAAGGGAGATAGAGCGGTGAAGGACAGTGATCATGGCTCGCGATCGGTAGCCGAGGCATTCGAAGCCCGTGGGTCGTGGGGTCGCGGAGGACGGTGCGCGAGGGTACGTTTAGGGTCGGCGGTCAAGATGGGAGACGCTGCGCCGATCCGACTGTCGGATCCACGCTCGATCGAGGTCTCCGATCGCGTAATTGAAATTCCCTTTGGTTGAATGCGCATCCGGGCACGACGGGCTGCCGTTTGCGGCCTGCTGGCTGCAGGCTGCAGGCTGCCAGTCGAAGGGGTAGGTCCGATGCGAATATGTCTCGGTTCATTAGACCACGGGAATCGTGGTTCGCGCGTGCGATAACGCGGCAATTAGGGTCGGCTCGAGAACGCGACGGTGCTGCTCGTTCCCCCCGCGGTTTAATTAGGCTACGCGGAAATAATTGCGTTCGAGAGCGAGCCATCGCATCGCGGCATAGTAATCGCCAGCGAACCGGGCGGCTTTTCCCCCGATGATCCGATCGAATTCGAGCCTTTTCTTCGGGCTCTCGCAGCGTTAAACGCGCCTCCGACGCCGGCAATTACCACCCCATCCGAATCGTTATTATCGTTATTATTATTATTATTATGATTATTACCGTGATTATTATTTGATTAATTACAGGGCAAAAACCCCCGCCGTTCAACGCCGCGCCGCGCCGCATCCCCCAGGAAGGGGACTGTTTAAAATGGGGGCACGCGCGCTTGGTAATGTTTGATTGCTTACAGCGAGCCAGCACGGTTGCACCGAACGGAAATAAAGGACTCGGCTCGGTGTGCATTGTAATGATTATAGCTTCGCAATTTATCTTCGGCTACGCGCGCGCCCGTTTTAATTGTATGGAATTTTGAGCCTCCGCTTTTCACCGGAAACGACGAGCTCGTTGATCGTGCTCGTCGAAACGAGCACGTTTCAAAGCGTCCAGAGAGTGCAGGAAAACTACGAGGAATTGAAACTGATACGGTCTCGTGCAACGGGAAATACGGATTTTTCCACCACAAGATTCTGTATCTTGTTTCTCGAAATTTCACCGCGAGCATTGTACAGTCTCGTAACACGGAACTAAAATTTCCATCGAAGGGCATAGCCGGATAATATCGGGGATGGGCCATTCGATAGGGCATCGAAAAATAAACATACTGTGTAAAATTTTAATCCTCTAGTCTCGATCGGGAGGGTAGTTATGGGGTGAAATTGAAAAAATCAGTTTTTGGCCTATTTTCCCTATAGTTAACGATGTTTAGAAATTCTGAAAAAAAATCTGACACATGTCAAGCACCCGAATACATACTCTGCAATTCGTTTCAGATTTTTAAATTGAAAATCCTGCTTGTAAGAAATCATAAAAATCGAAAAAATGCAGATTTCACATGGAAGATCTAGAATGACCACATCTATATTTTTACTGTACCGATATATTATTGTAACCGTTGTTCATGAATTTTTTCAGATTTTTAAGCGAGGTGCGCCGTTGTTAAGAAAAACTAAAAACCGATTTTTTCGACGTTTTTTCCGTGAAAAGCTAAGCTAACCTTCAAATTGTTACATTTTATTTATTCCGTAAGCCTATTAGACACTGATAAATCTTGAACATTTCACAGAAATAATTCGAAAATGCAGTTAACTTGATTAGTATTCTACTGCGTCAGCGCATAATATCTGAAAATATTAACCTTGTTTCCAACGAGGTGTTTCCTCGATCTCCCGATAGATATAGAGGGTTAAAATTTTAAACAGTATGTTTTTTTTATGTCCTATCGAATGGCCCATCCCCGATAATATTCGGATCAAGGGCATATTTCACCATGTTATCCGGCTAAACCCGTTAATTAATAACTGATTTGTACTAATTCTGAGTTTCTTATAATCGCGTTATAGAATCGATATAAACAAGTTGCAAAGTACAAGCGATTGAAAGCGTCGTTGATATTTGGTTCATTGGCCAAATCCAACTCGATCAATCAACTCGACTGTTTCGAATACGTCGGGAAAGCCTCGCACCGTATATTCCGAGCGAGGCTGTCAGAACCGGTGGAAAGAATGGCGCAAAACACGCTCGGCGGCACGCTTCTCGTTGAAATCGGTGTTGGCGGCGCGACGCGACGCGACGCGACGCGGAGGCCGCTCCCGGTTCCCGTCAACCGACAAGGCGCGGCGGGATCGCAGATAAATTTGCCGGGACTCGGCGAATTTACGACTAAATCCCGATTTTTTTCGCTTTCGTGTGTTTGCGACTCGTTTGGTTCCCGAGGGGCGCGTCAGCGTTCGAAGAAAACGGGGGGCAAAAGAGAAAAAGAATACGAAGAGGGGTGGTACACTGGCTCGATCGTAGGATCGCGTTAAAATTTATGACGGTTATTAATATTTCCGGAGGCTGGGCCGCGCTGGTCCATCCCAGCTCGTTAAGCTTCTCCTCCCGATCGGCCGGGCGCGACAACCAGAAGACACTCATCTTCGTCGCGAAGTACGTACCAAGTTTGCTCTTGGCTGATAACTTTGCTGCCAAACTCCACCCCACGGCATCCTCGTTCTCCGTTGCGGCTGGCTTATTTTCGGCTCTCTTGTCCGTGAAAGAAGAAAGTCGTCGAGAATCCGAAGGGGGCGGTGGAGGGGGGGGGGGAAGCAGCGTGCCGCCGCTGCTCGAGGGATCAGAAGAAGTTCGAGAGGGTCCCCGGGAGCGGGAGGAGGAAGGTCATCGAGATGTTTCCGAGACTTTTGTCGCGGAGGGTTCGCGCGACCCGCTGGCGCGGGGGCGCCGAATCGAAAGGGGTGGATGAGAAGCGAGGGTGTCGGAAGGCGGCGCGATACACAAGTGAAACGTAAACGACATGTTTTCCGGCAGTCTCACCTACGACGGTAATTACGACTGTCGTCGTCGTCGGAGGCAACGTCGTCGTCGTCGTCGTCGTCGCCGTCGCCGTCGTCGTTCGGTAGTCGTCGTCGGTGTTCAAAGCCGGAGCACTTCAGACTTCCGTGTTTACGGAACGCGAGCGACAGCTTGACGGCTCCCTTTTTTCTTCCTTATACGCGATTCCCTCTTCCCTGCGTTCCCGCTCCCCTCTGCCCCCTCGACCCCCCTTGTCCACGGGCCACCCCCTAGGCTCCGCCACGTTCGCCTCCCGCCTCACAATCCGCGCTTTGCCGGCAAGGCAGAAATGCCTGCAGTAGGCAGCGGGCTCGCCCTTTCCCTTCCCCCGTTGCTTCCACCTTCTCTTATCCCCTTACCTTTGCCCTCTTTATACCTTCTCTCACCCTCTAACCCGAGACCACCCGCGCACCCTCCGTCCAACCTTCTGCTCCTCTCGCCCTTTTTTTTCTCTCCTTTTTTTCTTTCCTTCGCCGCCTCATCCCTTTTCCCCCATTTCCCTTTTCTCTTCTCGCCGTTTCTCGCCTGCTAACCGTGCACGCGCGCGCGCGCGCGCGCTAGCCCAAACGATTTTTTTTAACTCCGTATGTATCGCGCGAAATAAATCCAGCAGCCAACGAGAGAACCCGTTTTTCTCTCTGCCGGCTTCTAAAAGAGGGACGAATAGAAACAGAGTGGAAGAGAAGGAGACTGGGGCGGTGTGTCACAGCGAACCGAAATGTATCGGGTTCTGCTATATACGGCTCGTTTAAACAGCCTGTCGATGAGCCTAGCGAAACGCTCGATCGCGACTGTCGATCCGCTGTGATTCCCGTCGCCAGCGAATTTCCAGCGGATTTGACGGGACGCGAACGGCGAAATTGAAAGACCGCATCTTGCCAAGTCAAAACGGCCGTTTCAACCTTTGTCAAATAGCGAGAAATATCTTATCCACGCGTTTGGTTCGTTCATACTCAGCCCCACTCTATTATTACTGTTGGAATATGGGTATTAAAATAAACTAAAGACTCTATGTAAAATATAAATGGAATTCATTCAACTTTATCCGTATGAATAACACATAGAGAGGCGCGTCTTTACTCTGCGATAAATAGGACGCGAGTGAGGATCGTGCTGGAAAACCGGACGACGATCTACGAAATAATTGAGAGTTGAGGGGGTCCCATGCAGTGTCGCCAGGTCGAGAAAATCGAGGAGAATACAGGTACCCCCTCTCCGATGGCCAGCGTGGTAATATGTGACACGTTGCGCGTGCGCGACGGGGATTGAGTGTGACGTGGTGCTGGAATGGGATAGTGGAAGGGGAAAAGTAGGGGAGTAAATGAGTCCGGATTCGGACTCAACTGGCGACACTGGTCCCATGACGTGGATAGCATAGATATAATATACAGTAAACGCTTGATTCTTGTCCAACAGCCGTGTTTTTCATGGACAAGAATCGTGCCCAGAAGTGCTTTTTGATTTATGACTGCGTCTAGATATCGCGCCGACCGCGCCGAGCGAGACTTCAATAGAGAGCCGAACATAGAGAAGGACAGAGTGAAATACGGTTCGCGTGACTGTCCGCGTCTCTTTCTTTCCGATGCGCTGTCCTTCCTTGCGACCGAAACTTTCACCGTCGATTAAACCACTAAATACAATTGAAACTATATCGTGTTTGGTCCTGTTTTAATCAGAAAAATGCCAGAAATAAGGTAGTGAAAGTCCCATAAACAAATAATAAAAATTAAGAGATTTGTAAAATCGATTCCTCGAATCATTGTCGTGGTGTTCACACCGATATACCCGAGCCGACATCAATCGTCGCCGCCCTGCGGAGCGACTCGGCGTTGACAGGCAGTGCAGTGGGTAGGCACTGGACTGGAATCGTGACCACGCTCTGGACAAGAATCAAGCGTTTACTGTACCAGTCTTAGACCTATAGGCACGGCGTAGATAATTTTCCGTGTCCGAAAGATGAAATCAGCTGAAAGACACTGTGACGTCACATTTTCAAAAGATGTACAAGCTATGCTCATCGACAGTGCCTATATACGCTTGGCTTACATGGGGAGAGGGGGGTCAGCGGGTGCGCCATGTACACAGTACATGGAAAGAAATTATCTTAAGATTTATCTTGTCACGTCACAGTGTGCCATCATCTTTCGGACACTGAATTATCGGTTTTCCTATACACATACTATACCTATGTCGGGTCTATTAGTATATATTATATCTAAGGTACCAGTGATGGGCACGGTAGGGGCCCCTGAGTTGCCAGCTTCTCCCACCAACCTAGTCGCCTACGGAGGGACGTATGAGGGGGAAAACGAAGGCACTGGAAGCCACGAGGCACCGCTGCGCAGCGAAGGTGCGCGCTGCACGAAAGAGTGGTTGGTGGAGGAAGCTCCGCGGATCCTTCTTGACTGCGGCAGTCAAAAATGCCCATCATTCAAGTATAGCGTAAGTCCACCCTAATATGCAGTTTCGGGAGGTCGTTTTCACCGATTCGCAACGTGGAGTGCACGCAACCAGGAAATTCTTAAACGCAACGCAAGGCAACGCAACGGCCGCCGATCGATCGACGCGGCTCGTTTAAAATTACCGTGACTGCGAAAATACGTGGCTGCCCGGTAACGACTCGTGGAAACGCAGAGACCCGATCGCTTCTTCGACGCGGAATAAAAAGAGCGGGTGGGCGAGGAAGCCTCGAGTATTCTCCGTAAAACGGTCGGAAGCATCCTTCGACCGCAACTAATGGAACGAAAAGACGAGATTGAGAGAGAAAGAGAGAGAGGGAGAGAGAGAGGGAGAGAGAGCGAGTGAGCGAGTAAATGAACGAACCGAATTATCGATCGAAAAATTACGAAGACCGGCTTCCTCCGTCGAAAACGTCTTTCTCCCTGTGTTCGGTTCGTCGGGAGAGCCGACCTCCAGCCCATTCTCCTCTTTTTCTCCTCTTACTCTTTCTTTTTCTTCTCTGCTTTTCTCTGGCAATTATTCGCCGATCAGAAGCGAGCGACGCGACGCGGCGCGCCGCGCCATCACCCTCTCCTCCATAGTTGGAGAAATTCTTTGTCCAAATAAGTGTTTCGAAATAGGAAGCGAAGTCTTATTTATTTCTACTTATGTACAGTCGAACAACAGCAATTTTCGATTGGGACGCAAGTATTGGCTGGGAAAGTGAAGCGAGAAGATGCGACCTTTGTTGGGGGTAGGTTTGAAAATCTGGGACACTCGACAACAGGCTGCAGAGAAATGAAAAGAAAAGGATCAGCTTGCGAAGTTGACAAGAAGAGGAAGAGAACAGAGAGCATAACTGCAGGCACCAAAGAAAATCTAAGCTAATCAAAAGAAGTTGCTGACGATTTTACCAAAAGTGCTACCAAATTTTTTTTGCCATTATATTTATCTTATTGAACAGTGTAATTTTCTTCTCTGGCATTTTTTCGTATAACCACAAATAACAGAAATATTTAAAATACCTATATTAGAATGTAGCAAAGGCTATAGCCGGATAAGCATGGGCCAGCAGCCCCCGCTCCGATTTTCCTGATTCCTGTCTTCAAACATCGTTTTATGTCTAAAAAAACATTGTGTAAAATTTCAAATGTCTACCCTCACCGATAGGAAATATTTTTCTTCTTCAATGTAAGCTATTTCCTAAAATATAATTGTTTAGACTTCCAACTGTAATCATATATTAGAAGATTTAGTCGCATTATTACATGTATCAGCTTTTCCGTACACGCGCCGACTTCCCCTTCGCTCCCATCACTAGCCACCGCAAGGGAACTCGGTTGCTGCGCCGTTAATGATCAAACCGAGCGTTCGCTGGCATACTTTATTTTTTTTGACACTGTTCCACCAAACGGACACTTCTGAGATTTTTATACAAAATAGGTTAGCATCATAGCAATATTTTAGAATTTTTTGGTAGGTGTCAACCCAGCGGAAGATAGTTAAAAAAATTCCCTAAAAATTAATTACTTATTTTAAAATCTTAAATATAGAGTGTATCTATATCTTTTGTTTGCCGTTTATCCCATGTCGATATCTTTTCTCGTTTTAGAGCGAATTGCATTTAAGTGCGGGGTAATTCACCCCAATATCACCCCTATCGGTGGGAGTAGACATTTGAAATTTTACACAATGTTTTTTTAGACACAAGACGATGTTTTAAGACAGGAATAAGGAAAATCGAAGCGGGGGCCGCTGGCCATGCTTATCCGCTATACCCTTTTAATTGATAGTAGGACATATGTATGATACAAGTTACATATGCAGTGTACAATCCACGTCCTACCCACTCGCGTCTCATGCCGATCGTCATTTTTCAATACATTGTATCAGTAGATACAACACCGCAACAATTCCGAGTTTTTTCCCCAGAAATGTTTTACTTCAACAGCAACCCATTGGCGCCGCGGAATCTCCTCGCGGAAGAGATCGCTCGGAGCATCACCGGTGGCATCTAAAAATCCTCGGAGTGCTGGATGTTAATTTTCTCATCGTTGCAATTCGTACGCAGCAGGCAACAAGAGAGCCCCGCCAATCGAGATCGTTCAAGTGGTCCGAGCAACCTTGTACAAATTCGAGCGACAGACGAGAGAATCAAAGGCAGTGAGTATAATCTTTACGGAATTTCGCGATTAAGAAGCATCAACCTTGGCGGTATAAATAACGATCAAGAGTGGAGGAGGCAGAGGGAGAGGGAGGGTGACCGTGGCGCGAGATAAGGCCTGTGCGCGATTTTAAATTGCCTGCCATCCGTCTCTGTCTGCGTCGGATCTGACGGCTGTCAGAGCTGTCCCATCGCGATTATCGCGTCATGGCACACCGCCGCGAAACGCCCTCGATTCCGTTTCCGTTCCATTCCCCGTCGTTTCCGGAACTGTCCGCGTCCCATTTCGAACACAAACCGAAATACACTCGGGACATCCCGCGGCGACAACATCGACAAGATGGAGCTGGAACGCCGCCGCCGCGCCGTTCCCCTTCCATTACCACCGTTATTATCATTATTAATTACGTTGACGGCTGTACGTACCCTTTCCTTGTCGCTCTAGTTTTCTCTATGTTTTTTACCAACATTAATTACATTAAATTTGATTAGTTTTATCGATCGTAATTTTTCAACATAAATAGAGCAATGCTTTCGGCGCACAGGTTCGATCATTAACAAAAATTAGAGCAATTTTGCAATTTTTAAAATTTTTAGAGACTCAACGTTTCGACCCAGATGTGGATCAATTTCAAGAGTGACAAATTTTACTGCGTCTGTAACCAAAGTTGTATTAAGAAAATTATTTCATATTGATTATGAAGAGGTATTTGAAGTAGAATGAAATTGTTACGTACTTGCTAAAGAAACAAGAAAATTTACATAATTTTGAATTTAGAATATGCTGACTCCATGCCGGCAGCAACTAAACTGAAACCTTATAAAGGTTACAGCGTACACATAATTAATTACATTCGTTTTTGTTGGAATACAACGATACCATAGCGTCTTAGGTATAAGAGTATATCTTAGGTATAAGGCGTAAGGGACGGAAGGGCCCAGGCGAGAGCATGAAGTCAGGGTCAGTCCGGTCAAAGCAGCAAGCCTGAGAAGATCGCTACCTTGCATAGTTCATTATACAGGGCGGGGCGTTATAAACATGTCACCTGAATACCTCGCTTGGCATTTATTTTCAATCGCAGTTGACCTTGCGTGACCTTGAATGATATAATAGGTCATTGTATTCGTCTTGAAACACACTATCAGAATGGAAATAAAAAAACCATACCGTTCCATTAAAAAAAAACGGAGTTGACCTTCATATCTCCTTGATGTCTCCACCTATAAAAAAATTAGTAACGTCAGATTACGAGCGCCTCGATACCAAGTAAATTTGGTCTGATGCATTTTCTTCTATCTTCAAAAGCAAGCGAGGTATTCAGGTGACCTGTTTATAACGCCCCACTCTGTATACATATGCAGGGTGAGTCACCTAACGTTTGCACCTCAAATATTTTTGTTGTTTCTAAAGATACGTAAAATATGATAAGGACAAAGTTGAATGGTACAATGGGGCTGACACGATGCCAAAGAAAAATTTGGTTTTTATGACATTTTGTTAGAGATGTCAAGGTCACCTTGACTTTTTTAAATGGAACCACCCTTTCTTAAATACTTACAATGATAGTCCCTTTTATTAGGAATTGAGTGACTGTATAATTATACGTCATTCCAAGACTATATTCCAAGGTCATTCAATGTCACAGACAGAGAAAACTTATAAGATTTAGAATAAGGGTATTAGTTAAGGGTTGAAATGTAATGCGAGCTAAACGCCGATTCCGTAAACTCTGGCAGAATTTGGCCCGGCCGTGGAAATAAATGTTTGTAATTCCAAATGTAAAATTTTCCCGATAGTCGGAGCATTATCTCCGAATGCACGGGTGGCCCGCGTCCGACCATCCTTCTGCGTGATCTGCGAAAATCGACGTGGGATAGACGCGAGGCCAGAGTGAGAGAATACAGAGACAGAGAGGATGCCCTTCGATGAAAAATCGTCGAACCGTGGAGTAACGAGGTTCGACGTATTCCCGACGGTTTTCCAACGCGGCGCGGCTCGGCGCGGTTCGGCGTAGCGTCGAAAGCTGCGGCGAGATTCCTCGCGAGAAGTTCGAATACGCAACCGTTCGACGGCTGGTCGAGTTTATTCGATCCTCCTCCGACAACCGCCACCCCGCGTTCTCTCTTGCACTCTGTTGCTCGACGGACTGCAGGGTGGAAATGCATAAAGCCGGCCGGGCCGCCGCCGCCGCCGCCGCCGCCGCGAAACGCCCGTCAAACTCTTCTCACTTCGCGACGCATTCACGCGGCTCTCTCGAGCGGATCGACGAAAAGGCGGCTCCGATGTTGCCGGTGAAACTTTTAATGTCGACGAGTCGCGGTCAAAGGCCGAATCCCAATGCCACCGACTGTACCGTCCCCGCATTAATAACGTCGTGTTTTGTAATTAAAGCGAACCCATCATCCCGCGAACACGTGATCGCCGGCAGTAATCGCTGTCTACTGAAATAAAAGAGCGCGGCACGCTATAAGTATATTTCTGGGAAAAATGTTTTCGACGAATTCCTCCCAGCAATCAATTTTATCTACTCTAATTATATGGATAAACTTTCGCGCGAATGTTATTTTCATAGCGGAAACCATGAAAAAAACCATAAAAATCATAGTTTTTTCCCATTTATTTACATAAATAATGGTAATTTTGAAAAATACTTCAAATAAAAGTTGTAGCTCCCATCGTAATACACATTTTATGTCGTATTGATTTTTGTCATAAAAACAATAGTTTTTGAGAAAAACGATCTCACTCTGGTCATACATATATATATGTATAGGGCGAGCTTTCAATCTTGAAAGACTACTCCTGTATTTTCGTATGCGTGGTTAACTCTCCGCCCCCCATAACCTATTTTTATTTTTATTTTTATTTAATGCGGCCCCCGGACTGCCGGACGGTTCCGGACAGCAAGGCAGCGTTAGGGCTCGTGTGTGTGTCCCTTTTCTACCGTGTAAAGAGGCGGCGCATTACCGGGGATGTAACTTCCACCCCTCAAACTGCCACAACCTAACCCAGACCTAACTCTGACCGCCGATTAAGTTATAAGGAAAAGTTACTCAGGGTCATGTCAGAGTGGCTCCGTATAAGTGAATAATTACCAATCATTTTTCTCACAAAGTATTATCTTTATGACAAAAGTCAATACAACATAAAATATGTATTTTGACGAGACCTACAACGTTTGAAGTATTTTTAAAAATTCCCATTATCGACTGAAATAAATGGAAAAAGCTATGATTTTTATGGTTTTTTCACGGTTTCCGCTATGAAAATAACATTTGCGCCAAATTTTCACTATCACATTCATAATCAGCACGTCAAAATTTAGTCAAATTAAGCACGCCAAATTGAGTATAACAAACATCGGATGTATGGACTTTTCGGAAGTACACCCCTAATTTCATTTAGACGTCCCTTACGAATTTCTGTAACAATGAGATTCAGAATTTAACAAAGCTTCGACCGCTTCAATGGAAAGAAACGGATATAGCACTCGTGAAAAGTAATGGTAATACTAGAATAATAGATGAATCTAGGAGAAGAAAAGGAAGTTTGAGGCTTCGGAGGATTCGGAGCGCTCAGCTGCGTCCAAGGGGTTGAAACGTACCCGCGCATATTCGATGAGCGTCTCGGAGATGTTCCTCCTTAACTAGATTTTCGACAAGCGGCCATAGAGAGAGAGAGAGAGAAAGAGAGAGAGAGAGAGAGAGAGAGAGAGAGAGAGAGAGAGAGAAAGAGAGAGAGCGGGCTACGCGAACAGGAGAAAAGAATCGCGGATTGAACGACGGAGACGGTTCGACTCTCTGAGAGAGAGACTCGTTCCGGGAAGTTGGTTCGTTTCGCTTCGAGAACGTGGAAGGCGACGCGCGACGCGACGCGACGCGACGCGACCCGACGCGACGCTTGAACGTAGAACGCGACAAGACAGCGTCGTCGCCGGCTGGCGTTCTGCCATGGAACCGGCTCCTCCGGTTACCGATTTCGGTCACGTTTCCGCGCGTCTCCGCCACCGCGTCGGTGCCGGTTTCTTGCAAATTAAAAGTTCTTCCCTATCCTCCGTCCTCGGCGAACGGGCACCGGTAAATGAGAATCGCCGCGGAAAAAGGCTCCGCCGGAGAATAGAAGACTCTGTTGCCCCCGGAAAGTCTGCGAGCCGGCTTATAAACGAACACACGCTCGCCTCTCGATCGTGGTGCTGAATCCGTGATTCCGTTCTAAGCGCGAGCAGTGTCGCCCTTTCGTCGAACAACAGTCGGTTCGTCGCTCTTGTTCCCTTTCTCTCGCGGTGCTCGTCGAATTGATCGAACCGTGTAAATCTCTCCGAATAGCGTAAATCGTATGTCGAAGAGTGTCGGAGTATACACCGTAATGCACGGAACACTCGGACGAGGAAAGGTCTTTTTGCCATTTATTGCTCTTCGAGCGTCGCCATTTTCCGGGCTGAAGGGCCTAAGAAGGAAGGCTAAGCTAGCCTACCGAGGAAGTCGCAGCTCCCACACATTTTATCTTTCTTGTTAATTGTTTAAATAAAGTACAATATTGCATGTGCGGTGGAATTGAAATAAACGCTTAACCCTTGGCACTCGAGTGGCGACTCAGATTCGCCACTAAAAATTGCGGTAATTACTGCGAAAGGGTGGTCATACTACGATTTTTATGAAATATAAATATGTTATGCAGCAACACATTTTGAACAACTTTTTCCTTTTCCAATATAGGGGGGTCGCTTTTAGTTTTCGAGATATTTGCAGAAAACTATCGCTAATACTGTATTGAATTTTTCGTACTCCTGCACCTAACCCAGACCTAACCGCATGCTTTCGTAATAATATAATATATAATATATAATATACGAAAATCCAGAAGTAGTCTTTCAAAATTGAAAGCTCACCGTATACATTATACATGTATGATAAGAATGAGATCCTGTCTTCTCTCTCATATCCACAGCGTGTTTACAAACAAGAAGTAAACAAACGCCGCGCCGAAGCAGCCTTACGTTCCCACAGAGCGCGCAAGAATACGGAAAATTCAATACAGCATTAGCAATAGTTTTTTGCGAATATCTCGAAAACTGAAAGCGACCCCCCTATATTGGAAAAGGAAAAAGTTGTTCAAAATGTCGAAATCTATAATGTATTTAAATTTCATCAAAATCCAAGTACGACCATGCTTTCGCAATAATTACCAATATTGCTCTAGCATTATTCACAATATTGTTTACATTATTAAATATGGTGCTACCTAATCAATTTCTAAACATTTAAGTATTGTACGAGGTATCACATCAATTTCATATCCATAAAATGAAAAAAAAATCATATAGAATGGAATTATCTTAGGTCGGAAGAAATGTGTAATTTTCGAGTGAAAATAGCTCCGAGTGCAATTGGGTTAAATATAAAGTTCTATTTAATCTGCTAACCTCGTGATCCCAACAAAGAGCCTAGGGTAGGCTCCGATGAATCGACTTCCGTCCGCGAATCGACCACAGAAATTCCCTGATCGACGATTACACTTTCACCGCGGGACACGTGGAAATATAATATCGAGTCGGTGGAGGGACAGGTTGCAAGCTCGAGAATCGATTTCCGGGGGGTGTCTGGCCGAGTTTACACAGGACGACGGTCGTTAAGATGTGTAAACTCGGAATCCCGCGCAAATCGAGTCGGCTCGAAATCTTGCCCGGAGTCGAGACCGAGTCGAGTCGAGCCGAGTCGAGTCGAGTCGAGTCGAGAGGTCCCTCTTTTTCCATCCCCCGAAATTTCCAACGCGTTTGCGATATCGTGAAGCGCTATGCTCAGGCTGTTCTCGTCCCGAGCCGCGCCACACCCCCGCGTCGCTCCCGTTTCACCCCCGAGGGAATAGCGAGCGTGTTTGAACGCGCCGATTACCAAATACGTTTACGGAGCCGCGTTGGACAAACAACCACCGCCTGGTGGCAACGGTGCTCTCCACCCTCGGCCCCTCCGCCCCCCCCGGAAACACGCAGAGACGTTTCCGTCGTTACCCTTCCCGCCAAAGGAACCCTCAAGACGAACCGTTGCGTTCGAATCAACGATGACTCGCGTAAGGTAATGCAGCCTGAACAGCGTAACCCGATCATCTTGAATATCAGCCGCCTTTGACGAAGGCAGAAAATCTTCAAGGAACGCGTTATTGCCAGACTGCGGATCTTCCCTGCGAAACGGGGAATCTCCAAGGGAGTCGTTCCTTGAAAATCTATTCCCCGTTTCAATCATTTTAATTAACAGTGTTCGTCAATTCTTCCGGTGTGTTCGATGTTTTATATCTCCTCCATCGATTTTTATCGGAAACTCATCGAACGATCAATCTGCTTATTGGATTCGAAGATGCGAATATCATGGAACAGTACCAAGAGGTGGGTTTTTTTTATAGACACCTACACGTTTCTCGAAGATGCGAAACAAAAACTGTTGGAAATGTCTTTATACGAGGGTACGTTATTTTATAAACTACACTTTATGCCGTATACAGGGTGTCCCAGCTAACTTGACCACCTAGAATATCTCGCTTAGAAAGTTTAAAAGTTTAAAAAACTTTTTCCAAGGTCATTTTTCTCTAGATATCAAGGTCATCAATTTTTTTTGAATGGAACTATGTATTTTTTTTATCGCGATGTAATAGTAAGGGCGAAGACCTATTCAGTGACATATTATACAATGACCTTCGTGTGACCTTGGGTATTAAAAATCCATAAAGCATTACAGGTATTATCAGTGATTAATTTACTACAATAATTGGTTTGATTGAACTACTCTATTTCAATGAATGTTCGAAACGATGACCATTGTTATCAATACATTGTTGTTTACGGAAAATAAATGATTCTCTGGCTCTTCTAATAAACCCGGTTCTTCTATTAAACCCAAACCAATTAGTGTAGTAAATTAATCGCTGATAATACCTGTAATGCTTTATGGATTTTTCATACCCAAGGTCACACGAAGGTCATTGTATAATATGTCATTGAAGAGGTCTTCACCTCTGCTATTACATCGCGACAAAAAAAAATATATACTTCCATTAAAAAAAAATTCACATTCGAGGCAGCGAACATGTGCGTCGAATCTGGAACGGAGAAATTTTGCAAAAATTCGCAAGTTTCGAGCGTCCGGGTGGGAAACCAGCAGCGGAATCACGAACTTGTTGCATCCGTTTAACACAGTACCGACGCGACGTCTCTCCGCAGACAGGAAAGTATTTCTTGACGAGCCGCACTCGACAAGATTGCCGTTCCCAGGCAAGACCCGAATGCGACCGCTGCTGCTCGCTGGCAACACGGTAGCAACGCGATCGATCAAAACGTTTCCTCGACATTTTCTTTCTTCTTGAGCTGCTGCGCGCACTCTGTTCGCGAGGGGGCGCGGAGACACACGCGTTCCCCGAGCCGAGCGATATCGAGTAACAAAGCGAGAGAGCCAATGATCGTAATAATAAATGTCGAAGCGTTCGTCGGCCCTGAAATACGTTCGGATTGAAGGAGAGCGACGATTATCGGAGCGAGCGAGCGAAAGAACGCGGGACGGTAGTGGGAAAGAGAGAAGAGACGATGTGTCCGGGAGACGAAGCAGGAGGAACTCGGACCGGGTAACGCGGTAAACGGTTAAGGTTCGAACGGAACGGTGTAACGAGCCCTTCCGTAGAAGAGGCACTCGGCTTGTCACGGCGAAAAGGGAGGGACCGTAAAGCGCATCGTACCGAACTGCGCTCCGGCACTTATTATTTGCCAAGCACAGAAAAGGAGAAGAGCAACGAAAACTGTACTCACTTTCTCTCTCTCTCTCTCTCCTCTTTCCCTTTCCCTTTACCGCGCAGCGAAAAGAAGAGGCACAGACGCGGAGAATAAGAGGGTACCGAGGGAACGAAACGGACAGAGAGTGGGAGCAAGAGGGGCCGAGAGAGGAGAGGGTGTTTTTCTCCGTTAATCCGAGGTCGTAGCGCACGGGTTCGTGCATAGATGAGCGCGATCCGCCGACGTTTTCATGGTTCTCTCGACGTATACTCGGCGTATATTCCCTGTTCGTTCAATTTTCTCACTCGTCTTTCTCGCTGCGCGCACAGCTATTTTCATCTTCTCTCGTTCTCCCTTGTTACTCTCGGCGGAGCCGTCGACGGTTTCAACGGATTTATCGTCGTCCTTCTGTTCGAAGAATCGACGTATCGATCGATCGAGAGAGAGAGAGAGAGAGAGAGAGAGCGAGAGAGCTCGCCGAACCGTGCATTTGGCCGCGCGCACTAATAAGCGTTGTACCGTTCCGTAAAAAGCGTCGGCTGAAACGAGGAAAACGCAGACCGGTGGAACGAGAGTGTGTGTGTGAGAGAGAGAAAGGGGAAGAGGGAAAGAGGGAGGGGAGCTGCGGCGAACCGGAGAATCGACGTCGAATATCATCCTCGAGGATGACAATGACGATGACACACGGTCGTTGAAACTTTATTAATCCGTGCGTCGACCCCGGATAGATCAGCGTCTGCGGCGATCGACCATCGCCGCCGCGATTTCTTCTTGCCCACACTCTCTCGGTCGATTCTCGTAATCTCCGTGCTAACACCGTACACCGGGGTCATTACATGCCGAATCGATCACTTTTTGCGGTCTCGATTTTGTTCCAATTGAAATATGTTGTAGTCCATGTGATATTAGGGGTGGTTTAAGTCATCGTTTTGCCGATTTCGAATTTTTTTTTAAATGGCAGGCCTTCAAAGATTGCGATTTTTGCCCGTTTTGGCGAAAATAGGCCTCGCTTATGAATTTTTATCGTTGGCCAACAGTGGTTACTAATATTGTTCTCGATGTGTAAATAGGGTTATTTAGTCTGAAAAAAATATTTTATAATAGCCCAATCCTTTCTGAATAAAATAAAAAAAAGTATAGCTCAATCGGACAAATAGTTCCCGAGATAAAAATTCATAAGTGAGGCCTATTTTCGCCAAAACGGGCAAAAATCGCAATCTTTGAAGGCCTGCCATTTAAAAAAAAATTCGAAATCGGCAAAATGATAACTTAAACCGTCCCTAATTTCACATGGACTACAACATATTTCAATTAGAACAAAATCGAAGATGGTGACCGCGAAAAGTGATCGATTCGGCATGGAATGACCCCACGGTGATTCGAAGTATTTCCTCGGTTTTCTTCGAAATAAAGATTTCCGGGAATTATTTTTAAAAATCGACTTCTCGTTGGTTCTGTGGAAGGAAGGAAGGAAGGAAGGAACGAGGCTGAATCGTTCGCGCGGCGATAATCGATCGAGGGCGACCATTAAACGCGCTCGGTCAATTGTCCCGTCGATCGGGGATCGGAGGCCCAACGAGCGGCTCCCGTTGCATTTTTAATTGCCAGGGGGAGAGCCTCGGTATCAATCGCTTTCCCGCAAACGCTGCGAGCGATCGGCTCGACCCCTTTAATTCCGCGGGTATGCCTGGCCCAGCGAGTCCCGAAACTTTCTCATCGTTTTCACGAAATGCGTGCCGCAATGGAAGCGTCCTGCGTGACAAAGTTTAACTGATACGATAGAGAACACGCCTCTAATTATCATTAGTAGTTGGCGATCTTAGCGACGACCTTAATATGTCAGCAATTTGATTCATTGCTCACGTTCGTTGCTAAAAATGTTTTATTAAATTGCATCATACCCCATTTCTGAAATATTGTAATAATTTAACAAATTATTTTATAATAGCCTGATCCTTTCTGAATAAAACAAACAAATATGTAGCTCAATAGAACAAATAGTTTCTGAGATAAAAATTCGTAAGCGAATTCTGTTTTTCCAGGAGGAATAATTGCAAACTTCGAAGGCCTGTAATTTCTCAACAAATTCTAAACTGGGAAATTAATTTAGAACAAAAAGTAGACCGTCGAATTCAAACTTCAATTTCTAGAGTCGAAATTGGGCATTCGGAAATAACCTATTCATTTTGTTAAATAAAACAGAAAACACAATCTGCGATATATGTAAAAGTACCAATTAATCACTTGACAATAGAATGGAAAAAATACGAAAATGAAAGGAAAAATGTTCAATTGCCCAGATCTTTACTCGTTCTGTTAGGTTCTGGGGAGCATATCGCCGGTCTTGCCCAATATATTAAGCATGCAAAAATGTATGAGTTATTGTAAGAAAATGTACCATGTTGCTAATGACCTGTGAAGTTGATGCAATATTAAATAATTAAATTAAAAAAAAAAATCGACGATCGATTTGGCATGGTATGACCCAGGGGGTGTTGCGATTCTAAAATATTCTACGGCGATACCGGACCGAGATCTTGACGACTTCCATCGCCTGTCAGAAAAACTCTGGTGGCTAGCAGAAGACGCCAAATACATTGATCAGATGCGAAGGCGAAAACGCGCCAAAGATAGAAATAGGACTCACGTTCAGTATTATGCGCAATAATTGTTATATATAAGTAGGATAACTGCACCAGTGAATAAACGGGCACCAGTAAATGAACGCTTTTGTATTTTTTGCTTTTCCATCATTGTTTAATTACTAGAATGTAGAACATTGACTGGTATTTTTTCATATTTTTTATTTAACGTTTAATAAAGACAAATAATAATAATTTCATATTATTTGTGTTCATTTATTTTGGACAAATGAAGTATAGGGAGCCATTTGGCATATATAAGATTCCTTTAATTCACATATTTTTTTTTAAATAAAATATCTTCCTGAACAATTTCTTAAATGTTCATTCACTGGTGCAGTTACCCTATGTATTATTTATTTTATGTATTTATCCACTAGTATTAGTGCAATATGCCACCGCTATGTACATCTAATTGTAAGTAGTTTTTATATTATCACCTCTAGATATATTATTTCGGGTTTTTTTTACCTGCGATATTAATAATAAAGCAAAATTTTAATGTTATCGGCGCATTGGTTCGATCAGTTACCTACTTTAAAACACTATTTGCAAATTATCACAACCTTTTATCTCGACGTTTCGATCTAAATTCAGATCATTTTCAAGAGATTTACAAAAATATTAATAATGTGCGACAAGACAGAAATTAGTACATAAGTCGAACAAACCCCAATACTGTTATGAAGTGACGAATTACGAATGTTCCTACTTTATTTCGTTGTTATCCCAAGGTAGTTTTTAGTATTTTTATTTGCGCCTTATGTAAATACCGTTATCTTCCAGCAAATAAAAAGTTAAAAAAAAAATGGGGGTTTTGCCATTCCCGTGAAAACAACCGACGCGCGACGCTCGCGCTTCAAAGTTTCGTTCCTCGCCGATTCCACCGACGCGACGCAACGCAAAGCCGATGATTCGACAAAGTTGTCGAATCCTTACAGAAAAATTTAACGTGCGAGAACTTTGAGAGGAAAGTTCAAGACGGCGATTCGCGGTTCGGTTGCAGACGTCCTCCCTCCGCCCCCCGGCGGGAGACCGAGCGAAAAATTCCATAGAGGGGTCGGGGGACGAAAGCTTTCACGGTTTGTCGATATTCAGCACGCATGTTATTGGTTCACGGGAGGACGAGCAGGAGAATAACGCGAGGGCCAGGCCGAACTATCCGCAGCCGCTCGTTGATCTAGGGTAGAAAAGCGCGCGCGAGACGAGGGTGGTTCCAGGGAAATGGGGCGAACGGCAAAGGACCGACGGATTATGCCGGGCAAGTGGTCCTTCGCTTTCTCCGCTTGGTCCCCTCTAGCGAGCGTCTGCTTACGCTTCGCGGACAGGTTAATGCAGTCGCGGGAAATTCTGGAAAAACCCTCGATCTGCTCGATTTCGTCCGAAGGTCGCGGAGGACATCCGGTCGAACTCCCGGACGAAGTATCCGGTTTTGGGGAGGCAGTGTTGCGGCGACTGTGGCAACACTCACCAATGCGAAGTTGTTCACCAATGTGAAGTAGTTGTTTAGTTTAAAATGTTTTGAACGTTATTATTTTGTCTTGAACAAAATAGGAAATGTTTGATCAATAATCTAGTTTCTAAGAAGAAGAATCAAGGAATCGGAAAGTTTGTTTACAATTTTAGAAGAGTTATAAATAAATTAAAAATAATTAACTTCAGCTTTGCTCATTTATTGGAGGCCTCTAGTCCTACATTCCCTAGAGACCTACCAAACTGTACTCGCTTTCGGTGGGTGTTTTGCATGGTTGAAAACGAGATTGGACCTGGCCAAAAATATTTTCTTGTTTTTCCTACGTTATACAGTAAGTTTATGAATAAAAATGTCATTTCTAAATATATACTAGTGATAGTAAGTTTTATTTATGGGTGTTCATATGTAAAACTAAGGCAATAACTTTTTTTTGTAAATCTTTCGGTTTTTCATCAAACAGTCGCTTTGTGTTATTACTAGCTTGTGCAGTTGCTTTCGAGTCATAGACTTGACGGAATCCACAGAAACTGGACCGAACGAAAAGGAAAATTAACCAAATAACAAAAGAGGGGCTATATTTGGAGCTTTATTTTTCTTTAATGTGAAAACTTGGGTAAACTGTTTTGCGGTATAGTAATTCTGGATATCCTGAAGTTTAACAACACGTAACTTTTATGCTGTTGCGATGAGTTGTATATGTTTAAAAACACTAATAAATGCAAGAAAAGTAATGAAAATCCAAGAGCTTTTCATCAGGTTTGTAGATCGGTAAAAACCTGTATAAAAAGATTTTAACATTGGTAAAAATATGATTAATATAATGTACATACCTTATGCAACATCCATCATAAGTTTCGCCACAAAAATCAGTTCCAACATAAAAATTATCACAAGAAAAAGATGCTTTCGAACGGAATGCTGGGAAAAAGAGACGTATCGAACAAATGCTAGGTTCTAAGTGCAGGCACCTGTGACTGGTTGGGTTACCCTTAGACCATATGTACAATTTAAAATAATAATTATTTTTTAAAATTAATTGAGGATTAATTTAATAAAAATTTTTATAATAAATTTAATTGAATGTATACCTATAGACACGGCGTAGATAATTTTCCGTGTCCGAAAGACACTGTGACGTCACATTTTTCATATGCTCATGGACAGTGCCTATATACGCTTGGCTTACATCGGGAGAGAGGGGTCAGAAGGTGCGCCATGTACACAGTACATGGAAAGAAATTATCTTAAGACTTATCTTGTGACGTCACAGTGTCCCATCATTTTTCGGACACTGAATTCCCGGTTTTCCTATACGCATACTATACCTATGCCGGGTCTATTAGTATACAGGGTGTTCGACTACAGGTGGGAGAACATTTATGGGGTGGTTCTTCATGACAATATAAGACGACAATGAAGAATAAAAAAATTGCGAATAATAACTAAATAACGAAGCCGAAATGGCAATTTTTTAATTCTTTATTTTAGACTTATATTGACATGACGAACCACCCCTTAAATTTTCTCCCACCTGTAGTCGAACACCCTGTATGTATATGGTCTAAGGGGTTACCACAAATAGGTAATCCAGCACGTGTGACGGCATGTTTATCTATCTATATTTTGGGTCGCAACCACAGCTCTGTATGTAAATATTTACAATTTCGATTTTTGGCCAGGTTTTTAGCAGAAATACCAGTCTGCGCGGCGTAAACACGATGAAGACAGTTCGCGCTCGAAAGAGCGGAACGCGGTGCTCGTTCGCGCGTGTACGAGCCAGGTATACGATGTGTGCCTACTACGGTGTACCATGTAGTAGAAGCGTGCGCTTCGCGCCGAGTCGAGCAGAGTCGACGAGGTTGAATGCCGAGGCAACGAGCGTCACGCTCGTCGTTCGGTCGGTTGAGCGGTTGGTCGAGCGGATAAACGACGCGACGCGACGCGACGTTGTCCGTAAACCGGCGTGTATAGTACAGCGTGGAGTGGCTGTGCGGAAACCGGCCAAAGAAACCGCCGCGCTCTGCTCTCGCTGAATCGCGCGATCAGCCACTCGAGAAACTTGTACGACCGCGAAACACGGATCGCTCGATCGCGTTCCGCGCCGACCTAGACCGGCCACGCTGTGAACCTTCGCGCTTCAGGTTCGGTAGAACGTTCACCGCACACCTCTGCCCACGGGAAACGGCAGGTTTCGCGTGGGAGGACACCGAATCGGTCGACCGTAATTTCACACGATTCCGCACGCGCGCCTTCCAGCGATGTTCTACGCGCGTATACGACTCGACGACACGTTCGCTGTTTCGTAGAATCCGGTACGATTTACCCGATCTAGTTATCGTGACATTGTGAGGTAGAAAACACGAGGCGAATTGATTTTCCAGCCTGCTCGGAGCTAGCGTGAGTCCAGGAACGTTTCTGGAGTATTTTTGTTAGAGATAGACCTATTAATAATATAGGTACCCCATAAATAATTAAACTATACAGGGTGTCCCGCGTTACAGTTTTCACGATTTTTTAAGTACTTGCGATAATCCGACAAAAAATATTTTCAACGAAAGTTGATCAGTTTTCGATTGGCTATACAGGGCTCTATTACATAAGGTCATTGAAGGTCATAGAAAGTAGAGAAAGGCGATAATACTTGCGGTTTTGGTAATAGGTCGTTGAACTCGTTTTAAGATCCTCTATCATAATGCGGAAGCAAAAACATACCGATCCATTTAAAAAAATGGAGGTGACCTTCAAATGTCCGAAGTACCTCCACCTGCAAAAATACTATTATCGCCACCGGATGGCCCCCTTCGTACTGTGCAATTTTATTTCAGCAAATATTTCTGTAAAACTTATAGTTTCGAAGATGTCTGAGGTGATAATAGTTATTGCCCCACCCTGTATATTGCAATAAAAAAAAGTTCGAAAAACATTTTTTTCATGGTATTGTCAAGGTCACCTTCATTTTTTTAAATGGCACTTTGTATTTTCGACTTAACAGTATTACAGCCCGTGTCAAGACGAATTCAACGATCTAGTATACCATATACCTTTGGATGACCTTGATAATAATAGGAAAGAAAATTTCAAACATTTTTTTATTGAAATGTATAGCCAATCGAAAACTGATAAGCTTTTGTTTAAAATATTTTTTGTCAGATTATCGCAAGTACATACTTAAAAAATCATGAAAACTGTTACATGGGACTGTATATAATTTAAAGTTAATATAAGCGTCTTTGAAATCACAACTATATATGACTAGACTGTGGGTTTTATGGGTACATTATTATTTATGTTGTACATTATTATCGATGTATTAAAATTATTGGATGAAGGAAATTTTAATTTGGTTCTAGTAGCTACATTAGGGTGGGCCTTAGCTATACCTGGTGAAATTTGTTTTGCGAGATTTTTTTACGCCCCTCCAAAATTGTGCTATTGGGTAAGAAAATAATTCCTGCAAAAGATGAAGTTGATCGGATAAGGTGAAGGCGTGCTTCATTGACGTTGAAGTTGCGAAAAACATGACATTTTGTAGGAATGGGAATATTTGAAGGAAAGACTTTTGATTATGACTAAACGTTCTTCTTGCGTCAAAATATGTACCAAAATGTAAAATTTTCAATATAACAATTAACTAATTATCATATTTTTGTAAACATATATACTAAATTTTATGTATTTCATTGAAAGTACCAATTCTTTTACTAATTTAAAAAGTAGAGAAATTAAGTTACTGCTATTTCAAATTTCTAAAACCTTGTATATATCATTTTTTCGTGACACGGAACAATATTGGAGGGGAGGGGAGCGTGCCAAAAATTTTTTGGTCGAAAAATAAGGTCCACCCTAAGCTACATACGTCATCTTGCTCGTATAAAATCGAGTGTGTTTACTTGCGCCACAAAGACATTTAGGAATTCTTTTGAATTATAGATGGTGGGGGGACGGTCGAGTGCGAAGTGTTAAAAGTTGATCCAACAAGGCGCGTTTAAATAGCAAACAAACGTATCGTTGGAAGGGACGGAATCCTTTCATTCGTTTCGGAATCGTGAACGAACCTAATAATAGAGGAGTTAATTTTGCCGCACCCTTTGACTCAGGGGTGATGTATCGGCGAGGAGAACGCGAGGGTCACGTGCGACGGGTGGCGCTCACCCCCGAAACAGAGGATCGTAAACGACCTCGTCGAGCTTCGTGTCGCGATAAATCGTTTCTACGCACCGGGAGGAGAGGATTCGCGTCACGACGCGACGCGATGAAGCGACGAGGGGGGGGGGGGGGGGGGGGAAGACCCGAACGGAACGCAACGGCGGGAAATTAGGGAAAGATAAAGACGGTCGACGATCGAGAGACGAATGGAGGGTCTTGAGTTTCTCGACGAGGGGGAAGAAAGGGACGACGAGAGGGGGATGGAGCAGAGGGGGAGAGGCGGCTGCTCCGATTCCGGCTTGGCGCGTTAATGGGAATTTAATGTGCAACCGTTCGTTCGCGGTTGTTCGCGATTTCTCCCGCGGTCATCGCCGCGCCCCCCTCGGTTCTCTTGTCCCCCAATCGAGAACAGTTTCTTTCGTTGCCGGGCATCGAGGGGCTGGGAACCGTCGTTCTTATTATCCGGCAAGTAACCGTTTTATTCGCGGCGAAAGCGCAGCCAGCTGGCACGAGAGGCGGCTTTGTTCACCGCGCGGCACGGCTCGGCTCGACTCGGCGCGGCGCGGTGCGGCGAGACGTCCAGCGCGTCCAATTCGTTAAAGTCCTGTCTGCCGGAATGGCGGAAAGGCCATTCTGGATGTCTCTGAATGGGAGTCCCGCGATGGAGCTTTTCTCTGCAGCCCCTCTAACCCCCTGAAGACACGCGCTGCAGGAGCAGGACTCGCGTATCGAGCCTCCGACACACGAACATAATCGTCGACGAAGCCGCGTTAATGTTACCAATATCGCACCACTCGAAGACTGTTATGTATTTCGCATTTGATTACTGCGGATCTTTACGCAAAAGAAAACTGTCTGAATTAATTGTAAGGGTCTCGATCTAAATGACAATGTATTTCTTCGTGGATAATTATATCACTATTGTCATTATTATACAGGGTGAGTCACGTTTTCACCTCAAATATCTTTGTTGTTTTCAAAGATAATTTAAATGTCTTGAGGACAATGTTGAATGGTAAAATGGGGCTCATACGATACCAAAAACTGTTTGTTTTTATGTCATTTTTTTTTAAAGATATCAAGGTCACCTTCATTTTTTAAAAATGAAACCATCCTTTTTTAAACGCCCACAATGACTATAATTACTCAAGGTCATTCAAGGTCACGCACAGAGAGATGCTAAAATATTAATTTCATTGTTTTCATTAGTTATGGGGTTCTTTCGTTTACTCTTTATTTCATCTACACTTCCAGTACTTCTAAATGACTTGTTGGTATTAGTAAAAGTCAGCCTAGAAGGAGTGTTTCACTCAGAATACCATTCTTCATAAAGCAATCGGGCCAGCAATGCATTTTGTCTACAATCATAAACCGTTATCATGTCACACTTTTCGTTCATTGAGTAATACATAGCGGAATCGCGTTTGGAAACATACTGTAAGTAAATAAATCGCTGCGTAATCGGCTAGAGAACGTTTGAAAACATTCAATAGCATTGAAGGACCTTAGCATGTTTACTATAATTCTCACTGGTGATAAATGTATTCTGCTACCATATTTCAGTGTTATACTGTTATCTCTGTCCGTGACCTTGAATGACCTCGAATAATTCCAGTCACCGAATTCGCAACGAAAGGGACTATCATTATAGGTGTTTAAAAAAGGGAGGTTCCATTTTAAAAAATGAAGGTGACCTTGATATCTCTAAAAAAAAATGACATAATAACAAAAATATTTTTGGTATCGTATGAGCCCCATTTTACCATTCAACACTGTCCTCAAGACATTTAATGTATCTTTGAAAAAAAAAGAACGCGTTGAGGTGAAACTATTAGGTGACTCATCCTGCATATTAGAGTATAAGAAGCAGTCTAACGATCACCCTTAATTTCCAAAGTATCAAAAATATAATATTCATACTGTAGCCGCCCAGGTGGTTCGGAACCCACCTTAATAAACTGTAGGTCCAATAGCTATAAGTTAGTTATAGATTATAGTTATAAGTTATAGTTATAAGCTATAGTTATAAGCTATATATAAGTCGTCGCAAATGACCAAAGTAGTCGATGCGACGTGAAAACACAATATAACTAACTAACCAAAAATATAATAAATAATAACGAGGTGACGCAGGGAGTACGGATGCATTTGGCAGGCTTCCCCCTGTAAGCGTAAAATAAAACGAGGTTTCCATCGTGTCGGAGGCTCGAGGCGGAAACACCGCAGCCGGCAAAACGCTTATCTTGCTCGGTGTCGGAGCATCGCATCGGTCCTCGCAAACGCGATCGAAAACGTCGGTCGGTCGGACGAAGTTTGACAGCGTCCTGGAGGCAGCGCGGCGCGGCGCGGCGCGGCGTTTAACGTCCGCGTATCGCTGACGATATCATCGGCCATTTCCGTGTCAAGTTCGTCTTGTCGTGGCCCGAGGGGGCACGCGGACGCTAATCCGATACGAGGGAACGTTCGATATCGCGTTTCCGTGATTGCAGTTTCGAGAGGAGCGCGGCACGGCGGCTGTACCGCACGCTTGCACCATGGTACATCAAGCTGTACCGTACACCGGGCCGCGCCGCGCCGCTAATTTCGTGCGCGAAGTTAAACGCGATTAGGGCCTCTATTACGGTCCATTAGCCTGCCGTTGCCGATGGTCGCGGGGGCCGGGGCGGCGCCTCGAAATCTCTGCCAATCACCGTTCCGAAATTTCGTTTCGTTCGAACGGTAATTTCGCGGAATGCGCTCGGTTGCGAGGTGCAATGCCCTTCTGTCGCTGTTGCAGAAATTTCATTTTCCACCCCCAGCGATGAGATCGCGTTCGAATATTTACAAAATCGTCGCGGCAGTCGTTTTACATTCGTATTTGAAATCGTGTACTCGTAAGAAGCTGTGCTACCAGCGATAAAATATCCCGTCGATGATCCGGGATCGATTTGCATATATGTCGGCAAGAAGAAGAGTCGACCGGCGCACAAGGGTTAAAGTTAACCAGGAATTAAGTCGAGATAAAATAACGGCACCGGTGAGTTCTCCAACGGAACGGATTAATATTCCCGATACACCCCGCCGATACGAACGAGGAATGCTAAACACAAAAAAGGAAAAAAGAAAAAAAAAAAGAAAGAAAAACAATTCTACCGGTGCTGTTCCGGCATTCATTCCCTCGTAGTTCCTGGTCTGTCGTCGAAGCGGGTGCGGAAGCTGTCGCTCGGAGAATTAAAATTCCACGAGCGGACAACATCGCGCCGCGACTGCGTTACCGCGAGCCAGGAGGTCCTTCGAACCGAAATTAAATCGCGTCGCGATCTCCCGCAGACACCAGCCGTGCTCCACGCCCCCCCGCCTCCGTCTCCTTCGACTTCAATTCCACCCCCCTCGAAACGAAATATTACGAGCACGGAATCGCTTTGCCGAGGGAGCCACGACGAAAGAAGTTAGTCGCGCGGGATGGCGAAGGGCAGGAGGATGGGAGGACCCGGTGGGGGGGGGGGGGGGGGGGGGAGTCGAAGACGCGAAATCGCAACGCGGGGGAACGAAAAGATGGAAAAGGGAGGGTTCGCGACGGATAAATACAATAGTTTCCCCGGAGACAAAAGAAAAGGTATTTTATAGGGTGGAGGAGAAACGGAGAGGAGTCACCGTAGAAATCCGGGCATGGCATAGCGCGTCGTCTGGTCCCGGCTGTGTTAGATGCCCCCGCCCCCGCCTCCGCCTCCATCTGGTTATCGCGGACGTGTACCAGCCTATATAGTTGGTCCTTTCCTCTCGTCACGGTGTCTGAACACGCCGCGTACCGTTTCGTGGGTTAGGAGTCTCGACCGGTGGTGAAGAACGCCCGAGAGAGAGAGAGAGAGAGAGAGAGAGAGAGAGAGAGAGAGAAAGAGAGAGAAGGCATAACGACTGCCGTTTGCGGAGAAACGGACCAAGAGAGACAGAAAGTACGCGTGCTCCAGACGGAATAAATTAATCGAGAACCAAGCTGGCAGAACTCCAGTTCGTTGCGTTTCCGTCGGAATTTGTGCCCACCGCAGCTCCCCAAAGCTCCCCCAAAGTCCCCCGAAGCCCCCCCCCCCGAAACCCCCAGTGCGTTCCCGACGCACGCACGTGTCTCCCGAGGTCCCACGACCTCGCTCGATAAGGATCGCGAGAGCGGTCCTTTCGTATCGGACGAAAGTGGATACACGGCTGGAAGGAACGCCGTTAGCTACCAGAGAGCAGCCACTTTTTCGCCCCAAGATCCTCGATCTGTCGCGCGACACCTGGCGATCATCATTCGCCCAGCCCGTTTTTCAAAATGGTTGGTAGCTATATTGTTACACGACTGAGAATTGGCCACTGCAAATTAACACGCCAACTAGGGCCGTCTTAAGATATGTGGCGCCCGTGGGCTAGCAACAATAATGCGCCCCTTTTCATAAAAAAATAGGGTTAGTTAGTTATATTGTGTTTTTACGTCGCATCGACTACTTTGGTCATTAGCGACGACTTATACACATATAGCTTATAACTATAGCTTATAACTATAACTTATAACTATAATCTATAACTAACTTATAGCTATAGGACCTACAGTTTATTAAGGTGGGTTCCGAACCACCTGGGCAGCTACAGTATGAATCACTTGAGAAAAATCTCAGAGGTGACGGCGGGATTCGAACTTAAAAAAAAAAATAGGGTGCGGGGTGACCGGTGAAGATGTACCAAAGATTCAGAACTAGGAAAAGTCAATAAGTGTATTACCAATAAACAAATAAAAATACAAAATATTGCCGCCCCAAAAGGTTGCGTGCCCCGGGGCTATAGCCCATTTAGCCCTGTGGTTAGGGCGGTCCTGACGCCAACACATAATAACGAAGGAGCAACCCGAGATGTGCCCCCACTGCGAAATCCCAACTTCGGTAAAACATTTTTTGATCGAGTGCCCCTCCTTACAGATAGGGGTCATTCCATGCCGAATCGATCACTTTTCGCAATTAGGGAGGGTTTAAGTCATCATTTTGCCGATTTCAAATTTTTTCAGAAATGACAGACCTTCAAAGTTTGCGATTTTTGCCAATTTTTGGCGAAAATAGGCCTCGCTTACGAATTTTTATCTCAGGAACTGTTTGTCCGATTGAGCTATACTATTTTTTTTGTTTTATTCTGGAAGGATTGGGCTATTATAAAATAATTTTTTCATCCTCGATAATTAACTTTATAATGTCAAAAAATTTAAACAAATTCTATACAATTTTTTGTTCATTTTTTACATATGAAACTGATATATATAATATCTCATGTAATAATATAAATGTCTAGTAGCTTATGTTGAAAGATATGATCGGAATGGAGTACCTTTTTAATAAAACGACAACTCGGTGAAATAAGTCCGTTTAGAACAACTTAAAACTTTATTAAAACGCAATAGAATCTGAACCAGGTATGTCCTGCCGATACCGAATCTTTCATCGAACTGAGCCTCGGGGGTGACTAGAAACGACGTTTCTTTCACAAATGTTTTACATTAACAGTTTATTAAATACGAACGAAAATAATAATGTGAACAATATTTTTAAGAATGGCATAGCAATTTTCAGCGGTGCCTCAGAGTCGCTATCCGAGTACTAAGGGTTAAAACTGTAATATCAAAAATGCGATAATAAATATAAAACAATTTTTAGAGCAGCCCCCACTTCCTTGCTTCCAGGTATTTCTCGCTCTCGTCTCTGTTCCCTCTATCGCTGCAGAACGCGCGAATTTTAATTTCGGGACGAACCGGGTCCCGCTGTCCCCCGGTTTGTCACCCGAAGGCTGCCTGTCGATCCCTTTCGATTATTGCTCGAAGAGCGACACGCGCCTCGATACACCTCTCGGCAGAAAGTCGTCGCCTCGGCGCGGCGGCAGAAAGCTGATCCACGGGGGTAGCACAACGCGGCCGATCCCTATAAAGCCGCGGCCGCGGGGCTTAAAGCGGCGCTATTCAAGAAGCCGGGATCAACGGTAACTGCGCAATTCACCGGGTAATTTTGACGGGAGCATTGTCCCCGTGGAAGCCCGTGGAAGCCCGCCTCGCAAAGGGCGGCCTCCTGCTTTGCGCGGCTTTGACCGAGAAGCGAACGTAATCGTATTAAAAAAAACCGAGCAGAGAGAGAGAGAGAGAGAGGGAGAGAAAAACGAAAGAAAGAGAAGAGAACGGACCACCCCTTAAAACGTGCCAGTGTATAAACTGAAACGACGCATCGAGATTCGTCGAGTGTGACGCTCGCGCGGGAAACTTGTTCCGTCGAGTCGGGAGGCGGAGGGTGCGAAACGCTATGGGCTATGGGCTGTGGGCTACGGGCTTGTGGCCCGGAGGTTGTAGGGTGTTCAATGGGTGCCGGGAATCTTCTTGCGAAACTGTTTTTCCGCATCGACGGCGCCGCCGCCGCCGCCGCGCCGCTCGTCCTCTGCGCTCTCGTTTTTCCAGAAATTCGCGTGAATTGTAGGAATCAAGATGTCAATGGAATAATACGGCCGTGAACACGAAAAAGTTTAACATTTAATTTGAGAACGCAACGAATACAATGAATCTCCGTCTGAGATCACACACGCGTATTTTTCTTCTCGCGCGTCGTGCAAGAATAAATTAACATCGAATATTATGAAATGCGAAGAACGAAATCGATAACATTAATAAAAAAACAAAAATAAATTATATACCCTCTCGAACAGTAATTTGCAAGAGTTTAAAATACGTATTTTCGGTCAATACAATAAAACTATGTTAAAGTAATTAGTAGACATCGGATTTTATGCATTTATGACAAAAATGAGTAGGTGTAATTCAAAACAGTGAAAACATTAGAAGAATTTAAAACTGCTGTTATATTATTTTCAACCTATTAAACATATTAACAACAAAAAAATTAATTGCTGCTTAACTTCAGTTTGTTGCAATTCAGGTAAAAAATTTTTTTTTTGCATAAAGATCCGCTGTCTAGTAATTAGAAATCATCGTATTTTGAATAGTTTAAACAAAATACACGATAAAAAAATGAAACAACATCATTGAGAATTAAATCCCCCTACATGATATCGAAACGGTCACACTGTGCGAACGAACAACGTTGATTGATATTTTTCCAGGTCGATCGATTAAAAAAAAAAAGCCAGCATCGGATTATCGATGCCACCTAGCGATTTATTTCGCGAAGAGTTCGCACATAACGCGCGATTGGTGGTTGGACTCGCGTCTGTTTATTTACCCGTCGAAGTTGTATTTTCGATTAGGCGAGAGAGACGGTACTTTTGCGCGATCGGAAAGGTGTACGGGCGACGAGTTCGACAGTCGATTGCAAGGAGCCGTCATCCGCGCGCCGAAGGAAATTAGCTTTTCCTGCCATTTATCAGACGGTCGAGGGGAATCGGTCGACGCGGAGCGCGAACATCGACTCGGGGAGGAGCGGTGATAGTCGGAGGGGCGAGGGGCAGACGAAAAGACGAAACGAAACGGAAGTGTAGCCGCGACGCGTCGGAAGGGGAAAGAAATATCGAGATAATTAAGCAGGTCCCCGTTTGCGGCGGATGCGAACCACCGAATCGTTATCTTCCCCTAATTATCCTCTCGACTCGCCCCGAAGACGGTGTCGACGCGGAGAGAACCACCCCCGCCGCCACAGTGGGCCAGAATGACGATTCAGCTGTTCACGCCTATTTTAACGTTATTTCAAAACTTAAACACCACGGTAAGTAGGTCGTTGGATTCGTCTTGTCTTCAGCTATAATATTATTAAATAAAAAATATATAGCTATAATATATTATATATTATATATTATAATATATTATATTGAAATTTGTAGAAGACTGACTACCGATTACTTTTTGTAGGAAACATTTTTTTGTCACGCCACCGGATATGTCTGAAAAATCGTGCGAAGAATGAATAATAATTGAAAACTGGCTGTTCAGGCTTTCGAATAAGAGTAATCTTATAAGAGGAATTTTATTACAATTAATGAAATAACGAAAACGTGTTATTACTTTCTTATTTAAAAAATTACAAATATTTAAACGAAAATAAGTATTATATTTTAGACAGTTACCGATTATAATCAATTAATCATATGGATTTGCGGCTTATAATTATATTTACCTATTAATAAACAAAAATCTATACAATAATTCTATTTAACAAAGATAAACTACAGGTTTCCAATATGGGAAGACATGAATATCACGAGCCAGGCTCGTTGTTTAATTCCATGCTAAACATGAATATCACGAGTCTGACTCGTAATCGACATTTTGGGCCAAACATGAATATCACGAGCCTGACTCGTTATCGACATTTTAGGCAAAACATAAATATCTTGAGTCTCATACAGTCGAAAGTATCATACCATGCAGAATTATTGATTTTAGACTTGCAAGTATTTTTCAATTTACTGGTTTGTTGATATTTAATTGTTTATTTGTATTTTGTTTTCTATTTTTAGGTCTGGTCATAGTGACATAATCTGAAAATTTATTTCAGTTCAGAGATTACTGCCGTGGATTTTTGCTTTCACTTATTTTTATTCCGCTATTAATCAATCATATTATTATTACTTACACAGAATTTGTTCGAATCATATGTAGGTAATAATTAAAGTATTTTTTAAAAGTTTTTGATTCAAATCCATTTGAATTTCACAAGAGCTCGATTATAAGTAGATACGGGCGCGTCTATGTAACACTCAGTCCGAGTTTCTGCATAGTGCAAGGGGTTAAGAAACATTATACATTCGCTAAGAATCGATACGAGGACTTTGATTTTTTAGCCGATGAACAGCTATAGCGATCTGGCTCACTGTGGCGCCGTATCGTAGAACGCGAGTAACTGCCCGAGTTTGAAAGTCACGGTTCCGACTTACATTTCCGCGAGAGAAACGATTGTTCGCCTGATTTCGAAGTCAGGATTGATGGGGACCGGGGTACGCGTCCGGGAAAACCGAGGGAGCAGACGCGACGCGGAACGGAACGGAAGCGACGGGGAAATCGCGTGGTAGGGCCGCGAACGCACGGTAGGGACGTGGAAATTTTTCGGAGCCCGCTGATACAAAGGCAAACACAAAAAGGAAAAGGAAAAACGTGGAGCGGCACAGAAGGGGTGTCCCCTTTGCGCGCGAGTCGTCCTTTTTACGAATGCCAGCGGGTTCTGATTCTGCTGTTCTCCCTTCCGAGTGTATCTGGCCGATATACCAAGCGATTTGCTTTTTGTCGGTCGAGCATCCAGACACGATCCAATTCCGCCGAAATACGAGGGGCCCGGTACCGCGTCGCGTCGCGTCGCGCCGCGCCGCGCCGATTCGTTCGTTCGTTCGTTTCGCGCTATCGACCATTGTCCGCGTGCTTCGAAAACCCATTGATCCGGCCAGAACCCATCCCGTGATTTTCGCCCATGCTCTTCGGAGTCCGTTCGTCCGATCATTCGATCGTCCGCCGATCCACCGACGTCCTAACTATCGTCTCCGTATCATACACACGCGGTGTCCGCCGCTTTCATCGATTTCGTCTACCACTTTCCGCTTTTGTCTACCACTTTCGGCTGCCAGCCACGGCGTCTGATCGTTGTTGGCTCATTCTACTTCGTTCGGAGTTCGAAAATCGACTGCGGAACAAGCCCCAGACCATCCGCTTACCGAGAGAGACTTCTCGCCGCCACAGTATGGCAGAATGGGCATTTTAGCTAGACAAAAGTCTAAATCGTCTGTTTTTTTTATTATTATTATTATTTATTATTTACCGACCGAAGTCCTTTTATACAAATGTTTACAATAGAAGAAATTCATATAAAAAGAAAGTCTTAGCACAAAGTTACATAGTAATGGACATGCTGACAGTTACAGGAATACATTATATCACAATTAATCATATAATCGCACGCAACTTTTTCTTAAATGATAATAACGAACCATTAAAAAAGTCAATATCACGATACAAAATGTTAGATTTAGCTGTGATGCGATTTATGTTGGTTTATTTGAAATAGTATAATCGATAAACAAAAATGAAATTGTTTAATCCATTTGAATACTACTTCATATGTTACTTTTGTTTCATGTTCACTTTATCTTTTGCATTCATCATGTCACGACGTTGTTCCTTGTGTATAAAAATAAATGATAGTTTGTTCATTTTAAAACTAGATTCAGTTTATTTATCCCATATTTCCAATAATTTAAAGGATTTAATAATCCATATGTGGATTTGGATCGAAATGTTTGAAATCCTGTCCTAGTTCTCAATACGCGTTCGGGTACATAGAAATTGATTTGCCTCAGGAGAGAGGAACAATCAATATTGTTATTAATCAAATTAAAGATAAAGCTCTAGTCGGATACTGTTCTTCGAGCTTTCAATGTTTCTAAGTGGACTTTTATACATATTTGTCAATTAATGTTTTTCCAATTGTATAAATTATGAATAATTATGAAATTACTATCACAGTTAGTTCGTTTTTGTTAATTGAACAATATATTTTAAGTTATTTATAATTAAATATAAATTACAACAAAGTTAGTAATGGATCTATGTAGCACAGAATGATTTAACAAATAGTAGATATTATCAAAGAAGACGTAATTTTTAATTATGGACAAACAGAATATGTAAATATAATTTACTTATTTCTTTTTTGGAGATTCAGACATATTCTAACGGGAAAAAATTATTCTTTGTGATAATCTTTAACGCTTAGCACTCTGCCCTTGCATTATTCACAATATTATTTACATTATTAAATATCGTGCTATCTAATCAATTCCTAAACATTTAAGTATTGAGGTTCTTATATAAATTTCATATCCATAAAATAAAAAAAAAATCATATGTAGAATGGAATTATTCTAGGTCGGAAGGAATGTTTAATTTTCGAGCTAAAAAAGCTCAGAGTGCAAATGGTTGAACGTATTAAGAAAGAAAATTTTCTATTTCACTCCAGTTTGTTGCAATTCAGGTGTAGAAATCTTTTATTTTGCATAAAGCACACGTGAGTGTCTTCCGAACGGTGTAAAGTCGATCCAGCTCGTTATTTTGGCTTGAAAAAATTCTGTGAGACTGTTAAAATGTCAATAAACGTGTGGGTAAAAATTTCGAGATTGTATGTTTTAAGGTTCCTTTAAAAAAAATTCCTAAAAAAAGCTAGAAAAAGTAGCTCTCACATGGGATGACCCCCTTAACCCCTTGCCGTACGATTGTCTTAACAACGAGAATAATTTTCACTTCTTTAATAATTTCGCAGAATATTAATATTTATTCTGACCGAATTGCTTCGATCTTCTGGGAATTTGTATCTGTGCCATCTGCCTTTCGCAAATTAAACCCAAACATCTTCATTCCCAAACTACTGGACGAATCACCTCCTCGCTCGAATTTATCGAGGAGAGGAGAGAGAGCAGAGGGAATGGAAACGAAGGATAGAGAATTTCTTTCAATGTCAGTGTCAGTCTCCCCGCTTACACGACCCGTTTTACTTTCCACGCTCTTTCTCCGTACGGCAAAGGGTCCCGCGGTCCTCGGAAAATGCATCCGAGATAATTACAAGAAGGTTTTCTTCAGGCAGCTGGTCGTTGGGCGCGTCTCGATCCTCGGCCCCCGGATCGTCCTCGACGGGACTTTAATCGCGTCGGCTCCCTCGATTCCCTTACAGCCGGTGGTAATCCGGCCACCGGGATTGACTGGGGGATTTTCCCGGGGAAAAATCTTTTTTCACGAGGACGGGGGGGGGGGGGGGGGTTAAGCTTGATCCGACGACTCGAAGGAGTCTTCGAGCGACGACAAATTCTTCTCCTTCCACCGACGAGAATCCTATTCCCTCCGCCCCCCGCCCCCGGCTCGCCGATACATCATTCTGCTCCTCGCGTTGCCGCTCGCGGTTCGTTACGCGATGAGAAAGTATCGGCGAGAAGAAACCACCCTGCTGCTCTCTGGAAGAATGGCTCTGCCATTTTTTTTTTCTCTCTCCCCGGCTTCTCCCGTCTCTGTAGTCTCCGTTGCGTCTCTGTTGTCTCCCTCGCACGGACCGTTCGTTCCTGTTGTAGGGCGCTCGTCGTCGCGATCGTGGAAACGCGGCGAGTCACGCAACACAACGGTTTCCGGATTTCCACGCTCGAATCGTTTCGGTGATGTACGGCGGCGGCCGGGAAACACGCTCTTCCCTTTTTTTTTTCGCGCAATCTTTTATCCTCGAAAACGTTAAAAACCCCGAGCGCCGATTCCCTTTGTACTAGGCCCGCACGCCCTTGCCGCTCCTCGTCGCTTTATCTCGCGGAACGTTCGGTGTGTACGCCCCGATGTATCTTATTTTAATTTATATTACCGCGCCGACCGTGCTACAATATGCGGGTAATATTTCAGGCGTACGCGCCGCGACGATTTACCGCGTCTTGCTCGCAAACCGGCTGCTCGTCTTCTGCCCCTCCCCCCTCCGCGTGCAGCGGGAATAATGTTCGCGACAATTGTTGATCGCTCAACGGTACCTGACTGTTGCTCCACAGCGTTGCATCTTTGCTCGATGCCACTCACCGAAATTCTTCAAGCTCCGCCGTATACCGTTTCTCTATTATCGCCTAAGGGCCGCCTACCTGGAACAACGAAAGACACACTTGAAAATCGTATAATGTCGAAGCAATTTATTTAGTTGGTAAGGTGGGAGAATGTATCGAAAGTGGTAAGGTGGGGTCTCACAGACCCACCGAAATAATACATTATATGTATATATTTTTATACATAATAAATTATTTTTCTCATTTAAAAATAACATAATTAATCCAAAAATTCATATGTATATTGTGTTATAGAAATAAATACCTTTTTCATGAATATAAGATTAGGTATTGCTTAAGGGGCTTGTAATTTTACAGAGTGTAAACGCAGATCCACGAAATTAAATTTTTATTATTCAAAAATACTGAACACAATGAAACGTATCTTTATTTTACCACGTTTTTATTAGCTCGCTTTCTTGTTTTCAACGAAAATCTACAATCTCTGGGGTCTGTGAGTCCTCACCTAATTAACGCCGGGTTAATCCCTTGCCCTACGATTTATTTTACGGTTTCAGTGACTAGAACTTTGTTGTAGTTCGCAATTTCCTAAAAAAAGAGAAAATTTATATCTATTGTATGCCTGTATGTACATGTTCTCCAATAACTGTACAGAGTGTAAAGAAATGTTTGGTCTTGGCTGCCATAGGCGTATTCTACATCTTCGGATCGATGAAGATCTGTTGAAAAAAGTTGCCGCAAAATAATATTTTATTGCATTATATTCTACGCATCATGCAATTAAAAAAAAACATTTGACCTTAAAATTCAAGATCAAGTTCATCGATCCGAAGTTGTAGAATACGCCTATGGCAGCCAAGACCAAACATTTCTTTACACCCTGTACATTAACAAAAACGAAAATAGAATTTCATCTCGATTTAGAGAAAATTAATAAGATACATATTTATTTATTAGACTCTGTTCAGAATCTTCGTCACGAGTCCGACACGTTATTGCAGGGCAAGGGGTTAACGATCTTCCGATCGCGCCCGATTAAAATGGACCACACCATTCGCGCGATCTCGATCGCGACGATCGTTCGGGAACGCGATGACATACCTCGGGGGAGGCAGAGGGTGCGCCAGACGGTAATTATACTAGGCCCGGTGCGCGAGGTTCGCTTCGACGATCGATGCGAAGAAAGATCAACGAACGCCGCGCCGCCGGCTGCCGAAGGAGATACGCGGACTCTGTTTCACCGCGCCGCGCCGGCCGGGAAAGAGAGAGAGAGAGACGGGATCGAGGCGGAGAACACGGGCGAACGGGACAATGGTCGCGCGGCCGCTTTGTCTCGAATACTTATGCGTTTTCCCTGCTCGGTTCTCGTTGCCCGGCAATTATCATCGGAGAAATATTACGTCGTGCGGGAATGGAAAACCTTGAAAAGAAATCGAGAGACCGTTCTCCGACCGGGACGTCGAGCGTCGCGTCGCGTCGCGTCGCCTGGACGTCGTCGACGCAACGTTCGATCGGTATACCTTCCGGTATCTGGAACTATCATTACTTGTTATTATTATCGCGAGCGGAAGAGCGCTCTGCCCCCGTTATTTACGGTCAGGTTCGATGAATTTAGAAGAGTTGCCAGTGGAAGCAAGCGACCGATCTAGGGATCGATTTCTGATGGAAGATGCGATCCTTTCCGATTGTTATATTCTACCATTTTACTATCGATATAACAAAACAGTAAATTATTCCTTTGCTATGGTGAACACTGGACACCGGCGCTATTAATTTATTTGAAAACGATTTTCATCGAATCGGTAGCAGCGGATATCAATTTATTTTTTCTGACATTGATACAACTAATAATTTTTTTTAGTTTTAGTTCGATTTAAGTGAATTATACAGGGTGTGCCAGCCAACTTGACCGCCTTGAATATCTCGCTTAGTGTTGGTAATAGAAAGAAACGTTATAGGACAATATTAACCTAACCGAAGGAGCAATATAATGATTCAGAAAAAACTTTTTTCAAGGTCATTTTTTCCTAGATATCAAGGTCATCATTCTTTTTTTTTTAATGGAACTATATATTTGTTTTATTAACAATGAAACTACACTAGAAGAGCCGGAGAATCATTTATTTTCCGTATACAACAATGTATTGCAAACAATGCTCATCATTTCGAACATTTATTGAAATAAAGTAGTTCAACTAAACCAATTAGTGTAATAAATTAATCGCTGATAATACCTGTAATGCTTTTTGGATTTTTCATACCCATGGTCACACGAAGGTCATTGTATAAATATATATTATTGAAGAGGTCTTCACCCCTACTATTACATCGCGATAAAAAAAATATATAGTTTCATTAAAAAAAAAATTGAGGACCTTGATATCTAGAAAAAAATGACCTTGAAAGAAAAGAAATATATATATATATATAATATAACTAATAATAATTATTAAAATCTCTGGTCGTTTGTACAAATTAGGCAAAGCTTCTGCGAAATACGCAAAATTCGTGCGGCTGCGAATGTGTTAATAGGGGACCTCGCAATTCGACTCCGTCTAGGAATGCATAAAATGCTACCGGGAATGGATAAGCGATTATCAAGTAGCAAGAGCCAAGAAAGTTACAGCCCGTTGTCGAGGAAAAATAGACGGCGAGCAACGTGTGCATGGCGCGGCCCGGCCCGGCCCGGCCCGGTGGAGCAGAGTTCGCGCGGCCGGTATGTTAAAATGATCTGATAAGCTTTGATCGTTCTCGAGCCGGGCACGGTGGAGAACACGATCGACGCGGTGGCTGGCCCGCCTTTATTGCATTGCGTCTATCTGACGGAACGGGACCCGATTCGTTTATCTTTGGCAGCAGAAAAGAGCATTGGATGGAAAGGGACAGGCGCAATAGCAAACGCTACAGGGAAAGAGAGTGTGTGTGAGAGAGAGAGAGAGGGAGATAGAGCGGATAGAGGCACACAGCGGGGAGCAGAGACGCGGCAGGGAAACAGCGGAGGTTCGCCGAACCCGTTCCTCTGGAATTAATTTGCGTAATTGGTGTAAACAAGGCACGGTCAACTAATTGCCGAGCCTCCGAGCGGCACGGCAGGCCCCGATCCCGCGTAAACGATCGAAATCGACCGAAATTTAATTGTTCGACCGTTACGTGGACAGCGAAGCGTCGCGTCGAGTCGCGTCGCGTCGCGTCGTTCGTCTTGGCGCCGTTCATCGACCTCGTGCGGTTTGCGTTACGTTTAGCCGACGATTAGTTTGCCAGGGGACGGTCAACTTTGATCGGAGATTACGGGGGAGACCGGCGTGAACGGTACCCGATGCCCGAGATCCGAGATCCAGGATCGTGTAAACTGCTTACGATTAAGGGTTAAATTACTTGGAGCGCGTTTATCTTACCGTCCCAGCTGTAGAAGACAATTATAATTTTCAATAATTCATTCTAACAAAAAGACGGGTTACCCTCGGATCGTCGACAACTCATTTCACCGACACTGTTTTTCATCGACACGATTCGACCGACATTAACTTTCGTGGACATTACGTTTTCATCGACACTATACGTTTTCATTGACAGTCCGTGTACCGTAGCAGGAAACGTACTTAATGACACATAGCAGCATCACAAATTGGGTTGTATAATAACAATTTTGTTTTTTTTTGTTTTTATTCAAGCTCTGCAGACCCTTAAATGGGTCCATTTCGCTTTACGATTTGGTGTTACAATGTTACAAAAAAAAAAATTTTATCCTTTTTACAAATATGAAGTACATGTGAGATATAAATTAAATGGATAACTTACAGTCTTTGAAGAATAATAACAATTTCTTATGTAAGTACACTATCAGTTCCTGGAAACGAATGAACTCGAACCTGTCGCTAAACACTGACTGTCGATGAAAACACTTGTCGAACGTTCGACCGTGTCGATGAAAACATAGCGTCGGATCAAATCATGTCGATGAAAACATTTGTCGACGATTTGACCATGTCGATGAAAATATAGCGTCGACGAAAGTTTATGTCTGTTAAATCGCGTCGATGAAAACAGTATTGTTGAAATGAGTTGTCTACGATCCCAGGGTAACCCCAAAAAGATATTTGTTGTGCTTCCGAAGTTAGATCCATGGAAAGTTCTTCGTAGACGAGGAGGGTCGTAGCCGAATGTCAGCAATGAAATTAAGCGGCGCGGCTCTAATTAGACTGCAGGTAGGAGTTCTCATCGGCGGAACAGGAGAAATTTGATAAAACGCCGGGAGCTAGGAGAGCTCGAAGCCGAGTACATAGATGGTGAAGAGAGGGAGCGCGCGTGCCGCGTGAATTTGGTGGCAAAGGGAGAGCTAAATGGTCAGCTCGCGCGACACTGCGCGCAGCTCTCTCTCTGTTAAACGCCTGGCAAATTGGAACGAAGTTAAAGCGCGTTCACCGAGAGACTGCCAGACCGTCTCCTGCATCGAGTGGTCGTTCGTTCCAACCCCCAGTCGCGTCGCGGTTCTTCGAGGCGCCTAGGCGCGGCGGCCACGCGGAATCAGATTAATTCGAGTCGACGTCGCGTCGTCGTCTTTTGACCTGTTAACCGGCAAGGCGAGACGGCTCGCCGTCGTCGTCGTCGTCTGCGTCTACGTCGCTCGCAGTCGGCTGAAAAGCGAGCATTCCCTCTCCTTTTCTTTTTTCCGTTTGTTCCACGTGTCCCGCGACACCTGTGTCTCCTCTCGCGCTACGCTGAATCTCACCTCTCCACGCCCACTGATATCTCCATTAACCTCGATACGGTTCTCGGAAGTAATTACGCGAAGATCCTCGGATATTTCATCCGTTATCTCTCCGAGCTCCACGCTTTGATACGTTAACCGCTCGCACTCGAGGATCATCTCAGATAAATATGGAATTTAATTGAATTTTATCTGATTTGCACTAATTCTGCAAACAGGTTCGAACTTTGTTTGATTGAATTCGAACTCTCTATAAGTACTTCGAAAAATAGAAATAGTACTTCTAGGTATACTTGAACCCATGCCAGATAGTTTCGAACCTTTTACAAATACCTTATTTCTGGCATTTTTCTGATTAAAATGACACCAAACAATTGTATCTATGTATTTAGTGGTTTAATCCTTAGACCATATATACTTATAGACCCGGCATAGGTATAGTATGTGCATACAATGCCGTGTTCCAAGATTAAAAATTATCTGGTGCCCACAAGTCACGGAACGAGATAATTCAAAATGGAGGATAGTGCAGGATAGTGTATGAGACGAAGCACCTGGCTGTTGCGGTAGAAGCGAGATACACAAATATATTTGTTCAATTTTTAGTAAAAATTTGGGAAAATGGTGCAAACTTGTTGCATAAGAAATTGTAAGCACCGCAAAAACCGTGATACAAATAATATATCTTTTCACAAGTAAGTATTTTATACTTAATATCGCATAACCTATAACAAGTAGAATGCAATGTATATCTCGGACGAAATTCTTTGTAGTAAATGCAAACAAATTTATTTATAGATATTTAAAATAATAAGAGTAAAGTAAAAATGAACGAGTAATAAAATAAAATACATGTATATATGTATGTATATGTATTACAGTTACAATTTCCATAAATTTTTATACAGAATGAGATGCGATGACGATTCCCCTTTCCCCTCTCCAACTTCAGCTTCGTGGTACTGCGATTTCTTAACATACTATAGCACTTTGCCCACATAAATCGTCTGCTAGCCGGTTTTATCTTGGAACATGGCAAACTTATCTGCACCGGGTCTATAGGTATATGTACTTATAAGTATTGTAGAAAAATATGTACATACATAACGCGTATTCGATCCGTTAATAATAAAGGTGCTCGTTAACAGATTAACACTAGAACTACCGAGCCCTAAACGAGAGTGATGTATATTCTTGTATAATAATAACAGAATTGAGTTTATTTATTTAGATTTCGTAGGATTTTTATGGTAACATGTACTTGAATACAGAAGCATACTAACAAAATTTCTCAAGAAAATACATATCTGTAACTTCACGAATCGTAAAAGAAAAAACCGGAAACCAATCATTTTTACTGGCTCGGTAGTTCTAGTGTTGAAGTATCTAGAGTTCCTTTTTCTACAAGTATCTTTTCGAAACTTGTCAGTACTCATTCTGAGGTTCGATATCAGTTTGTATAAAATTAATACTTTTCACATATAATCATTTTAAGCAGTCATCGAAACCTATGAAATGAAACTTGGTTATTAAAATTAACTCTGATTCGTGAGTAAATATTGAACTTGAGTCCCTCCCTAATTCTGAGTTTCTTATGTACCGCGATACGACTTAACGCGTCACAGGAGAGGGTTGACAGTAATTATATCGTTTCTCGCGGACACTTCCTCCTGATATGATTAATCGATCTCGACGGTCGCAAGCAACAGCATCGCGGCGATTTCGAGAATCTGGTTTCCCTGGAACCGATGCAGCGCGTCGCGCGTCTGTTTCCCGCTGTCTCCCCCGATCGATGGAACCAGAGATCAGCCCCGCTGAGTAAACAAACTCGAGGAACTTAGGCAACCGCGCGCGCGCGCCACCGCACGATGTCGCTTTTCACATCAAACAACGCTCATCAAAATAATTCCCTCGTATCTTCCCGACGGTTTACGAGATATCAAAGCTCGTCGGGTTAAAATTAACACACCGTATACACGGCCTTCCGAGCGAGAGGGTCAACGGGTTAAGGGCGAGAGCGAGAGAAAAAATGAAGAGAGAGAGAGAGAGCGAGAGAAAGGCATAGTATGCTGTTCCAGGCTCCCGACGTTGTTTTCTCGCGACCGGTCTTAAAATTGACTCGGCGAGCAGCTCGTTGAAAGCTCGATCGTGGCGCGTAAACGCAAACACGCGCGAGGGCTCGTTCGCTCCGCGGTGCTTGTTCTCTTCAGCTCTGCTCAGCTCCGCTCTGCTCTGCTCTGCTCTGCTCTGCTCTGCTACGCCTCGCTCGAAATAGCGAGGCCGGTTAATATCGAGGCTGCGTGGCGGAAGAGAAGCGCGTTCCGCGAGCTGGCAACCGCCCGACGCTGCTAAAAAAAGAGTTCGACGCTGCTTCCAGCCCGAGCCCGTGGATCGCTGGATCTAGCCACGATCCGAGAGGCGAGGGTGTTCTCGATTCGGGGATCGCTCTGGAATTCCGCCATTTCCGGTCGTTTGTCTCTCCGGTATTCTCGTTCAGCCAAACAGTCTTTAATTAATATTATCGACGAATGATCTGAGGAGATTGAATCAATTGGAGAACAGTGAAGAATGTTTACTTATGTCGATCGTAGATTGTTGTAAAACGGATATTCAAATGATTTCAGCGCACTGGTTCGATCAATTTTTAAATGAATACACTATTCGCAAATTACCGCAATGATATTTTCAACGTTTCGATCTTACTTTAGATCATTTAAAATTGATCGAACCAGTGCGCTGAAATCATTCGAATTTGCGTTTTAAAACAGTGAAGGTTCGCCTAGTCTAAGAAACAGAGATTTATTCTTCGAATAATGTACAAGACGCGAGAGCAGACAGGAGTATTTGGAGGAGTTGCCAGTGGAAGCAAGCTTGCGATCTAGGGATCGATTTCTGTTGGAAGATGCGATTCCTTCAGATTGTTATATTCAACTATTTTAGTATCGACATAACAGAAGAGTAAATAGCTTTGCTATGGTAAATCATTGCTTTGCTATGGTGATCACTGGATCAACAATTAATTTATTTGAAAATGACTGTCATCGAATCGTCAGCAGCGGATATCAATTTATTTATTCTGAAATTAATATAACTGATAATTTTTTTTAGTTTTAGTTCGATTTAAGTGAATTATATAAGATAGCGTAAGTTAAGTTAGTAATAAGGTTAAGTTAATGAGCGGCGGGAGGAGGAAAAAGGATACGGATGGTGTATGAATTGTAACCCTTAAGGGAACAATCAAATTTAATATAATACAGGGTGTCCCAGCTAACTTGACCACCTCGAATATCTCGCTTAGTGTTAGTAATTGAAAAAAAACGTTACAGGACAATATTAACCCTTTTAGTACCGGCGAAAAAAAAAAGACCTCTTGTGATGAGTACAATAAGGCCCCAACAAAGGCGCAACGATATATCGTCGTTGGTATTTTTGGTAAGTGCACCGAACGACGATACAAAAAGGGTTAACCTAACTGAAGGGGCAATATAATGATTAGGAAAAAACTTTTTTCAAGGTCATTTTCCTACTATAATACTATCTACATATATCTCGGTACAAAGTTCCTTACCAAGGCCGCGCAAGGGTAGGTACCAGGTATGTCCATACCAAGGTCACTGCGTAACTGGGAAAACCTGGTACCCTACGTTAATGAAAAGGAAGCGGCGTGGCAATAGCCAAGCTGCTACAGATCCTAGTTATCGAAGGTCAAGGGACAATATTTATCCCAGCCCGTAACCTCCGAGAATCCTGCTCCGAGGGGGCGTGGTAGGCCCCAAGTGGGCGTGGTATTTCTGCTCTCAATTTCAACGGAGTCGGGGCTACGTCGCGTCGCCAGGACTCGAATGGCTATAACGGAGTCACGGAGTCGGAGAACTGCAGAGCCGGGTAGCCAAAGAGCCGTGGAAGCAACGGTGCCACGAATCTAATTGAGCATCCCTGTCTGGCATCTCGCCGTGGCTGGTTCCGTTTCGTTTGGCAAACGATCCCGCCACCGCCCCCGCTTTCGCGACGAGGCGCGTCGGAGCGAGCACTGGAGGACGTTTTCTGCTCCGTTCTGCTCCCGCTCGGTTCCACGGCTCCTCGAGGACGACGGAACGATTGTCGTTGCTCGATGAACGGCAGCCGGCGAAGGAGTTCCTCTTCCGGCAACTTGTGCGCCGCTTTCGAAAGGATCGACGACTTTGTCGCGAGAACGACCCCCTAATCATTTTCCCGTTGGAGAGGCGGCGGCAGCGGAGGGGCGGGAGTGGGGGGTGGGGGAAAGTTCGAGAGGCTGGGATCGAGGAGCACGGGCGAAAGGGTAGCTAGCCGAGGAGAGATCGTGAATTAGCTCGGCACGGAACTTCGTTCCCAAGTCGTCCCCCGGCAACTCTGTTCGAAGAAAGAAGACGTCCCTCTTCCGTCCAATCGTTTCCTCCGCGGAACTGTGGAAACTTTTCGTGCGCCGAGAGGCTACGAGTGCCGAGGACGGATCGTTTCTTATTTAAAAAGAGGTTGGGGATGAAAAAAAAAAGCCGTAGCGAACATCGTACGAAAAGAATATCTTCACCGCGAATCTCGAACAGTCGCACTGTCTACAAGGGAAATATTTTTCTAGGGAAATCGTGGACGAGAGGAAATTGCCCCGGGGGAGGGGGAAACGGGGGGGACGGGTTTGGGTTCGAGGGAATTTGAGCCGGAGTCCCGAGGCGAACGACACCCGGGATCCTCGTTCCGCGACGGACCCGCTAATCCCTCGGTTTTCACGCTCCAGGGCGGATATCTCGATCGAGCCAGGTAATCGACGACGGCTGAACGGTCCGGTCGGCGCAACGTCGCTCGAAACCTAACTTCCAGTTTTCAACCTCTTTGAATATTCACCTGGATTCCATCAGATTCGCCGATTCGTAAGAAATATTTCTCCAAGTTAATTAATCACAGAGATATATCTCCAGCAGGAAAGATACGAGTCCGTTTAATTCCCTCGATAAAAATTCCAATTCGAATAAACGTTCGGCGGCTACTCGTAACATTCCGGGATGCGCCGCGGCTATTTCGAGGCAACGATCCCTTCCGGGCCGGCGCGGCGTTTTATCACCGCTCGAAAATTCACTTCACCCGTATAATTCGGAAAGCTCGCGCGCCATAGGAGAATATTTTAACATGCACGCGGTACGAAATAACACAGCGTCGTTCGAACTGTACGCGACAGAGAATTTTAAAGTGGTTCTCGAGAAGTAGTCGATCGTCGAAAGGGAAATGCTCAATTTTTGTGGATAAAGCCGAAGCCTCGGTTTGATTTTACGGCTACAAGTTCGGCACGAAACTCGATCAGGCTGTGTATCGGATCGCTTTCGAAAAACGCGTGCAGGGTGTAACACCGGAGACGACGTCGATTGAATTCGCGTTTTTAAAACTTCGGATCGGAATGATTCCGGCGAGCATGTTGGCCGGCTCGTTGGTAACGGCAGGCCCGAGGCTCTCTCTCCCGTTAATCCGTTAATCCGTAAAGCGTCTCTAAGGGGATTTAAGACACAGATGGCGAGAGGGAAACGAAGCCGGGTCAAAGAGGTCGTTGCCGGTGCAGCGGGACGAAATCGGGTCGAGGAATCGTTTAGGAGGCTTTTTTTCACTCCTCCATCTTGTTTCCTCTTTTTGCCTCGAGTTCGTGTGCTTCTCTCCGCGCCTCTTCGCCGATACAATCGGCCGAGTAGGCGTCATCTTGAAAATTAATTACCGAAGATAGCCCGAACCGGTAACGAAGTTGGCCGGCACGCGACCAATACGCGGCGCTCGATACAAATTGCTACCATTAATTAAGAACGTCGCCGAGCCTCTTTTCTTTCTTTTACTTCGTCGTCGACGACGACGACGACGACGAAGTAACGGGATCGGCTCGTTGACCGAACGAGGATCGACCGATCTCGCGGGTCGAGGATATTATCCTGCGATCCCATCTTGTCGATCTCAATGAATGGCGCAGCTGTGACCGAGGTTAAGGGGGTTGCACGATAACGACTCTTCTTCCAGCAACCCAATTTACGTGCATCTTCCCGGACACAAAGAGACAAAGAGCTCCGTTGAAATATCGACGCAACGAGTGGAGCAGAGTCGCGCGGCACGGATCGCATTTCATTTTCCTACCGGTAACCTCGGTTTATCGATAACACCGCAATAAGAAAAAACCGCCCCGGTCGAACCGCGCTTTCCATGTACGCCGCAAATAATTTCGAACGGCGGGTTTCACCGGATACCGAATAGCAAATGTATTTCTAAAAATGTTCAGTTTCTGTAAGTATCAAAGTAGAACATTACTGTAGTTTTTGGAAAACCCCATATCCTAGAAATATTGGGAAATACCTGACGCCCCCTCATTTTTATAGTATGCCGTCCTCCCTTCAGGTATGAAGGTACGTACCGCCGCTCTCGCGTTTGGGTAATTTGTTCTAATTATGCGTCCGTCTTGTAGACACCTTCCGACAACGTCTTCTTATAGTTGAATATATTTTCTTTCACCGTCTTCGTATAATTATTTTACACATAACCTCTCAACAGTAAGGACAACATATATCCTAATGTTGTATATCCGATAACCCTAGGCCCTAGTTAAACGCCAACGCATCACGATAATCATGCCATAGACACGTCAGCCAAAACACTCGAATCATCAGGACCAAACAGACCCTTAGGCTTTGTCTCTTCCACGTGATCCTTTCCACAACAAACCTTTTCTACTCCCTTCCACATTTTCCTCTCAAAAACTACATATACAGAGTGTCCCGTGTAACTGGTGGTACAAGCGAGTAGGGGGTGATTCTACGTGAAAAATTGAATCGAAAATGTAGAATAAAATTTGTTCATATTACGCTTTATTTTCGAAAAAAATAAGTTTGAAAATTTATCGAGTACGCGTGTACTTGATTTAGCTTCTGTTCGACGGATTTCATTGTAGATCACCTCCATTCTTGTTCGTAAACGTTGTCAATGGACAGATTTCCAGAATTCGTCTAATTTATGAACTGTTGGAGGTGATGTCCAACGGTGTTGCAAACATAACTGCGCTCTCCTTATTAAATTGCATCGAACGTTTATGTAAATTTTCAAAAAAATAAAGCGTCATATGAAAAAATTTTATTCTACATTTTCGAGTCATTTTTCGCCCACTACTAGCTTGTACCACCTTATTGTACCAGTTACGGGACACCCTGTATATAGCAGTCCGTCGAAACAGATGGAGGGCTTCTTCTTGCATACTCCAGTGCAGAAGGTTACGTCGTTGTACCTTAACTCGCCACCGTGTACATATACTTAAGTAAAACTCTTCTCGATTTTATCGTAAACTGTTGTACTCGATTTCCAAACCCGGAATCCAACGCTAACGTGAAATATCGACGTTCGTACCTGAGTGTGGCAACGAGAAACGAATTTACAGGGCACGACCTACCGGAAAGACCTTTATTAAATTTCGATCGCAAGCCAACCGACAAAGATTTCAATCTGCCCGGACGGAATTGCATAATAATTAGTATATCCGTGTCGCGTCAATTTTACCGCGTTCCACGTCGAGAGGCAGGCTCGGCTGTTTCCCCCGTGGCCGGTAATTCCGGGTCTCTCTCGAAACGAGGGTAAAGCAATATCTAGGCCCCGGGTCCCCGATACCGTCGAAGAGAGTGTCCGTTTCAAAGGATCGGAATATTACAAGCGTTCCGTGCTCGTCGACAGAGAAACAACCGAGCCACTCCGCGCGCCTCTTTATTATGCGAGTTGCCGCTTTGATCGCGTCGTCGAATCCGCGGGCCGCGTTCATCTTTAACGCGGCCGATCGCGGGACTCTCTCTACTCTTTCCCTCTCTGGCCGTTTCCCTCTATCGCTCGTACTCGACGGTTCCTTCAATTATCGCTCGGCTCGCTCGACCGAGGACGAGAGAGAGGAACTTCCGACCTGTTCCGCCTCGAGCAAACTACGTCCGTCCTCCATCGTGGACGGAAGCGCGCACCCGCGTGCAAATTAACACCGTGTCCGTATCGATCCCCCTGTCCCATCGCCGTTGGCGGCCTCGATGACGACTCCTAGATCCTGACAACGCTGTCCGAGCCGCAGATTCTCGCAGATTCGACGTCCGTATCTCCGTCGACGGTAAAATCTTTCAAATTTATAGTTCCCCATTTTCATACTTTTTGGACTTTTGTAAAACAGTATACGCGCCGTTCATGTAACTCCTCGATATTAGTTGTGGAACGTAGAAAATTGATCGCGGATTAAGCGCAATTATTATATTAATTTTGTGCGCGCCTTTCCATTTCGGATAGATCACGAACACATTTGAACAGAACTCAGAGGAGTTTGAGGAGCAGAACGTAGGAGGCAGAGGGGCAATACACCCTGTACGTGAGAAATACTCTGAACCTGTATAGCGAGGCGACTGTTGCTGCTAGCTGCCGGATAGGCAAAGACCAGCGAGGACGTACACGTATAAAAACGCGACCGAAAAACACGAAGTCTCCGAGACAACATTCGGAGCACAACAAACCCCGGAATGTTCCCCACGGCGCGCGGCGCCCTCGCCTGTTGGCTAAGGACGCCGAACGGCGAAAACATATTTAGAATCCTACAGATATTAGGCATCAGTAGACTCCAGATTTTATGCATTTATGGCAAAAATCAGTACGTGCAATTTAGAACAGTGAAAAAACTAGAAGACTAGTATTAATATATTATTTTCACTATATTCAAATTATTAGTGAAAAATATAGATATTATAGTTATATGTAGATATAGATATTGTATAGATATATAGATATACATAATGTAGATATACAATAGATATACATATTGTAGATATATAATAGATATATAGATATACATATTGTAGATATATAAATATATATGTAGATATATAAATATATATGTAGATATATAAATATATATGTAGATATATGTATATCTATATGTAGATGTACATATAGATGTAAAGAAAATTTATCTAGCGCAGTCATAAAGCCGAAATCACTTCTCGTGGCTTGATTCTTGTCTTCTTGTCCATGAAAAATACACGGCTGTTGGACAAGAATCAATCGTGTTCTACTCTATGTTCGGCTTTCTTTTGAAGTCTCGCGCGGCGCGATATCTAGACGGAGTCATAAATCAAAAAGCACTTCTGGCCACGATTCGTGTCCATGAAAAACACGGCTCTTGGACAAGAATCAAGCTTTTACTGTACATAGAAATACATATAGATATACATATAGATATACATATAGATATATGTATAGATATAGATATATCTGGATGTAGATATATGTATAGATATAGATATATCTGGATGTAGATATAGATATATCTAGATGTAGATATAGATATAGATTAGATATACATATGTATGTATTATAGATATAAATATTAGTCGTCAGTTATATCATATTACTTTAGAGTCCATCTGAAAGATAGCCCTCGATTCTACATTCTCCCGATCGCCCAAGAAGCTCATTCCCGGTGCATGCCTTCCATTCTGCGCTATCGTGACAAACACAGTTTGACCGATAAGGGAAAGGGGGATGAGAGCGTTCCACGTGTCCAGGCATGAACACCATCCTGAATATTTTCTAGTTTCGTATCTCCGTGGAGGAGCCGGAATCGTCGTAGTAAGCCACGACGCGACGTTTCCCTTCGGATCGTAAACGACCCGACAAGAAAATTTCGTGTCCCAGCGTCGGGGGCGCTGGTTTGCGCCTGATCCGCGCTGGCCGAGCTCTACCGTCCGTTAAAGCGGGTTCTTGCGGGTAGGTAGAGCGCGGCGTTTGGGTGTCATCGGCCGGTCGAACGAGACCCTCCTCCATCGAAATCCCATCAACGTCGCACGAGAGCAAATCCTTGCATAATGGAGCGATCTCGGCGACCCATCGATCCTAGGGTCTCGCCACCGTCTCCTCGGTAGCAGTTGCTTCCCTCTGACCCGTCTTCCGACGAGTCCTCCGAGTCCTCCGTGTACACGCGTCTCTCCCCCTCTCGATGTTCCGCGCCCCTCTCCCGGATTCCCTCAGGATCCCCTCCCGGTGCTATGTTCGTCGCAACCGCCGTCGTAACCGCACTGCTTTCAGTTATCTCGGCGGTCCGACCACCGAGCCCACCCCATCTAACTCGCGATTCTAACATCCGCTCGAATTCTGTTCCGCCCCCGCCCCCGCCCCCCTGAACGGCAGCTAGGCCAACAGAGGCGAACGCGCGTTCTCGAGCGTGACGATCGACGCGGAGAGGCGCAGGACGTCATCGCGCGCGCGCTTGTGTGCCCGGACAGAGGGACAACGCGATTTAGCGGAATTACTGGACGCCGCGTAATTACTGGTTCTCGTAATTCCGAATGCCTGGCGGCTTGTTACGTTGCGGTCTCGCGAGACCCCTTGCCAAGGCCCGGTCGATACCGCAGCCCCCTTCACCGACCCCCGCGATACATCCCTCGGTTCCCTAGCGAGGAACGAGATCGGCCTCGATCGTCCCCGCAGAAAGGCATTCCCCTCTGTTAACTCGCGATTGATCGGCGATGCGACCCTGTCGAACCCGTGCCCCCCTGTGCCTCCCACGAATTCCCGCTCGGATTACGATTACGCGTCCACCCAAACCTTATTCGCTTGCTTCCTCTTCCACGAGGATGTTCTCCCGGCAACGATTTCGCACAGATTTTCCCACCCCCCTACGAACACTTTCCATGGCTTCGTAACCTGCTCCACGCGAGCTGTCAATGTTTCGGGGACGTAGGCTCAACAACGTTACGCAAATCAGCCCCATTAACCCCTTCGGAGAGGATGATGGATTGTCAGTTTGTTTCGGGATGGTGGACGTTATTATGATTCTACGGATGTTGGAATAATCTCTTGGTGATACTATCCCTATCTTCAAATTCTAGGAAACACATTTAACCCTTAACACTCGGATGGCGACTCTGAGGCACCACTGAAAATTGCTATGCCATTCTTAAAAATATTGTTCACATTATTATTTTTGTTCGTATTTGATAAACTAGTAGACATTTAACAAAGAATAAAAAAATATTATACAGTGTGTTTAGCTACAGGTGGGAGAAAATTTAACGGGTGGTTCTCGACGATAATATAAGACGAAAATATAAAAAAATAAAAAAATTTCAACGTACACTTTTGTCAGAAGTGTTGCAGCATTTTAGGCGGATTTTTAATTCTCCATAACTAAATAACAAAGCCGAAATCGAAATTTTTTTATTCTTTATTTTCGTCTTATATTATCGTCGAGAACCAGCCCTTAAATTTTCTCGCATTTGTAGCTAAACACCCCGTATAGAATGGAAATAATCTAGAATAGAAAAATCTTTCGTTTTTTAGTTAAAATAGCTCCGAGTGCAAAGGGCTAATAATAGGATATCTGTCGTTAGGGCTAGAAAGCGGATTCTATGCATTTATGGCAAGAACTAGTAGGTGTAATCTAAAAGAGTAGAGACACATTAGAAAAATGTGGAGATGCTATTATATTATTTTCAACATATTAAATAAATTTCCATGTCACTGCAATTTGTTGTAATTCGCGTAAAAAAAATTTATTTTGCATAAAGAGACCTACTGTCTACTTATTAAGACGTGTACAGAATTTGAAAAGTTTAGACTAGTAATCAGTTTTGAAATATTTCTCGGGCCAAGCCCGATTATTAAGGAAATTGATTTGCAAACAACCGGAAGCTGGACAATCGTATCGACCAGCTAGCAGCTGGAATATCACGAGGCAAAATCTGTCCGGCCCACGCGGACGATGTCCGCCGATCGATGCGTGCCGCTCCGAAAAAAAAAACAGTCATTTGTATTCTTTTTGTCTCGTATTTATCAGCTGGCCATCAATTATGAAACGTTCTGTATTTGCAGGTAACGCGGCGGGCACGCGCGATTTTCGCACCGATGCGCCGTTCTCTATGAAAACCATGGAACAAGTGCCATTTGTCTGGACGCAGAAATTCCGGAAAAAATGATTCGCTGTCCCATACACCTTCAAGCATGATATAGGGGACGCAATTTGTCGGGGGGTCTCGATGCAAGAAAAATGGCTCCGGTATCGTATGACGTGACGCGCGCGGGTCGGGTGGTTCGTCGAGGCCCATCCCCTGCGACGTCCGGAAGATTAATACTTTTCCCTACAATATTCGTACCCCTGACAAAGATTTTAAACAAAATTACATAGGGTGAGTCACCTAACCTCAAATATGTTGTTTTTATGGATAGTTGAATGGTTTAATCAAGGTCACTATAATTTTTTTTTAATGGAACCACCCCTTTTTAAACACCCACGATGGCAGATTCTCTCATTAGGACTATTCAATTACTCGAGGTCATTCAAGGTTACCATAATTTTTTTTAATGGAACCACCCCTTTTTAAACACCTACGATGACAGTTTCTCTCATTAGGACTACATAATTACTCGAGGTCGTTCAAGGTTACCATAATTTTTTAAAATGCAATCACCCGCTTTTAAACACCCACAATGGCAGTTCCACTCATCAGGACTATAATTACTGAAGGTCATCAAGGTTATCATAATTTTTAAAATGCAACGACCCGTTTTTAAACACCCACAATGGCAGTTCCACTCATCAGGACTATAATTACTGAAGGTCATTCAAGGTTATCATAATTTTTTAAAATGCAACCACCCGTTTTTAAACACCCACAAAGGCAGTTTCACTCATCAGGACTATATTACTGAAGGTCATTCAAGGTCACGAATTTGTACGTTACAAGTTTCTATCTATCTGAATGTACCGTGCGTCTCTGTTATCGATATGTAGCCATTAGCGAAAAGAATCGGCAAGCAAGTAGCCTCTTCATTGTGGTGCTCGTCCCAGTTTTCTACGTTGGATAGACGGACAGATGGTTTTCCGCGCGAGCAGGCCCTCGTCTCTCGCGGGCTCGACGAGAATGGCCGCGGAACCGTCGCGTCGCGTCGCGTCGCGTCGAGAATCCATCGAGGCAGGAAGTAAATACCTGTTCCAAGTTTTTTCGTCCTGAAAAAGTGTTTCTGTGTTCCCGGTTTTCTTCCCGGCACTTTGTTACTTCTGTCCGCCCAGGCCTTTTGTTGCTACGAAGAAAAGCCAATGTTCGCCGCGCGTTCCTCCGCCCACCCCGTCGTCCTCCCCACCCCCGCCAACCCCTATTTCGTCCGTATTTCCTCGACGAGCAATTCGCGTCAAAAACGTTTTGAACGGCATTCCGAGCGGAATCGTCTAATCGCGACCGTTCGAGTCCAGCGATATTGTCTGACATTTCTTGTATCTTCCATTTTGACCTGATTCGGTCGACGAAAGGTATTCCGCGAACGGGCCGTTTGTTAACGAACGTTTGACGCAGCAGAGTCGGTTGTTAAACACGGTTCCGTTTTCAATTTCCCAGGAATAACATCATCGCAGCAGCAACGCGGTTCATTATCAAGATTAAAACCCTTTGGTTCGGATTTTTGAAAACACCTTTTTGCGAACGTGCCCATAGATAGACGGATACGGCGTTCGGCCCCAAAAACCCGAATACGAAAATTTCGCTCGTTGCATAGGCTCGCATAGCCGCCTCTGGATCCGATGCTCGCGCGCAAAAACGATGCTCAAGATGCGCTTATCAAAGATTTTTAGGTCAAACTCTCGACGGGACGGCTAACAACGTTCCCATCGTTGGAGCGTAACGGATTTCTATGGCATTCGGCTGTCCGCCGGTTAAATTTTCCGAGCTGTACACATCGAATTTTACTTTGGCGAAGCTAATTGCTTCAGAGAACTCGCCCTTTAAGAGATTGAAGCGCAAGGACGTGCTTGTAGCGCATGCCCCGTGTATCCACGTAAGTATCCACCGGTGATTCGTCGAAATCCCCGGAGAACAGAACTTTTACAGAACATTCGACCCATCAAGCTAATGATCGCGCCAGATGATACGAGTCCGATCGTGCTTGCTCTTTGCGCTTTTTCGAGAAAACAAAAAAAAGATTCACAGGCAAGTGTTACTTCCTTCGATTACGCTTGCTCCGAACGGAACGACCTAATTTCAAATTTTCCTTTGAATCGGTAAACACGCTTTTGTGCGAGATTACAATTGAAAGAGCACGGCGAATTTATGGAATCGGACTGCGCTCGTACAATTTCTCGGAAATGTTTATTTTTGGGAAACGCAAGCGAACAGTGTTATTTACAACGCGATGAAAAATTAATAATAATTAACATGAGTTTGTGGTAGCGGCGCAAGTTTCGATCATTTACCAACAACAAATGTGCAAATTTAAATTTTTATGATTCTCGACGTTTCGATCCAAAATTTGGATTCCAAATGCGGACCATTCTCAAAGAGAAAACATTTTTTGCGTCTGAAACAAATATAATGTTTAATTTTTGACACTAACATTTTGTGACATAACAATTGACGTTATAAGACAAAAAACAATTATAAACTGTGGGACACTTACTTGTTGTTCAAACTATTGCGATTTTAATAACAATTTTTGAGTTACCCATAATACAACCGACTATGATGAAGCATTTGGATCGAAACGTCGAGAATCATTAAAATTGAAATTTGCACATTTGTTGTTGGTAAATGATCGAACCATCATAGTCGGTTGTATTATGGGTAACTCAAAAATTGTTATCAAAATCGCAATAGTTTGAACAACAAGTAAGTGTCCCACAGTTTATAATTGTTTTTTGTCTTATAACGTCAATTGTTATGTCACAAAATGTTAGTGTCAAAAATTAAACATTATATTTGTTTCAGACGCAAAAAATTTTTTCTCTTTGAGAATGGTCCGCATTTGGATCGAAACGTCGAGAATCATTAAAATTTAAATTTGCACATTTGTTGTTGGTAAATGATCGAAACTTGCGCCGCTACCACAAACTCATTTTCATTTGAAATTACGATCGAAAATTAAGCTCTTCTTAATAATAATTATCCGTCGAGGTTTTTCTGTGAGAAAATCTGTTGAAACCGATCCTAGAGACAACATTAAACATATTTGAAAACTGAGACCGGAAGCTTGTAACGCTCTTATGACGACGGCGATAATTAATTTGGCGAGGAGAGGGTTAAAACGGCCAGAGGATCGACGTAGTCGGTGGATTAGTGGAGCGAGGGTTAACGGAGCGATCTCCTCGGCGCGTTGTCTCGATCGCTCGAAAGATCCTCGGTTCTCGGGGGATGAAGGGATGAAGGGATGAAGGGGATGAAAGGAATGAACGGAACGAAGGGAGGGGTCGACGGCCGAGGAACCGCGCGCAACCATTCCCGTGTCTCCACGGAGAGGTTCTTGGACCGGCCAAGGAAACGAGCAATCGACCGTAATTGCGGTACCACTGGCCCCGATTAGACCGAAACCGCTGCCGTTATTGGATAATTAAGGGGAACGAGACGCGATGCGATGCGATGAGATGCGATGAGATGCGAGGCATCGCGTAGACGATGGCGACTCCTCGCTCGAATCATCGCTAGATTAGCACAAAGACTGCCGCGCTGCTTCAACGAGATTTCTTTGTTGCGAAATTCTCTCGCCAATTACACCTATGTCTCCAACCTTTTCCAAACCTCCTTTGAATCTCGTTGAACTTGATTAAAATCCGCCGGGATCCATGGTCAATTATTCACGCGACAATCAACTGTACCATTTTGTACAGAACCAAATCCGGCTAAGGATGAATAAGGATGAGAAATAAATTGTAAGGGAACTGCAAAATAATCTCCTCCCTCAGATTCAAGTAGCATCAAAAAAAATTATTGTAAGGAAACTGCAAAATTATCCCTTCCTTGAAATTCAAATTGCAATTTAAAAAAATATATTGTAGGGGAACTGCAAAATAATCTCTTCCTTGAGATTCAAATTGCATTTAAAAAAATATATTGTAAGGGAACTGCAAAATAATCTCTTCCTTGAGATTCAAATTTCATTTACAAAAAAATATTGTAAGGGAACTGCAAAATAATCTCTTCCCTGAGATTCAAATTGCGTTTGAAAAAATATATTGTAAAAAAACTGCATAATAATCTCTTCCTTGAGATTCAAATTTCATTTACAAAAAAATATTGTAACGGAACTGCAAAATAATCTCTTCCTTGAGATTCAAAAATGCATTTAAAAATAGAAATTGTAAAGGGAATCTCGCCGATAATGTAAAATGGAGCAACGCAATTCCATGTACTTTAAACGTCTCCCGTCTTGCTCCGGTAGCTAGAGATCTTCGGCGTCGCCTTCCATCTTTTAATGTACGCCGCAAGGTACCATTTAGTAAATGCTAAGCACTTCATTCTTTCTGTTACATCTTTCGTGCATTCTACTTCCGCTCTTCTCCAGCCTCCGTTTTTGGGTCAGGTTTGAAAACAGGCCTTTAGCCGAGGCTTTACGCGATATCGTGTAAACTGCATACCTTCGAACGCTTGCACGAGTTCTCGCGCACAAAAAGGCGAGCGTCTCGTACCTAGACGCGAAAGCATTAAAAAATCCTGCACGAGACGGATTTTTATTTTCTAAAGAGGAACTCGAGCGGCCGCCGCCGCCGCCGCCTGGTAACAGTTCAGAGGTCATGTACAACCGATCGACTATTCGCTAAAACTAGTGATGGGCACTATCGACTAATAACTATCGACTAAGTCGATGGTAGCTGTTACTATTTTCAGTCGAATTTTGCAGTGGTGGGGGTTACTATTTTCAGTCGACTGTTTTACTGAGTTCTGCAGTGATGGGGGTTACTATTTTCCTTAGACCATATATACTTATAGACTTAGACCATATACATATGTACAAGGTGTAACAAAATTTCGTGTCATGATTTTGGCAGATGGTTCTACACCTTCGGATCGGTGGAGATTTGTGAAAAGAAATTGCCGCAAAGTTGACCATGACCTTGATATTCAAGGTCAAATTTTTTAAGCTTGAATCGCATTCTACTCAAAAAACGAAAAAAAAACAAAAATAATGAAAAATAAAAAAATTTGACCATGAATTTTAAGGTCAAGATCGATTTTGCGGCATTTTCTTTTCACAAATCTCCACCGATCCGAAGGTGTAAAACCATCTGCCAAAACCATGACACTAAATTTTGTTACACCCTGTATATGGATCTAAGCTCCCTACACACTAAAGCAATTCATTCGACTGAAAACTATCGACTAAATAGTTGATAGTATATCACTCCGCTGGTCGCGGGAAATTGGAAACATTGCGAATCTATGTATAATTGGAGGATCCTATATCGTCGGTTGATAATTAATAATTAATTGAGTCTTCGGTTTTGACTTGTGCTTGTTTGCTCGACCATCGAAGCATCGCGGTACCCTGTAACCGAGGAAAGGAGACGATCGACGGGTCTGCGAGAATTTTAATTAGTCCGGTGAGTGGACGGATAATAAAAAATAAGTTTGGTCCTCGGAGGGGGAGAACGGAAGGGTACGAAAACGAAGGTGAAGTCGCGGCCGACAGCCGATTAACGAGCTTGTTATTTGTCCGGGGCTGCGACGATGATGTTTCGAGGCTTCGCGTGGGTCGCGCGAAACTCGGAACGTGGAACGGTTCCGGCCCGACGATGGCCACTTTTATATCACGGTCGACTATTTATCCTCCCGTTGATTGCGAGGTATAATATTTATTCGCGCGGTTCTTTAATTAAAATCGGACATTCGACGAAATATCGGCCGCGGCCACGCTTTGATTCTATTTACCGTTTCGTGATCGCATTTAACTGGCGCGGCCCGGCCCGGCCCGACCCGGCGCGGCTGGGCGCGGAATATTCTCTCCCCCGGTGTTCCCGTGATTCGCATTGATTCGCGGACCAGTTTCCGTATCCATTCGCGGATTCGCGCAGCCTCTGAAAGAGCTATTCACGCAACGAATCAACCAAATGGATAAACGATAATATCGTCCATCTAGCGCGGCGACGTTCGCGATTATCGACGGGACGCGCGACACGACACGCGTCGCTTTGATTCTGTTTCGAGCCTCCCGGCACCGTTCAATCCTTCGATTGTGACTTCGCCCGACTCGTACCGCTTTCACCGGCGGCGCGGCGCGGCGCGACGTACACACACGCGGCGCAATTTACCCCGACAGGTCTACCACTTCGTTTGACACCACCGTTTCGACGCGAACAGAAATTATGCCATTTTTTCTATCAAGTCTGTTAGAATTATTAATTAAATAAACTGAATTAATTAAACAAAGTTTTATTAATGAAGCAAATGAAATTACGAGCACAAAGAAAACACGTCTTTACGGTTTAAATGTTATATGTCAAATGAGTATCACGGGCAAGAAAATAGAACGATGTGTTAAACAAATAAACAACTGTTTTATAAACAAACTGAACCATACCAATATTGAAACATATCGAATCGATTATAATCGAACATTAGAAACATTAGATTAATTTTGACATAATATTTCAATAAAGTCTATTGGGAATATATTCACTAATAAATATTATTATAAAAACTTGGACGTTCTTCCTCTAGGAGTCGTTTGAAACGAATTAATACTCTGGAGGCTTCGGCCGAGTATCGATGGACACTGCAACAAAGTAGTCTCTCCTGTATTCCTGAACGACCGACTTTCGTTTCGATTATTCCTACTCTAGAAAAATATATATTTTTTTTTTTTTAATTAAAGAGCTTTAGATCTTTTCTGATCCATAAGCCTTATACATATAAACTTCTTACAAAAATTATTCTAAATAGGAACTTTTCGTTTCTTACTCGCGACTATTGCATTTATTTTCTTTTTAATAGCCTGATGTTTTATGTATAAGTAGAAACATAGAGAGAACTAATATTGCATTTATTGCAGAAGTCATTGATAATTTTTAATATTTTCATCTTTGGCTCTTTTAGAAATACATGTGCATCGTTTGCATGTGCTGTCTCTTTCTTCCCTGTATTTTTGGCATTGCCATAAGATTGGGCTATCAATTATACCTAGCCTAGCTAAAGATTTATTAGAATTGTAATGATTAGATCTTAGCCTATTAAATCTTACAACTACTTCTCTAGGCAGTCTTTGATTGTAAAACCATGGTTTTTTTTATATTCAGAATATTTTTCGTAATATAGTTGTCCTTTCTTATTAAATTCTTGTACTAGTAATTTGCTTTATACATACATTAATACAACGACGCTATCTCTTGGAAATAGGCGATACTATATGACGACCGATGTATACATATACAATTTCTAACAATAACATGTAACTGTGACCTCAAGTAGTCAGTCGCTCTTGAGCCACAACAGTAGACAAACGTGTATTCGATCCGTAAATAATAAAGGTGCTGGTCAGAGTTGGGCAAAATTTTCATCTAAATAAAAATTTCGAATAACGAGTAAAAAATAACAAAATTTTTATTCATTATTCGATGGTTCGCGTTTATTAGAGTTAGCAGTAGTTGTGGAAAGATTTATTCGAAGCCTCCGAATAAAAAATACCGATAAAAGATGAAAAAATTATTTACTTCCCGATTTTATAGGATAAATTCTCGTCGAATATAATTATTTATTCGAAGCTCGTCGAATAAAGACACTTTTTTATATTCGAACCATCGAATAATGACTAAAATTTTTTTCATTTTTTATTCGTTATCCGAAATTTTCTATTCAGATGAAAATTTTGCCCAACTCTGGTGCTGGTTAACAGATCAAAGTATCTAGAGTTCCTCTTTCTACACCTACACAATTTCGTACTGTGTGTCGACACATTCTCGCCAGAATAAAATATCCGAAATATCCAACAGTCTAGAACAAAACACGACGACAATAAAATAATTTTTCCCGTAATACACGTGGCAATTTTAATAAAAAAAAAAAAAAATGGAACAAATATCGCAACACCGGCGAGAAGAACACAGACCCAGATAAGAATCTTTAGAAAATTTTCCCCGGGCCTGCGAAGGAAAGTTGGAAGCCCCGGTCGCGTTGTTCGAGAGCAGAGCGTGGTCGTCGGCATCCTTCGGAATTTTCTTTTGCCGTGGATGTCCTCGAAGTTTCTTGCGCGGCGTTCGAGCATTGTGAGCATCGTCGCGGCTCTCTCAATCCGAGAGAATTGGATGGGCCGGCCGCCGCGCCGGAGAGAGAACGCCGCCGCGTCGCGCCGCGCCGCGCCGTGCGGCACCACGCGAGAAGTACAAGCCGAGGAGAGCGAGCGCGCGGGGGCGGAGGGAAAAAAGTCAGCGAAAAAGTGGAAACGGAAGAAAGCTGGTGGAGAAAGAGGAGAGGGAAGGGGAAGGGAGGGAGGGAGGTCGGACGACGACGGTCGGGCACAGGGAAAAAGGAGAATAAACGCGGTCCGGGGCACGAATGAAACAAGTTTCTGTATTTCTAAAGCCTCTCTTGACTCTGTTCGCGAACGAACGCAGAACTCTTCTGACCACGGTTGACCGAGCGCGGACTCTCCCCCTTGGCAAATACTGGCTTCGACACACAATATTATCGCGCTCCGGGGATCTAAACTATCGCGGCGGAGAGAGAGTGTGTGTGTGAGAGAGAGAGAGAGAGATCTGCGAACCGTTTTAGCCCCGTCTCAGAGAGAACCTGGCGCGAAACTTCCTTCTCCGCGAGAGAAGTTGGACGAACTCTTTCAAGAGGCGCGACCTCGTGTCACCGTCGCCGACGCTATCGTCGACACACAGTTTCAGCCACGCTTCGCGTTCCAGAATACATATAAGGCAAACGTTCGCGCGATGCTTTCTTTGAAACGGGAACGGAAGCGGCCACCGTTCCATCCGCTTATCAATTGCACACTCCGACGCCCATCGCCGTCAACGTCACCGTCACACCGTTCGCTGTCACACCGTCACACCGTCGCGAGAGCTTTCGCCAGTTCACGATTCGCGGAACTTTAAGGATGTTCTGGATACAATGGGAGACAAAAGTACAAGAAATTCGAAAACCATCAATATATTGGCAATGAAAGAGATTCATGAGTATATTTTGCATTAAACAAAATAGATTAATTTAAAAAGCTTTCGTTTAATTAGTGAATTTCATGTTATATTTATTTTCTAATCAAATGCTCTTCATATTATAAAAAATTGTAAGCGACTTTTGCGAATAATTGTACCCTCTGATTTGAACTTGTAATATTCAATATATATAATTACACAATAAAAAGTTAAAAATAAATATTTAAATAAATTAAAAATACTTGAGAAAGCAATATTCATGGTTATTACTGAGATGACAACACGATAAATTTGACGTTTTGTAACAGTTTATAATTTTTTGCTCTGTAACTGTTTAGTGAATCCTAATAAATTTTGAACATAATTAATTACATAATTTTTACTATATATAAAAAAAACTGGAGTTTCTAGTTGCGTTTTTTCAAGGTTTAAATAGGGTTTGAAGTGGAATTTTATGAATTCTGCATAAGAAGACGTGTTGAAATGTGCAAACTTTAAGTTGCTATAATTCTTAAACGGTGCAATGAATCGAACCCAAACTTTGGTAATTGCATTAAATTAATAAGAACTATATCTTGTGAAATTTTCAAAAATTTTGTTGCGTTTTTCTATACCTCAAGAACATCCTTAACCCTCGCCCGTTAAACGCGTTTCCGCTTGCTTCGAAGAGAGCCTCGTGTCCCGCGATATCCTTTTATTAATCTCGGAACTATGCCAGCAATCTCATTCGAATCACATTCTTGTACTCTCGATGGAGTTTACCGACTCCGCCGGTGAAATTGCAAGCTCGCCAAACAGGCGACTTGCGAAAGCATAAATTATTATTGTTCGCTGCTCCGAATCGGTTCCATTACACGTTTCCAACGGAAATGAAGAGGACCAGTGGTGAAAGATCGATAACAAGAAAACCGAATTTGTACTGGGTGTAAAGAAACGTTTGGACTTGACCGCCATAGGCGTATTCTACAACACGCTTTTCGTTTTAAATCTTACAAGTATTTTCGTAGCTATTAAACATTCACAATCACAAATTTTCAGGACCATCTGTATGGGGTTAGGAACCTGTACGGGGCTAGGAAAAATTGTTTTGTACTTTTTAGTTCGTTTTTTTAACATATTTTTATTTAACCCTTTGCACTCGGAGCTATTTTAACTAAAAAACGAAAGATTTTTCCATTCTGGAATATTTCCATTCTATACAATTTTTTTTCATTTTTTGCATTTGAAACTTATATAATATTTCATGTAATATGTAAATGTCTAGTAGCTTATTAAATACGAACAAAAATAATAATGTGAACAATATTTTTAAGAATGGCACAGCAATTTTCGGTGGTGCCTCAGAGTCGCCATCCGAGTGCTAAGGGTTAAATTATTTTATACTTTTTAGTCCGTTTTTTGAACATATTTTTATTTAAATTATTTTATACTTTTTAGTCCGTTTTAAAAACGTGGTTTTTTTTTAAAAAATTTATTTTATAGTAGATTCTTCCGTGGACGAAACGCGGGAAATTCGCTAGTGAAGTTCAGCTAGACAAAAGCGCGGGCGTCGTTCGCGCACTTTTTCCATTAAACCATGCAAGTTGATTATTCATCGAACAAGCGATTAAATATTTGTTTCGCGCTCCGATGCCCGGTTGGCCCAGTCAACAGGTTCAAGAGCCAATCTATGGGAGAGTTGCAACGCGTGTAGCGCGAGCTGCTCGTTGTGATGATCGAGGTGATCGCTCGCGATCGAACACCTTCGCGATCGAATCAACCGGCTGGTGTGATCGATCCGATCCGATTCGATCCGATCCGGTGTGCGGTGCGTTCCCGAGCGCGTCGCGAGTCGATCCTCTTCCAAGAGTATCGCTCCGCTGTCCTTTGTGCGGCCGGAATTAAATTAAATGACCGTCCCGCAAAAGCGAAACCCTCGGATACAGCTGATAATTCGATCGGAAGCCATCAGGGGATAAACTAATTTCGACGGCCTTTGTTCCCGGGCCCGGCGAGTTCTTCGGGAACAAAAGGTCGGTTCGCAGCGACCTCGAAACCCATCTGGTCCCATCGTCCCCCTCGCGATTTCGCGTTCTTTCACCCAGCGTCTCCGATCAGATTTCTATTTTTCGCAATTCGATAAATCGCAATTGATCATGATTACTCTACAATATTAAGCAAAGTCCACTTAGAAACACTGAAAGCTCGAAGAACAGTATCCGACCAGAGCTTTATCTTTAATTTGATTAATAACAATATTGATTGTTCCTCTCTCCTGAGGCAAATCAATTTCTATGTACCCGAACGCGTATTGAGAACTAGGACAGGATTTCAAACATTTCAATCCAAATGCACATATGGATTAATAAATCCTTTAAATCGCATCACAGCTAAATCTAACATTTTATATAGTGATATTGACTTTTTTAATGGTTCGTTACTATCATTTAAGAAAAAGTTGCGTGCGATTATATGATTAATTGTGATATAATGTATTCCTGTAACTGTCAGCATGTCCATTACTATGTAACTTTATGCTAACACTTTCTTTTTCTTTTTATATGAATTTCTTCTATTGTAAACAGTTGTATAAAAGGACTTCGGTCCGTAAATAATAAATAATAATAATAATAAATCTTCGCTTGCATCGTTTTCGAAATTTTTAGCCTGCGACGACCAAATGACCGGTTTCTTATTTTTTTTTTTTTATTTAACAGTTATCCGTCCCTCGTATTAATTTGAGACAGTTTTCCCGGAATAAGTTATTCTGTCTTGTAATTTGTAAAAGATTTTTAGTTTTTTAATGTGAAACTCATAATTCATGTTAACTCGTCAATTTGAAAAAAATCAAAAAATAACTGTTTACCTTGTTATTTAATCGATCTTTTACCACCGTGTCGATTTGACACCGAGGGGCAGATCCACTTCGTGAAATGAGGGACTGCTCAACTGAGATCTATTTCTGCTGCACTAATTGTAAGTAAGATAAAGTACAGTATACAGAGTATGGTGGACTTAAGCTATACTTGGTGAGAAAATTTGCAACGAGATACAATGCAGGACGCCCCCCAGAATTGTTCCTTTAGGTGAGAAAAAAATTTGTGCAATGTTTTAGATCGATCGTTCACCTTTACTATGGAGTTTGACACATCGTTGGATTTGTCTTTTTTTCTGAATAGGAATATGGCATATGGAAGTTCTTTAGAATATAAGAAGTAGATCGAATAGAAATGGACTTCATTACAAAACTACAACTGCTAATTTGTTATTTTACTTATACAAGATAATACATATGTCCTATCATCGATTAAAATTTTCTACATTTCAATGTAGGTATTTACATATCTCTGTTATTTGTGGTTATACGAAAATATGCCGGAAGAGAAAATTGCACTGTTCAATAAGGTCAATAGAATGGAAAAATAAAAATTTGTTGGGAAATCAAATTTTCGAAATTTCGAGGTCATCGTTATTTTTATTCAAAGAAGGTCATCTAATTTTTCCATATTCCTATACAAAAAAAAAAGACAAAAATACAACGATGTGTCATACTCCAAAGTTAAGGTGAATTTCAAAATTTTCAATTTCAATGCGGCGATCCTTTTATCCGATCGATCTCAAACTTTGCACAAATTTTTTTCTCACCTAAAGGAACAATTCTGGGGGGCGTCGTGATAAAAATTCGTTGGTCAAAAAGATAAGGTTCACCCTAATACACAGTCTACGTTAATTCTTATTTTACTTATTAATAATATTATTAAAATTGCTATTTTTAGAATGCAGTACACAAGGTGCCCCAAAAATATTGTCAAAATCTACTTTTAAAGAAAAATCCGATTTTCTTTGACATCGGCTAGGGCCTCGAGGTTTTCCTCGTGTGAGGCTAAGGGATACACCCGTCATCCCCCGTAGCACACGCCGTATTCCCGGAAAACTGTGACTTATCTCGGCGAGCGAGTTTCCTTCGCGGCTCTCCCCACGGTGATCTCGCAACTTTGATTGCAGATGCTATCCGACCAATCGGATGAGAACCAAGCAGGAAGCGGCGGGCTAGGTCGGTCTGGGTTAGCTACCGATAAAAATGCTAATAATACTGATAATAATAATAACGTCGTCATTCCACTTATCGCGAACTCCCCGTGTTCATCCGAAGTCTTCGTGAAAGCAATGGTGCCCCGGGAAAATCGTCATGGAGAAACTTCACCATACACCGGGAAACTTTGAGAGAATCACAGACTTCGGGATTTTCGAAAATTCTCTTACTCCGTCTGTAGAGTCGAAGCCACTTCGTTCGTTCGTTGTAACTAGTCTAGGAGAGCGGTATTCTTAAATTAATTTTCTTTTCTAAATTCCACGTGCTCACTTTTGTTATAAATAAAGTCCGCAGTTTGTTGATTTTTAAAGAGAAATTCTTGGATATTGTCGAAGAAAATGAAAGTTGCTAACCCTTGGCAGTGGCGAATTTAGGAAGGTCTATCGAAAAAACAAAGGCACAACAATAAAAACAAATGAATAAAAATGTTGAGCAATTTAAAAAATAAAATTAACTGGGAATAAGTATAAATCCGCCCCTGACGCTAGGTCGATAATAATATCGTCGCTTCGATCGAGTGTCTTTTTACTAGCTCGAATAAATTGCAAAACAAAGAACGTTCGATTCTCGATACGACAGATCCGTGTCGACGAAACTCGAGACTGTTCTTGTGCCGCGCGAATTGACATCGGAGAAGCGTCCACCATTAAATATAATAAACAAACGTCGCGGAGGCACGAAGAGGAGAAGCTGGCTCGCGAAATCGAGTTTTCACCGGTAGTCACGGAAATTCTCGCAGCCGATCAATTCCCGAGCAATTAATCCCGCGACATTGGCGCAATTAACGCACACCCCCTAAGAAATATTACCGGCCTCTCCCCGAGCAGCTTTCATCTCCTTCGATTTGTCGCACGCCCCCGCGCGCACGCTATGGCGCCTCGCCCTGCCCCATGACCTGCTCGTCGAAAGCGCGAATTAACGAGCTGTTTTTTTTCCCCAGACCGACCGGGCCGCAATCAAGAATGCCCAGACGCGTATTCTCTCTCTCTCTCTCTCTCTCTCGTCTACGTCATCGTCGATCGACGAATTCGGACAGATCGAAAACCCCGTTCCCTCTCCACTCTACCTATTCGTTTCGGTTCGGTTCGGTCCGCGACACATTTTCACGCCGCCGATTATTCTGTCGCGCGAGAAATTCGCGATAAACGTGCGACAGTCAGCGGAACACACAGGGAGACCGCCGCTCTCTCGTCGGATGAAAAGGATCGCGATTGTCGGGGGAAAAAAAGGCTGGAAATCGTTAGCGTGGAACCGCTCTTAGGGGCCTCGGATAGACGAGCGCCGCTCTTCTCGTTTTGGAATCTCGCGCCGAACATTCCCGAGGGCTTCCGAAAATATCAGCAATCCCGATTGAATTGCGCTTTCGTTTCTAACAATTACTTTTTCTGCGACTACAGTAAAAGCCCCTTCCTAGTCGAACAGCCGTGTTTCTCAAGGACTAATATCGTGCCCGGCCATGCTTTTTGAATTATTACTGCGTCTAGATATCGCGCCGACCGAGACTTCAATAGAGAGAGAAGGACAGAACGAAATCCGACGCGCTGTCCCTCCTTGCGACCGAAATTTGCATCGTTGATTAAACCACTGAATACAATTGAAACTGTATCGTGTTTGGTCTTGTTTTAATCAGAAAAATGCCAGAAACAAGCCAGTCAAAGTCCCATAAAAAAATAATGAAAATTAAGAAGTTTGAACATTGGATTCATGGTGTCGATGTAGTGGTCATATTAGGGAAGTGCCATGTACTTTGCTTACATACATTTTTCGCGTGTTACCTGTGATTATCATGCAATTACTTGAAAAATTGACCCCACGAACAATCAGCACGGCAATTGACGCGTTAACGACCGTCGAATTCGTGAAAGCGTCATCATACAAAATTACTAGATTACCGAACGCGACTGATTTGCAAATTTCCAAACATTCGCTGGAATTAGAAGGAACTATCGGTTCGTAATTGCAGGGATCACGCGACGCAAGTTGCGTGTCATAAATTGCGCGATTGACGCGGAACAGACGGTATTATATTATGCGAGCGGGACGCGGTGGGGGGTGGGGGGGAGGGGCAAGCGGTCGGGCCTGGTGCATGCAGCGACGATCAATGGATCGCATCATATGTTTTCCTCCGTTTTGATATCCGACGCGATCGGTTGCGTGTGGGCTCGCGCGGGCTCGCGCGGGCTAGCGCTACCGAATGCAGCTCGCGCCGCGTTGAAAACGCGCGTGCAATCGGTTCGGCTTATGTAAATTGAACGCATTCGATTTCACAAGCGCGGCATGGAAACCGCGCGCGTATCTATTTGTATCCTGTCGCGCGCCGCATCGAAACGTTCCAGCTGCGATACGCAACCATTTTCCAAAAATCCGTCTCTCACGGTTGCATCCAGCCGCGCCGGTTTTTTTTTTACGTGCACGCTCTGCCAAACTCTGCAACTAATGCTTTCAACCAATTTGCATCGTTGGACCGGCTTTCGTAATTATTAGACGGGTCTTTGTGCAAAATAAAAGTTTTTTGAAAATCAGCAATTCTTCCTTAACACGAAATCTACCATGGTTGGTCAAATGATCGGTTTTTGGTTTCTTATTTTGCAATTATTGAAATTACAATGATGCTTTCACTGGAAATGATTGTACACATTTTTGTATCCGAGCACAGAAAATATAATAATTTCTATGATGTCATTTTTATAAGGCAACACATGCTAGACAATTTTAGAGCTCGGTCGGTTTACTGTTAACAATTCGAACGTTATATAAATTCTTCCTTAACACTAAATCTACTAAGCATTAAAAGTATCGGTAAATGTTGCCTTGCAAAAATGGCAACACTAAATTTATTCAGATTGCTCATAATTTTCAATATAAAATAGATGCTTGGAGAAGGGAATTTATCCCATTATTTTCCACAAATGAATTTTTATACTTTCAATAATTGCAATAATGAACGCCGGTCATTTGACTGTGGTAGGTTTAGTGTTAAACGGGTGACAGCGGATTTTTCTCAAGAATTCACTCTGAAATGGCACATTTGGATGACCAATTAAGAATTCTACATACTTTATTTTACAATTATTGAAATCATAAATATGCTTTCACGAGGAATGATTGAATAAATATCTTCATTACAGCACACGTTACAATAAGAACCGCGCAAAGTCTAAATAAATTAAATCTCGTAATTTTTACAATATTAATATCAAGGGTAGATCTAGCTTCAAGGTAGTTCGAGATTATTCCAGGGAAATATAAAGAAGTACCTTCTCGAGGCCAAGAATACCTTCAGGAATACAGCCTCCTAAGGCTACCAATGCTACCATATCTAGATCCGCAGAAACTCTTGGTTCAGGTACATATCGATCCTCGATAAACTATACAAAAGAAAGTACGTACCGTGAAACGAGAAGTATTGTCGGAAGATTTCGGGCAAGGTACGACGCGCGAGAAACGTAAATGGGTGCGAGAGACCCATAGCGAGAGGAGACGCGTGGGTTTTTCAGGAGCGTATCTGCGGATGCCTCGATCAAAAGAGGCTGCTGGGAGCCTCGTTCGAGGTTAACGCGCGCGGGGCGACGCGACGCGCCACGCTGAAAGAGTCGGTTGAACGTCGTCGTATCTCGATGAGAGCGACACCCACTCCCCGGCTATGCACACTCTCTGCTCTCTCTATCTCTCTGCTTTTTCCAATGTTGGCCCGGTGAAACGGAGATCCACGGGATCTTCCCTCTCGCGAGACTTTCGACGGGATCGTAACAAGTAACTAAATTATTAGAAAGTTCCAGTTTCGAGCGGTAATCGTATTACGATCTGCGTATATTCGTCGACGAGTCGTTGGTACCTCGGAAGTTGCGGAGCATCCAACTTGAGAAACTAAAGGGAACAAGAGCCATCTGGCGTATGGCGTGGTTCGTCCCTTGGTATTCGACATTCGTATTCGTACAATCGACGACCGTATTGAAAAATCTCTTCAAGTTAAGATTTCAGCTGCCTTTTGGACGTTTCTATGTTTCTGGCTGGCCCCAATGTCGTAGCCAGGCTTCATATATTGTCATTTTGACAAAACTGTAATCTGCGCGTTTAAGAAAAAACAAGTAGGGAAAAAGAACTTATATACCCTCGTTTTTTACCACGTTTTTATTTGTATAAGTTTCTTGTTCTGTATATTTTGTTTTGTTCCTAAAGTTGTAATAATAGTCTTATGAGATTTGTTGGAATACAACGATACCATAGAGAGTTAGGTATAAGGGTATAAAGCGTAAGGGGCGGTTTTACTCAAGGACGGAAGGGCCCAGGCGCGGGCATAAAGTCGGGACCGTCGTCAGTCCGGTAAAAGCAGGTAGCCTGAGCACATCGCAATATTGTACAGGGTGTATAAAAATTATATGTCACGACTACCATAGCGGAATTCTTTATCTCTGGATAGGTGGAGATCTGTTAAAAAAATGGACCGCAATGTTGACCTTGACCGTTTCTTTCAAGGTCAAAAAATTTGTTGTCGCGTAGTATAGTATTCATCGCAAGGAACAAAAGTCTGAAAGAAACAATGGGTCTCGAATCAACCGTTCTCTTAAAAAACAACTTTGAAGTTTCGTAAACTAATTTCTTCCATATGTCTACAGAGTGTTCCAAAATGGAATGAACGTGGAGGGAGTCGAATGAAAAAAATTGATTCTATATTTTCAATTTATTTTCTCATGTAGAATCATGCCCTCCACGTTTCTATTATTTTGACGCACTCTGTAGACATATGAAAGAAATTAGTTTACGAAACTTCAAAATCGTTTTTTAAGAGAACGGTTGACTCGAGTGTTCCTTTGAGACTTTTGTTCCTTGCGATGAATACTATACGACGCGATCAAAAAATTTTTGACCTTGAAAGAAAGGGTCAAGGTCAATCAGAGGTATAGGATTCCGCTATGGTAGTCGTGACATATAATTTTTATACACCCTGTACAGCACTAAATACAAGATACGCGGAAACACTGTGGCGTTATATACACTAGCTTATTTATATTAGTAATGAAGTATACACGGTATAAAGTGTAGTGAATCAAATAACGTATCCCACATACAAAGACATTTCCAACAAGATTTCCTCGATAAAAGAAAAAAAAAAATGTCGAAGGTACGAGTACGATCGAGAACCGAATCATGGACGTCATAGTCGAAATTAAACAGTTGAAACTGGAGATCGATTCGAAACACGCTGTGTCTCCTCGTTTTCGAGCGGGCAGAGCAAAGACGCGTTTACACGAGATATCGGGAATCAGCGTCAGAGTATCTTTGCCAGAGGAGGCAAGAGCCGTAGCAGCGGCTGGTATCGGCCTCGCCGCCTAGCCACGTCTCGGCTCCAAACTCGAGGAACCCGGCAGAGTGGTTCGTTAAGAGCCGAGCGGCAGAGATAGCCGCTAGAGGAACGGAGAGGCAGAGAGAGATTGACTTCGCTAAGTCGGGATAACTTGTTAAATTATGTAGCGATACGCTGCTGATTCCTCCTCCCCTCTACGTTGCTACTCGCCACACCTCGCCGCTCCTCGCAGCTTCGCACCGGTCCTCTACGCCTCGCAGCGAGAGCCAGTAGCGAGCACCTCGCCGCCCACGCTCGCCAGGTCTCCATCCCGATGATACCGGCTCGCATTTGTTACGCGTCTTCGTTTTTCATTTCGCCCCTGCCTAATGAAAACTTTGACCCCGTTCGCCATGCGCCGTCTACCGGAAGCTCACGAAGTATTTCATATAGCCGCGATCCAATCCCGCGTGCAGGCGCCGCTTCCAGGTCGCGGAACGCCGCGAAATTACTGTCGGCGCAGGTTTCCGGGGGAAAAAATTCACCTAAATTCGGAGGAAACGAGGCTTCTCGATAGGGGGTTTATCGAACCGCCTATCGCCTGGAGCGATGGACCGTACGGTAGTTATCTACCTATCTCTCTCTCTCTCTCGGTCGCTTGTCGCGTTGATACACGATTTAAGAAAACCGACAAGAATTTCAGACCTTTACCCTTAAGTTTGGAAATATTAGTCGCCCGACCATAAAGCTTGTTTTCTCATTTTTAATTTCTTGAAAAAACTGTAAGCTATGTATTTAATTTGATTTAATGTAGGTTGTGTATGTGTTGGAATGTAAGCTTTTCGTACTCTACGCCACGACGGTGGCCAATGAGAAGGCGTGTTCCGCATTCTTGTTGATTCGGCTGTGCCATCGAGATTAGATCTATGGCATCATTCTCTTTGTGTTCTGACAAAATCTCTTTTATATGTATTTTCTTTGTTAAGCGTTTTAGTAAATTACTGTTAATAGTAATATACTACGCGTAATCATTATCCTAACAGGATCCAATCAATAGATCCAACAGTATGTATGAACATGCGTATACTGTACTTTATCTTACTTGGTGCAGCAGAAATATAGATCTCAGTTGAGATCTGAAATGCTTAAATAAAAAAAATTTTTAAAAAGAAAATTTCAGACCTAATCGCTACGGGGACGTGCGAAGACGAAGTCGCGGCCAAAGAAACAGAGGGAGGTCGTGGAATACAGGCTGAATAGGTGGATCGCAGTGTAGCCGCAAGGATTCTCTGCGAGAATGAGAGAAAAAGAAGGGGAGCGGTTACAGGAGGACGAAGAAAGCTACGCGGGGGCGGCGCGGCGCCGAGAGGAAGAAAAAGAGTAAGCCTCGCTCGAGGGGCAGAAATGTCACGGATAGGATGATATCGGGACTGAAAGTGGGATCGGGACTAGGTTCCGAATCGAGATTGGGATTGAGATTGGATCGCGACAAAATAGAATTGGATAAGAAGCACGCAGCTCGGCGCGGCGCGGCGCGGCGGTAGCGGGGGTGGCGGGGGTGGCATTGACCCTGTGTGTACGCGCTGCTGCTCGCTCCACGGAAATTTTCTCAATCGATCGTCCGGAACGTCCGCCAGCGGATCGGACGAGTTCCTCGCTTCTTTTTCAATTTTTCTTCTTTCGGTAGGTATTGCTTTATTCGTTTCTCTTTTTTTTTTTCGAGGTCGCTGAAAAGGACGATTCCGGCGATCTCGAACCCTTCGCCGTGCTCCCTCTTTCGGAGTTCACTCGCGGAAACGAGATTTCCTTGGATCGCTCGCGTGCCCTGGACCTTGTTTATTCGTTATTCCCGTATACCTATTATACATAATATTATTGAAGAATAGCATTGAATTTTTATAGAAATTTGTTTCAGAACAAAATTTAATATACATCGAACGAGACGATTTAATCCCCCGGATCAGTACTGAGTTTGAGGAGTATTTTAAAATTACTGGAGGTCAGATTATTAGCTGTGGCGTGTTTTCGTGCGTTATTGTTCTTTTTCTAGAATTTGAAGATGGTTGGGGAAAATATTAACACTAAACTAGCCGAGTCTTAAAAGTAACTGGTACTTGTTCCGTTATAAAAATTAGAAGGTTTATTTTATTTAGACTTTGTGCGGCTCCTATTGTAATACGTGCTCTACTAAAGCTACCTATGTATAGAATTCATATGAAATCATTTTTATTATTTCAGTAATTGTAAAATAAAAAATCTGGTACCGGTCTTTTTGACCGGTGGTGGTAGATTTAGTGTTAATAGGCTAGACCAGTGGTTTTTAACCTTTTTGAAGTCAGGGAACACTTTCGATTATATGAGCAATTTGCGGAACACCAAAATTAATGATCCAAGAAACAAACAAAAACATGCTGCGTAGAAATAAATATATTATTAAAAAAAATTCGGTTTTCATAATTTCGTTTAACACTTGCAAAAAGCTCGCTAAAAACTGATTCAGAGCCAGTGGGCTAGATCATCAAGAGATTACTGTAAAATCATACAACGACGATCGATCGTCACCCCCATCGTCGGGAAGAACGGAGAACATTGCCCTTATGATCGATTGAAAAAGATCGGTAACAAGGCTCACAACAAGAAATTTCATGGATTTCTGACAAAAATGATTAAGTACAATTTAAAATAGTATACGCACTAGAAGAATTTAATAATACCATTACATTATTCTCAACCCTCTAAACGAAATAAATTTCTCTTTCACCCCGTTGTGTTGGAATTCAGGTAGAAAGTTCTTATATTGCATAAAGATCTGTCTACTAATAACGAGCACAAAAATCGCGTTAATGATGCAAATGAGCTAAAAAAAAAAAAAAAAAACATTTGGCGACGCGTACGTCCGAGGTTTCAGCGGCCGGGTTTGTTCGCGGGCTCGAGATCCGCGAGCAACAGTGAGATCGTGTAACGCGAGGCGGCATGGGGGCGGCAATGCCCCCGTTGGGTTTCGTCGGCCTCGTCGCAAGACGAGGCGAGGCGGGACGAAGCTAGTCGCGACACAACTCGACTCGGTTCTGCTTGCCGTTACCGGCGTTACACGACTCTGTGCCCCGAACGGACGCACACCAAGCCGGAGCACTTAAGCGTACGTACGGGTTCGGTTGACCTCCTCCCCGCACTGTCTGCGAAAGCTTTTACGGGCGAGCGTCGAGTGGTAAGCTTCCATCGTTCTGGCGAGGCCCGACACAGAAGTAAATCGTTCCGAGTTGTTACCAGCCGTCCCGCGACCGCGACGCGACGCGACGCGACGCCCAGAAACCGATCTCTCCAGTCGTCACCTTTGGTCCCGGGCAACGCGTTAGCATCCCCTGTGACTAGAGGTGTGCGAGAACCCGAAATATCGGGTCGGGTCGGGAACACGACATTTTTTCGGGATCGGGACGGGTACCCGAAAATTTCGATATTCTCGAATTTATCGGGATTCCCGAAAGAATCGGGATTCTCGAATTTATCGGGATTCCCGAAAATTCCGAGAACCCAGTAATCATTTATATTCGTTTTAATGAATACTATTCATTACTGGGTTCTCGGAATTTTCGGGAATCTCGATAAATTCGAGAATCCCGATTCTTTCGGGAATCCCGATAAATTCGAGAATCCCGATTCTTTCGGGAATCCCGATAAATTCGAGAATCCCGATTCTTCCGGGAATCCCGATAAATTCGAGAATATCGAAATTTTCGGGAACCCGACCCGACCCGACTCGACCTCTTCTCGACTCGTCCCGACCATCGGGTTCCCGATATTTCGGGTTCTCGCACACCCCTACCTGTGACCCGTCGTCTTACTGCCATCCGAGGGCTGCATCGTGGCTGTCGCAGCGCGTTCTTACTTCAGCAATCCTCTATTCTCCTTATCTTAACGCACCTGCCAGCTACTTTTCTAACCGTGGATTCGACTTCCGTTTAGCTTTCCCTTTATTTCTCCTCGGAGACCTCGAGCATTATCTCATCGTGGCGCACCTGTCGCCTATCGCGCGGACCTATGTCCACACTTTTCAAATCTCTTCGTAGACGCTACCTCAGCTGGTCGATCTTAGGGTATGTGCCCAACGAAGCTGCGATATTAACGAAGAGAGCAAAGCGTCTAAATATTGTTGGATATTGGTGGATGATGAATGAACACTCGTTCTCGTTCTCTAATAACAATTAATATATTTTATTAGTATAGGGGAACATTAAACTCACCTGCGCTCTCAACACACATTCTTAACGTACTGACGACAGCCACACTTCCCCAACGTCCCCACTCCTCTCACATTCTTCCTTCGTTTGTTTTGCACACACACAACCACACAAATATTATGTATATTTTTATAGTGGATGCGTTCACATTGAAGGGGGAACACTTGTTAAATTGATTTTCTTGTAATTAAGCTGCAATTCTCCTGTATTATTATTAACCCTTAGCACTCGAGGGGCAACTCAGAGTCGCCATTAAAAATTGCTCTACCATTATTCACAGTATTGTTTACATTATTAAATATGGTGCTGTGTAATCAATTACCAAACATTTCAGTATTGTATGTGGTATTATATCAATTTCATATCCATGAAATGAAAACAAACATATAGAATGGAATTATTCTAGGTCGGAAGAAATGTTTAATTTTCGAGTTAAAATAGCTCCGAGTGCCATGGGTTAATAAAATAATTCTCTTTCCGTTTAATTGAGATTTTCTTCCCCTAATGAAGTGAATATTATACAAAATAATCGGCGGAGAAAAAACCTTTCAACTAAAATCTATTTGCTTAAAGTCGTAGATTTAGAATCTGTAATAAAAAAAATAAATGTTTCCACTTGAAAAAATTAAGTTGACCTTGGAACATGACCTTGAACACATGATGAAAATTTTATATGACTGCTGCATCACCCCCTCCATGACTTAAAACTTTTTATTTGAAACATTTTTTTCTCCGGCATTTAGTTTTCGAGATATTCCAGGTGGTCAGGATAAATGTCCCACCCTGTATACAGCTCCATTATTGGGATTATTGGCAGCTCCAATGTATCCCAAGTAACTCCTTGCTTCTCTAGCAAACCGAAGTCGCAAACACTCCTGTTGCTCATTCGAGGTATACTAGTCGAAATATTATTCCTTAATTATGTGATTCCGATTCAGAATCGAAGGGCGCATCGAGAAACAGAGGAACAGAGAGAAAAAAATGTCTCGCAACCGATCGCAGCCGTCGCGACGCCCCCGCCTCTATCCCCTAGGCTCCGGGGCCGCGAATCCTGCACGAAACCCTCGTCGTTTTCACGAGTGGATAATGACGCATTTTCCACGAGCGTCGCAGCGCGCGACCCGGACGGATATACCTTTGTTCGCGGTGATACAGCCATTATTAAAGTCTCCTCGTTACGGTGGTGGTTCTCGGCACTCGCCGCCGACCATACGTGTCTCTCGCCCTCTCCTCTCCCACCCTCTCGCCCCACGTTCTCTCTGCGGTTATTATTCGAGTTTCTCTCGGAATCGCGAGTCGCGCCATGCAAAATCAACTCCGGCCGAAAACCGTCGTTGTTCGAGAGGTTCGTACCGGAAGCCGCGCGATAAGAAAGGAACGCTGCCAAGCGAACGCCGAATTTCGATCTTCTGTATACGGGTGTGGACCCGAATGTGCTCGGGAATCCCGATGGTCAAGGTGTTCGAAAATTTCATTCAGAAGCGGAACGGGTTCTCGAAAATTTCGGCAAATTACCGAATTTTTTAGCAATATTATTCTCGAATAAAATTCTCGACCCGACCCGACGCTTCCGGGTTCTCGAAAATTTCGGGAACTTGCCGAATTTTTTAGCAATATTATTCTCGAATAAAATTCTCGACCCGACCCGACCCGACGCTTCCGGGTTCTCGAAAATTTCGGGAAATTACCGAATTTTTTAGCAATATTATTCTCGAATAAAATTCTCGACCCGACCCGACCCGACGCTTCCGGGTTCACGAAAATTTCGGGAAATTACCCAATTTTTTAGCAATAATATTCTCGAATGAAATTCTCGACCCGACGCTTCCGGGTTCTCGAAAATTTCGGAAAATTACCGAATTTTTTAGCAATAATATTCTCGAATAAAATTCCCGACCCGACCCGACGCTTCCGGGTTCTGGTACACATCTACTTCCTTGCACGCAATTTTTAGGATTTCCTGACGCGACGTATAGTGGACAGAAGGTGCTCTCCCGATATATTCGCCGAGGACTCGGAAGTTCCGGATAAAAGCGAGAAGCTAATGTCGGGGGTGGGCGACCGAGAGGAACAACGGTCGCCGGGACTTCGAAACCGTAGCAAAGAACTGGTAAACGGATTCGGAAAAATTGCTTCTGGTGCATTGCTTTGTCGCCGGCTCCGTCGGGGCTTTGAGGATCCTTCTGATCCGAAGAGGCGGGAGTGAGGACCGGCACAAGGAAACGCCATCCCCTCTTCGTCGCACGCAGCTGTGCGAATTTCTTCGTACTTCAAGTTTATCGGTTATTTGTTCTTCGGAATCTCCATCGGAAGCAATTAAATGTAGGACACTCGCGAATAGATCGAAGAAATACATCTTCTCTTTAACACTGAACCTACCATCATCGATCGAAACCGACAGGTACCAGATTTTTTATTTTACAAAATTATTGTAATAATAAAAACGATTCCATAAGAAATGATTGTACTTGTAAGGAAAAACCGTAACATAAAACGGGTTTATTAATGAAAATATTAATGAAATATACAGGGTTGGCTGTTGACACACACACATACATACATACAGCATTCGTACTTCAACTCTATACATATACAGGGTGAGTCACCTAACGTTTGCACCTCAAATATCTTTGTTGTTTCTAAAGATACGTAAAATATGGTAAGGACAAAGTTGAATGGTACAACGGGGCTGACACGAAACCAAAAAAAAAATATTTTATTTTTATGTCATTTTTTTAGAGATATTAAGGTCACCATGACTTTTTTAAATGAAACCACCCTTTTTTTAAACACCTACAATGATAGTTCCTTTCATTAGGAATTCAGCGACTGTAATTATTCCAAGGTCATTCAAGGTCACAGACCTTGTATCGCAATAGGAATCGCGCAAAGTCTAAATAACATCAATCTTGCCATTTTTATACGGATTTATGTACCAGTTAGTTTTAAGGCTCGGTAAGGTTCAGTGTTAATGTCGGTTGGCAGCCCTGCTTCGTTTTTCAGATCTCTCCGTGTAATTTACATTTCCAAGCGCATCGACGTGTGCACGGTACATACGGGGTGTCCCAGTTAAAACGAACAGGCAAAAAATCATGTCGCATTAGACGACTCGCGCGAAGCAGGTCAATTGAGTCTCTATAAAATGATTTTCCACGGGAAATTGAGCTCGGGAAAAATTGAGTGGAAAACCAGAGAGACGCATAGCAGCCCGGTAATCTCGTCAGATTCGGGTCAATTCTGGCAGCAGCGGTTCACTGTAACGGGGGTGAAACGGGACGAAGCGAAACACGGTTTCGAGATTCTGTTTTCGGGATCATCTTTTCCGGAAAAGTGGCAGATGTAGATGCACGCTTCGGAGAGAGATCGGCTCTCTGTGAAGTACTGTGAACACGCTTGCCGGGTCGCGTCGGTTGGCAAAGACGAGACGAGACGAGACGCGACGCGACGAGACGAGGCTCGGCTGGGCTCGCGGGTCGACAACGTCGAGCATAAACGAGTCGGTATGTAGGATAATGAGGTGCTACTTCTCCGACCGAGTCAAAGTCTTCAAGCAGTAGTTAGAAATGAAAGCAACTTCGTCTACTAGCCCCGCGCTTTCATGGAGCCGCGCGGCCGTGGGCGCGCGGGCTCGAGCTCTCGCAGGCCTTTTGCCTGACTACGCGCGCAAGCTTACCTGAAAGCGGTCCACCGGATCTAATTGCTCGAGGAAAAGGATACAAACGCGACGATTACGTCCCCGCGATTCCGCAAGATGAAGGAGAATGGGGACGAGAGAGAGAGAGAGAGAGAGAGGAGGGAGAGCTCGTTTCACCAGCGGCGCAGAACACCGACCGTCTGAAACCGGCGCGCAGAGCGTTTACATTTTTCAGCCCGTTAATCGGCCTCCTGCTGCCACGCGCCCAACAAAATCTCCCGAGCATCGAGCGGCGCGTCCCGCGTTCACTCTTTTTCTCTTCACCACTTCATTTCTCTTTCTTTTTCTCTCTCTCTCTCTCTCTCTAGCGCGCAAAGAAATTAACGAAACCGGCAGAGTGTTTAAACGTTCCGGTTTCGTTCACCTTCCGCCACGGAGTCCTCGAGAATCGGGTAAAGAGCAAACGCTAATGGAGACACAAAGGAGAGCCTGTTAACACTTTGCCCAACGGCAGTCGACCGGTAATCCTCGAAAAAGCCGACGGCCGAAAGTTCGTGCGCGCTCGGCCGCCGCCGGTCGTGCGCGACGATCGCGACTTTGACCTTTGAACGAGGAGAACCAAATTAATTTCACGCGTGTCGTTATTTCCGCGATATTTTAAAATGGATATGTTTTAGGGCTGGGGGTCATTCCAAAATTTGCACGATGATAGCCTCGTCCTCCTAAACATATCTGTAGGGAGACGCCATCTTCGAACGGCGGGGATTCCGGCGAATGTCACGTTGTTAGTAACGGTATCGACGCGACGATTCGTTATCCGTTATTAATGTTATTGATTTCGTTCTTCACAATTTTATAATATTCGATGTTAATTTATTCTTGTACGACGCGCGAGAAGGAAAAGACGCGTGTGATCTCAGACGGAGATTCAGACGGAACAATTGTATTCGTTGTGTTTTCAAATTAAATGTTAAACCTTTTCGTGTTTACGGCCGTATTATTCTATTGACGTCTTCATTCTTTTACATATCGATGATTCAATATTTTTCCATGAAGTGGAGAAGATTTCGGGGTGGGAGGTTTACGACCGCGCCGAACGTAGAAAAGGACAGAGCATGTACTTAAATCGTGTACCTATTTACCGTGGTAAAAGTACGACGAATAAACAGAGATAACTATTTCGTGTTCCGTCCTTTGTTTTCTTACGTCCGTGCCGTAGTCTTATTTGTATTTTCTATTAAATAAACCGTACTATATTCCACAATATTTTTCCATGAAGTGGAGAAAATTTCGGGGTGGGAGGTTTACGTCCGCGCCGAACCTAGAAAAGGACAGAGCATGTACTTAAATCGTGTACCTATTTACCGCGATAGAACCACGACGAATAAACAGCGATAACTATGTATTTACCTCTCCCATCAACGTTAACGATACCGGAACGAAAAGGTATATCGCCAAGAGAGAATAGGTAGGAGGAAGTTCTTAAAATTTCTCGTCCGTCTTGAGCCTTCATTAGCGCGCAAAATCGACTTGATGGGATTCGTAAGATTTAAAATGGTACTTGAAACCCTGTCGATGAAGAGGAGCAGGAGAGCCCCGGAAGAAGAAGGAGCCGGAGGATGAGGTCGGGAATGAGGATGGGCGAAACAGACTGCCGGGGGATTAAGCGGGGCTCGGTAGAGTCGATGAAACGGATAAAGCTCGTCCGCGAGCGTTCCCGGCCGATTTACTATTTTAATAAAACCGTTCGCAAAAATACGGGGCTTTAAGTTACGACGAGCGAGGAATGTCGGGGGTGTGCGGGTTGGGAAGACCGTGCCCGGTCTTCTAGGCTCGGTTTTCAAGCCCGCGGTACCCAGGCGGAACGAAGGAAAGGTCACGCTAATGGCACCATAGATTTCCACCCTCCATTTACCCCATCCGTTCGCATCTTGTCGCGAGAGGTACGTCGGGAATGAATGGCCTGGCCGGCTCGACGGTAGGCGAGAACGCGGTGTCGCGGGGACGGAGGGTCGCACGGACGGGTTGCTCGGATCGTTCGGGTTGCGCTCGGGTTTGAGCCGCGCCGCTGGCTGAAAGGGGCGCGAGTCGCTTAACCCCCTAAACGCGCGGAATAATTTACGATCGGTTCCATCCGCGCTCGCCACGACGATCTTCTTCGACGGTTTCTTTCAGCTGTTTTTTTCCCTGCCCCTCTCTCTCTCTCTCTCTCTCTCTCTCTCTCTCTCTCTCTTTCTCTCTCTCTCTCTCTATCTCCCACTTCTCTTTTTCTCTATACCCGCTTCTTTCTTCCCACCCCCGTGCTACACCGCGACGAGGAAAACCGCGTCCCTTCCGGGAGCAGACGGAACCCGCGTTTACACACGAACTCGCATTCAGAGCCGACGGATTTATCTCCGATCTTCGATTTTCTCCTCTCTCTCCACTCTCTCTCTCTCTCTCTCTTTCCACTCTTTCTCTACTCCCTGCCCTCTCCTCTATCTCTCGAATCTCTTTAAATCCACTTCGCCACACGGTATTACCGATTATCGGGGAGCCATCGACGATCGCTGCGCAGATTTGATATCCGGGACGCGTGAAACACGTCGAATTTTCAACACTGCAGCTTCGTCGAATCGGATTTTGGAAAATTCTGCTAGAAGTCACGGGAAGAAGGATTTTCGTCGCGCGTACCGGCAGCACAAAATTGTATATTAGATTTGGTGTTAAATTGACAAATTCTAATGGAATTTCGAAACCTCGACGAATCGGCTCTTGAATTCTGTCGACGCAATTTCTGTTGTAACTGGACAGCGGATTTTACGCGTTTGTGATAAAAATCAGTAGCTGCCATTTGAAACGGTAAAAATATTAGAACGATTTGAAAATACTGTTACATTATTCTCAATTAAATAATTGTAGAAAAATACGTAGGTACATTAACGCAACGACGCCGTCTCTTGAAAATAGGCGATACCGTATGATGACCGATGTATACAGGGTGTCCCACGTAACAGTTTTCACGATTTTTTAAGGACTTGCGATAATCTGACAGAAAATATTTTCAACAAAAGTTGATCAGTTTTCGATTGGCTATATATTGCAATAAAAAAGTTCGAAAAACATTTTCTTTATAGTATTGTCAAGGTCACCTTCATTTTTTAAAATGGCACTTTGTATTTTTGACTTAAGGGACTGTGCGTACCCAACTACAACCACCACCCTTCCCACTCACACATCGATAGATCCGCATATACGTATACGAAATGCAAGGGTTTACGGCAAAAGAAACTGACGCCTCAATATTGCAATTACAAGTTCAGACCCGGTCGATTATGTTTCCTAAGAGTTCTGGCCAGGGTCGTTCAGAGCCCAAATTTCATATTTTTACGTTGTTGAAGAGTAATTTGCAATAATCGGCAGCGCTGACTTGTGACAAAAAGTATTCTGCCGATTATTGCAAATTACTCTTCAACAACGTAAAAATATGAAATTTGGGCTCTGAACGACCCTGGCCAGAACTCTTAGGAAACATAATCGACCGGGTCTGAACTTGTAATTGCAATATTGAGGCGTCAGTTTCTTTTGCCGTAAACCCTTGCATTTCGTATACGTATATGCGGATCTATCGATGTGTGAGTGGTAAGGGTGGTGGTGGTAGTTGGGTGCGCACAGCCCCTTAACAGTATTACAGCCCGTGTCAAGACGAATTCAACGATCTAGTATACCATGACCTTCTTATTGATATGTTTACATTTCGTGTACAATGTGGCTTCCATTACCTAGAAAGCACTTTTGGTGGTTTTATGTTATGATTAGGTCTGTGTTAGTGTTTACTTCTATTACAAGGTGTGCAGAATTATTTGAGCATTATTTCACGGAGCGTTTGCTGATATTTAGTGCGATGTATCGTTATTCGGGAGAATAATGTAAACGTATCAATAAGAAATACCGGTAAGTACAGTACAATACGAAATATTTGAAATATTTCTTTTGTTTTTGACTCCGAGTGGTTCTTAAGGTCATGATATGGTATATCGTTGAATTCGTTTCGATACGCGCTTTCATATGATATAAAAAAAAAATATACCATTCCATTTAAAAAACTGAAGGTTACCTTCATTTCTAAAAAAGAAATAGTGTAAACACGAAAAATTTATATACTTCGTTACGTTGATTATAAAAAACACTATCAGTTTTTCCTTTTTCATTTCTTTCTCTTACCAGTCATTTACGAGAAAAACGCTGGCTAGTAAATCCCTGAACACCCTGTATAGAGTTCCTTTTCCAACAATAATAAACGATAAAATTTATTAAACAATAAATTTCAATTTCACTCTAGCTTCTTGCAATTCAGATAGAACGTTTTTATTATTTCAACAGAAGTATTGTGCTCGTGCCCGATTCCTTGATTTATTTTAATACCGAGCCAAACGTGATAAAAGTCAAGAGACTTCAGAAATTTCATGAAAGTTGAACTTTGCGTATACACGGTCCTCCGGGCCCCGGAAGGTTAAGCAAACACAGCTTCTTCTCGGGTAAAGTTTCGTTAACTCTTTTCCTATGAAATGATAATCGGGCGAAAGTTCGTCGGGAGAAAAATTTCTCTCGACAGGATTAAAATAATGGAAGCGCGAAGCCGACGCCGACGGTAGAAGCAGAGAGGAAAAGGGATTAGTTGGAAGTTAGCGAAATCAGTTAGCAATAAGTACGTAAGAAGAATAACGATCTCGGTGGAAAATAAGTCTAGCGGAAGTAACGAAGCGCCACGAACAGAGTTCTTCTTTCGCGAGGATCGGCTGTTCGAGGGAGAGTTCGGGGTTGGCATGCCGAATTAAATTTCAGATTTCCACGGTGGAAAGAAAGCGGACGAGCGTCGGCGTCGGCGTCGGTGTCGGTGACGACGTCGTCGGCGTCGACGTCGACGCAAGTTCCGTCGCGCGATTGTTTCGAAAGAAGCTCTACAACGGAAAGGTAGAAAGGAGGGAATCGAGAGGAAACTCTCGAGGGGTTGATATCGCCGGGAGAGAGGAAAACTTCCTCGAAACTTGCGAAACCTGCGCGAGACTCGAGATTTAATCGCGGTCGGGACTTAATTAAAAATCGGATATCGCCTTAACGGGGTTTCGTTGGGACTCGTTCGCTGCTCCTCTTGTAATTGCCTGATAAAATCTTTATACTATAAAAACCGCCGATCTGTTTACACCGGCGACAAGATCAAGCCACTTATCCCCGCTAGGCAAAATATTTACTTCTCCCGGAATTTGGTTAAACTTGTACGCAATTTACCGAGCTGAACGATCCTCCCGTTTCTTTCTTCGGCTTCAACGTCCAAAGAAAAACCTAATTAAGTCTGCACTTTATATCTCGGTTCGTCTTTCTCTTTTACTCGAGGTTATTTTATAAATACGTAAAAACCGTGCTAATGGTTCTCGTGGCGTAATCTCTTGCGAAAGAATATTAATAATTAATTGCCTTGATGCGGACGCGTTCACGCGCGGTTTTACACCGAACTATTATCGCGAGCGAGTCAATCGATGGAGCCTATAAAAAGAGTCGGAATGCATCGTTAATAAAGGACCTTGTTTTAAAACGGATCCCTTTGTGGCGCGGCCGTAAAAATACGGTGTCGATAAAATTGCAAAAATAATCCAACCAGGACAAGAGGATCGCGCTGGAATACGGACCATTATACGCGGCGGCTGCAACGCTTTGTCGCGTCGATTCGAATTCGATTCGATTCGATTCGATTCGATCTTGCACGAGCACCGGTCCGCGGAGCAATAATAGCTATGCTAATATTTGCCGGTCGATGTTCAAGGAAATCGTTAAATTCGATGCGCGCAGATCTTATCGTGAAGGAGGCTCGCTGTTGCTGCTGCTGTTGCTGCTACTACTACTTTGGCATGATAGCCGTATGCCAGAGGTATGCCAGAGCCCTTCTCCTCTCTCCCTCGAGTGTCTTTGAGGTACACGAGCCGGAACGTTCCAAGGCCTGAGTACACACTATCGATGAAACGAGGTTGGGAATGCTCTCTCCGAGTGCTTGCTCCTCTTAAATGGAATCTTTATCAAAGACAGGACGTTTCCGTTGTCCCTTCGCTCCCAACACCCACCGTGTTACTCGATCATAACGCGCCCTGCGACTTGGCTCGCCAAGGTATGCCCGTGTGCTCATCCTCGCTATCAAACTATTAAATCGTCCTTCGAGTTCCGATTAACGCTAGACCACGACCGGTCAAATGATTTTTTGTTAGAGGTTAGGAGATTAAATACAACTTTATATTTAACCCCTTGCCCTACCATTTATTTTATGGTTTCAGTGATTAGAACTTTTTTGTAGTGCGCAATTTCCTTAAAAAAAAAGAAAAAATTTATATCTATTGTACGCCTATACATGCTCTCCAATAACTGTACATTAACAACACCAAAATAGAATTTCATCTCGATTTAAAGGAAACTAATAACATACATATTCATTGTACTCTGCGAAGAATCTTCATCACGAGTCTGACACGTTATTGTAGGGCAAGGGGTTAAGCATTTAAACTCCACCGCACAATGGAATAACTGTCGAAATATTACATATACTTTATTAATTAACAGAAAGAAAAAGGGGGCTGTGATTATCTTGGTAGGCTAGCTCGGACTAACTGGTTTATTCGTTATTCCCGTATGCACAGGCTCCGACCATCATCGAACGAGACGATTTAATCCCCCGGATCAGTACTGACTCTGAGGAGTATTTTAAAATTACAGAAGGTCAGATTATTAGCTACGATATGTTTCGTGCGTTATTGTACGTTTTCTAGAATTTGAAGATCTTTAAAAGTAACCTAGAAAAACTAACTCGCACTTATTCCTTTATAAATATTACAAGATTTATTTCACTTAGACTTTGTTGCGGCTCCTATTGTAAAATGTGCTCTACTAAAGCTATCTATACAATACATATGAAATCATTTTTATTATTTCTATAATTATGAAATAGGAATAGAAAGGTTGCGAATTAGTACTGTTCGCAGATAATATTATACTTTATGAATTGACAGAAAGAAAAAGTGTGGGAGCTGTGACTAGCTCGGTAGGCTAGCTCTGACTAACTGGTTTGCCTCATTCCTTCTTAGGCACTTTAGTGCGGAAAAATGGCGACGCTCGTAATAAATCGCAGGTGAAAAAAGATCTTTCGTCCTCCGCATATTCCGTGCATTTCGATGTATCTCTGTAGGTGATTCTCGGAACGATCGCCGTCAGGCGACGGACGAGCGAAGTGTTTGTTTACGTTTCGGCGATAAAAGGTTGGAGAAGCGGGGGGTTCGTCGAAGGTGCCGAACCTTCCCGAACGATTCAAGATCATCAGTCGAATAAAGAACGTTGTAACAGTGAGACCTCCGACTTCATTTTCTCTACCCTTCGTCGACTACAACTCCAACATTTTTTATTTTATAATCATTGAAATTATAAGAAATGATGTAACAAATGTCTTCGTTAGAGCACAAAGTCTAAACAAATGATCATTGTCATAAGGCAACATATGCCTGCTCACCCTTGAGGACTTTGGCTGCAAATGGTCTCCTTCCGTGAGTGTGCATGAACGATTAGAAAATCTGTTGATCGCTTAAAATAAAAGCTGTTGCGTTCGCGAGAGAAAGGTCGTCGTCGTTTTCCTCGAAAAAGCAAAACGCTCCGGTAGCAGCCCGCGTGCTCCGACATCGGCGCGTCTCGGTTAATTGATCCGGTAGCAAGCCACGGATAGCAAACACAAGAGACAACCGGCGGTGGCTGTTGAAAGATTGATAGGGTTGAAAATCGTCGGTGTATCGAGACGCTAAAGGGGTGGATTGAACCGGTTGGTAATCGGATAAATTAATTAGTCGTTCCCCGAGGGTGAAGCGTCCTCCTCTCCAGGCCTCGGAGAATACTACGTCGACTGGCTCCGAGTCCGCCAGGACTTTCCGGGATTATTAATATCGCGCCGAGGTGCGCGCTGAGGTGGGCTCTGCGCTGCGCTCAACTGCGCGTCGGCCAATGTACCGTGCGCGTGTGTGTATCGGAGACGCTTAACCACGTCTGCGGTCTTCTAGACTGGTTCCTCGGTTTCGAGCGTGTGTCTGGACCGCGAATGTGCGCGTTTTACGTGCGCCTGTGTGCGTTCGCATGGGTCGAGGAAATGGTAACGAAATAACGGGCACACACGGGTTTCCTCGCGGAACAACGCAACGCGATAAAACTCGACTCGACTCGACTCGAATCGACTCGGAGTCGCGAGAACACTCCTGGGATCCTCAAAACCGCTGTCTGACTCTTAAACGACTGCTGGCGTGTTTCCCTCGTGAGACCCGACGAGTGTCGACGCGTGCACACGCGATCGCGCCTCCTCGCGAGCCCGAGCCGATCGATTTCTCCGGCGAACCGTGATAATTAATCTAGCAGACTCCGCGGAGCGCGATACTCCTCCGCCGTGAACCGCGAGCGCGTTCGAGCGGCCTCGAATCGGCGAATTATCGCGAAAACTTCGCCGCTCCACGCTCCACGCTCCACGCCACTCTCTCCCGGCCCCACGATGTTCGTTACGCGCCGCTAAAGTACCCTGAACAATGCTCCCGCGGACTCCTCCCCGCTTCTATTACCTCGCGCAAGGAAATTCGTTTGCGGGAATCAAGTGCCACGAATTTTCTAGAACGCTCGATCGACGCTTCGTTGTTGTACGAAATATAACTTTGACGGGCTCCGAAAGTATCTACCGGTACTCCCCCGGTTCATGTACACTCGTGTTTTAATCCGTGTGCTTTTTAATACATGTCGCACCCTTGCCACCAAAAATTACACGAGAGGAGAAACCTGATCTCCGAGTTATTACTAGACTGCGGATCTTTATGGAAAATAAAAATGTTTTGAAACTATTATGGACAGCAGGTGTTAAATAAAAATATATTTCAGCCCTTAATAGATTTTTTACATTGAAAACACATCAGCACAATATCCTTCGATTTTCGAATTTTTTACTGTTTTATATTTTAACCAACCAATTTCTTCATAAATGCATGAAGATCCACAGTCTAGTTATTACCATTAATGATGAAAAGCGTGTTAACTTAACTCCATTGTCTAGCTACCCGGTGATATTTCTATCGTTTTTCATGTTTTTCAGTTCCGTGTGGGGGGCAGATAGATATAAAAATCGTCACAAATCAAAAGAGTGTTTTTAAGGGTTGTAACGCTGGAATAACAAAAATGACATTAGTATTGCACAGCCTCTACAATATTATATTGTGTTTAGAAACAGTTTTTCGCGAAATATACGCTTTATATTTTTCTATTTTTTGCACTTGATGTTCCGTTTAAAGTTCCGCACGGATCCGGCCCGCTAATATCTACCTGTAGATACGGCTCGGGTGATTGCAGAATAAAAAGGGTGAAACATCCGACAGCCCGGTTTCCTATCGAACATCCGTAATTGCGAGCTGTAAGTGGAAACTTTTATAACAGAACCAACGGGAGGGGGCCCCGCGTCGACGTTGACAAATTAGAAAACGTTGCCGCGCGTCGCATTCGAAAACATCTCGTTCGCCGCGAAACAAACCAGATATATGGAATAATTCACCGCGTAACGAATTCAATTTGACGAAGGGGGCGCGTGACACGCGTAATTATGCGTCGCCGGGGCTCGTACGGTTACAAAGGCGACAAAGCTATTTCCGCGGGCAAAGGGAATGAGTTCGATTCCACGCGGCCCGTTGCGGACGATCCGTCGAAACTGGCTGGAGCGCTCTTTGCCCCAACAAATTGCCACCGGGAGGCAACGTTTCGACGTAGCTTTCTCGAAGAAAGCTCTCGATTTCGTCGATTCGATTTCCAGTGCGTGCCGCGTCCCGTGATTTCGTTGTCCTCTGCAGAGTGCTTCGATGATTTCACTGTTCACCGTAGAGTGCCCTTGAGAAGACTTTTCTCCCATTCTAACTCACTCCTTACCCCCACTTCCGCCAAGCACCGGTCCCGTGACACGTTCCGTACAGTTTTTCACGCGCATGCGTGAAGATTTTCGGTTACGTAAAATGTTTGGCCAAAATGGGGTACGTCACGCCGCATAATTTCGCAAATTTTGTTACGATTTATTTTTGAAAAATGAATGTATAACATATGTGTATGTGTGTATATATATACACGTATATTATGTATGTATAATACATATATAGTTATAGTTATACTATACTTTGCCTACTTTAAGACGTAGATACGGTCCTGTCTTTGGTCGCGCATGCGTGTGAAAAGAGCACAATATCTCTGCACTGGTTCCGTATCCGTCGTGCACGTTCCACTACGTCACTTGACGAATCCGGTAACGACGGGGAGGGGGTAACTGTATTCCCCTCAATCTCCCTGTCTACACCGCAGAGGCTTCTTTCTCTTGCTCGTAGCTGTCGTCGATCTCGACGGAGGCGTGACAGTGCCCCGTGGGGCAATCTTTCCCGAAAGAGCAACGTACGGTGCAAAGAGACGAGTGACACGTGCCGCTTCTTTTTCGCGTTTTCCTTGTAAAAAGAACGGTATCGTCGACGAGCGTGGCGAGGCGTGGGTGGGAGCGAAACGCAGAAAACGAAGAAAGAGAAATCCTTGTCGAGTGGCGGCCGACTTTGCCTCTTCCGGAGGCGAAAGTTCCCCGGAGCAGGTGGGTACGCGGGTGGAGGTTCCTCTCTCTCTCTCTCTCTCTCTCTTTCTGTCTCCGACATCGGTGGAAAAGAAACTGCTCTGAATATGCCGGGAGTAATGGTGACAGAGTGGAAACAGGGGTGGATGCAACGAGGAGACAACGAGGAACGAGGTGACTGGAGGCGGAGCGGGGGCGAAGCGAGGCGCGAAGTACCAAGCGGTCGCGAGTATTATCGTCGACATAAAGGGCACGTTCTGTAGGCTCCGCGGCAGCCATCCGACGCATTCATCTTTCCCGAAGGTTAAACGCGCTGCGAGTTCTCCGCGCGGGGGTGGCAGCGGGATGGGGGCCGTGGGGATGAACGCCGCCGGAGAACCAAGAAAAACGGAAGGAAATCGAATGCTCGGCGGAATCGGCGTCGACGAGGGGTGGGGGGGGGGGGGGAGGGAGGATGCCAGACGGGGCCGACGCGACGTGGAAAGGAAACGCGAAAGAATAAGGAGGGGACGGGAGAGAGTGAAGATCGTGTCTCAGGACAGGGGATTCGAGTCGCGCGAGGAACGCGAGGAGACACGGAGGTTTGTATCGCGAGGCTCGTCGGCGCGACGAGGGGACACAGTGTCTGGTATCTCGGTGGCGAACGGTGACAAAAGAGTAGCGGAAGTAAAGCCTCGACTCAATTAGCCGCGTCCAGGTTAATGAAAGCGGTCGCAGCGATCCAATAAAATTCTAATAAAGTCGCGCTCCGTTGCGCTCGTCGCTGCGTCACAACGGGAAACGAAGACGGATAAATAGACGGGAAGGGTGGTAGCGAAAGGGAACGCGGACGCGGAACGAAAAACCGAAGAGGCAAGGGAAGAGGAGCGTAACGATATAAAAGAGGAAAAAAGAATGAGACAGACGGACGCGGGGGTGGGGGGGGGAGACGCGGAGAGAATTCGACGAACGGCAACGTCAATAGACTCGGATTCGTATCGCCCGAACAATGTGCGCGCTGCCACTGGACAAGGGCTGAATGCGGCAATGGGTGTAGGGAACGAGAGAATGCCTAACCGCTTTCTCTCTTTCCAACTCCCCCACCCGCTTGCTCCCTGTCTTTCTCCTTTCTGCTCTCCACCGTGGAAGGGAAAAATTAGGCTTCAATACAAGGCAGAACGTCCCTAATTGCATTTCCTGGTCACGGGCTCTAGAGCTCCTCGCCGCGCGACCACCGCGCGATCCAGAACAAAACGAGAAAGTGTATTTCCTTTTTTTTATTTTTTCAAATCCCCGCCTCGCCTCGCGTCGCGTCGCCTCGCCTCGCCTCGCCTCACCCTTCGTCTCGTCTCGCCAGGGTTTCGGGTCCCGTCGGTCGCTTCTGTCGCTCCCGTCCTGATGGAGTGCACCACAAACACACCGTATACATGCCGCCGGATTCTAATGATATAGCCAGAGCCAGCAAGCTCAGCGAGATCATAAACAGAACCGCCTTTTGCAAGTTCAGCCGGCCGGCTTTAGTCTCGCCCCGACGCGGGATCGTCTTCAATGGCTTCAAACGCTTCCGCGATCGATTCGGCGGGAACCATGCAATTTATGCGCGCTCTTTCTTTGCGACGCGATCGTTTTATAAATGGCAAACAATCGGATGTGACATCGAGGCGCGTTTTAACCCGTCAAATTTTGTTCTCGCATATTGTATTTCGGTAACAAAATTTCGAAAATGAAATCCAATGAAAAATTAATCGATCAGCATCGAATGGGCTGTTGGAATACAACGATACCATAGAGTCTTAGGTATAAGGGTATATATCTTCATCGACTAGAACATGTAGAATACGCCTATGGTAGCCAAGACCAAACATTTCTTTACACTCTGCACATACTCTAATTTAATGCTGTCTTTACACCCTGTACAAAATTGTAGGAATGCAACGATAGTATAGTATCTTAGGTATAAGGCGTAAAGGGCGGTTTAAGTCAAGGACGGAAGGGCTCAGGCTAGGGCATAGAGTCGGGACCGTTCTTCAGTCCGGTAGAAGCAGTTAGCATGAACAGATCGCAACCTTGTACTTACAGTGTTCACTATTAACATATAGACTAAATACAGCACACGCGGAAAACACTGTAACGTTATTTAGAATAACATCTTTATTACTAATAAAGTATATACGGTACCCATATAAAGACATTCCCAACATGGGGAACCAGAGTCGCCAGATTAAGACTTGTCCCCCCACTCTACCTTCCCCTTCCTCGACGCTATTCCCTACTCTCCCGCCCGGTCACGTGACGCGTTTATGTCGTGCATGCGTCCAGTCCCGGCAGAGAGAGGGTAACTTTTTCCCCTCGATTCGTGCTCCCTCCCCTCATCTGGCGACTCTGTGGAGAACCGTCAAGGCGAATCTAATGGTGCCGAAATCGTAAGAGCACCGTTGTCCGCGAAGGAGGGAGCATGCATAGTTAATCGCGACACAGGACAACCACGACTACGACTATGACAGTAACGGCGACGCGTTAATCTTGTTTCCCTGCGATTCTCTCTGTTCCACGGTCGAACGGCTCCCGGTTCTTTGCTCTCGGCGCGCCTCCTCCTTCTCGCCCGGTTTCCAATTTCCGGTTCCTCTTTTTCGACGAAATGAAAAAAAAAACCCACCGGGTTGCCCGTCGAAATTCGAGAAAATTTCTCGATTCCGACAAGGATCGAGGGGGCTCTGTGTATCGAGTGCTCGCGCGAATGCGGATCGATCGACGCGGCTGTTTTCTCCAATGCGCCGTTAAATGCAAATAGCCAGTCGTGTTACACCACTCGAACGAAGAGCCGGCGGGGGCGGTTGGCAGGGGCGGAATCGTGGCGTGTCGACCGCCCGAATTGATCACAATTTATTACCCTCGTCGAAACGAACGTCGAACGAAACTGACGGTGCTGAATGCCGTTAAACCGAACCCGCTACTCCCTCATCTATCTCTCTCCTCCTCCCTCTCTCTCTCTCTCTCTCTCTTTGACTCCCACATCTAATCTGCTAATAACGACCGACAGACTCTTTCGGAAATAAATCGCGCTGAATGGTGTTTTGCGGTTCGCCGCGGAAGCCGAACGAACTAGACCCTCCTAATCACTAGACTGCGGAGTTTATGCATTCGTGGCAAAAACTGGTCGGTGCAATTTGAGACAGCAGTAACCCCAGAAACATTAAACGAATTTATTGTCTTGAACCTATTAACCCCTTGGCCTATAATGTCGAGGGAGAGTCGCAATGAAGATTCTGAACGGAATCTAATAAATATGTATGTATGTATGTATGTGTTAATTTCCTTTAACCCTCCTCGGGGTGTCTGGATTTATTCTGACCCGTAACATCAAAATTATCATTTAACACTGAACCTACCAAGCACCAAACATATAAAAGTGAAACACCTTATAGCAGTGAGAAGATTGAATTTAAGTACAAAGTAATTTAAGTATAAAGTACAGTGTACACATATTCATACTCACAGTTTTTTAAATATGAATAATAAATGCAATTATACATACTTAATTATGATCGTACTTGCATCTCTTTACTTAAACTTTGTAAGATTTTTATTATATTTTGTGCTTAAATGAAGAAGTCAATTCAGTCATTTCCTGCGAAAGCGTTTTTATAATTTCAATCATTATTAAATAATAAACCGGTCATTTAGTAGGTTTAGTGTTAAGTACTCAATTTGTGGCAATTCAACCAACTGAATTGCATTGGGGATACCAGAAAGAACGTGTCTAAACAAAATATCATCGTAAGTAAATTTTTAAAAATTATTAATTACAGCTGTGAAACCGAAACGAATTTTGTTGTATAGCCCGTGGAGAAAATTTTTCCTTGGAATCTAGAGCGCGGACAGGAACGGTTTCGAACGGCAGGAATATCGCCGGACGCCCCAGCCGTCGCGTCGTGTCGTGTCGTGTCGCTTTCCGTCGGACGTCGCTCGGTATCGCGTCCTCGCTAGCGAATGACCGAAAGCCCCGCGGCAGTGATGAGACGAGGCCGAGTGGATGGAGCACGGATATATGGGTTACTGCGAACACCAAGCGCGACGCGGTGCGACGCGACGCCCCGAAAGCTTCTACGTTGATACCCGTTCGCGATATTACTTTTTCCCGGAGACGCACCAACCGGAAACTGCGAACCTATGCGCGCCTACCTCTGTCTCCATGCTCGGTCTCCGTCCATGTTTTTCAACCGGGGAGGACGTCGTTCGCCATTGTCGCGAGGACGTCCGATCGAATGGATCGCGCGAGACGTCTACAGGGTGTCCCACATGAAACGGACCGTCCAACTGGTCTCTACAGCCGCGGGTACTGGAAATTTATTGGCGAAGAAAATGGTGGAACGACCACGGCATCTTCCGGGACGGATACTTGATTTCATCGTTCGTAACAAAGGTCAGTCCAGAGTTGGGCAAAATTCTCATGTAAATAAACATTTCGGATAACAAATAAAAAATTAAAAAATTTTTATTCATTATTCGATGGTTCGAACATAAAAAGTATCTTTATTCGACGAGAATTTATCCGACGAGAATCGACGACCATTCGACGAGAATTTATCCGACGAATAAAGATAATTTTTTTTATACCAAATGGCTTTGTTCGAACTTCGAATAATTTTTTCATCTTTTATCTGTATATTTTATTCGGAGGTTTCGGATAAATCTTTCCACAACTACTGCCAACTCTAATAAACGCGAACCATCGAATAATGAATTTAAGCTTTGTGTATGTGTCGGTGAGCCATATTATGCTCGAGAGAGGGCGGGACTTGAGAGGTTAGAAATAGTAAGCAGACAGATAAACAGAGTGAGGTTAGAAATAGTAAACAGATAGATAAATAGACAGAGTGACAACTAAACTCACAATTAACTACATTGATCATTCGTGAGTGAACTAATAAATAAAAATCTTTAATTGCTAAAATCTACAAGTACAAGTTTCTATAAAAAAATCTTGTGTTGAGATAATATAGGGAAGCACAAACATTTAATTGCTGATTCTCTATATTTTTAGGTTAGGTATAACACGTGTGAAGTATTCAATAATTATTTATTATGTGGTGAATATGTATTTTTAGACGAATCAACCTTGTGTTTTTGCTTGGAAAAGGAACCCTTCACCATATTATATGAATAAAAAATGTTGTATTTTTTATTATTCGTTATTCGAAATTTTTATTTAGATGAAAATTTTGCCCAACTCTGGGTCAGTCGTTATAGAAACACGAGAGTTAAGATATGGTTATATGGGAATTGATTTGATATGCTGCGTTTAATAATCGTATAATTTGTTGGACTCTAAAATTTTGTTGATTTTAGAGGCAAGTCTTTGGTGTTATCGTTGGAGCACCCTGTATATCGAGGCCACCTTTTCTTCCAAGGAACGACGCGGCGGACCGTCCAGTCAGTTTTTGGAGATCTTGATATCGTCGCGTCGTCGTCGGGACGAGGACGTCGGGATCGACGGGAACGGGAGGAAAATACTGCCGCGGGAAATGCTCGAGACGGATGCCTCTGAATCGAGCACGATGGATTCCGCTCGGAAAGGAAGAAAAAAAAAAAGGGAAACTCCGATGGAAGAGGAAGATTCGATGGGACGATACTAGAAAAACCGGAGAGCTCCGCGAAAGCGTGAGCGCCAGAAAATTACCACTTCTTGCTACCGCTGGAAGGCAAACATCCCCCTTCGAGTCGAAAGAAAAGGAAGGTCTGGTTATTGACCGAATTCCCTCTCGGTGTACGATTTTTATTTTTCCAATAGATTCACCGTGGAAATAAATAGCCGCAGCCTGCGTCTATCAAATAATTGAACGGCGAACGGTAAACTTAATATTATATTTTATTGGATTTCTTCTCGGATCGACGAGAAATCCACCGGTCTGCGGAGATCGTTCACCTGGGCTTTTCGATACGACGAGAGATAGGACCACCGGCGAACCTAGAATCTGAAACGGCCATCGCTGGAGTGCTCCGGCCAGTCGTCGAAAATTGCTGGTGTCGGTTGTCGACGATGGTGCAACGAACGCCAGGAAACCGAAGGAAATGAAAACGGAAGAAGAGAGCGAGCAAAAGCGAAGACGAAGGATCGGCGAAGTATGCTCGCGAAACCGACGAATCGCTACGAAAGTGGAAAGAACACGGGCACGGAGACACGGTCGGGCCCGGTTCCTCGACTGCCAGAGACAATGGACGCATCCATCGCTGGAATATGCTCCACTTTCCGTGTGTACTTGCCCTCTATCTTTCCCCGTCCGGTTTCAGCCACGGCCCGCCTCGGCCCGCCTCTCTCTGCTACCGACAAACTCGTTTCTTTCCGTTCTTCCTCCTCTTCTCGAAAATTTCCCCTTTGTTTTCCGCTTTCTCTCTGTCTCTCTCTGTCTCTCTCTCGTGTATTGTCTCTAGCCACGCGCGTTTACCTGGCTCTTCTAACAGAGTTTCGCGCGTCTTCTCTTTTCACCGAGCCGCTGCGCCGCGCGACCCGTTCTATCTTTCTACTTTGTTCACAACGTCTTGTCCTTGGCGCTTCGACCGTAGCGACACTTTGACCATCGACTCCATCGGAATTCCTTCCGCGACGCCCTTGGCGCATTTCTCTCTTACGGTGTGTTCGTTGCATCGAGAGAGGACACTGCAAGGTCAAAATAGACTGTACTGACGAGAACTGGCGTGGCCGAGGGCTGCGATAGTTACAACAACATGATAGGAGAAATGCGTAGAGCCGGGCCCTATCGTGTTGTTAAAGAGGTCATTCCATGTGAGAGCTACTTTTTCTTGCTTTTTGAAGGAATTTTTTTTTTAAGGACTCTTACAACATACAATCTTGAAATTTTTACCACACATTTACTGACATTTTAACAGTCTCTCGGAATTTTTTCAAACCAAAATAACGAGTTCGATCGACTTTACACTGTTCGGAAGACACTCATGTGTATAAAAAAAGTAGGTAGATGGCGACCATGATTCCGGAGGTTTCGATCATCTGATATGAAAAAATCAAAACCAAAAAATATGCTCGTTTAAGGACGAAAAGTGGTACCGTGCAAACCCATGTTTCGGCCAGATTTCCAGGGTATTCGAGGGGAATTCTAGTGCGGATTCTACCCCCTTAAGAGGGAACGGTAATCACGTGACTTTCCCTAGAATACCCTAGAATACCCTAGTAATCTGGCCGAAACTTGGGTTCACGGGAATACATTTGACGTCCATATACGTGAAAATTATGAACTGTATAAAGGCTCATTTGATAGAGGAAGGTTCAGCGCATAGTGCCCTGCTTATGATGTAACGAGATTATGTTGACATCTAATAATATGAGTTTGCAAAGTTGGGAAAAAAGTCGAGAAAACAACCGCAGAATCCAATGTATTTTTCTGTCACAAAAAGAGTTTTCTGACTGCTATCATCAGCAGGACACTATGCGCTGAACCTTCCTCTATCAAATCAACCTTTATACAGTTTAAAATTTGCTCGTATAAGAACGTCAAATGTATTCCCGCAAACCCAAGTTTCCGGCCAGATGTCTAGGGTATTCTAGGGTATTCTGGGGAAAGTCACGTGACTACCGTTCCTCCTTAGACCCAGCAGACTGACTGGAAGAGGGCGTCCATTGTCATCAGGACGTCCTGGGAGAGGAGGTTTAGTAGGTAGGGGCTGGTTCTTAGACCAGTCGAGTCCTACACTCGATAAATATATAATATAATATATAACACGCCTGTGACGCCGGAGAGGGGGGAAGGGGGGGGGAGGGGGGGGTTAGTGTGTAAATGCATTCAAAATAGACTGAATTCTATCGACGAATTTCGCGAGTAGACACAGTGGTCGAAAAGCGAACTTTCAGCAAAGAGTAGCGTTCTTCGGGAAAACGATCGAGAACTTGTTCAACGGTCAAGAGGAAAAGCCAACTTCGCCTCCTCCGCCACGATAAGACGTCCTCTATCGTGTCAGCGGATACTCGGTACGTTTTTCTCCGGTTGGACGTCCGAGTAAGAAACTCTCTTTAAAATGAACGCGTCGGAACACACCGGTCGAGAAGTTTCCCGACGACCGAGACAGAGAGAGAGAGAGAGAGAGAGAGAGGAGACACCGCTCCGGTTCAACGGAGACGTTTATTGTTCCGTCTCGCGGAAACGACAACGGCTAAAGGTAAAGGGTAAGGGTAACGGGACACGCGAACGTCGCATGCGCGCGTTCAGTGAAACTCTCGAACGGCGACATTAAGATCGCGAACGCGTCTCGGAACGGCAAAGAAAACGCGCGAAAGAACATCGGGGGTCGTCTTATTCCCCGTAGAACGACGGATGTCGCGCTTTTCATGCCGTCGGATAATCGTCGCGTCTTTTGCGCTCCCCCCGCGTTACGATACGAGAATGAGAGAGAGAGGGGGGGGGCGGGAGAGTGAAAGAGAGGGAACGCGCGATACCTTCTTTCTGCCGGTGGCCGAAACAAAAGGTGTCCCGGTTCAAAGCACTACGATTTCTCGGATAACGTGAAACGCGGAACGCGATACCTTCCTCTACCCTCGGTCTCGCCTATCTTTGCGTGGAAAATGCTGCCGGCACAGGCTGCACGGCGCGGCGCGACGAAGAAACGAGCGAATCGCTGCCACTCGGTAAGCGACTCTGTTCATACGACCGTGCAGCAGCTTGCGAATTATCTCGGGCCGGTATGGCGTCGCGTCGTATCGTCGCGATAAAACCCCGTAATCTTCGCGCAGTCTCGTTCGACCGTCGAAACCGCTGGAAGACGCCATTTTTACCTCTACCCCTAATCTATAGCATCGAGTTTGTCAGTCATGAAAATTCATAATTTCAGTTCGAAAAGCGTATAAATAAGAAATGTTGATCAGTGATCATATTCGCTCTTTTATTAACCCTTTGCACTCGGAGCTATTTTAAACCTTTTAACTGGGCTATTTACAAATTATGAATGCTTACGAAGACTTACCAAAAGATTTGTAAAATTGAGATAACAATGTTTTATGTTTGTATGAGTATACTGAAAAAAAAATGTTTGTATGAATATACTATGACAGAATGACATGTTATTCGTTGAATTGAAACGAAAATTAATAGTTCGAATGACGAATTAACTCGTCATCCCCAGTTAAAAGGTTAACTCAAAAACCAAAGATTCTAGAACATTTCCATTCAATACCATTTTTTGTCACTGATATAATATCTCATGTAATATGTAAATGTATACATAGTAGTTTATTAAATACGAACAAAGATAATAATGTGAACAATATTTTATAGAGTTCAAGTACGAATGCTGTATGTATGTGTGTGCGTTAACAGCCAACTCTTTATAATCATTTATATGGCTAGATTTATAAAAATGGAAAATCATGAATGACAGAAGGGTTGTAAAATAGCGATCGCCAAACGGATTACAAAAAGAAGGCAGATCGTAACGAGCGCCCGCGACAAACGCGTCGGTCGTCAACTGTGGTTATCCGTGTGCCCAATTTCATTAATAAACCCATTTTCTTTTACGGCTTTTCCTTAGACTTTTAAAGAATGGCATAGTATAATTTTCAGTGGTGTACCATCCGAGTGCTAAGGGTTGAACTAAAACGACTGAATTATACCGAGTATTACTTTTACCGCAGTAATAATTTAATTGTTGATTTAAAACAATCACCATTACGGTTACCATGCGAATATCACGCAGTCGAAAAATTAATTTAACACTAGAACTACCGAGCCCTAAACGAAAGTGATGTATATTCTTTTATAATAATAACAGAATTGAGTTTATTTAGTAGGATTTTTATGGTAACATGTACAGTTGAATACAGAAGCATACTAACAAAATTTCACGAATCGTAAAAGAAAAAACCGGAAACCAGTCATTTTGACTGGCTCGGTAGTTCTAGTGTTAATAAGGATTTTCTGCGATAAATTCCTAAAGTTGATTCAACCCTTCGAGAGAACGAGTCGATGTTCCCACGACGCGACGATGACTTTCGGATCCGGTGGGAAAGTCGAGGATCGAGCATATTGACGCGATACATACCCAAAAATCGTATAGGGGCTGAAGCATCGAGAAAAATAACGAGCGAAGGGCGTCGGAGGCTTGGGATCGCGCGGTGTGTGGCTGTTGGGGCGAGAATCGCGCGGAAGAAGAAACACGAACGCGCGGTTAATATATGACTCGTGCACGCGTGCATCCGACCGGTGAAAACGAACGAATGAATACCCGCTAATTTGCGTGGAATGAATTTCATTTCGCGAAAACTACCATGCAATTTGCGGCCCCGACAGATGCTCGGATCATCCCTTCCCTCGTACCCATCCCCGTGTTCGTCCCGTCCCGTTCCACGGTGTCCCCGGTCCCTTCCCACGCCTAGGAACCCATATACACGCTTCCGCGCGAACACGTTTTACTCGGGATTTATCCACGACTCGTTCCCGTGTTCGCCTGTTCGCCGTGTTACGCGGAAAAACCGTCGTCGATTGCCCGGTTATCCGGTGGAAAATGCTCGATCGAGGATGCGGATTCGCCGTGCGCAATCCGGGATCGCTAAATTATTTATTTGCGAGCGCGGATTACGAATCCGGCTCTCGCCTCTCTTCCGAGCGGCGGCGGCGGAACGATTCTCGATTGCGTTCTCGCGAGATTGGTAATCGCGTAGGGTAACTGTTCCGATTATTGCGGTATCCTTCGATTGTACTTTAGTTTATCATGAAATGAAAATATGTGTATAAAGCATTCTATGGAAGAATCACGTGATCCGAGTACAAAAAAAAAATTTGCGATCCTCAAAACCTAAGACAACATAAAAAAATCATTTTATGCAAGCTAATGTATTTAAAAAAAAAAAACTAATTCAATCGAGATGAAGAATTAGAATGACAGTCAGCAAATTCACTCTAGATTAACCATTTGCACTCGGAGCTATTTTAACTCGAAAATTAAACATTTCTTCTGTAGACGATTCTCGGAACGATCGCGGCCGCAGTTAGGCGACGGACGAGCGAAGTGTTTTGTTTACGTTTCGGCGATACAAGGTTAGAGACACGTTGGGTGTGACCTTCCCGAACGATTCAATATCATCAATCGAATAAAGAACGTTGTAACAGTGAGACCTCTGACTTCATTTTCTCTACTCTTTGTCGACTACACTTTCGACCTAGAATATGTAATTCCATTCTATGTATACATGATTTTTTTTTCATTTTGTGGATATGAAATTGATATAACACCTCATACAATACTTAAATGTTTACTAATTGATCGAGATAAGAATACATTTACTAATGTAAACAATATTTTAAATAACGGTACAGCAATGTTTAGCGGTGCTTCAGAGTCACCGCTCGAAAAAATCACGATCACGGCGCGGATGAAGTTAAAATCGCGACCGTGATCGTGATTCCGCGATCACTGGTGATAAATCACGGTCAGTGATCTTTAACAATAAACCTACCACAGTCAAATGACCGGTTTTCTATTGCATAATTATTGAAATTATAAAAACGCTTCCATAGGAAATGACTGAATTGACTTCTTCATTTAAGCACACATTACAATAATGAAAACCGTATGTACAAAGTTAAATGTAAATTCAATCTTCTCACTGCTATAAGGTGTTTCACTTTTATATATTTTGTACTTGGTAGGTTCAGTGTTAACCATATCCCCTTTCTACAAGAAATACACTTGTCCCAGAGATCATCGCGCGAAGGATGAAACGTCGAGAAGAACCTCCATTCGAAACCGATTTCACGTAGGGGTGGTTTCCACAAAAATGGGCCCCGGGGAGGGTTGACCGTTGCTTTCGAGTCACCCTATGTACACATTGTATTCCATGAGTATTTCTTACTACGCTCGCTGGAGCGGAGCGGAACGGAACGGAACGAGTCGCGAAGAAGAGATAGCCCGGGAATGGAAGCCGAGATTCGCGAGTTCGAACGTATTCCGCAATGCAAAACCGAGGCTCGAAGCTGGCTCGATTTCGAAGCGACCTCACGACAACCAAGCAAGCAAGCAAGCAAGCGGGCCGTGACCGTGGCTGGCTGCATCGAGAGGAGGACACTTAACACTGATTGCGAACGCGTATCGCGCGGGCGGTAGTCCCGCAGTCTACGGGGACGAGTTCAAAATACACCGCATCCCGGTGTCCTCGGCATTCTACGGTCACAAAGCGGCTCGCCTCTTCTCGCCTATATGTAACTACGTTCCGATCCGATCCGCTCCGCTCCGGGTCCGCTTCGTTCCGTGTTCCGCGTTTCTGCGACTTTGGCCGCGCGTGCACGCACACACGGACCAAACGCACTCCAGTCATCGCACCGTATCCCACAGTATCGCACAGTATCGCATACCGCACCGCATCGAGCTGCATCGGTGGATTTCCGCTCGGCAGATCGCCTGCTCGCGCGCTCTTTCAATCACCAAGCCGCCTCTGAAACGCGCCCTTCTCCTATGCCATCCGGTTTACCTAGCTTCACCGGTCTCCTATCGCGACACTGTCCTCCGTTTCCCGTGCAATTCGATTGCACCCTGCATTCTGCAACTCCGCAGACTCCGCAACTCCGCGCTACAGACCCCGTGGACCTGTTAACCACGGGGCTTTGCTCGGATCCGAACTCTTTGGAATTCGAGCAAGTTCGCTCGCGGTAATGCTTTCCCGTCGCAACTCTGTAATTAGCGATTTATTTGAGCGGACATTTTTCACGGTTTCGTTGATAAATTATTGTAACCGGAAGAATTTAATCCTTTGCACCCCAGAGCTGTTTTAAGTCAATAAGGAAAGATTTTTCCATTCGAGGGTATTTCCATTTTATACAATTTTTTAACATTTTCTTTCTTATGAAACTGATATATTATCTCATGTAATATGTAAATGTCTAGTAGTTTATTAACACTAAACCTACCAGGTACAAAACATATAAAAGTGAAACACCTTATAGCAGTGATAAGATTGAATTTACTTAAACTTTGTACGGTTTTTATTATATTTTGTGCTTAATTGACGAAGTCAATTCAATCATTTCCTATGAAAGCGTTTCTATAATTTCAATAATTATGCGATAGAAAACCGGTCATTTGATTGTGGTAGGTATGGTGTTAAATACGAACAGAAATAATAATGTGAACAATATTTTTAAGAATTGTAGCTTAAGAAGTATAGCAATTATCAGTGGTGCCTCAGAGTCGCCAACCGAGTGCTAAGGGTTAAAAACACAGTTATATTATTTTCGACCTATTAACACTAAACCTATCACAGTCAAATGACCGGTTTTATTTTTATTTTTAAAACGACAAAGTTGCTTACATGGAAATTGATTCGATTTTTATTCGAACACATATTATAATAAAAATTTCACAAAATCTAAATAAATAGAGCCTTGTCATTTTTATAAGCTGAAACATTTTAATCGCTTTTACTGTTCGGTAGGTTTAGTGTTTTAATATACATATTCGGAATTTTTATTTCGCATAAGCATCCGCTGTTTCTTTCTCGATCATAATAAGTCGATGATAATACACGAGTTAACGAAGATTCGTGCATAATGAATCAGCAGCGACGCGCGCTGGTCCGTGCACGGTTTCCTCGTTAAATCGAAATCCCGGATTTTATTCGAATCGTGCGAATGAAATATGTTGCGATCCATGCGTAAACAGGGGCGGATGCTCGCGTTGTCGTTACATTAGTCGTGATTACGGAAATACAGTAGATTTCAGCGATTGTTCCGTTGGCTTCGATGCCAAGAGCGGAAACGATGGTTCCGAACCTCGTTACAAAATTCAACGATTCTATGCAAAACAACTCAATTTATGCTAAGAAATATCGTTGGCGCGTTCGAATTCATCGGGAAAATTTACGGTTTGCTGATAACGATCTCGTTGGAAGAAGATTCGATTTTGGGGGTTGAATATACTAGAGGAATATTCGGCTTCTAGAGAATTGTCTCGACGGCGCAACGATGTTTACGAATGCGAGAGGAGACAGCGTGCGATCTTATTAATAATAAGTCGGCTCCAAAGATCGATCGAAGGTCGAACAGCGAACAGCGAGCGGCGACCCGTTGCGCGTCGCCCTATGATAATCCGTGTCGCGGTGGTGAGGGTGACGGCGGAGGCGGGGGTGGGGGCGGGGCGGTGCGTCGCGCGATATGCATTTAAATTACGCTTCGTTATTAAAGCGGCACGCGCGCCTCTCCTCGACTAATCGAATCCGTGTGATCGGTGCGCGTCGACTGAAATCGGCGCACACGTCGTCCCGCTCCCCCCTCCCCCCTCCATCGCCGACGCTGCATTAAAACACACTTCCAATCGACTAACAAGAACAAAATCAAGTGCTTGCTAACGCGTTTGCCTTCCGGCCAAGATACTTGCAATAATTTATTTCTGGATTTTCGCTGTAAATTTACAAATCCATAAAATCGACGCGAAAATTTCATACGATGGGAACGTCGTTCAGATCTCGAACAATTCTGCTCGGTTCACCCGTTCGACGTTCACCGATGCGCGCAAAGCTCGACTTTTTCGGTGAGAACAGTACTGGAATTGTCTGTTCGACGCGTGGAACGCGAGTTCATTCATCTGTTTGATTATTCGATTCCTCGGTGTTTGGCGAGAAAATATTTTTCACCGCCGCGCCGCGCCGACCAACAGGAAGGTTGGAAAATATTCCTGGATTTTCTAAAATAAACAAATCGCATCGCATGTTGAAGTGCATTGTTCACCCCCGGAGATGAGTTTCCTGCGACGAACATGAATACATATACATACGTATAATAACTATAGACAGCGGATCTTTATGCAAAATAACAATGTTTTGACTGAATTGCAGCGAACTGGAGTGAACTAAACATTAATTTTCTTTTTCAATAACGGGTTGAAAACAAGTGTTTTGAAATTCTTCTAATGTTTTTACTGTTTTTAATTATATGTGTTCCAATTTTTATCATAAATCCATAAAATCCGCTGTCTGATAATAACGGTGATAAAACAAGAGCAGGGAGGTAGACGGTTCTCCCTTCCGTTCCGTTTAGGCGCGCGGATTTTCAAAGTTAGGCGAACAGTCTGGCGTCGGGACGATATAGAAAGCGGCAGCCTCCATTATCTTCGAAAGTTAACTCCTCGGTGTAGACCGAACTACTTCGGCCTCGAAGAACGATCCCGCTTCGTTCGCGAAACTTCTTAAAGCGATGGGGCCCCTGTTAATCCGCACGAGAACCCGCGGGACCGTGAGAAACCACGGGGACGGGTGACCCAAGGGTCGAATCAACCCCCGTTTCATTTGCGGCCTGGTGTGTTTGCAAACGGATTGCGACGCGACACGCGTGTCCACCCCCGGCGACCGCGTGTCATGCAATACATATTCCCGACGCGCAATATCGTATTCTGTTTAACACTGAACCTACCAAGGTCAAATGACCGGTTTTCTGTTTCATAGTTATTGCAATTATAAAAACGCTTTCATAGTATGTACAAAGTTTACGTAAAAGAGATCTAACAAGGGAACATATTCAGTTGATACACGCCGATTTTGATGAAACTTATGCGAGATATAGTTCTTCGAAAAATATTTGACTCGTATTTTTTTTTTATCGGCAACCATCCACTCTGAGGGGGTGAAAACAGCCCTCGAAGTCAGGGGTCAAAACCACATTTTTTGAGAAAAAAAAAGTTTGTGAAAAATTTCTTTCGCGACTACATTTCCCATTGAAAAACACACAATTTAAAAAAAAAATTCAAATTTTTTCGACCTCTGCTTTCCGAGATATCTCAAAAAATATGGTTTTGACTCCCAACTTTAAGGGCTGTTTTCAACCCTTGAAAGTGGATGGTTGCCGATAAAAAAAAATACGTGTCAAATATTTTTCGAAGAACTATAGCTCACATTAGTTTCATCAAAATCGGCCATTCTCATCTGAATATGTTGCCTTGTAAGTATAATTATATTTAGTATTGATATTTAAAAAACTGTAAGTATCTAATCTCATTTAATGTAGGTTGTGCATGTATGAATATGTGTATACTGTACTTTATCTTACTTAGTGCAGCAGAAATAGATCTCAGTTGAAAAAAGAAAAACAAGTATTCATATCTTACGCCGATAATTAATAATTAAGTACAAGAGATACTCTTTGTACTTAAATTCAATCTTCTCACTGCTATAAAGTGTTTTACTTTGTACACAGGGTGAGTCACCTAACGTTTGCGCCTCAAGTATCTTTATTGTTTTTAAAGATACGTCAAATGTCTTAACGACAAGGTGAATGGTTGAGTGAGGCTCACACGATGCCATAAAAATATTTGTTTTCTTATTATTTTTTTAGAAACCTCAACACATCACCTTTATTTTTTTAAACGGAACCACCCCTTTTTCAACACTTACGATGATAGTCCCTGTCATTAGGAATTTAGTGACTATAATTACTCAAGGTCATTCAAGGTCACAGACAGAGGAAACGCATATTACCTTGAGTAATTATAGTCACTGAATTCCTAATGAAAGGGACTAACATCGTAGGTGTTTAAAAGGGTGTGGTGCTGTTTTAAAAAATGGAGGTGACCTTGAGATCTCTAAAGAAAATAGCATAAAAACAAATATTTTTATGGTGTCGTGTGAGCCTCATTGAACCATTCAACTTTGCCCTTATGACATTTGACGTATCTGTAAACACAACACAGATATTTGAGGTGGAAACGTTAGCTGATTCACCCGGTATATTGTGCTTGGCAGATTTAGTGTTAACGGTACAATTATTATTATCAGACAATTCCGAACAATGGTAACACATACACGAGAGTTCTTCTTCGATCAACATCCGCCATTCCTAGATTTTCGGGACGGGGATTAACACTTTACCTGCAGGGAGTCAATTAACCCGTTACGCTGGAGGGACGTGCTGTGCACACCGATTGTTGACTGTCTCAAAACGTGCACACAACGTAAGTGCACAGCACGTTGCCCGATTTTGCTGTGAACTGCCTTTGTGCCGGTGTGTCTGACGCTCGTTCCCGTCGATTAATTGCTAGAGCAACCCGGCTAACGGCTTTCTCGACGCGACCGTGCCGTATCGAGGAGGAGCTTAATCATTTCCTTTCATATTTCAGCGAGAATAAATTTAACGAGTAATCGATCGACTGCTACGGTTAACAAGCTTCTCGTGAAAAAAAAAAAATCTAATTTTCATTCCGACGTATGGTTTTTCTATTTTCCGTCTTATCGTGTAACGAGTATCGGTAACGAGATAAGAACGCGCTCGCGTCCCCTTCGACTTTGAAGAATCGGTATCTCGCGCGTTTCGCAAGTCGCTGGCAGGGCATGGATCGGCTCTCGCACCGTTCGAACCACTAGCACCGCGGTATAACGGATGAGGAGGCGAAGAGAGCTCGAGGTGCGTCTCGCAGCGGCTCGGAAACGCGCCGCGCGATCCTCGCGAAGATTTCCAATTAGTTGCGTCTAGCAGCGTCGTCTTGTAACGACGCTGTTCGTCGGCGAAACGCGCGGTAAAGTGTTCGTTAGGGAGCGAACGGCGAGAGAGAGGAGGAGACAGTACTACGGAGGGAGGGAGAGAGAGAGAGAGAGAGAGAGAGAGAGAGATTCCGAGGGGAGAGGGCGAGACGGTGAAATCGTAAAAATTACTTGACAGCTACGAACGGTGGAAATATTTTAATTCTTTTCCCCGAACGTTCCCCCCACTCGAGATAATTGCCATTTGCGCCAATAAAGCCGGAATCTCGGGAGTTCCTCGTAACCCACCCCTCCTGTTCGTCACCGGTGTTTCCCCTTTTTTCCCTTTCTTCTCCCTATCCACCCCACTCCGCACACTCTTTCTCTCTTTCTCTCTCTTCTTTCGTCTTCTCCAGCTTTCGTGGTGGCGCACACCTCTCCACCACCACCCCCTGCCGTGTTTTCTCCCCTTCTCGTCGGATCGCGTTCGGTCTTCCTTTCCTCGCGGCTCTCTCCTTCCTTTCTTCGCTTTCGTGTTCCTCCTTTCTTTCATTCTAGCCGTTCACCGTTCCTTTCTCGCCGGCTGTCGAGAGATCTACGATCGTCGGTTAACGACCTCTCTCCACTCTCTCTCTCTCTCTCTCTCTCTCTCGCTCCCTTTTTCTCCGGCAGCACCGTCTGTCGATCGTCGAGAGATATTAGCGAGGATTTCTTTAATTCCTGCGAGGCGAGACGAGGCCAGACGAACATAGGAGAGACAAGGAGAGGCGGCAGCGTGCACACGATCGTCGCGCGTCGTGTCCCTTGTACCGTTCCCCGGTCCTCCGATCGGAGAAATGTCGTCGATGCCGGAGACTATTATAGCATACCGGTCCATTTCCTCGATTCGGCTGTCGAAAATCGTCGCATACGTACCGGGAAAAATTGATTTCCCCGCGTCGATAGATCGTTCCATTAAGTAAATCTCTTTCCGTTTTATAAATTTTTTTGCGATCGCAGAGTCGACGGTGAGTTCGAAACCCGATCGGGTTCGTAGACGAAATGAGTGTCCTTCTGTCGGAGGGTGTAAAAGCTGCGGTAAAACGAAACTGGTTACATCGAATTTTCGAGCGGATAGCGCGTTAACGACGCTCCGTTTTCTACGGAAAAGTTTCCTGGCAGGCGCCGCCGCCGCCGCCGCCGCCGCCTCGTTCGACTGTTCACATTACTACAATAATGTCGGAAAGTACGGTGCGAGAGGGAGAGAAGGGGTGGACAGACACCGGTTCCGGTGGTAAACGGTCGAAAAAGTGCTCGCCGCGGACTATCCACCGATATTCGCGATATCCGCAACGGTGATTCGCGAAATTACGCGATTAATATTCGCGACCGGAAGCAGCCGCTGCTCGTTTAATTAAACCGTCCCGACGAACTTACGACGAACGGGGACCGGCGCGGCGTTATTATAGGCGCGGGCGGGTGTATCCACGGGTTCCACGCGGGTACCATGGGTCCGAGAGCGGATCGATCAGAGTACAACGAGCCGGGACCCGTCGCATCGTTCGCTATCAATTTATCGAGCCTCGATTATTACGCAGCTGTAAACAACGGGCCGCCAAACGAGCTAACTATTCTCCTCTGAACGCTATTAATTACGTGTAGAATCCGCTCACGAGTGGCGCGAAATAAAGTTGCGATTAAGACGTTAACACGCATCTGTGACAACCACAATTTTATATTTCATTTAAAGGAAATCGAATTAATTTTGCCCATGCGTTCCGTCAGATTAAAACATGCATCAAGATGTTCATCGAATTAGCAACTTGTCTGTGACGAGACTTTTCTTCGTGTGAGAATATATCAGTTTTCCTAATATATCGATTTTCCTAATATATCGATTTTCCTAATATATCAATTTTCCTAATATATCAACTTTCCTAATACATCAATTTTCCTAATACATCAATTTTCCTAATGTACCAACTTTTATACTATATCAATTTTCCTAATATATCAATTTTCCTGCTATACTAGTTTTCATAATATATCAATTTTCCTTCTCGCATAAACTGGATCTTGTTCCAGAGGATCGAATTTTATATTTCATTTAAAGGAAATCGAATTAATTTTGCCCATACGTTGCATCAGATTAAAACATGCATCAAGATGTTCATCGAATTAGCAATTTGTTTGTGACAAGATTTTTCTTCGTGTGGGAAGATTGAATGTTTTTTCAGTAATAGAAATTTATTCAAACACAATGAAATATTTACTCTTCGCACGCCACAAGAAGTCTCTCGAGACGGCACAGGAGGGAGGACCACTCGCAGCCAATGGTTATGATTTGACGTCACACACTTTAGCCAATAATTAGGCTAGAACCGAGAGGTCGTGTGGAATGACCCAATCGGAATCCTTTCGATTTCCTGCCAGGAGACTTCTTGTGGCATACGAAGAGTACATAGCACAATAAATAGAATAGACACTGGTTACTTAGTCGACCTTAACGTCGATAACATAATATCGACAACAATTTAAAACTTAAATACAATTCTGTAGAAAAGTAGAAGGAACACTTTGAATTCATACTGTTTAGGCAATTTTACATTGCTTTATTTATTATGTAGATATGCGAATATACGTCCCAAAAGTTTACAAAAGAATTTTCCAAATTTTGGGAGATTCAAAGAGCAATTGCTTTGATAATATCAACTTTTTAGTTTGTGTAACATTCAAATAAAATGGTCCTATAAAAAGTTTGTGTTAACATAAAAATAATAAAGTTTACATCAATATGAATGCTATGACATAACAATAATTTAAAAAATTATAAATTACTGAAGGTACAATTACTACAGGTACAAATATCAAACTCACTTGTCTTGCCTGGTTAATACATTAACTAAATAATTTTTCAGCGTACTCAAAATTGTAGAACATGTTTATCGTTGATCTAAAAATTGATAGAATAGACATTATACGACTAATTCTATTGAAAATTGCATTAAACCTTCATTATTGGCACGGATATTGGGAGAGCACACATTGTGCTAATATAACACGATCTAGTAAGTAAAGAATGGTGAACTTTATACGAATGTTGTCAGTCCTTGACGAAAACTTTCAGCCGTCGACGAATGTCTTCTAACTTCAATGTCGCCTTCACCAGAGTAAACATCTTGCGAAAGACCTCTAATGTCGGCGCGAAGTCGAAGCTTGTTTACGCGCTCCGATTGCGACCCACGGGACGGTTAATCGAGAGCGTCCTCGATTCTCCTCTCGCCCCGTCCCCCTTTTTATCATTTAATTAACTGATTTATTTGTCATGTTAACTTCTCGCTTTGGCCGACCTCGTGTACCCCTGCATTATTAATCTGTCTGCGCTATCTCTTCCATTCGTCCGTCTCCTATCGCGGTTTCCCTTTCTCTCCGTCATCCCATGTCCCAAGAGAGAGAGAGAGAGAGAGAGAGAGAGGAGGAAACGCGACGTCCCATTAATTTTTATAAGCTACCAGTTGCTGGACGCGGAAACGAACCGAGACCGTGACAGGACTGGCCGGCTGGCTGTTGCGCGCGCATCGATCCGTTCGAATCTCCGGTGTCTGTCTGTCTGTCTGTTTCTGTTGTCGCGCCGGCAAACCGAGGTGACTAAGGTCGATGCCGTTGATTAGATCTCGAAGCGTCAGCGCGATAAAGGCGTGTGGATGCCGGCGAGAGAGCGGCTCTGTTTAGAAACCGAACGGACAGACAGGCAGACATACAGACGGGAGCACCCAGAGAGAGAGCGCGGAGAGACGGCATCGCGCCGCGTCTCAAACAGAAATCAGAATCCGTCTACCAGTTAGTTAGGCGCCGACGTATTTCGGGATAATTAGTAATTAAGGCAACCGACAGAGATTCGCAAATCTGCCGGCGGTGAAACGGCAAAACCGTGAGGGGGCAGGGGGGCGGTGGAACCGTCTCGGGGGCTGGCAAGTCACATTTTCGAATTCTGCGAACTTAGATACTTTTGCATTCGCACTTCTCTCGCCCGACGCTCTTACTACGTAACGTTACCTGGTCGGCACAGCGCTTGGTTCACTCTGCGTACAGATATTCTAATCTTAACCCCGTACTGGGGTGCAATCACACCCCCAGCATTTTTTCTGGAAGCTTTTCGATTTTCATGACGACATGTATGAGAAGATTAAAAAATCTAATTGATTATATTAAAATTCTCTGTAAATGAAAATAATAAATTTAATAATTTCAACTTTTTTTTGCGAATTATGTCGCACATTCGTAAGGGTGCGGTTATAATGGAGCAGCGAGCAGCGATGATAGCGGAAACAAAAACATACTCATTTTTCTATCTTTTTCTTTTCCATTCAATTACATCGGTTTGTTTCCATCGCGCTGCTCGCCGCTCCACTATAACCGCAGACTAAGGGTGCGGTTATAGTGGAACGGCGAGATGAGCTGTGCGGTGAATAAAAGCACTTTTAATTTTTCTTTCTTTTTCTTTTTCATTTAATTACATTGGTTTGTTTTCACCGATCTGCTCACCGCTCCACTATAACCGCACCCTTAGAGACTTTTGCAAATTTTCCATTCGGCAATTTTTCATGTTTTTATTAGTCTGCGGTGTGGTCACACGCCTAAAATATAAATGGAACTTATTCAACTTTATCTGTATGAAAAACACAGAGCACGTCTTTACTCTTCGATAAATAGGACGCGAGTGAGGATCGTTCTGGAACAACGGACGACTATCTACGAAACAATTGATAGTTGAAGATCCCGTGACGTGGACAGCATAGATACAATGTATGTATCATTCGAAAGTTTTCGAAAGTAAGGTGGTTACCACCAGTGAACGCCCCGCGCTGGATACGTCTTTGGCGAAAACATAAAGAATTGACGATCACATACTGGTGTTACAACTTACAACCAGTTACCGATTCATAAAATGTGCTGAAACACCAAGTTGCGCCACCAGTGTCCTCGTGTAATAGCGGCCTAAATCAATAGTACAACCTACTAAATAATAGTAGATTATTTTTGTCAATTTGTTTCTTCCATAAATTCCAACAATATGCCGAGTGGAGGATAAACTGCTCCGCGAATTAAGAAAAACATGGTATCGAAATCAAGAATCTAATTATCGTGGTTGAACAATTCGAACCTCGAGATCTCGCTTTCTTGCCCCGCGTTTCCCTCTTTTTCCTGGTATCCGCAAACGATAGCATTATCGCGGTAACCATTACTTAGTCGACAAAGAGATCGGATCTCGCGCAAATAAATAAATCAAATCGAATGAATTCGAAGCGAGAGGGAACGGGATACGAGGAGAGCAGCACACGGTGTTAGGAGAGCAAACGGGTAAATAGCGAAATAAGTGACTGGCCTCGCGCGGGGGAGAACAGGGAGAGAACAGGGAGCGCGGAGCAGGGGATGCGTGTGCTCCGTGATTCAGAGCCGATTCCCCTTTCCGCTTCTCGAGTTACATCGACGTTTCCCGAAAGCGGCGTACAACAGCTGGCAAAACCTCTGGCTATCGACATCATCGTCGTCACCATCAACGTCACGTCGCGCGTCGGGCCGGATCGGGCCGCGCGTCGTACCCGGGAAACAGGAGGAAAACTCGTAGGACGCTCGTATCGTGTGACCGTACGTTTGCCCAGCCGGTTCTTTCCCGCGTCTCCCGTTTCAGCAGCCAAATTTTCTGTACTCCCTTCTTCTTATTTTTATAGCAATTTCATCCTCCAATGTCTGCTTTATATTATAAATTAAAGGTGTAGAGGGGGGGTAGTTGGAATTGAAATTTTCTTAGTTTTTTTAAATCAAATTTTTCGCTATTATGGAGCAAATATTGCTAATCTAGTAATTAAGCTGTTCACTATCCCTCTTCTAGAGACGTACAGATCCCGTGGGTCTCTCGTTTTCAGCAGACAAATTTTCTCTACCCCCTTCTTCTTATTTTTAAAGCATTCCAATATCTGCTTTATATTATAAATTAAAACGTTACGTTTACATGGAGTCGGGGTAGTTGGAATAAAAATTTTCTAAGTTTGTCGATTAAATCTTTCGCTATAGTGCAGCGAATATTGCTAATCTAGAAATTAAGCTGTACACAATCCTTCTTCTAGAGCTTGCGATTTTCAGAAGGCAATGCATACCAATTTAAGTGCTCGGTAGGTACAGATCCCGTGGGTCTCCCGTTTTCAGCAGACAAATTTTCTATACCCCCTTCTTCTTATTTTTAAAGCATTCCAATATCTGCTTTATATTATAAATTAAAACGTTACGTTTACATGGAGTGGGGGTAGTTGGAATAAAAATTTTCTAAGTTTGTCGATTAAATCTTTCGCTATAGTGCAGCGAATATTGCTAATCTAGAAATTAAGCTGTACACAATCCTGCTTCTAGAGCTTGCGATTTTCAAAAGGCAATGCATACCAATTTAAGTGCTCGGTAGGTACAGATCCTGTGCGTGTCTCTCCCCTTCGAATCCATCGCGTTTTCGTAACGAATGCGAGCGGCGCGAAGAAACATTTATTATAGCTTGCGTTGCCCCCTCGGCCCGACGTTTCTCCCTCCGTCTCGCTCCCGCCCCTTGTTCCACGGATATTTGTACATATGTAGTTTGCAGCGGGCTGCAATTGGATATTTTTGGAGCGGGCTCCAGCGGAGTCGGACGACAATTTGTGGGCTCTCGCAGGGACTCCGCGAGCCAACGCAACGGGGGGCAACGCTCACTCTTTTAACCCCGTTTCCGAACGGTCTCGGTTTGCTCGCGTGCTAGTGTTACCCGGGGAAAGTGATAAAACCGAGGGACAACACGATCCTCGTTGCGACAACGTACTCCGCGCGGTTTCTCGCAGCCGGATATCGAATTGCAGTGGTGGGACACGGGTGTCGGACGCGGTTATTAGTCCCCCCGAGTCTTATGACATTCGGCCGGGCGCAAATATTTCAAACCTGAAGAGAAAACTTCTATTTTTTGCCACGTTTTTAAATTTAGACAAATTTTCTGTTCCGACAACGAAATTGATTTACCGGTAAAATAAATCGCAGCGCGCACCTATCCACGGGAAAGAGTCCGAGGTCCGGTAAATACGCGGTATTTGCCCGACCTGACCCGATAATATCGCTCGAGTCGAATAATGCGTTAAAGTTCCCATGAGATACGCGAGGGGCTCGGTGGTTTCGCAACAAATTCAGATATCAGTTGCGTGGCGTGCTATGCATTAACCGTTGTATTTTACGGCAGCTCGGTGCTCTCTAATCTCGTGTGTAACTTCGCTTTGTGCCCGGAGTATTTAAATGTTAATGTAACCACCGAACAATCAATTCACCGTGGGCTCGCTTTGTAGTTCCTTGCACAGCGCGGCGAGCAGCGGTGCGCAATTTTCCCGTATAACCGCCGTGTGACCTTTGTCGCAACTTACGCGGGCAAAATAAATAAATTTCTAGAACAAAAAAAAAATCTTCGACCGCGAAGAGGATCGAGAACATATTTCTACGGTAGTCGTCGGAACGAGACGACGCGTAGAGCGTAGACGAGCGGGGCGTGGCCCGCTCGTAAATCAAATTGACCGAGGAAAGACGAACCGAAACGATTTAAACAGCCGTAAAAAGGGCGACGAACGACCAAACAAGATGTTTTTTGTTTCGCGGGCAGGAAGGCGCGCGCGCGCGACACACACGAGTTATGTATCAGCTACTCGAGACAAGAATGAAAAATCATCTCGATCCCCTTCCCGCCACATGACCCAAATATATCGACGACGTTAAGCTGTAAAGCCTGTTTCACGCTAACGGCTGCAGCTGGAACACGTTTTCCCCGCGAGAGAACGCGGGACCGATAAAACTCGGGGTAAGATGTTGCTCTCGAGTCTAGAGGAACAGAGAGTATCCGAGACGAGGAGGGAGAGGAACAGCGAGAAAGAGGGAGATCGGAGAAGGGTAACCGGAGGCGGTTTTACTCGACGGTTCACCCTCTTTTTGCCCCGTGTGTCGACGACGAGCAATCCGGCAGGCGAAATCTCGCTCGCGTTTATTCCGTCCCGCGCGTTTTCTTTTTTCGTCGTTTGATCCACTTCGAATCTTTCCACGCCGCGCGCATCCCGTACCGTGCTATCCGTTCGATCCCCGAGCGACGATTGTTCGTTCGCTTGTCGCCTCGTTAACCGTTCTCGCGATTCCCGCGTTTGTCGTTACAGACCCATCGCGAGTCTCGAGATTAAGTCCTAATCGAATTAATGCGAACGCGGGGATGTCTACTTCTCGAGCAACTTGCCTAGTGGTACCCCCTCTCTGATGGCCAGAGTCGTAATATGTGACACATTGCGCGTGCGCGACGGGGATTGAGTGGGACGTGGCGCTGGAATGGGATAGTGGAAGGGGAAAAGTAGGGGAGTAAATGAGTCCGGATTCGGACTCAACTGGCGACACTGTCGCCGAGCCCCGAGTGGGCGTGGCTTCGCTGCTCCCGATGCTCGACGAGCCCCGAGCGAGCGTGGCTTGGCTAGAGCAATGCCCCACGGGGAAATCAGTGTGCACAGATCCGAAGACTGGAAAAATGGGGATGCGAACACCAGCTGGCCAATCGAGGGTGAGCGAAAGTGGCAAGATTTTCATCAGCGGGGAATCTCTTGAGCGTGTCGACGCGCGAGATAATAATCGAGGACTGAAAATGACTCGGGAACAGCTTCCCGGCGAGCGTCCTCTTATTATTCGTGGGTTCCTCCCGTTCCGCGGGAGTATACGCGATAATGGAAGGTACGGAGCCGGGCTCGTCGAAATTAATTTGACGCGATTCGAGGTTGGTGTCGCTAGAACGGTTGCGCGCGGGGGTTGCATGGGGGGGGGGGTTGTGTGTGTACGTGTGCGAGCGCCACGAGCAGCGGGGCACGGTGAGGCGTTGCGACGATTATACACTTGTGCATTCGTTAAGCCCACTTTATTTAATGATTTCGCGTTCGAATATAGTTACTGAATAAGCGGTCTCTGCCCGCCTCCTGCCTCCCTCGGCTCGTAATAAAGACGATAAATGCATCCGCGCGACGCGACACGAAGCGAGGCGGGCAAGTAGCGCCCCGTGGCGAAACGCGTCTCCTTCTTCTTCTTCTATTCTCGGTTTCTCGTTTCCCGTTCCCAGGTGACGGTAATCGGAACGACCTATTTCCCGACCGCGCGATGCTACTCGCTGTGGGCCGCTCGCTTCATGCCTATGCTCGATATCTCGGTCCTATTCGGCTTGTCGGTTCTTCGTGGTCGTAACCAGAGACACACGTCGCGCGAAAATCTCGACGGAGGTTCTCCCGAGTCAATGAAATCCGGGTCGAATCCGAACGAACGGAGGATATGCCGCATCAATTCTCCGCGAAATTTCTTCCATCGGTGTCTAATCACCGGCATCGCCCATTCAAAACGTTTCTGCTCCGCTTTTTCTACGGTTAATGCTTCTTTCCGTTTTCTGTAGCCCTCGAGTACCCCGTTGCTCTTTCACTTTCCCATTCCATCCCCGACTGGATAGCGGGTGAATTAAAACCGCTCGAGTGGCGCGGGTCATTTCAGAAATCTGATCGAATTGCTCCGTAAATGTATACTCTCGCGACTTGCTATTAGATTGTAACGTAAATAAGCTCGGTTGCAAGTATCGAGCGCGGAAAGTTCTTTCTGTGTCGAGATGAAAATTAAAAAAAAATATGAACGAATAATCTTGAAAAGATGCTTCTTTTTTTTTTTTATTTATGGGTTTATGTCGCATCAACTGCTAGGTTATTAGCGACGTCATAAAATGAGTTAGAATATACTACATTATTTGAGTTAGTTAGTTATTAGCGACGACTTATATATAGCTTATAACTATAGCTTATAACTATAATCTATAACTAACTTATAGCTATGGGACCTACAGTTTATTAAGGTGGGTTCCGAACCACCTGGGCGGCTACAGTATGAATCACTTGAGAAAAATCTCAGAGGTGACGGCGGGATTCGAACCCGGGACCTACATTATTTGATTAATAAGTTTGGTTTTTTGTTTTATCGTAGGCGATGAAGCTGAACAAGTAAAATTGCAAAATTATACGGAAGAAGGAACGAAATCTTCCACAGAGTCGAGGGCGGTGAAATAAGCGCCACCGTACAAATTAAATTCGCAACAGACGCGAACGTGTCGCGATCGGTTTGTAAAGATTCATGGGGTGCCAGAGGCAGAGCCGACCGACCGGCCGAGGGTTAAATGGTGCATTTAGGTTACAGTTGGTCGCACAAAAGGTTGCGCAACTTGGTCTCATACGACCGTTCGGACCATAATCGCTTGTCTATTCGTGTTTATCCGTAGCACGGTTCCGTCGTAAACTCTGTCGTACTGCGGGTAGAACGTGCGACGCATTCGAATTTAATCCGAATGAAACCGAAACGAACCGAACCGAACCGCGCGTCTGTTTTCTACGACTTCGGCGTAGCTTCGGAGCGGAAATATTGAACGAATCGCGGGATAGAAGTCCGGAAAAATAGATAGATCTCCGGCTACGTGACTCTCGAATACGAGCTTCGTTGCTTCCTCGTGCCGGAAGTTTCGAGAACTTTACGCCTCGGTGTGCAGTAACACGGAAGTACGGTTCCTCGAATATTTATTCTTCGATTTTTCTAAGATATTAATATTCCTGATACATCAATTTTTCTGATATATCAGTTTTCCTAGTATATCAGTTTTCCTAGTATATCAGTTTTCCTAATATATCAGTTTTCCTAATATATCAATTTTCCAAGTATATCTATTTTCCTTATATTAGTTTCCATAGTATATCAATATTCCTGATATATCAATTTTTCTTATATATCAGTTTTCCCAATTATATCAGTTTCCCCAATATATCAGTTTTCCTAATATATCAGTTTTCCTAATACAGTATTTTATCGATAATTGTCCCAATCACGGGTCCGGCCAGGGACAATTATGTGTGAGGGATACATTCTTTGACATTTGCCGAACGTAAAAACGAATAGCGAAGCCCGAGAGGCCTCGGTCGCCGAGAAGTGTAACATATGTAATACGGATCCGGTATATCGGTGTGAGACCAGGAGACCACTACTAATACAATAACAAAATATCTTTATTTTTTATTATTTTTTTATGGAACCTTCACCAACATATTCTTGATATTTTTCTAATGAAATTGATATGTTTATTTTACATTTCTGTTTTAATTCGTTCGCAACGGGTTCTTGAAATCCTTTTATTAAGAGGCAACCGGATAGCTACAAAATTATTCAATCGACTTTCCGATTTGTTTCCGTTAATTTTTCCACGGTATTCGAAATGTTCTGTCCATTATTTTTGGGTGAAGTAGTCCGTTGTCGGAAATAAAATTCAAACTACTTCACCCAAAAATAATGGACAGAACATTTCGAATACCGTGGAAAAATTAACGGAAACAAATCGGAAAGTCGATTGAATAATTTTGTAGCTATCCGGTTGCCTCTTAATAAAAGGATTTCAAGAACCCGTTGCGAACGAATTAAAACAGAAATGTAAAATAAACATATCAATTTCATTAGAAAAATATCAAGAATATGTTGGTGAAGGTTCCATAAAAAAATAATAAAAAATAAAGAAGTTTTGTTATTGGATTAGTAGTGGTCTCCTGGTCTCACACCGATATACCCGACCCGACCAGTTTTATGGCCCCTCACGGGGTGTACCCCGCAGGAGTGGGGATAGTTCAGGGACAATTATGTGTAAGCCATTTGAGACATTTATCGATAAAATACTGTATACCAATTTTCCAAGTATATCTATTTTCCTTGTATCAGTTTCCCTAATATATCAGTTTTCCTAATATATCAGTTTTCCTAATATATCAGTTTTCCTAATATATCAGTTTTCTTAATATATCGATTTTCCTAATCTACCAACTTTCCAAATATGTATATCGAATTTCCTAATCTACCAACTTTCCAAATATATCGATTTTCCTAATACATCAATTTTGCTAATGTATCAATTTTTATACTCTATCAATTTTCCTAATATGTATATCAATTTTCCTACTATATCAGTAGGAAAATTCTTAATATGTATATCAATTTTCTTAATATATCAATTTTCCTAATATATCAATTGCCCTAATATGTCAATTGCCCTAATATATCAATTGCCCTACTATATCAATTTTCCTTCTCGCATAAACTGGATCTTGTTCCGGACAATCGAATTGTACTCTTTCCTATCAAAGGAATAATCGTAATCGACAGTTATGGATCTTCGGATCGGACGATCAAGACGCAAGCACTATGGATAAACTCCGAGGGTAGAGTTTAAAGTTTAAAGCCAGAGAGACCAGACAAGACGTATACCCTTTCCACGGAGTAATATCCATAGAAAGGATGCGAGGAAGGCTGTCGCGCTGGATGAATATTCAGTCGACGTCGACGGTGCCGCGTCGTGCTTTCGAATATTCAGCGTGCGCGGGCCCGAGCGCGAATCCCGCGTACGCGCGCAACCCTCAAACACCGATCCGCGGTAACACCTTCCCTGTATCCACTCGGAAGCCCGACTCTAATCTTCGGACAAATCCTTCCAACGACAAATTTTCAGGATAAGCTTCGCTGACCCTAGCTCTCTTATCTCTCCTGTTCCCTACTCAATTCCCACGTAGCTACCCGATAATCAAAGAATCTTTACGGTTCTACGTCCAGTCTGTCTGGACAACGATTTTATTCCGACTATTCCGGAAAAACTACGGAGCTTTCGAGTACCGAGAAGACTGCGTTATGAAAGTATGAGCGATACGAAGAATCTCATCTCGTAGGCTCTCTCGATAGGCGGGACGCGAGAGGAGGGTTGCGTGGATGGCGAAGCCTAAATGGAGCTCTCGGGGAAACTGGGGTTTAACGACGGGCCGGGAAACGGAGACGCGCGGATGGAAGACGCGCAGCCGGAGGATGAAGAGGTCGACTAATCGGATCAAGGCCCCCGGTATGTGTCGACGCTTCGAGTACGCGTCGCTGCTCGAAACTCGCAAAGTACTTCGATCCTTGCCGCCGCAAGCTTTGCCGGCATAGTTTCCGAATTACGTTGTAATCGCGTTAACGTTCCGTAGCGCATCACGCCATACCGTTCCGCGTCTTCGTGGGCCACGCGCATTCCGCGATGTTTCCGCGTTCTCGGTCCGATTCGGGGGATCTTCCGTACACCGGTCCGTGGCCGCAGCTAGCACGCTTTCACCACGGAATACCATCGTGGGACGCAACTATCGCCGACATTGTCGCCAGAAATTGTCCTACCGTCTTGGCTCGATCGACGTTCCTCGGGGCACCATATCCACGGATAACTAAGGAATATCCCTCGAACCACTCTGCACACGGAAAATAAAGAAATTACGCTCCCGTGGAACGCTCTACGCAAGAAGAGCATCGAAACCACGCCCCCTTGGGCCATACCACGCCCAGATAACAAAAAAAACCACGTCCTTCGGACACTCTATCCGCTCTCCATAAAGAGAGCATCGAAATCACGCCCCCTGGGCCAACTACGCCCAGATAACAAAAGAAACCACGCCTTTCGGGCACTCTATACACTCGAGACTCTCTGTACAAAGCATCGAAACCACGCCCCTCGGGCGATACTACGCAAGAAGTGTATCGAAACCACACCCCCTGGGCCATACCACGCCCAGATAACAAAAGAAACCACGCCCTTCGGACGCTCTATCCACTCTCCACAAAGAGAGCATCGAAACCACGCCCCTCGGGACACCGGGTCCTCGTTTTTTCAAGGAAAATTTCGTCGATCTTCGGAACTAATTCGACGAGGAGTCGAATGTTTTCTATTTTTGTGGCACAGTTTGTATCGAAACTTTGCCCCGGGGGCAAAGCGCAGTGCGAGGATTCGTTGCTAGTGTCTGTGACGTCCCGTCGCGTCGTCTAAAATCTGGTTAAGGCCAGAGCGAAACACGTGCAATTCCGTATGCGAGACGTCGCTTCGGGCTCGTGTGACCACCGTCGAATCTAAGATTCGTGGTCGTCCGAGGTACCGCGCTTCGTCCCTTTTACGGTTCGCTAGCTTCTTCGAGGACGCTCGGCGATAGCCTGCAACGTCGTAAACCGAACGGTCGAAGGAAATTTTCCAAGAGAAATTTTCACGATATGTCGAGTGCGTTTCGATGTTTCGCGGACCCGCGAAAATGCGAATTTTCCATAAGGAATGAAATAGCACGAAATTTCACCTGATAATCGGATAGAATAAATTTCGCGAAACGACTTCAAGTCTAATCTGAATCCTGACGGAACGGAGTCGTACCTCGAGGGGTTCGCTTTAACTGCGTAGAAAATCTCGAGTATCCGTTCGCAGTTCGTTCCGCCGCGCCAGCTAAATTCGTTCGCATATTTTCGAACCTACTTCATCGAGATTAACTCGGACGCTTTCATTGTTGACCCGGCATAATTAAATGTAGCATCCAATTTCTTATGGGAACGACAACGACGAACGATAAAATTAGTGTTAACCCAGCGTTAGTTAGGTGGGGCCTTGCCACTAAAACGTTAAGTGTTAACAGTCTTACAGACCCCAGAGATTTTAGATTTTCGTTGAAAAATAAAGATGTATCATTGTGTTCAGTACTTTTGAATAATAAAAATTTAATTTTCTGGTTCTGCGTTTTTACTCTGTAAAATTACAAGTCTCTTAAGCAATACCCAATCTTATATTCATGAAAAAGGTATTTATTTCTATAATACAATATATTATTTCGGTGGGTTTGTGAAACGCCACCTTACCACTTTCCATACATTTTCCCACCTTACCAACGTCCCACTGGCCGAGGTTTACTCAGCTCCGATAAAAAAAAAGTGAAACTCGATTCGACTTTCGAGTTGAATTTCGAGCAAGTTGACGGCGCGGAGCAGAAACGGAAAAACGACGGTGTCTGGGTCGAGTCTCGGAGTTTCTCGCGGCGGAGGGTTTCTCGCGGCGGAGGGTTGCTCGCGGAGTCTGGAGGTCGCGGAGGTTGGCGAGGGTGGTTTGGGGCTCGCGCAGAAAAGCGTGGACTGTCCTGTGCGAGCGGCGGCGGTGCGTTGAATGTGGTGCATTCATCGAGAGAAGAGGCTGCGGGGTGGGCTCGTGGCATGGCGGAGGCCGCGCCGCGCCGGCCCGAGAAAAACCGGAAAGATAGCATCGCCGTTTGAAACGGTTCAAAAGGAAGCGAGAAACCGCTCGTCGCTTGCCCGAGAGCCCCTCCCCCTTCACCCGCGTCGAGATCGCGTTTCGATATCTTTGAGCGAGCGCGTAAAATTAATCCGAATTTTCTATCCATCCGCGTGACGTCCGGCGCGGGAACGCGCGGCTCTCACGCTTCGTTACGCTTCGTTAGCGTCCGCGTTCGCCACGGTTTCGGTTTCGACAATGATCAGCGATGCACGCGCGCGACCCAATGAAATATTCGTCGTGGTCGACGCGGAGGATCGATCGCGCCCCGTCACGTCACGTCCCGCTGTACTACAGCGCACCATGCGCACCGCGCCGCGCCGGTAAACGCGTTCGTATAATTAAAATAAGTCGAAAGCCTCGCGCGCAGACCGGTCAAACATATACGCAAACATTTGCTCGAGGCTTTATTTGGAGATTCTTTATTCCTCGGCTTGGCTCGGCTCGGCTCGCCCGCGGCCCGACTCATCGACTCAACCCGGCCCGCTAATTAGATCGGTATTAATTAATGTCCGTCGCGCTCCAGCTCTATGCGATTTGAAAAATCCTTTTATTCGCCCCCTCGTTTAACTCTTGCCCAACCGAAAATCGCTTTTCTTCTGTACGGTTTAGTTTGTTCCATCATCTCTGCTCTAAAAATCATTTGGCTAGACGTATACAGTAGGGTGGACCTTAGCTATACTTGGTGACATTTTTTTCACGCCCCCCCCCCCTCCTCCAAAATTGTGCTATTGGGTAAGAAAATAATTCCTGCAAAAGTTGAAGTTGATCGGATAAGGGGAAGGCGTGTGTCTCATTGACGTTGAAGTTGCGAAAAACATGAAATTTTGTAGGAATGGGAATATTTGAAGGAAAGACTTTTGATTACGACTAAATGTTCTTCTTGTGTCAAAATATTGATTATAATAGTACGAAAATGTAATATTTTCAATATAACAATTACCTAATTATCATATTTTTATAAATATTTATGCTAAATTTTATGTATTTTATTGAAAGTACCAATTCTTTTACTTGTATTCTTATACTAATTTAAAAAGTAGAGAAATTAACGTTCCAATGACCCAAGGAACCTTCAACATTTCAATTTAACGCAGTAGTTTTGGGACACCCTGTATAATTTTTTCACGACATGGAACAATATTAGGGGAGGGCGTGTCCAAAATTTTTTGGTCAAAAAATAACGTTTACTCTTGACCTTCGCGCTCGATGAGACACGCCTTCCCGACGTCCGATTGATCTAAAACTTTGGATATATCATATTTTCATGGAACAATATTGGGAGGGCGTGCCCAAAATTTTTTGGTCGAAAAATAAGGTCCATCCTAGTATACACATGGAATCGGCGCGTTAACGGCTCGATAAATCCTGTTCGGTCCGTCTATGGTCCCGGCTACCGCTCGCTCCTTTTCAAGATCGGCGAGAGCGACGATCGCGCGGAGCATGATCGGCCCCCTGGATCGAGAGTCGCGACATTGCACGGCTGAGCGAATTTCATTGGTCGATGAACGCACCGCACCGCACCGCACCGCACCGCGCCGCGCCGCGCAGTTTCGAATAAAACACGCGACAGCGATCAGAGTTTTGCGGTCCGCGTGATTCGTCGGCGACGGATCGTCGACGCGCGAACCCTCCCTCCCGGTGATTTCGGCGAGCGACGGGAGCGATCTGTCGACGCGTCGACCACTGGACGAGAGGAGAACAGAGACAACGGTGGCAGAGAGACAAACGGAGTACGGGTAACAGAAAAGGGGGAGCAGCCCGTTTCGAATTAAACGAATAGGCAGTCGACGCGTTAGTGGGCTAACAAGCATTTGGTTACTCGAAAAGGCAATTCGCGTGCAGTCGATTAAACGATGCGTCACAACGCGTCGCTCGCTCGACAATGTAACCGCGGAGAGGATCGTCCCCGGATCCCGAACGACCCGGCCAATCTGCGTTCTTCGTTCGAATTTGCTCGATTTCGATCGAAATACGGCGACCCTTTACACCGACAATCTCCACCGACTGCACGCGAATCGGCGACGATCGCGGAAATAAAAGGCTGTGCCGACGTTGTATATGTATGTATGTACGTGTACATATGTATTTCGACAGCCAACCGCCGCGCCGTACAATGGGCCAGAATGACGCGCTTAGCTCTGTTCATGAGCTAAAAAATCAAAATCCTCATATCGATATTTAACGAACGTACATTGTTTCGTAAATGTCCATTACATTCGAAAACGATAATATTAATTAAAATTATGGGTGTACTTCCCGAAAAGCCCATACCTCCGATGTTTTTTCTACTCTGGATTCTTACGTATTTCGACGGGCTGATTACGAATATGATAGTGAAAATTGGCGCAAATGTTATTTTCATAGCGAAAACCGTGAAAAAAAACCATAAAAATCAGAGTTTTTTCCATTTATTTCAGTCAATAATGGGTATTTTGAAATATATTTCACATGAAAGTTGTAGGTCTCATCAAAATACACATTTTATGTTGTATTTACTTTTGTCATAAAGATAATACTTTCTGAGAAAAATAATAGGTTATTATTCATTTATACGGAACCACTCTCGATTTCAATGTCCTTTACATATGTTATGAGGGACATGACTCTGAGTAACTTTTCATTATAACTTAATCGGCGGTCAGAGTTAGGTCTGGGTTTGGTTGTGCGAGGGCGCTTTTCGGAAGTTTATCCCAAATTATTAAAAACTCTCATCACGATAAGCGTTCAAAGATCAGACTTTTTCAGACACCGTTTTTCACCGAAAAAATTCCTTTTTTTCGTTACGATGTCCTGGAAAACATAGTGAACATTATGAGTCCATTTTTTTATGGATAGTATATGCGTCTATATTTACGACGCAATTGGAATTAAAAATTGTTGTTAGTAACTCTTTTATAAAAAAAAAATACTCTGAATAGATCCGTCAAAGTTTTTCATCTTTGACAAGGGATAAGTTAAAAAGTTTACAAAAGTTTAAGTTCTAACAAAGTGGAACATTTTCAGCAACATCTCCTCTAAAAGATCCTGCAAAATTCCTGTCCGAATTTTATTTTATCTTTGTTAAATAGAATTATTGTATAGATTTTTGTTTATTAATAGGTAAATATAATTACAAGCCGCAAATCCGTACGATTAATTGATTATAGTCAGTAACTGTCTAAAATATAATACTTATTTCTGTTTAAATATGTATTTATAATTTTTTAAATAAGACAGTAATAACACGTTTTCGTTATTTCATTAATTGGAATAAAATTCCTCGATTCAAAAATTATGGATTACTCTTGTTCGAAAGCCTGAACAGCCAGTTTTCAATTATTATTCAATATACGCACGATTTTTCAGACATTTCCGGTGGTGTGACAAAAAAATGTTTCCTACAAAAAGTAATCGGTATTCAGTCTTCTACAAATTTCAAATATAAAAAATGTAAAAAAAAATTTTATTTGAAATAAAAAATTGAGGTCAACTTGATTATTTATTTATCACTATATATTTTTTATTCAATAACATTATATCTGGCGCCAAGACGAATCCAACGACCTACTTACTGTGGTCTTTAAGTTTCGAAATAACTCTAAAATAGGCGTGAACAGCTAAATCGTCATTCTGGCCCACTGTGAGCCGGCCGCGCCGGACAACGCGGAAAATAATCGGTCGTAACTTTTTACGAAATTTTTTGAACACTGTGGAAATACGTCGAACCACCGGGGGCGTCCCGTGACGCGACGCGAGTTCGTGTTTATGCGAACAGAAACTTTTCCAAGCTAATGCGCAAAAACCGGAAGTTGAACGGACGGCCGCTCGTCGATGCTTTCATCGTGTTACGAGCACCGTAAAAATCTCGTTAAACCCTATTTAAAGTTCTTAGCGCACCGGGTTCCGCACAATAGTGCGATAAACGCATAAACACCCGTAGTTTAATTATCAGAAGTAAGTTTCGCTGGTGAGTTATCGACCGACAGCTTCTTGCATCGACGTTGTTTTCCTCGTTTTCGGGGGACGGGGGGCGGTGAAAAGCTGCGCGAGAAAAGGGAGGAAAGAAAAACGAGGATCGTTGCTCGCGGCCGCGATAATCGTTTATGGCCGTGCGTTCTCCTTCTCGCCTGCTCTCATATTCCCTTTCTCTCGCTCTGTGCCTTTCCCTCCCTCGTTTTGTTTCACCAGACTTTTTCTTCGGCCGTCTCTTTGTTTGACGCGGAACGCGCGAGCACGCGCCGGAGCATAAGCAAACGCGCTACGGTATGATGTGGTCGTGGAACGCGAGCCGGCGCAGCTTCCAATTGTTTTTACAAGTCGCTCAAACGGCTGCCGGAGCGTTGATTCGCTTCTTCCCTTTCTCTCACTCCAAGCCTCCACGTCGAGAATCACCGCGAAACGAGCAATTCCGACGACCACCGCCGGACCAGGATCATCCACCCCCGCGAATCTTTCTCTCGCGGAACCAACGAGCTTTGCCGACGTCGTGAATATAAAAAATACGAGCTGTTACACTTTCTTCAACGTTGCGTTAAAAATCGATAACACGAAGCTTCTTCTTCTTCAGCATCATCATCATCTTCCTCTACGATAAGCAGCCATTTTAGAATCGAAATATGAATCGTAAGCGAAGCAGAGAATATACAGAGAGGAGCGATCACTTTGTCCACCTTGAATATTTCCGTTACTTATATGTACATAGTAATATGCAAAAATGATACGCGAACGAGGTAAAAAATATATTTAATTCAGGCTGAAACACGTAAGTTTAAAACTTCTACATGAACATGATTATTTTTGCTCAAGGTCGTGTCAAGATCAAAACGATGGTATCCACCGAATTTAGTTGGAATAAAAAATATATACTGTTCCATTTAACAAAAAATGATCTGAGAAAATTGTTTGTTTACATTCGCCCCCTAAAGTAGAGTTTTTTCATCGGACCGTAAACACGGATGATATTTAAGTATTCCCATTTATATGGTCCACCGTGTATACAAAAGTTGCATGGTATAGAGTGTGAAATATTGTGATGTAAACACTTTGAATGTGCGCGAAGGTGTTTCGAAGATTCCAAGGTCACCTTGATTTCTCCGTCCTACACCACATGCAACTTTTGTATACATATTTTGATGTTATTACAAATAACAGGAATATTTAAGGTGGACAAACTTAATGCCCCACCGCTCCGTTGTTAGCCGGTTCGCATGGAGGGCGTCGCTGTGATATTAGTTGCCCGTATAATGGCGACGAGCAACGAATAACTTATACGCGAGCGAACAAGCGACATACAAGCGCCCCGTAATTTCGCGTAGGAAGTTCGCGACTGAACGCGATCGTCGTCGAAGGAACGAGAGCTCGTGCTCTAGCGACGCGGTGCGGCGCGGCTCGGCTCGGCGCCGCCGATAAAATCGTCGGCATCGGGGCGACGAGCGTCGTTAGCCCGACTGTGAGCCCGACGACGACGCCGGTTCTAAGCGCGTTCGCGTTTCAAAGCCTTGTCGATTATCGGGGGGAGCCAGGGAAGGGACCGCTTAATTGCACAGTCGTGTCGGGTCCTCGTGTCGGCGCGCTAATCGATTGGATTTCTTAGCCAAACTTTCTCCTCCGACCGATTCCGCCGGCGCAATAATAACTCCGACGCCGGAAACGGGAGAATAAATTAGTGGGTGGCGGGCTCGGACCCCGAGACCCCAGACCCGTTCGTCGTTACGAAACGCCGCTCCGTTCCGTTCCGTTCCGTTTCGTTCCGTTCCGTTTCGTTCCGTTCCGCGCCGCTTTCATCCGTCAATATCCGTAGATATTGCTCGGTGATAACGACGCTCTTGCTGGCTGCCGCGTCTCCGATCTCCTCGCGCTATGCTCGACGCGGTGGGGAGTCGTGCCATTGCATTTTGGACCGGTTTGGCAAGAGGCTGCCTCGCTTGCAATGTACTACTAGTGAGTGGGTACCCGGAAAATTTGGGTTCGGGTCGGGTCATTTACCAGGATACCCGGAAATTTCGGGTACACGAAGTCAAAATCGGTTGGGGTAGTGCTCGGATCGAGTAATCCTCGGGTGGAGTAGTGCTGGGGTGGGGTAGTGCTGGGGTGGGGTAGTGCTGGGGTGGGGTAGTGTTGAGGTGGGGTAGTGTTGAGGTGGGGTAGTGCTCGGGTGGGGTAGTGCTCGGGTGGGGTAGTGCTCGGGTGGGGTAGTGCTCGGGTCGAGTAGTGCTCGGGTCACGTCGGGTCGGGAACCCTAAAATTTATATTGTTTGGCTACCCGAATGTCACAGATTTTCGAGTTCCCAACCCGACCCGATTTAGACTTAGACTATCCGAAATTTCCAGGTGCCAGAGTATCACGAAATTCCTGACCCGACCCGACCCAACCCGAGGCTCCTGTACCCGCCCACCCCTACAATGTACGCTAGATGTTCTATCAATATTCTCTGCAACATTAATCGGACGAAGTTTACTCTTAATAGTTAAGGAACGTTTGCAACGAATTCGATCGATGAACGGAAAGTAGCTCCCGCATACGATATGCGCGGCAGGTTCAACCCCCCGCCCTGTCGAGCGGTGAAGGACGTGTTTGTTGGTGAACGCTTCGCGAATAGGATTCGGTAAACGAGGCGAAAATTTGCTACGGGAACACCAGCAATGGAAATGAGAATGGAAACAGGGCCGTGGACGAACGCGCGCGAAAGGGAGACAGGCACATTGGCCACGGAATCGTTGTCAAGGTTCCCCGTTATCGCCCCGAAGATTACCATCGTAATTTCCCATCGCGTAATGGTCGGGCCTCGGGGACGCGGATCTCGCGGTGGGATGCTTTTTACTTTTGTCGCTCGAGAGTCTATTCCGGCACCATCCGCGAGGGCTCGAGTACGCTCGAAAAACGCGTCACGACGTTTTAGCGACACCCCGAGGCGTTCCTCGACGACAAGCGACGACACGCCGTTATTCCAGGAACTCGCGTTTATCCACCTAAACGCTCCTTTTTCGCAGCTACCTGCGGCTTCAACTGCTCCTCGCAGCCGCGCCACTCGGATCTCATCGATCAGCTACTCTCGTTCGTCGCCTATGCTGGATCACCGCTCCCCCCCCCCCCGTGTAAGATCGAACTTTTTGACGGTTTTTAACACTGAACCTACCAAACACTAAAATTGATTAAAATTTTTTACCTTACGAAAATGACACGACTGCTTTTACTTAGATCGTGTACAATTTTTATTATAGTATGTACTGGAATAAAGAAATTTATTGAAACATTTCCCATAGAAGTAGCCATTTCCCATAGATGTCTCTCCTCGAGACGTTCATTTTTTTTTTTTTTTGTTTATTAGGAAATCTCTTATGAGATTTATTACAACATAATGTACATTACTGAGTATAGTGAATATCGAAAACGTTAGTAACATTGAGAGGAGAAAGAAAAAAAACCCCTTAGGCACGTAATCGAGTAGTTTATCGATCCAAAAATTGTCGATTTTCGAGCAACCGTAT